>OY720642.1:114376760-115000856 GCA_963169105.1 Ceriagrion tenellum | reverse complement strand
GGAGCCGTTAACGTATTTCTTTTAAAAGAGCCGCAGCTCTCGAATTTTTCACGTCGATTGAAAGTGATGGGTTATCGATATGAGTCGTCGCCCGTTAGGTGGATAAATGGCTCTTGGCGCGCGATCGCGAGTGTATTTTTTTAAGTTTATTTTTTGCGTCGTCATGGAGCGCGCGCCCTTTAGTATGATAAAATTTTCGGAAAAGATTCTGAGGGAAGAGTTCGAGTGGGCGTTGTTATTTTTTTATACTTATTTTATTTTCGTACCCTCCCCATTTGCCGTCTTGGATCCTATCTCCGTGGCTCCATCCCTTTCCCATCCCTTGAGAGAACGGCGCTGAAAGGCGAATGAATTTACATTTCGCTCGATACCTCGCCACGTGGTCGTGAATATCTCGCCAAGTAGTTGATGGCTGAGCTGCTAGTAATACTTGCGAGTCTGGCAGGCCATTTCTCTTCTCATGTCATCGTTTACGGCGTTGTTGCTGTTATCCTTTTCTTCACGGGCGGTTATTCCTTTTGAGTGGTATTATTTAAGAATTAAGTTTCGTTACGTAAGGCTTACTCTTTAAGAGTTAATCTCCCATTGCACGAAAACTCAGTTTTCATTGTCGGAAGTATTACGATGACAGCTTCGTAAATTTTGCTCGGGCCAATGTACGCTTGCGGAAAATCATACTTGAAGGACATAAAATGAAGTGGTTCGCCAGAGTTAAGATTAGGGTGCTTTCCATCCTGACTTAAATCCTGAATTGCTTGGTTAAAAGTGAACCTCAGTTAATGTATGTAGCCGGTCACAAGTATCGGTCCGTTTTTGTATCCTAATGGTTTGGCAACATTCATCTGTGTCGTACGCGGCTTGTATGATTCTGCCACGTCCATGTATACACTATTTACTGTGATACTTACTTCTGCTACTCGTGGAGTTCTCACTTAAGGTAGAACCAGCGCTTCGAAGTACTACTTTCATAAGACAAATTAACTAGGCCGGAACAAGATGAAATTGCTTAATATGTTATTAATAATTATAATAAATAATTTTTAACTATTCAACTTGGCTATATTGAACATGAGATTTCTTCCAAATGAATTAATTCAGTGATATGAAGAAAGGCTTTTATATTGACGTCACGTCTCAGATGTGTTAGAGCAACACAGCCAATGTATCATCTACTTTTTTTGTTACCCTACACTTGGAGTTGGCGAAATGTGCAATTTGCAGCGGTCATGCTGCCTGGTGGTAGGTAGTGTAGTAGGCTGATTAAAATGTTGCCTATTGGGCCCCAAATGGTGTCTATTTTTTATATTGTATAGTAATATTGCATGTCTACATGAGATCATAATTCCACAAGACTTTGCTGAGAATTTCTCTTTCAATATAGTGTATGCATCGCAGGGATACTTCTGGGAAATCAGGCAACTCCATCCTTTTGTTAATAATATTTGTTTTCTGTGGAGGATAGGTCCATTGTTTAAATTATATCATGTACTTTTTTTTCCAACGTTTTGCGTATTTATTAGGAGGAACCCTGCTGAAAATATCGCCTACTGTTTACAGTAGCCTATTGGCTTTTTTGGAATACCCTACTGTTTTCAGTAGGTTACTGGAATCTTACTGTTTTCTACTGTTTACAGTAGGGCTACTGAATTCCTACTGTTTTCTACTGGCCACAGTTGGTCAATTGTAGTAATACATATAACATTAAGATGCATGTGCATATTAAATTATGATAAAAATTCTCATTGGACGACAGTTGCAGCAACAACAACTGCAGCTACATGTGAATTAACGTCCATAGGCTATTTCCCCCCTGAACCGTAGAGTGCAGTTGGTTGATTGTAACCAGTAGAAGTCAGTAGGCTATTGTACCAATGGCAGTAGAGAACAGTTAGGTACATTAGAGTTCAGTGGGAAACACTAGAAAAATCCTACTGTAACCAGTAGACACTTTTAGCAGGGAAAATATCAAAAGATATGGACTGGACATTTAAAAATAGTAGTATATTTAAAGGAAACTTAATACTCATATCCAAGACATCTGTAAGTGGGAGCCCTAAAACATAGGTGTCAAGAGCTGATATGGATTGACCCATATCAGTGAATAATCGTGGGAATAATGACCAATCAGGTAAATTAACTACCAATTATCTGGCAAAATAAGTGGGACATCATGAAATAGGTATACTGCCAAAAACTTATTTCCGGAGGAACTAGAATAATTATATAACTTGCTTACCAGGACAATTAAGCTACCCCAGACAAACTTATTTATTCTGTCGGAGATTTCATGGGTAGTCGATCAGTGAGCAGGTTTGGGAAATTGTATTTCCAAACTTATTGGTACCTATTAACAATACGTGACTCATTCATATCCGTACAAATCATATTATCGCATTATATTCTCAATTACATAGTTGATGAAATAATATTGTATCTTCTATATATATAAAAACGAATGTATGTCTGTGTGTCCTGTATGCATTACTACACTGTTCATCCGATCGCCAAGAAACTTTGGAAAGTTGTTGAGTACACTCTTGCGAAGGTTTATGGTATAAAAAGTTTTTAATTATCGCCCCCCCTCCCTCCCCAAGGCCCTCTTAATCTTTCGAATACTTTTCGCGCAACAACGCCCGACGGGTAAGCTAATAATCCTAACCTCAGTTTTAATCCTATCGTGCTGAAATTTTGCCGAGCAATAGTTCAAGGCAGGAGGAAAGTTATAAGCTACTTTAAAATGATCTCAGGGCCCATAAAAGTCCCATGGCCCTCTTAGGTGGGCCCTTTAGGTGGGAGTCTCAGGGCCCTTAGATGGTTCGCGGTACGCATCGGGTTTTGTGCAGTGGTTTCATTTTTTACTTTTTTAAATTATTTCCGCTCAAGATAGAGAGTTGGAATTATTTAATTAAATGTCTGAATGAATGATTTTAATTCTGTCAATTAATTATCCTTTTCACTTCGTAATTGACTGAAAATTGCGTTTTTAGCTGCAGAAACACATATTTTTCTGTGAAATCAACAATACCATATTCGCTTGACAACCAGATTTCGGTCATTGCTGTTGGAATTCATATTGCTTAGTTGAGCCGATTAGGAATTCTAAGCATTGGAATTTGTGCATCGGTTAATTATTTCGTTTTTAAAAACAACTTTAACTAAATATATAGAGTTGAAATTCATTTTATCGCATACCCGAAGGCATGATACTACTAAAATTAGTGGTATCATGCCCGAAAGAATGAAGTTTCTCTCTTTTTCAATCGATTTTTTTACGCATTTTCCTTGACAACCAAATAAACAAACAAAAATAAACATCAAATCAAATCTTAATTAACGTATCGCCAAGAAACTTTAAGAAGTTGTTGAGTACACTCTTGCGAAGGTTTCGAAGGTTGAAGGTATAATTATGTTTTAAATATCGCCCCCCCCCCCCCCCCCCCCCCCCCAAGGCCCTCTTAATCTTTCGAATACTTTTCGTGCAACAACGCCCGACGGGTAAGCTAATAATCCAAACCTAATTTTTCAAATACGATCTTTATTTTAACCAATGAGAGATGTTCTTATTTTAACCAATAGAAATTGAGAAACCATTGAATTGTTGTGCGCTCGCCCCTGAAGGTTTCTGAATTATTAAATCCATTTTACATTAGGTGGAGCGCCAGTCGTTTCAAAATATTAGTGTTGGCACGCGAGCTTCGCAAAAAAGCGAGGAGCGGCAATCAAGCAAGCGAAGCAGATCGTTTACGAGTTGCTCAATCACGTGCATCAGAATCATATTAGTGAGACATTATTTGTTTTAAAAGGTACGTAATTTATTTTTGCGTAAAATATATTTTGGTGCAGTGGTCTCTTTGTCTGATTATTTTAAATTCTTGCATTCGATTTTCGTATATACTTCGCTTTTTCCTAAAATTGTACATTTTAGCTCGAAAATCTTTAATGTTTGTACCGCTTCAGCAAAATAATATTTTATTAACTTGGAAGCCATATTCATAGGCATGGAATGGAAACTCATGGCATCATTTGTACGTTACAAATTTCTGTGTAGGTACGAGGAATTCATTGGACTGAGTCTAAAAGTCGTTTAGGGACCAATTTTGATTCCGGAAAAGATTTGTGGGTCAAACCATGAAAAGTATAAAAATCAGTGGGGAATTCAGGATGGAGTATTTTATTTTTCAAATTTAAGTAGGCAATTGAGGGAATTTTGTACATGCCAATGTGTGTACTTTTTTCATGTTCAGGAAGCAGCATACTTTGTAAGTTTTACTCAGAATATTTATTGCACGACCGGTTTAGTTTACAAATTTAAGGCTGAAATTATTGAATTTGTTGAGTGTGTACTTTTTGTGTGTGCCTGCTAAGAAAGAAAAAGAGGCAATGCAACGCATGCCGGGCACAGATAGTATATTATATTATTTAGGCGATCATAAATTCGTATTCAAACCAAAGTATTATATTCTGGAAGATGAAAACGAATACCTTATATTTCGAAATACACATTGAAATATTGGAAACAGTCCTTTGAAGAACATATAAACCCTCGTGAGTAGCAATTGTCGCGCATACAGCGACGTCTACTATTTTCAGGGATCTATCATATTCCCGGTAAGATAACTGCCATGTCTAATAACATTTACTTTAACTTAGGTATTGATTGAGTAACCAGTACTGACAGGTAATATAATACTGGATACACGTCGTAGCATAAATCGTTTGCAATCGTGAAGTAAGGCGTGGATGATGGAGGTACTGCGCCGGTTTGTTTTGATTCTTCCGCTAACAGCGTTGCCAAATTTGTTTCAATATGGCGGCTATAGAACGGAAGTTGGACTCTTCATAGTTTTTCAATCATAAATAATAGTCTTGAATGGTCGATAAGGCTACCTGAAAAAAATATATTTCATCCGTTGATTATTTAGCCACAATATAGTGGTTTTTAGATAGCCTTGTCGGGGAAAATATCGAGAAATAAAATCTTTGAGGGATGGGCGTCACCATTCCTCCATAAGAGTAATATAATTTGAGGCTGAAATTTATGATTTTAAAATCCTGTAATCATCGTTAAATGGCCGTTTACCCCCAATTATTTTTTCACGGTTTGACGTATAAATAATTTCTCTACAACATATTAAAATATCAAGGCATGTTATTGGAGGTACTTGTAGTAAAGGTTCTACCTTAATCCCTGTGGAGATCCTCTTCCAGCCTTGTGCTCGCGTGATTGTTGTGAGTGGCCGTATTCATAGTCGTTACCTGGGTGTCCCCCAGGTGTGGGGGAGCCCATTGGCTCAGAAATAGTATTCATAGTCGTTACCCAGGGGACTGTTGTCCCCTAATCCTCTCCCAGGCCGTCGATTTCCTCGGTAAGGCATGAAGCTTACCCAAAGCTCTCCTAACGCAGTATTGCTGCCCACGTGTGGGACGAATGGATACTACTGTACTAATGGTAGTACACGATAATATCAACATCTTTCCATAGTAACGTCTTCTGTTTACAAACACGAGTACTTATTGAATCACCCTCGTATTCCTCATCATTCAAATTACATAAATATTTAAGTAATATTGTAAACATTCTCTCATATTCCTTCAATCATTTTTCATCAACATTTTGCAACAGTATACTGTATTATTGTTTATAGCGTGCTTGGTTACGGTGAGAAATGAGCATCGAAAACATCGAGAACCATTCAGCGAAACCGTTCATATGTATTTTTGCGTGGGATTGCTGCCAGATCTCTTACCCAGGCGTCCCCTGGCTGGGTGTTACCCAGGTAAGGTTTATGAATCGCTCAGCGTAGGGGACCCCTAGGTGTTACCTGGCTAGGGGATACCCAGGTAACCCTTAGGAATACGACTATGAATACGGGCATGAAAGACTTAGGAAAATAACTTTATTTCTTCGATCAACCCTGTTTATGTGTTATACATATTTTATATTAGTCGAACTGCCGTCAGTGTAACTTAAGGATCTCATTTTTGTCGCGTGGTATTATTTTCTGGCCCGAGAAATATAGAATGTGGTGCTTGTTTAATTTAAGCATATTATTTCATGCAGTATTGTAATTTATGTTAAGGATTCACTACTACTATATATTCACATCCACTGAGAGTGAGAAGGAGAGATTGTTTGTGAATAAGCTGTCACGTTATTTAGGAGATTTAAATTGCATGTAAGTTATATGCCCTACTCGCGAGGCCGTAGTGATTTCCGAACCGTCGATGTCTTTATCGGTGCAAGTTTCTGAATTGGTAACTTTACGTCATAAAAATATCTATTGTCTTTAGTTTGAGAGTTGTTTATGGCGAAAGAAAAACCGCCGAGGTGATTATGGAATTTAGTGAAGTATTTGATAGAATATGATAATATTATTACTATCAAGTATAAAAGCCCTTGCGATTCGATCCAGTTCTATGATAGGCTTAGTCGTGAAATCCATGTAATTCCTCTCGTTGTTATTTTTAACTGTGGTTAGTCTATGAAGCTTAATGCCGAGTCCATTATTGCCTATTGACGTTTGTCTTGTCTCGAGAGCTATTCGTTATGATTAATGTATTGGATTCTGCCCGATTTGACGGGTTATATTTTTTTCTCTGCAATCCCTCGGTGTTGACCTGAATTTAATACATTTTTGTGGTGCAACTAAGTAGGAGTGTCACTCCCACGTCTTTTCTAGGAATTTTCGACCATCCCACACACATCCCGCTGCCCTTTCCGTCCTTGTTACGTAATATCATTTCTTCAACTGGGCGATCTCACGAAAAAACACACATTGGGCTTTGATATCGGAACAGACTCCAGCTAAGGCACGCATTCTTTTTTTACAATACAAATTCCATGTTGATCGCCGAATGTAGATGATTTTCTGCCTATGCGGTCATTCACCCGAAGCGTTTGGTGTTTTTTTGTTAGGCTAAACGCTTGTCTTAGACAATCTGAAGAATGCAGGTCAAGCGAGTGTCTGTATGACACGGAGGATTTTCTTATGACCCCGGTCTATATCTATAGAACTGATGGAAGGGACAAAATGAGGGAGATACCCTCGTGATTGATCGGTACAAAAATGTCTTCTTTCCACGCCAAATCGGTGACTGAAATAAAAACAGCACTAGACACTAACTTATTCGGTGTCGTGACAATCGCCTTTGTTCTCCCCCCCCCCCTTCCTCTCCCATGATAAATCCCAAGAGTGTATGAATTATATATTTTGAGCTTTGGTAGGAAAGTAAGCCAAATATTCGAAGCAATATTTGTAGTGTGATAAGTTACGACAACGATAGTTCTTGCTACCAGAATTTAGTAACGCGGTCTTTAACTTAATGGAGCTCAGAACTATCGATCTCATAGTTAAGTTTTCGTGCAGCCGGCCAATCGTCCTCCAAATTTTACGTCTCTTGTCATCTGTCTCCTTCCCTGGTTCATATCCCTTCGAACATACCTAGCCACACACTCTTCCGGTGAGTTTCGTAGTAGGACACTTTTATGAAAAATTTGGAAAGTGTCGTGATGAATGTCATAATATAGAATTCAATTATAATTTAGAGTAAATGTAAATTGATTTACTTGTGATCGCTAATTCTTATCTTCCCCTTCTAATCACTTCGAATTGCATTTCAGTCATTTGATGTGGCTCGATTGATTATTTTACGGTTGTCATAACTTGATTTTCTCTACTTTTTCAGGATGGAACGTCAATTGTTGCTCCGTGGTTGAGGATCCGGGGTGTTACTTGTAAGTATTTATATTTTTATCCCTTCTATTGCTTCTTTTATATTTGATCCACGCAATGTCGATTTGAGGAGTTTTACCTCCAAATCTCCCGTGGAGTTAATATTTTCGTCTATCGTCGACTTACATTTACAAGAAAAACAATGCAAAACTCGAGATATGAATGCATTTGTTCAACCTCAGTGATTCAGATAGCAGTCCGTGTTCATACTTAGTTTTATTGTGTGTGTACATCATTAATTTGTCGTTGTTCTCTGATTTTAACACCTAATCGATTCATTGGAAATCCTATTCGTCAATTTCTCTCGCATATTTAATGTTATAGGACTTGATCGTAGCGTATAGGCTTCAAAACTTACCCGTTCTTTTTTCTATGATAAAGTCTTGGGGAATGGATACCTATAAGAAATCCAGTCATGAAAGAAAAGAAAGTGTAATTACCCGTCGAGGCGAAGCGTATTGGCTAAATTTGCTAGGGTAATTTGTGGTGTGGTATTGTTCCTTTAGTAACCGAATTTATTTTAACCACCAACTTGTTTTTTTGCCATGAAATAGTGCTTCCTCCAATGTAAAGAAATAGTCATTCTGCGATCCAGCCCAATTATATCTTGTGAAATTGCTCTTTGGTCTCGCCTTTCCAGATTACTTCTAAAATTGCTCCGTGTCCATATAAAATAGGAAGCCTCTCTTGCGGTCTTTGTGCGACTGCCTGAGTTAATCTTCATTAAACCTTAGTTCCCAAAAAATCCCTTAATTACTTCGTCTCAGTGAATACTGCAGTATTTATTCATCCATTGTAATGTAGATCTTTCTGTTGACCGCATTTCGTTTTTCCTCCAAATATTCTACTCCCAATGGAATTAGTGAAAGTTGTGAGTACATCAGTTCGTCCATGCTAATGATTTTGGTTGCAATAGCATTTGCTTTGCCAATATTGTTCAATCTTTTACGTCCAAAGGTATAGTTTTTCCCCCGTGCCTTTCATTTTGTTGGATGGCCGTCTTAAGTCAAGCCCTGGTATGTTATCCAATACATTTAATTAAGGTTATTTTTGTAGAAGAATATTCGTAAAGCTGTCGGAATTTCTTAAAAATATTAATTGTATTTTGTGTTTCCACATGAATTCAGCTTCATATTTGAAATCTTGAATGTATTTATGGTGTCTTTGATGATTAGTAAAAGTTATTTTTGCTAATTCTCAATGATTCCTTATCAAGTTACGATCGAATAATTGTACCCGTCATAATGTAGTCCTTCCCTTCGGATTTTTATTATTTATTTATTTTTTATAACTTCCGAAAACAGCATCTGTGTCTTTTACATCACGGCATTTAACTTGTAACATCAGACGCACATATACAGCCATACCCTAAGTGTTGAAAATGCCATCGTGGCCGACCAACGACCATAGGGTTAGCTGGCGAGGACTTGATCCCGCCATCATTTTTTTCGTGCAGTCATTTTTGATCTTTCCTTTGAATTTTTACTCGAGAAAGTAAAAGTAGTTACCTTTTTATTCACTGTGAAGTAATATATTCGGCGGTCATGGTTTTGTTTCTGTCAGTCGGTTTTAATATTATTCGCCCGGAGCATTTTTGTTTTCTTTTTGCGTCTTACATTACTGCGTTTATCTCCCTCGGTTTGCACTTTCGCGCCGCTCCGTCGAAAAACAGCGGTCAAAAGTATCGCTATAAATTTTTCTCGGAATTTGTTTGTTTTGAATCGGGCGATAAAACCGAGGGAGGGTATAGGGTTGGGCAGAGGCTTTGGATGCCTCCCTTGTTTATAACGTCTCGGTCGAGTTTTCCTCGTTGCTCTCCTCTCTCTCTATCTCTACTCCCACTCCTTTTCGTTCCCTCCCTTTTCACTCCTTTTCCAAATTTACCTCCCTTTATCCTTCGTCCTCATCTGTCTTCTTCTGCCTACCTCTTTCTCCTCCCCAAACCCCAAAGCTCCTTTCCTCACCCACCATCCTCCTCACCCTTGGTGTAAACGGGTGGGCAGAGGAGTGTATTATTCCAAAGTGTAAGTTGCGCCACCCTCGGCGACACTGATTCTTTTATGTATTAGTTCAAGCTTAGTATCTTGCCCGTGGATTCCAAACACGCGCTGCCACTATCGTCGTAGGTCGAAAATTATTCTCCCTGATTGATTTTGTCTGGCGGTCCGAACGAGAGTGTTTTTGAGGAAACTGAACGCTTTTGTATCAAAGAAGAGGTGTACTTCAATGTATTTGAAGTCTGCTCCGGGCAATTGGACCGTCAAATTGATGGGAAGGTTCGTTTGTAAATTAACTCACTTTGTAATATTCCACAGTGGTTATTGTCAAGGCCTTGATAATGACTTGAGTCGAAACCTAGGTCGGAATAATAAAAACCATTGTGAGAGCGTTAGGTTTCGACTCAAGTTAAGTCATTATCAAGGACTTGAAACCTAGGTCATAATAGTAAAAACCATTGTGGAATATTACAAAGTGAGTTTATTTGCAAACTATCTTTATGTTTTTCCACCAAGTGAAGCTTGAGAATTTATTATATATTGGTGGGAAGGTATTTGAGTATGGTTGGGAGTTAGGTTGGAAGCAAGGTTCACCAGAGTACTGTAAAATCTCCATTATCAAAGTCCCAAACAACCGAGAGTCCTTGTATCCGAGGCACGTTGCTTATGTTGTGGCTATACGGAGACAGTTTAGTTGATGCAAATGAATGTGAAAAATCGGCAATGAATTGAATCTTAAAATAAAAAACAATTCGCATAAATTTATCATCTCTCTCATGTCAAAAAATGAAGTACTGCAAAACATGGAAATATCTTATTTTTGTCACACGCAACACTTGCCAAGAGACCTTCCCTATTATCTGAAGTTTTGATCATCCTAGTTTCTTCAGTCTACATTTCCTCAGATATTTGAGAATTATCTGTGAATGTATGATACAGGGCCTGGAAGAGAGGAGAGAATCCTGAGGCCGACGTTGGCGTGACCTGAATGTAAGATAGCGTGAGGACAATTGTTTAACTATCGGGGTGTTGTACTAGAGTTAGTACTCATGACATGCCAGTTGGGATCAGTTACCTATAGAACACTATGAAAATTGCCCCTAGAACCCGGGCCCTCTGAGTGGAAGGACATTTATATCGCCAGCTCACTTATCCGACGACGAAACTGGTTTAATATCAAAATACCTGACGTGTATTTCATCGGTTCTCTACCAGCGTAAACAAAATCGTCGCGCCATTTCTTCGATGACGTTCTTTGTATGCGTGACATGGCGATAGGGAGATGATTCCTCAGATAGACACCAGTCGTGGTTCCACGAAGAATAAACAATAGAAATTATACTGCGTTTTTATTTTCGCAGACGGCGAATGTGACAAATTTCTACAATGTATTTCCATGCTTTATAGATTGCATTCAAATGAAGTGAATACATGCCCCAAGATATCGCATACCGAGAGAGAGTGACCATATGAGTCAGGGTAAATAGAATCCGTCTCATTGGCTATGCAGTGTGCTGCTCGGAGTCGCCCATAGATGGTGCATTGTGGGTGGAGATTGAGCGGTAGTGCGGGGCAGTTCCTTTGGCCGTTCAAAAATACTGGCTTGTTCTTCGAAGCCATTGAAATATCGTAACGTCACGGACAGTCCTTGGGTAACACGAATCGTAATTCCTATCCGGTTAACTCACTGCTTACCGCACTCGCGTGAGTCCTCGACTTCGAAACCAGCGCCGCCTCTTTGTCGTCACGCAATGTATATGTTTTTGTAGAGTTACGGCCGAGTGTGATCGTATGAACGCCTTGATAACACAATTACTTCGCCGTGTGTACGATTCCGTAAACATTCGTCTGCATTTATTTGGATGGTTTTTTGTGGCTGCGACGATTTGAAAGAAAAGTCAAGTGAAGGCGTTTGTGAGTTCGAGGTGGTGTGTGTTCTTTCTTGGCCGAAGGGCCTTCTAAATATTTTCAAAATTTGTTTCTTCTACTTCTCGTTTCTTCGCAATTAATCGTGTTGTTATATTACCTCCAAGCACGAATTCGTTTCTTTCTATTGAAATTGACGATTTGCATGCTATGTCGTTTTCTTTACGACATCAAGCGTGATCATTTTTTTATCCTTTCAACGTCGGCGTGGTAGAACTGTGGATAGAGTGGTTGCGGACTGTATAATTCTTCTTCTTAGTGGCTGTACAGCTCTTGGCCTGCTGCACTATTGCCCTTCAGTCATTCCGGTTGGAGGTTCTGTCTCGCATTCCACGAATATTCCGTACTGTTTTCTGATGTCGTAATCCATTATTCCCGTCCGTTATCCGAGGCTCTAGTGCATTTTTCGCGACAATTTGTTTTTTTTTTCGGAGGTGAGGTTGGCCTCACGCTCAACCCCCGCTACATTGGAGGACTTTGGATTTTCTGTTAGGGTTTACTCCCTTAGCCAGGTTGATCCGGTTTTAAGGCGCCGAAAACTCTCCTTTCACCCCTTCCACAATTAACGTTACCCAGGGGACGCTGACTGGGACTTGACTGACTGGGAATTGACGGGGACGCTGTGGCTGGATTTGCTGGCAGAGCCTGTAGGAGACGGACGGCATTTCTCGGCACTTACTGAGGACTTCGGGCCTGGCACCCTCAAGATCACCGAGACCGCATTATACCAGCATTACCCCCCGTGGACTGTATAACACCGGTTTTAAATCTCAGTGGGAATCTGAGGACACTCCTTAACTAAATCTTCTTGTGATTGCTCGTTAAATGTCTAATGGAATTTAATTGTGAGCGTTTCAAAGCAACTTTTAGATTACTCGTTCATTGTTGTGTCTTTTGTAGCGCTGGATTGAAGCAGAATATTTTGCGAGAGCCATTCAATGACTTACTTTCAAGTTCTTTTTTGTCATTGTCTTGTTTTTCTCTGCCAAATTGTTACTTTTTTCTCCGACGCAATGCCTGCGGTAGCCCGGAGCGAATTAGAACAGAAAAAGTTCCTGCCGCGACCTTCACTAAGTCATTAAAATTTCGTTCCACGCGAGGTTGGTGCATTGAAATGAGATTCATGTGGCCGGATGCAATTAATGGCCGTGTGTCGTATCAAGGTAGGAGAATACATTACGCTCCCTCAAGTAACTCGCATGGTAACTCTGCTTCCGAATAGATGTGGAATTTAAATACTTCGCGAATCAGTGGTGGAGCCGAGTTTACCTTTATTTTATGAAAGCTGATAACTGTAAAAAATGAAGGATAAATTACGCATTAGTGCCAATTTTATGAGTGTAAATTTTATTTGTATATGTTTTATGTAGTTTATTTCACTGTTAATGGTCAAGTATCTGGAAGTTGTCACTATTGTTCCTTAAGTATCCACATCTGTGCCAAAATGTAAGGTTGTTGACGGTAGCTACATAATTATTGGGGACATTTTACATGAATCTTATGAGAATGTGTGAAGGAGTGTTTATTTTTTCCATTTACAATTTATCTGCGTAGAAAAGGGAAATGTGGGTACATTTTCAGGTATAAGTGGTGCTATACAAAACAACAGCGTTCCAAGTAATCCAGTTCAGCTGTTTTCTCCATCATTAGCATCGCCCCCTTCCCGGGACTTGAACCCGGATCCCTCTACATCGCGCCATGAGCATAAGCCGGCAAAGTACCCGAAGCGTCCGTTATTGGGCTTTAAAGGAACACGAGCTTCAAAACTGCCGGGCTTGTAATGTAATTGAGCTGTATATTGCGCGCGTTAGTACTACATTCTGCTTGGTCACTATTATTTTGTGAATAGTCGTCCATCCGAACTTACTGTCGTGCGTTAATGATATTTTTTAATCGTGCGTTACTAGTAGTTTATCTGGTATTACTTACTCAAATTTCGATTGCCATTTCCAAATATTTTTGGATTACATACACTGTTATAAGTACACCATCACCGTACCACGACAAAACACTTAGCAAAACGACTTTTTTCGGGCAGGCATACCTTATCCACTCAGTATTGGCGAATATTACCCTGTGCTGTGCTGCTGCTTGACTGTATAAGTTCACTCTATGCATGTATTTAAATCGACGGGCTCTATTTACGGAATGGAAAGAATAAAAGACAAGCCGGCTAGGATTTTATTATTGGAAACGGCTTATTACTTTTCTAAACTCTTTCTGAAGAACTGCAATAGCACTGCCAACTGCAGATTTGCGATTGATTGCCAGTATAACTCATGTTGAAGGTTACGAGTATTTCCACTTTACTAATTTCAGGTTTATTTTTGTTAAAAATTCATGGCATTGTAACTTTAAAGCCGCTAGCTAAAGAAGCTAGCCGCTGAGGTGATGCACGATGCGAATTTCGCCCAGTCGTGTATCACTCAGCGAGTGACTCTCGTGAAAGTTAAAATGCTTTGAATTCGTCCAAGTAAAGCGTCGGCTAGTTTTAAAATAGTCTTGAACCGTGTGTATTGTGGCGACGTGAAGGCGATTACGTACGAGGCATTGGCATTTCGTGGCATTGTATGTACGGTTAATCATGAGGACGTTAAATTCTCCACATACAATGGTTCTCAACCATGTCTGCTCGATTCCCTCTTTACGCCATAGCTCACAGTATTATTTCCCACTTTCCTGTATAAATTATTAAATAATAATGGAATATCATGAATGAAAATAATGTTCTTGTTTCAGAATCGATTTTAATCTGAGAAATTAAATTAGTTTGACGCCAGACGCCAAAGTGTAAATGAAATCAAATACGATTCCACGGAATTCGCGTCATCTACAGTGCATCAAATCAATACAGTGGTCCCTATTTACTTCAAAATTCCCCAGAATTCCTCCCAAAGGGAAAATCACGCTGGTTGAGAACCTCAGCTCTGGGGCATCTGTGAAATTAGGGCACCTGCGTAGCTTAACTGGCTGTAGCAGTCAGTGGGAATACTGGGAGTCTGAGTTCGTATATCGGCTCGGGCGACAGAATTTTTTTCATTCTTGAATTTCGCACTTTCCTTCTTACTTGATTGATGTGGAGCCCGTTGTGAACTCCTTACAAATATCTGTGTATTCTGTGGAAAAATGTGTTTACGGAATCTTTTGCAGGGCGAGGCTATTGTGTTATCTATGCTCATGTCTATTTTGATTTATTAGTTTTGACTCTCTGATTAATTGACGTCTCGAGAACTTACAGAAGTGACAAAATAAAAGAGATGCACTACCGAACGGATAGATATACAAATTTTTTCATTCCACACGCTATTAACGACAGCAAAATTTAAACAGTGAAACAGAGCTGAGGCGCTCTAAAGTTAATATTCATTTCACTTATTCTCGCTGTCTTCTTCCTATTCCGTTTACATTTTCCCACCTTTGTTCGTTAGTGACCTATAAACCCCTATCGCTCGCCCTTTCGGTTGCTCTCAGGATAGTATTTATATGTGGAAAACGGTATTTTTTTAAAAGTTAACCGAGTAAGAAGTTTGTATTAGGCATTGTTCCTCCCAGTATCTTGTCTTTGGGAGTATTCATCGTTCTGTTGGGATATGGGGCTTGACTATTTTATGCTAATAAGTAATAGTGCCGTCAACAGCTTTGTTTTATTCTCTTATGAATCATTTAATTTTTTAATTAAACGTAAATTTGTTAAACTACACCTTAAATGACACTTAAATACACTGTAAATGAAAAATCTCATTAATCATGGCTTAAATAAATTTTCTTGCATATAAAAAGTCGTAGAATGTTGATTTTATTGCGATCGTCTGCTAATACAATAGTCACATCGTTTCGAAGGCGTGCTACTGGACATCACAAGAAATAAAATAAATGAATAAATATTTAAAGCGTGGATGTGGCGCCGAACAACTTTTTTGTGGAACGGGGACCTATAACAATCGATCCTTCTCACAGCAAAACCCTATAATGACAGCTTTCAGGTACAGAGCTCATAAAAATTTTCGATCATGTTTCGCTTGATAGTATAGGATTGTGTGATGTAAATAAAGTTCCCCGGTCAACTCTTAGAGAAAAGGGCATCGCTAGTGGCTGCATTTTGGCAATCATTTAGGTCGCGTGTATCCCAATCCCGTTAAAATCCGCGTAAGTGGTCACGCATCGCCGACTAACTCGAGAAGGCAGTCGTCCCGAGGAAGTGACGCACTTTCCCCTTGTTCTCTCATTCTTTCCCCAATGGCCGAAAACAAATGCTAAAAATCTCTTCCCGGAGTTTTAAATGGCCCGCGGGCGACGATAGGCATTTCCATTGCCGCCGGTGGTAGATTACACGTTTTTTCTATTTGTCTGGATGCTAGGAACACTCTAAAATAGCTTTGGTCTCGCTTTTTTTTTCGCAAAAAATGTTTTCTTATGCGGTGATAGGTGGTTTTAATTTGTGTTTTTAAGTGTATTCTTCTTCTTCTGATGCGCGTAATAATAACGGAAGTCTCTGTTGTTTGTTTTTTATTAACCATTTCGAGATTCACACTGCTACTCTGTGCATTACAGCATTCGATTCTAATTAGTTCAATGTTCGTGTTTGAATTACGTTTTTGTGATGTTTATTTTCGGATGAAAATATTTTTGTTATCCTTTACTTCCCGTTAACCCCGCTATTTCAGGTTATTAGTGGAGTATGTAAATTCCTTTCGTGAAAAGTAGTTTCAATTCTTGCTTTAAATTGGGTAGAAATGTCCCTCATCTAACTGTAGGTTAGAGGTTTAAATTAGTTCTCAAGAGTACTGATGAAAGTGTAATTCAAAGTAGCCAAGTGCATCGGAATATTAATAGCATACAAATTTTTATCTGCGTCTTGAACATATACTTATGCAATGCCGAATTTTGTTAATATCTGAAGTGGGGTCATGAATGATATCTCAAAGTGAAAACATTTCTTTCCTGGCATGTTGTCGTGGGGATTGTTTTACCTCATGTATATCCTCATCCTCTAACGCAGAACGTCGTCAATTTAATTTGAATGAACTTGCTCCTGATATTTCGTCTAAGAACTGAAAGTAATAATTTTTGCTGACGTTGATGTAAAGGCGTGTGCTTTGACACTGACCGCTTGTATCTTAAGCCACAAAGGTTATTTTCAGTAAAATAATTGAGCTCTGTTGGCTCACTGTTGCGAGTAATTTCGGCTCCCTGTCATTTATGTCCGCATTTGAACAGTTCGTCTTTTTTGATCTCAGATTTTAGCTGTAGAAACTTAAGTATGTTTTATTAAACACATACTGCGTGTTTTTTTATTGTTAATGCTTATTTCTATTCAAATGAGATAGTTGTCAATGTTGACATGTTGTCGCGGGCAACGTTCGCTGGGTGTCATCCCTCACCTTCGTATGAAAGTAGTTTGTGGTGTCGCTTGTGTGTCTTTGTGCGCGTGCAAAATGTCTAATGATCAAAGTGTTGTCGTTTTGTCTCCGCGGGAATGAAAAATAATCGGTCTCCAGTCAACGTTTTCCCCGTGCTAGTGTGCATTGGGGTCTGTTCTCTCTCTCCGTCCTGAAGGGAAGGAGGGGGGGGGGGCTATCTTCCCATGGCCTTGGGGCGTGGACGCCGTCATTACCCGTACAATCCGTCTCAATCGTCACCTCTTCCCTTCCATCATCTCTCCCTCCCTCCCTTCCCCCCGCGTCCCCCCCTCCCTTCGTCCTCTTTCCCCCCTCCCCCTTGCTCTCCCCTCCCTTTCCTCTCGCCCCTTCAAAAATTCCACTCACCCCACTCCCTCCCGACTCCTTGGCTGCCTTCCCTTGTTACGTCTGTTTACGACCGCTACACCCACGCAGCCAGACGTTCCTCAAGTCTCATCCTCTCCCCACCCCCCACACCCTTCGCTTCCTCCCCCTCCCCTTTAACCCGTCACATAAGAGGGAAAATGGGATGGTGTGACGTCTTCAATTCTGGACCCTAATCCTGAGGGACTGGCTTCAGACCCTGGGGGTGGAGTAATTTTTTCAGTGGAATCCCAATCCCTACTTAGGTTTTGTCTTCGCAGTGCTACAAGTTTAGCACTCTTGTTATTTATTTTCTTTCTGAGTTGTTTCATATTCTGATTAATAATTGAAACTGCACAGTTTTGGTGATATTTCACATCCAAAGTAAATTTGAATGGTATATAATCTTTAATCATGGCTTCTCATCGTGAGGGCTCGGGTTCAAGTGCCGGGAGTGGAGTCTTTTTTTCTTTGGAATCCCGGTGGCTAGTTGATAGGTGATTGGGATCTCTTGTAAGTGTCGTGCCCCTTGTAATAAATATGCTTTTGAGGCTGCATCATATTCGCTGTAATATTTGAAAACCCACACTTTAGGTGGGACGTTACATTGTAGGGAAGTATGGATAATATTATGGATTCCTATCTTGTGGGCCCGGGTTCAAATTCATGCTGTGGCGGAATTTTTTTCGGTTGAATCCTAATATCTACTGGGTAGCATTCTTTGGAGCAATTTCAAGAGTGGTAATCCTTGCACTTAATACGTATTTGAACCTGTCTCATATTTACAGTAATATTTGAAACTCAATAGTTTTAGCAATATGGGACGTGTATCGTAATGTGCTGTGTACCCTCCCTTATGAATGACGCTTTTTTTCGTTCCGTGACACTCGTAATTGTTTACGATTAGGAAATGGAACATGTTATAGCAGACAGCTTAATTATATATTACAATCATTTATATTTTGTTATTTTCCGCTGAAACTCTGAGGGTTGTAAGTGCAGTCCTACCTCCGTCCGATGAGGCATTAAACTGTGAACCTTAGTGGCACCTTTCGTCAAGAGGAAGCCGTTGCCGATGCTGGCTTTCTGCCTAACCTTCCTCCATTTCCCATGAAAATCCTTCTTTACCAACCACCCACCCAGCCTAATTGGTGTAAATGACGTAAGCTGTCGATCGCGTCCCCAAATTACCAATCGACCGAACCCTCGTTTGAGAGATCTTATTAAGGGCGCTAAAAATGCGCCAAAGGATTCCGTCCAGTAGGGTTGTCAAGGCCTACCACAACAGGTCCAGTGGCAGAGCTGCTAGCAAAATTACGTGTGTGTGTGTGTGTGTTGTGGTTGTATATATGTTGTGTTTCCGAGTAAGGGAAACTGTAATTAAAATTTAGCAGTATTTGCGTGAATGAAATTTATACGATCACGAGCTTAACCCCCTTTTTTTTGTTTTTCTCATATTATCTTGTTTTTTGGTTCCTCTCTTCCTCCCTCATAAAAGGTACCTCCTCTATATCCTGCTCTTATCCGTCGAATTGCATCCGTTAGGGCTCTCCCAGCCGGGTATGCGTTTGCGATGTTGCAATTTTGGAACGTCTCTGCGAAGACGAGATGCCATCGATCTTTAAGAATGCAGCTCGAGAATCGCGATGTGTTGACGTTCTGTTGCAATCAAATATATGCATTCCTGGTGTACGATTCGCTGTGCACAGTCATGATACGTGTTCTTGATGATTCCCCGATGAGTGGGAGTTAATTATCAATTGACGATGGTATTGGGTGGCAACTTTTGGCATGGGTGAGGGTGTCAATCGATGCCGTCAGTAATCGGAGTATGAGCCATAGCTTTAAATTACCTAACAATAATAAAAGCAGCGAGAAAAAGTTTTGAAGTTATCATAGGCATGGATATTGTCGCACGGAAACCGTGATGTCTCATTTTAAGTCATTTATATCTTATTAGAGATATGCACGCATGCTGTCTAATATTAATTACATTATCTCGCTGTATGTAATTATAATGAGAGCTCGTTGAGGAAAAATTGTAATTGATTTGCTACTATTTATTTGGTGCAAAAGAAACGCTTTACAAGGTTTTTTTCAAATCAGCAATGCTTTTAATTGAGGAAATGTAACCTCTCCACAGGTCTGTTAGAATATATAATTATTAGTTTCAAGCCTATAATCATTATCAATCACCTATTCGAGGTTTGATTTTCTGTAGTCTACCACTCCAATATCTTTTCTGTCAGCCATTTCAGTCATTTCGGGGAAATTATGTTTTGTTCTTGTTTTTATGGATGATTCATCTCATTTGTTGTTACGTCTATCTTTGTTTTCGTGAGGTTGTTACGTTACTGAAAACATACTATAAACCTACTCCAAGTCCTCCCCTGCTTACCTTTCCCCCTCCTGTATGTTTCGCGTTTTTGTGAAACGAGAGATGCGCCAGTTGCCATTTCAAAGCTAGTGTTCTCCAGGATCCTATTTTCGTGCACAAATTGGTCACTGCAGATTTGCATTGTGTTGCAAATCTCCTTTTTCTGCACTTAAGCCATCGGGCGGCGGCGGTCTGGAACTGGGTTTCGCACGGTCACCTTCCTTAACTTCCACGCCCCAAACTAGGGATGTGTGATGAGTCGATTCATCGAATTCATCGACGATGATTTTAGTCATCGCGTTGCGATGAACCGCGTCGATGACAATGAATGTCATCGATCATCGACGTCTATGAATTCACCGACGTCGATGAATTAACTGACATCGATGAGGCAATAAACTGACGATATGACAATAAACTGACGTCAGTGAGTCGATGAATTCACCGATGTAGATGAGTCAATGAATCCATCCCCATTAGATGATAATTATATGTGTTGCGTCGCCCGCCCGTGCCTACCCCTACCTTTCCGTCGACGATGAATGAATTCATCAACTTATCGAGGTCGGTGAGTTCATCGACTCAACGACGGCGATGAATTCATCGACTGATCGTCGTCGATGACAATCATAGTAACCGAATCATCTCGATGATTTTTTTCATCGACCCTCGATGGGCAAATTCCTTCATCGCACAAGCCTAGTCCGAGCGAGATAGTTCCCTAGTCACAATAGAGACCATATTTGAATTATACGTTTTAATTACACCAGCTGTAGGACACATCAATTAAATATTGCATTAATAATTGTGCAATTATTTAGTTTTATATGACAGAAATTGTAAGTAATTAAATGAAAATATCTAGATAAGTCTTTAACGTGCTCTTTAACTTTAAGTCATTGTGTTGCAAATTTCCTTTTTTGCACTTTAGTTATCGGGAGGCGGCGGTCTGGAACTGGGTTTCGCACGGTCACCTTCCTCAACTTCCACGCCCCAAACCGCTCCACACTCTTTTCTTCCCCCGCCTCAATCCCTATCTCCCTCCCTCCCCTCAACGTTTCATCTCCGTGGCACATCTATCGCAGCCAGGCGCCTCGAATCTCCACCGCCTTCCCACCCTCCCCTGTTGTCACGTGGTTCCTCCCCCTCCCGCGCGTCCCCCTCCTCATACCTTCCGGTCCCCTCGCCCACACTCGCCGCCTTCTCCTCCTCTCCGCGTTTACCTGATTTTCTTTTCCTCCCGCAAACTTCACGGTGTCCCTTTCCGTCCCTCACAAAATGTTCTTCTCTCATCTCCTTGCGAAATGTTGTTCTGCCAGGGTACAAAAAAATCTCATGCCCCTTTGTGGTGCAAGGAGAAAGGGAACGGTGACTTTTTAATATTTCGTATAATTCGAATCTAGGTCATCTCGTCCTGTGCCTAGGATTTTATTTAATGACTCTTTTTATCCTTGAATCTTTCGTACACTCATTTCTCGCTCATAAACGGATAAGGATGGGCCGATAGTAATGCGGAAAACTTGATCATTCAGCGACTCAGTCGGCACCGTGTGGATGCTATGTAGATAAATAGGATTATTCATCTTATTATCTCACGTCCGTTAGGTTTTATTTATTTGAATGTAAATCATTAGCTCTCATCATGTACCCCGTACTTCTACTGGAAGAGGACGTGCTGGTCTATGGCGGACGTATGTTAAAGAAAAAAGCTACGTAATACTTATTGGATAGCAATGTTCTTCTTGTCTTGTAATCGGTAATGGATTCTTATTTTAAGAGACCATCATGTTCGTTACTACTGTTAAATTCCTCTAACTCTGATCTCCCATCATCCATTCATATCATAGCTTTCTTAATGATATTTTACCTGGTTGTCGTTAGCATCTACTATCATTTGTCCTCTCTTGATAGCATGATCTTCGATACATTGCTTGTCTTATCAGATTCTTCTATCTATTTTTTTGGCTTTTCCCTTTCTATGTGATCATCCTCTTTCTGAAGAGAGTGCAGTAGTAAATGGATTCAAAGCATCCTTTGATAACGCTGAAGTACTATTTTCCTGGAAAATATGTGATTAAATGAAGCTAGAGTTGTCTTGAATTTGCGTGTCTCCCGTGCCTGGGATTCGAACCCCTCATCTTCGGCGTAGTCCTTGAGAGTATTCTTACCAGACTAATTGGACAGCACTAGGCTTTAATGACTGCATATTTATATTGCATACATGTATGTGTATATGAACAACATGAGAAGAAAACGATTTCTCGCTAAACGAGATAATTTCTCCCGATGTTGGAAAACAACTTTCTCTTACGCGAGTGGTCTGTTATCGGAATTTTTACGGTTTGCCTGGTTTTCAAATTCTTTGCCATATTTTTGTTTCCGGAATTATCTTTATAGTGTGATTGTAGCTTTTCACTGGCAGGGGGTATCTTTTTAATATACTTAAGGTTGAGGCAGGAGTGTCTCCTCTAAGTTTCTAAAATGCAAATCTCAGTGAAGAAGTGGATTTCGGTCAATTGCACGTCCTCAAATCATTTAAGAGTTTCTAAATGTTCTTCTCACTTTAACTGTCTCTCAGCTAATTATCAGAAATAATCATCGAGATGATTATTTATTGTGTCCGTCTTTTATTTCCAGTTCCATGGTACCTCGTTTTTTTTTCTTTTTAGTGTATTTAGGACATATTACGGATTAACGTTCTTAAACGTCTCTTTTGTAAAAAGACTTATGGGTGTGATAAAAAAATGTGAAGTCTTTTGCCAGAAGAGGCCAGAAGTGTTCTGTTTTAGCTCATGTTACCTTAACCCATATATTTCCCATGAGAACACGTTCCAGGGAAATATTACGTGAGTAGCTTATATGTTTGCAATAAAAGCAAAATTTAGACAAAGCGAATTATGACGAAAAAATAAGTAGCCTAAGATAATGATAGTCTCTAAAGGTTTCCTTACGTTGATGAGAAAACTTTTCATATCGATTTTTGACGGTCCATTTCCTTGTACTGATTCATACGCTGACTATGATAGTTTCTCTAATGTTAGAAATTGCCGACTTGGATTGCGAAACAGAAAGAACGTCAGTTTTTACAAGGTTGTGGGATATTATTTCTGTTTGGAAAAATCTGCCCTTAATTTAGAGCACCTTCCCGTTAGTCTCTGCTCTCTCGAAGGAAAATAGTGATAGAGTGAGTGCTCTCTATTTTTTTGCTTTTTATAAATCCATTCAACTTGAGAATATGTATCGTACTTGATTTATTGAAATTGCTTTTTCTATTTATGTCGTTCGATTCTTGAAGTTCGCCAAAAACACTTCCTCTGGTATTCAGGTAATAATTATTTGGTGTTTTGTACACCATTTGTATTTTTAGACTTTCTTGTTAATGCATGAAGGGTTTGTAGTTTTTTTCATACCTTAACGTTTATGCTGAAAGTTTCCCTCGAAGTATGTAGTTAGTTTTGTAGCCATGACATTCTTGGTGCACTTTTGGATTGCGCAAAAGAGTTGAAAATGAGTTAATTTCATTTTGATTTTTTTATAATTCTCTTTTACCGTGCCGTAGCCACTATCATTTTTATGAACAAAAATACGTGTTATAACATCTTATTGTTTGCAACTTGGACTCAATAGATACAAGTAAAATATTATTGTGGGTGCATATTTACCTTGTATAAAATACTTATGAGATCGATTTTTAGTCTCCTTTAGTTCAAAGTGAGTATTATTTAAAAATTTTATGTGATCATAATTCAGTGTTTATTCTTTTCGTGAAAATGTGTCGAATGTTTTGCGTAACTCCAAGTAGAACGAAAAGCTGGCACCAGAATGACAATATCAAGAAGCAGAGTTTTTTACTGGCTTGTCTTTCGGTACATAACGCTTCATAGAGCTTCCCGCTGAGTTGGTTGTAGGCATGTAATTCAAAGTGCACTCCCGGCGGAAACTTGCCTCAGGGTTAGATCCCATCTTCTCCCAAAGAAACTGCCGACATTGGCTCGCAACATCCACGCCCGTGGTGCGAACTGAACCTTCGATGCTTACTCTGTTCGTCTCCCGGTGAGTTTCCCCGCGGTGATGTGCGTAGAATAGAAAGAGTGATGGCCTTTCTTCGGCGTGGAGCTGGAGGAGTTTTTGGCGGACCTTTTCCGGAGCTGGACTTGCTGTGTGTCGGTTTCTGCCGCCAAGACACGCGAAGAAGTGGTTTCAAGTTTTGGAGCTGTGATAAGAATGTGTTAGGGTCATCTATCCCTGTCAATTTATTATCCTGATTTGTCAAGTACTTTTCTTGATATTTTCCTGAATATTTCCACTTTGTGCCAAATATTTGTTCAGTCCGAAGTTCACTGCAACTCCTACTTCCTATCCAGTGCTTCCCTGCTCGTTGATGGAATTCCAATCCTCAGTTTATGAGTGATGTTTCGTGCGTCATGCGTAAAACTGTCCGATCTCAATTATTATATTATTCTAAAATGATTCGCTTCTCGCCCCCTTCTTCATTACCCCATATTCTTTTTAATAAATGAAAGAAAATTGTAAAATTATCACAAAATGTTGAGTGTTGTGATTTTCTAGCAGTCTTTACCATTTCATATGAAAATATCTCGTTACCTGTCGTAGACGCAGTAGAGCTGTTGCTCTTCTCGAAAGCAAGAGGTCATCCTTACCTCAACCTGTCTTGATCAGCCTATTATTATGGTTTTTCGGAAACTTCTTTCCGACTTGGTTGAAACGTAGTTGTGGTGGCTAGAGGACTCGCCTACCACCAGGATTCAAATCCCTGCAGAGGCGGATGTTTTTCAGAGGGAACCCGATCCCTACTTGAGTGTCTTGTGGAGGGCACAGTACTCCGTCTGTCGGATGAGACGTAAAACCGTGGTCCCCTTGACGCCTATCGTTAAGAGCACGGGCAAGAACCATGCCGACGCCGGGTTTCTATCCACCCTTCCTCCCTTACCTATCCTCTATGGCGCAAATGACCTTAGCCGTCGGTTGCCTCCCCAAATATCCAATACAATCTTGGTTGAAACGTTCTACGCCCGCCCCCCGGCCTAGACGAGCCTATCTGCCATAGGTACAGAAAACTATCTCCAAAGTTGATATTAGGTCTGATTTACTTTGGAAATTTAGGAGATATTTACATTGCGTTGAATTTCTTAGCCACTTGTCGAAAAATACATCATTTTCCAATTCTGTCCGAGAGTGCGCCCCATGGTTCCCGGCAGCCGCGGCTTCCCTCGCCGGCGCCTCTCTCCCCGTGTCCCTCCCGGGTGGAAGTCGGCCAACGAGAGAGCCGCCCTGAGCTTCTCTCTCTCCCGCCGCGACGCCCGCCGCCGCCGCCTTTCCGACGATCGTACACGTGCGAGCAGACGGCGCCCTCCCCCCCCCACTCCCCACAAAACATCCAAATGTGCATTCTAACCGCGGCCCACGCACCCACGGAGTCGCCCGGCTCGTTTTGTTGATCGATGGCAACGGACGGAGTAACGCTCAGCTGTTGCAATCCTTGTGTGAGCTTGAGCTGTAGCCAGGAATAAAGCGAGTTGCGGTTTTTCTGTTATCGTCCGCTGACCGGCAGTGGCAATTCTGTTACAATTTAGGTGTGGAATAGATTTATGCTAGCATGTTTCGTTTTTGGAGGAGCGCCCATCGTGATTACCTTTCGTCATTGTCATTAGTTTCTCGAGCACCTTTCGTGGACAATTCACGATGGATTGCACATGATTCATAATGCTATTGAACCAGTTGATGTGGTGGCTATGAGTTCTATCCTCCCATGCGCCCATGCCGGCCGAGACAAAGATGAACTGTGAACCCATTTGTGCTATTTTCGAGTTGCCCCATCCTGATGTGGGGTTTCTTTCTTTCCTCCTGACCTCCATTCCCCTCGGAAGCCTACCATGGTTCCTTCTCCCACCCACTCTCTTATTATGTATTTGTTTTATATGCTTCATAGGCGGGTGTTAACAATGCTACTTTCCGTCAAAGTTGTGCATCTTCGCGAAACGTGTTATTCTGAGATGCTCTTAGTAATTTCCAAGTCTTGTATTAAATTATATTTTTTATTTAAATTAAATTTAAATTTTCAATTTCAATCGCCTATTCTTGGTAATCTGGATGGCGGAAGTGTCGTCCCTCTTGCCCGAACTCGTGTAGTAATTCCCAGATTGCTCTTTCCAACACCCGGAATAGCCGTTATACTCGCGTTGGAATGTTATTGTGTTTAGAAATGGAAGATATGTGTATGGAATACCCAGTTTCTACGTTTGTATGTTGATTTTATTTAACGGAGGCCATGTTCAATTAAGTGGGCTTAATAAAGAAAACTCATGATGGGCGCTTGAACTGCTGTCAACCAGTTTAGTATTCTCTTCTGCGTGATTGGACCCTTGTTCTTCTAAAGGCTCTAACGACATTCCCCAGAAACGTGGCTTAATAGGATTAAAATTAAGCCATCTAACTTCGGATATTACTCACATAGGGTGGCCTTACTTGATATTCCCTGAGGCGCCAATGCTTAGTGGCTAATAATTTTAGTTAACTGCGGCAGGTCCAGCTTAATCTTGTGTCGCAAATTATCCCATAGCCCTTAATTGTCTTGTAGTGTGGAAAGTGTGTCACAATATGCCCTCGAAGGAGGATGAAATCGGTCCTTAACACTCCCTCTTTCCTGCTATCTTCACCTCTGTCTCTTAGGGTAAGCTTCGGAACACCTTGCCACCGTACAGCTTCAAAGCGTTTAAGAAAGATCAACGAACTAAGGTGAGCTCAGTGTCGTTCCTTGTTGTCTGACCTCTAGCGACCATCTCGCCCCGTTAATCAACCTCTGACCAGAAACAGTCCCCGGGGCCATTACATGAAAATAATCGCCAAAACATTTAGTGTCGTAATTATTTTAACTTGAACGGAAGACATACATTCTTATTTCGGACGCGAATTTATATGCGGAGAAGAATTATGATCGCTTGGTCCGAGGGTCTTTCGGCGTGTTTTACGGCTTCCCTATTTTTCTCTTCTGCCCCGTTCTCTCCTGCCTCTGCCCACACTTTTCCAAGGGTTACCCTGCCGGAGGGGGGTGAAGTCAGTAGCCCCGGACGTTAGTGCCATCAATGAGTCGGTCCCGTCTCAAATGGGCCTTTGTGCGGATCCCGATGATCGTGCCCCTTCAAAACGGCCCCCGGCGTGTGCTAATTCGCACACATATTGACCCTCTTATTGAGGAGGAAGTAACTCAGTTATGTGTTTTGAAAAAAATGCCAGTCCTAACCCCCTTACGACGCACGACGTGCTCTGTTTCGCCCATGCCCATGGTGATAATAAATCCCACTACGAAATGGACCTCCGGAGACTAAATTACTCCCTTTAAAGATTACGTTCAGCCTTTTATAGCGTGATTCGATGCGTTTAGCTATAGTTGAATCCTCTTATCGAACTTTCAGTATTTATTCATACATATAAGCTTCAACGTCTAGTTCCATAAAGTGGCTAATCGCTGTACGGACAAAATTGATTAACTTGTTTTCCATCTTAAAAGGTATAAATGAATGGATAATTCAGTTCTGTTAATATCTTGGTTATTTCTATTGGCCGTAGAATTTTTCTGTGTAATGGTTTAGTGAGATGTTAAGTCCAAATTTAATTAGACATTGTCTTGGAAATTAAATCAAGTCTATTCCAAAACACATTTAAATATCATATTTTCTTGATAGGTTCAATTTCTAATCAGGAAAATCTCTCTTGTATAAAAATCTTAATTTTTTTCTGTTAGCCTTTTCACGGAAAATTTAACCATGTATTTCTGGTGTAGCTATAATTAAATGTGCTTAATCTGATGCCCCATTGGTTAATTTTTTTATAAGAGAGAGGGGCATTGCATTGTAATAATTGGCTGTTTTCATTTTTGTACCCTATGTACTCGTAGTCTTACGCCATGCGTCGTTGAAGAAATGCATCCATGATTAAACCTAGTGATGAGTGAACGTTCCATATTGGTTTTCCTGAAGGCATCATTAAGCACTTATTCATTCATTCATTCATATCAGGTGTTCGTCGTTAGAATATATGCGCCATATTTCATCGGTAATGTTTCATTCTCGTAGCCTCGCTACCTAAGCTCTCTTCTAGCGGAAGTGTTGCTTGCAAATCCCATCCTCATTTAATGTGACTCGCGTGACTACCGTAGATGACAGAGCGTTTGATTTGGAGTGGACGGAAGTGTCAAATTGGCTATCAATTTGGGAATTAGCGTGAATTTTGAATATGCTCTTTGTCTATTGAGACTTAATTTGTTTTCTTTATCTGCACTAGTCAACCTCTGGGCTCGTCAATGTTATTAAATGTGAATTTCTATCCTTTTTAATGTTGATATGTCAGCGTAAATTGTAACAACCATGTTCAATCATAGGTTTCCGAGGCTTGGTGCAAGGATTTTTTTCTGCTGATGCAAGGAACGCGATGACCACCCGGAAAACTGCTGGAATTCTTGGAGCTATTATGTTCATTTAAATAGTTTTACACACTATATGATACTTCCTCTAATCTTGTGACAGCATAATTACGTGGTAGAAAAAAACAGCAGTTGTATGCATGGAACGTCACGTATAATTAATTTATTACCTGTACCCTTGCCTCGTTATTTTCCTGAAGCTTTTCGTCTAAGGTATTATCTTGCTTTTTACTGGAGCAATTTGAATAGTAGGTATCAATCTTGCCTTTCCTTCTCATTAGGCATCAATGTTTGTCCGGAATCGCACCTTTGTGAAATCGTAAAACGGTCATAATATACGAGCTCGATGGAGCTAGCTTCTATAAGCGTCTCCTTTGAGTACTTAGTTCTTCGCCCTTTTTCTTGGACTGTGGAGTACTTATTGAAGCATCTAAGAAGTCTTTTTCGTCCCATTTCTGTGAATCGTCTGCAAATTTTCGACTTGAATGGACGAAAGCCTTGCTCCATTTCGACGAATGAACGGTGAAATTCCTGTAGTCCCTCAGGGCCAGCCATTAACTGAGCGTAGGTATTAGATGCGCCTCATTAGATAATCCTTGCTGAAGCCATAGAAATGGAGGCTCTCTATTCGGGCCATAGCTTTAAGCAGGTGACGGAAAACTGGCATCGGGGAAAATAATAATATCAAGGTATTTCTTCATATGAAATGACCTGCACTAATACCCTTGACATCATTCACTTTTGGTCCTTTTATTTTTCAAGGTACAACTCAACTCTATGAAAAACTCATTTGTGACGGTGTGGAAAACGTTGCATCTTGCGATAATGAATTCATTACGCAAAATCCACGGCTGGTTTGTGATGAATTGTTGTGGAAAAGTGAAAGATTATCATCGAATATCATTATTTTCGTCCAACAAATTTTCCAGGTTGACTTGAAATAAAGAAATGTCATTTAAACGTTAAAAAATTGCTCCTGTGTGCAATATATACGCGTGTCTCATCTATGAAATAGAATTTAGTGAGACGCGTTATAGTGATGTGTACGGATACATTAACTTCGATAAATACACCTATGTCTTTTTGTTCTATCGAATTATTACAATGAAAACTTACATTCATGCATGAGCTTCAGAACCGAAGTGGAGGACTAGGCGATTCCTTGGAGGAGTAGTTCAATAGATCGACGTGTTTCGATAAACTGGGGCATGTTTCTGAACCAAGAATTGTAGTAACTCCAGGGCGTAGCGAAATGATGTAATTAATCATTTCGTATTGAAGTCTTTACTTATTCATTTCTGTTCTGGGGTTCTCAATTGAATTACGCGACGTTACGGCCTTCATAACTCACATCGTACATACAGCCATGTAATAACCAAACGAATCAAATCCCCAATCGCAAATTTCTCAGTGGTCTTGTAAACGTGTAAGTGCGGCCGTTTTAATTTGTGCTGTCATTCGTTTTAATTTGTGCTAGTATTGTCCTCTCGTCCCCGGTGTGCGGGTGGTGGTGCTCAAGAACGCCGAATGGAAGCCGTTCTAATTTAAGGCCAAGGAGCGCCTAGTTCACCGTTGCACCACTAGCGAGTTGAAGATCCAAGCGGAGAGGACCTTGAGTAGCTTTTCTCGGGCTCCGTCTGAGAGGCTTTTTGAAACGCATAGCGTTATATTTTTACATGAGAAGGCAACGACAAAAACTACTCGTTTTCGCACTCCTTGGTAGCTTTACGCATTCGGCGACAGAGCAGAAATGCGATGAAATCGTCGCGAATTGGTTCTTGTAGAAATATTCCTGTTCTTGTCTTTAACAAAATAACTTTAAAAATACCGATTGCAATCAGTTCGGGTAGATTTCGTTGTTTATGACCGATAATTAAATGATTAAGCGATTCTGGAGTTATTATAGGTATTCCAATAGACCTTGATAAGACTTGGAGAATTCTTGCAAGTCTCTATGAATAATTATGTTCGTTTGTCATATTGTCGGGTATATTTATGGAGGCCAGTTTTACATTACTACTGTGAGGAACCAGGTCTTTACTTGATGCTTGAAAAGGTAAAACTTTCTTGAGTAATCATTCTTGTTGTTAGGTACTTCTGATAAAGTGTGACAGTTTTTAACCAATGGAAACAATTAGTAACAATTTCATTTTTCCGAAAATATCTGAAGTTATAGGAGCTAATCCAGATTTAGACTCTCATATCGCTTGTACGAATACTATTCAGCATTTTGCCTAGAAATTCTGCGTCATTTGGGCCAGTCGAAGCCGTTGCTTGATGTATTTTGCATGCCTTTTTGAACTCCATCATGCATGCATTTATTAATTTATGCGGCAACACGAGCCAAACCATTCGTTTTATCTCCTTGATCGCAAACTCCCTGGCTTTGAAGATAAACTTTACCTGATAACTGAAGGAAAAATTTATAGGCTGTCACAGGTAATCTTCGATTGACCTCCGGCTGAAATGGCTGATTGCGCTGTATGCGTCCTAGGAATTCAGGCTGCATATATCTGCTGTCAAGGTTTCTATAACTCATTCTCTTCCTTTACTCCCATCCTTATGATGCAGAAAATAGCTAGTTTTGCCTGCTGTGTAGTTATAAACGTCATTTCTTATTATTTATCGTCATATTATTTGGTTTCGATAGGTTTGAGTAAGGTTTATTATCTTAAGTGTCTGACTTTTCTTATATTTTACGAAATACATCAAGCGAATATGCAATGCAATTTTTCCAAGCTTTTAGGTCTCTTAACTGTGACGAGTTTTGCTGGGATTGCTCGCGTTTCAGTTTTACTCTCATCATTGAGATTTGTTTCTTATGAATGATTCAGAGATTTTCATATCTCATTGACTTACTATATTTTTAATTCAAGAGAAGTATGAACTATAGAACTTAATTGATATCTTCTTCTCATTCAGCTTTCGAGCGCGTTACATGTATTCAATGATTATGTTCTTCACGTACTCGGTAAAACCCGTGTTAATAATTCTGTTGCTCTTTCGTTTCCCTCAAGTGATTCCACCGTTGGAAATCTTTATATTTTCTGATGAGAAACATTGTTACTGATCTCTAATTTTTTGCGTTTCCGTGGCGTTATTCAGCGTGACTCTGTATCACCAAGATATCTTTATTTAGAGAAATGGTGGAATTTGCTCTCATAACAATTAAGAAATCTCACATATCCAATCGTAATAAAATATCAGCCACTTAAAGCACTGTTTTAAAATATTTTTTCCAAAAACGTAGCACCCGTCTTCCGTGGGCTATGATCCGGCTACGTGGTCCAGAGACATCATTCACAAGTATTTCCGCACAAATCAAGTCAGAAATGCACCTTCTAACATTGCACTAGTTTATAAAATCACCCAAATGGCATTTTCAGCATACGGTATAAAACAAGTAAGTCAAATTAAATCCTCTAATTTATATGAGAATTTCATTCATGAGAGCAAAATTTTAGCGTAGTAATACAATTCTAATACTGATACAATTTTGTGTTGACTTCATTTTCTTCCTTGAACTCTAATTTGAAATTGGAATAGCTCTTTATTACAACTGCAGAAAATCTTGCTTCAAGTTAACCTACAAATGTTACTATCTTACCGGTTTTTTGTGTTGATTTTTGATGTTAAATTAGTTTGAATCGTTAACCCACCTTAAGAGTTTACGCGACTTAGATACTTTAGCAATTCTACTTCTACATCATACCCTGTAAGCCACGTCAGGGGTGTGTAGCAATGGGTGAGTCATCACCAGTATGTACTGCTGTATATACCCCAAGTAAATCAATGACGCTACCACTATTGCTGAATTAGAAAAAAAAAGTGCTACTTCGTGTCAGGAGGTAACATTTCACCAACATGCAATGCACTCTAAGTAGGTCTACAATGCTTCAGAAACTATGTGTGTCAATGCATGTATTTCGCAACTACATTAATGAATAGGGATACGAGCATTATTCCGAAAACATGCACGGCCCGCAGTTATAATTAGGTTGCAAATGAGGAGTCGAGCATTAGTGGTTTAATCAACTACACTTCCTGTTGATAAACTTAATTAAATGTTTCATCGGTGGCTGGACATCGTCAGAAAAGGAATTGGTTTGGAACTTGTGTAAAAGGTTCTAAATTTAATGGAGAATCTGAATACGATTCCCAACCCAGTTGTAGCAAAAGGCCAGTCACAACAACAAAATGATCTTTCAGCGTACTCTGCCGATCTTCTGCTGCTCGTGTCCCAGCGCGGTTTTTAAGCCGAACTCATAATGAATCCGCACACCAGCAGCGTATTTTAACTCGGATCTAACTCGGAAGAAGTACAGTAAGTCTTCGGTATGCGTCGTTTCGATTTACGCCTGATTCGATGTCACGTCCATGCTGACAAGGGTCGTCGGAAAATTTTTCCCTGCTTAACGCTAATACAGGGTGGCGATCGTCAGGGAAAACCTGGAATTGTCAGGGAATTTTGAATTTCTGGAAAAGTCAGGGAATTCTTTTAACAGTCTGGGAAAAACTGGGATAGGAATCCTCATTATTTGTCTACCCTTACGTTTATCGGCCAGACTTTCCCGCCCTTTATTTCACCAACTGAAACTAAAGTCCGTCGCTGACGTTCATGGAATAAGCACCATCAATTCGTGGAGTAATCAGTTGTGAATCTTATTAGTTGTGAATCGTAGTTATTTTGTTGTGAATCAGACGTACAATGTATCCCTTTTGCATATCCTTATTGCGATATTTGCCTAGTAGTGTTAAAATTCATGATCACATTGCATTACGCTCGACACAAGGAATCCGAGGCTATGTTGTACGGAAAATTTTACCTCGCATTTTATTTTAACTTCCGAAATTCAGGTCGAGAGGTAACTGGAGCTCAATAGCATATAGTAAATACATGCTTGCAGCTCTAAAAATACGAGACGATGATTAGAAAATTTAACGCCGCTGTAGAAGATTTAATTCAGCAGAAAACAAATATTCCAATAATAGGTGACCTTTTGGCGATTGGTCAAGGAAATTGGTAAGTCCATCAGGGAAAAATCAGAGAATTTAAAAATTGGATATCAGTAGCCACCCTGGTTAAGCTTTACCACTTATTTCCCAGAAATATTAACCCCACGTGATATCACAGTTTGTTCATCTCCAAGTCTAAAAGTCATTCGCGGCCGACTCCAGTTTTGGATTGAAATGAAATTGCACCGCTTGCCGCGAGGGAGGGAGAACGGTCGGAGAGCGTGAGACAGGTATCTCGATCGGCGGAGCAAGGACGGAGTCAGCGGGAGGGAAGGTCGTCAGCTGAGCGCGTAATCCCCCCCTTCCCTACCGAATGGCCGAGCGTATCTTTTCTAGTGGTCTTGCCCCTATCGCCCTATCATATCACCGCGAAAGCTTGGCGTCTGACACTCCATAGCGTTCGGGCCGCACGATTTAGTATGACGTAGCAGTGGGGAGGGATGGGGCTGAGTTGGTTGATTCATAAGACGTGCTAAATGAAGTGTGGAGAGTGAGGTCGGCGGGGCGATAGGCGGAGATGCGAGGAAGGAGGAGGCCAAGGGTTGGGAGGACGCGTGGCGGATCTCTCGCGGGCGGCTTCGGGGAGCCTACTACTACCTCTAGTAGATGAGAGAGGAGACCTAACCCTACACCATTATGGTGGCTCTCTCTTGACCACACCAATTTTCTATCTGCTCTATATTGTCACAAAAATACTACTTGTACAATGTCTTTATTCCTAAAGCGCGATAGAGTCTGTAAATTATTTTTAGTAACCATATTACATACTTAATATTACTAACTGGCCGTTACCCACGGCGTCGCTCACCTTTTTTATTCACCCAATTATAACACAGGGTACATATTATTCCTCTCACTACAAAATATATGCATCTTATAAAGAATCCATATATGCACTCAACTTTCGATCTTTAAGTCGAAACCCAGGTAGTACGTTAATTAAATCCTCACATCACAATAGGTGCTCAACCCTCTGCCAACAAATCCGAAGGTTGACTATCACAGTACAAATTGCCCCACATTAATATTAAAAAATGTTCGTTAGTTATATTGTTTTAGAATGCTTTGTAGAATTGTATGTATTGTTATATCCTCCAATATTTAGAATTAGAATTTATGAATTTCATTTAAATAACAATAAATTAAGAAATATAATAAAATTTAACATTGAAGAAATGAAAGCTCTAGGTGGGCTCCAAGGTTGATACCTGAACTGAGCCACCAGCAATTTGTATAATGTTCCCTTCACATAAGCTGTCGTGATATGGTGTAATGACAAATTAGTAATACAGAATCAGAAAATTACATTAATTATAAACATAAAAACACAGTCTTTGATCATTGTTGAATTTTCAGGTTGTATTTTGTTTGGTTATGAATAACGGACTTTTAAGAGTGAAGAACAAAAAATAAAAAACAGCAACAATATTTGAACACATTCAACATTTTCATTAAACAAAAGAACTATCTTAAACATTTTTAAAAAATATCAAACAAGAGCGATGAAATATTGCATATCCGAATTTGGAATTTAAAAAAAATCTTGACCTAAAATGACTCTTCAAATCCAGCGTTATAAACGAAGTTAAACATTTTTTTCCTGCTCATCCTCTCTCCTGCTCGTGCATTTGGCTTCCACTCGTTAGGGGTCGCGAAGGGGGGTTGGAAGGTGAAAGGGGTTTAAGGAGTAGCGGGGGGAGGGAGGGCGAGGGATGGTAAAAGTCTTTTTCCTCCCTCGGTGGGGTGTCGGCAGGGACGCTTAGGAGGGAATAATATGTAGTGTAATGCGCGCATGCGCGCTAGCCTCCAGTCTATTCCGGTTCCTCTGATTCAGAGGCGGCGCTGTTCATCTTTTCCTGCTTCCCCCCTCCCCGCCCCCCAAAGATTTTTCCGCCCACGCCTCCCACCCACCCCTCCTACGTCCCCTCCCCACTCCCCTTACCCCCCTCTTCCTCCTCCCCGCCGACCCCCTACCGTTGCTCAGCCACATGTCCTCTCTCAACCATTCCCTCTCTCTCTATCTCTCTCTCTCTCTCTCTCTCGCTCGCATCCATCTCGTAGCCTCCAACCCTTGGTAGGGATGGGAGGTGAATGAAAATACATATTCTGGTTAGAATATTTGAGAATTAAGGTAGTCCGAGCGAGATAGTTCCCTAGTCTTAATAGAGACCATATTCGAATTATGCGTTTTAATTACACCAGCTGTAGGACACATCAATTACATATTGCATTATTAGTGGTGCAACGATATATTTTTATATGACAGAAATTGCAAGTAATCAAATGAAAATTTCTAAATAAGTCTACACCTTGACTCATTTTTTACGCGCGGTGCGTTTGAAACTCTTTCGAAACGGAAGGTTTTTTTGTGTTACCCAAGAACCTACTGCAGTGACAATATGATTAATTTTCAAATATAGCTGAGAAAACATACAAACTGCACACTGTTAGGTTTTTTACGACATCTAAGTGTTGGAAATACCTCATTTTGTAAATAATGCCTCTCTGGAGTGCATGCACGTACCGCTTCCCATGTAAATGGGCTGGTATTTTTTGGCAAATATCTCCGAAAGTAATGAGGTAAGGGGTAGAATTTTTGGTGTCATTGGATTGGTGAGGTATTTTTCTTTAAAATGAGACCAAATTCATTGATTTCTAAGTAAAATGATATTGCGCACGGACTACCTTAATTCGCATTTTCGCGTCGGTGTGTTGTTTCAAATTATCAATGTGTTGCAAATAGAATTTACGTAGAGCTTAAACAAGAATTCCCTTCAATATTTGGATTGTTTATTCCCCAAAACGAAGTCTGAAAACGAACTGGAAAAAGTAAAAACTTGGTTCTGTCCGCTGGATAATTTGTTATGCACGCGTATTGGCATCACTATCTTCCTCAGCTGCAGTTCATTAAGTTCATAATACTGTTCCCCTTCCCGCCGAACGTCTTTGAATAAATTGGCATTTATACATTTGGCATTTTTTATTCTAAATGTATCGATATTATGGGTCGATAAGTAGATTAGAAATGCCGTCACATTTATAATGGCTGGTCCATTATTTTGGGAAGATTTGGGAAGTTGGTATTGGAATGATTTATTTTTATTTGGTTTGGGTGTTTTGTTATTTCTATTTTATATTTGCGAGTGGGTTTGAGGAATGGTGGAGAGAAACCCGGCATTGGCAGATTCCTACTGTTAGCGGAAGACACCAAGGGATCCTTAGTTTAGTACCCGTTCAGACGGAGGGGGGACGATACTATTAGCATTCTCCTTGTAACAACCATTTATGCATCGGGTTCCGTTTAAACATCTTCGCATCTTCCGAAATTTGAACCCGGGCCCTCGGAGAAAAGGGGAGATTCAGTTCACTAACCACCAATCCGACCCAATTCTAAATTATTTTGTCTTTATGTCGTTTTGAAAATTTAAAAAATACGGAAACAAGAGCATGGAAAGATTCTTCTCTATTGTATCGCTGATAGCGGAATTCCATTATGAATCTTATCTCTTAGGAGATTTTTTAAAATCTTACCGATTAAAGCCTACTTTTTGAAATTGCGGAAAAATATTTGTAAGTATACCGAAATATGTCGATATAAAAGAAAAACATACCGTACGTTCCGGCGCGTCAATGTGTATTTCTTCCATCAATTCTCCTGAGAGAGTTTTCTTCGGGGTCAAAGGTTCCCTTTTGTCCCTCCTTTTTCACTTCTGTCTCCCTCACTACTTACTCTCGTTCCCTGTCACTAGTCAGATGGCTTATTTTTCTTTCCCGGTCGAGAGAGCTGTTGATTAGTTTATCCAGGCAGTCTTGTCGCGTGTGAGAAAAGGTCTTTCTAGTTTTTTAAATTAGTCGTGGAGGCGCTTTCCTCTAGTCGCACGGGTCGTATCATCTGCCTGATGCGTGTCATAATGCAGCTAGCGTGACATTTTTGGGCAGTAATGCTCCCATCCTCCCGAGTAATTGTTGTCGAACTTGTTTCCATCCTCAGATATTATTGCCCGTATGCCGAGATAGCACTGACATAGCTGTCTGTAAATTGATGTCTAATGGTATTTATGATTGCTCTTGAGGTTGTCGTGACGCCCTCCTGAACGCAGAATTACTTGGTGAAATTAGACGGTCTCTGTGGCATTCATACAATCTCTTCTGTGCGATATACGTGGATGTTTACCCTATGAATGAAAACGTGCTATGAAATGGCAGACAATTGTCTATATGGTTTAATCCCCGCTGTTTGTGTGCTAAGATTAATGGCATATTTTTGTCAATTATTGTAGGGAGAAAAGGCCGTAATTAGAAAATATATAACATTTCTCTTTTAAATGCTAATGCTAGTGGTACTTCTGCAATTTGTGCAATCAGTGTGATTGAAGGGAATGTTGTTTTCCCTTGCCAAAAACATTTAATGAGCTTTTTCGGTGAGCCTTGTTCTGACTTTGTTGCTGGCGCAGGAGAAATGTAGTCCCGAAGTCAGCGAACAGATCGCATTTTATTTGTGTTATCCTTGAATCTATATGGATATGTTTTGTTTTTTTTTTCCTTTAGTCATTGATGAAATTATTATAGCAGTTAATGATTTAATTTAGGTAGAATTTTGTAATTTATGCGAAATAAGAAACATATATTGCTTCGATTCCACCACATACTGCCGTTTCCGGAATGTTTTACTAAGGTTTTCCTTAGGCCGACGGAGTCGCTTTTTCGAGGATGTCGTGAAATGTTCTTTGACTTCTAGGCTGTGGAATGTCGGTCTATTTTGTTGGCAATAGCCTTCTCGGTTATTTTTATTTTTGGGTGGTCTCCGGACTACCTCCAGAAGCGTTCGAGCGTAGACAGCTCCCGTGTTTTTTTTATAGTCTAAAAAGGCTTAAAAATCTAGCCACCTCCTCTTAGAAAATATGCTTCTCTTGACGTGAACATTCTTCGAATGTTCTCTCGTTTGAATGAATTTAGTTCAGATAGGGATAACCTTTTTAGGTCAAATTTACTAATCAATTATCTTCTGTACGGATCCGGGTAGTTGAAGTTTCTAATCCATGGTCTTCGGCGCGGGGGGCATAAGTTGAATTAGAGTCCCTTAAATGATAAGGATTCGCTAGGATTCGTCAAAACCTGTTTAGGGTTTGCAGAAATTTAATTCGACGTTTATTGATTTTTACAATAAAATGAGAATGATATTCAGCTGAAAGACTGTCACAATTTTGTAAATTACTTGAGTTAATTTTGCTCACCCGCTATCAGTTTGTCGATTGTGTTTTAGTTTAATTTCCCATTCTTTTTCTTCTGTATGGAAGATACGTAGTTATATGCTTTCGTGGTTAACGAAATTCTTCATGTATTCCTTTTTCTCTATTTCACTACCTTCCCCTCGAATTTTCTCTTCCTGAGTTATTTTTCTCGCTTGTTCAGTCTCCTTGTCCTACCTTTCCTCTTCTTCTTTGACTCACATTCTTCCTCATCTTTCCTTTCTTCAAAAATGCCCCATTCTCTTCTTGCCGTGACACGTTTTTCGCCACGCTGCGTGTTCCTTGACAAACCTTCGTCAGGATGAGAGATGCTTTTATAAGCGCGCCATCAATTTGTAGTCAACCCGCGTCTGGCATGCATTTTATTACACCGTTTATTTGTACCACATTTTTGTTTGTTTCCTAATACTTGGATGAAATATATAGTTCTGTGTTTACCTACGTTAACATAATCAGGTTAATCAATTTTCAAATAATTATTTTTACTTACTTCAATTATTTTTGGTCTTGTGTATACTACCGTCGTCATTCATTAAATCCAAATGGTTTCTTAGTTTCGAAAATTTACTTATTTCGTGTTGCCAATCTCAGTTATCTTAGTGCTCGCTCAAATTTCTTTATTATAAATAATTTTGTTTTTTGGACTCGTCTCTGTATGACTGACATGTCTATTGTGTTTAGTTACGTTATGGCTTTCAAATCTATATTCTATTCATGGTTTCTTCTTTATTTAAGTGTTGGTCAGAGTAACTCTTCTCTCGCAGTGGGAGTTCGCACGCACGTAATGATTCCCGTCTCATCCTCGGTAGCCATTCAATGAGCGTCACATCCCAATATCCACGCCTCTGCACCCATCCCTCGCCGACCCTCAACTCACCCCTACGTCTCTCAATTCCCGCGTGTGTCGCGTAAATTCGCACCCGTGATTCATCCACGCGAACTTACTGCTGGAGGGAGCCGTGGACCAGTGGCAGGCGACCGCTGCGGTGGCAAAATTTGCGTCGCCTGAAAAAAGTGAAGGGTTTGAAAAGGTTCATCATCTTAAGTTTGTCCAGATGCACATGGTTTACACTTGCGTGTGTCCATTGACATTTCTGTGTACAATTTTCTTGACCACGCCCTCCCTTATGTTTCTAACTATTTAGCCAATGTTGAATCCCTTATAACAGTTCGTACCTTTTTCCTTCCTTCACACCATTGCTGATGACTATTCGTTTCCATCCTCTCTGACGACTGTACAACTCAGTAATGATGACTGTTATGTCATTATTTTTTAGAATTGGGATAATTTGGTATGGAATTTTTTGTGAATAAATATTCCTAGTCGTGGAATCGGGTTGTAAATATTGGTTTCAAACTCGGGTTCAATTCCCTTGCAGTGGCGTAGATTTTTAATGGAATTTCGATCCCTACTTTGATTGCATGTGGGCAGTATTACTCAAATCTGCTGGAGTTAAACTCTGTTCCTCTTGGGCCCTTCATTAATGGTAGGTCAATGGCTTAGTCGTCTGTCTGTCTACCCTTCTGTTTTTATAGGCGCTAATGCATAGGTGAAAAACTTATTGCGACTTATCTCCAACTCAAAATATAAGAAAATTGCTTGAGCTTAATCGTGAGTTATAATGTTCTGTTTTTAGCATTTCAGCGGTCAGATATATGTCCCAAGCTAAGGATAACATTCGAAATGGCTAGCGTGGTTATTTATTGTTAACTCATGTGTTTGTGCGAAGTACATAAATTCTCGACTTTTTTGGTGAGATCGACTCTAGTCGAGAAGTATAAGTGCGACTCGTCTCTTTCGGAATTGGTACTAAACTTCCTTGCGCCACACCGGGATTTTCAACGTTATATAAAAATATTAACGGCCAAAATAGTGTCCCTGGAAAAGTGTGGCTTTCATATTGGTAAGGATCCAAGTGTCCAAGGCGTTACAAAGTTAGTTCTCAAATTCAAATTTTACTTTGCGGTTGATTATTTAAAAATCAGATTCCTCTTGCATATATTTTGAATTTACATGGCGTTCATATATAGATGTTATGAAAGTTATCAGTTTTAGGAATGAATTTAAAATTTATCAAAATATCTTTATTATTTTTTATGTATGTGAGAAGTAGTTGTAAGATAATGCGAAATGTAAGGCTTACCGGGGATACGTCATTCAGTGAATGGTGCCACGTGCAGAATTAATGGTGAATCTTCAGTTTTTAGTGATTCAATTCGTAACACTACTGTTTGAAGTCTTTTAAAGTATTTCCTGTTTCAAGTCTTTCTTCAATTAACTGAAACATTCGTGGCCAACAGGCAGAAGAGCTAAATTATGTTGACATGCGCAAAAATGTATCTCCAAAAATTATATTACAAATTTTTACTTGAAAAAAGAATTATACAAAAATTACAAATAAAATACCACTTCACTTATGCGTTTTTTTTTTCAAAAAGTTCAACCATTCTCTTGAGGCAACAGATCTAACTAAATAAATACAGTCGTGGAGAAAACTCGATCCATTTTATATTTTCAAGCAGGATTTCATATCCCCAGAAAAATTATTGTTAAAAATTTTGTTTTTAAGAGTGACTACTAATTTTGTTTAATTTGATAGGTATGTATTTTATCCGGAAAACAGCGAAAGGAGGTTTAGGCGACTATATGAGACGAATGCTATGGGATCGGCGCATGGGCATGGTGCCGACGTTTACGATCCGCCCACCCTCTCTCCCTCCCTCTTACTATCCCATCACGTCCTCCTCCCCCCCTTAGTATTTCAGACATCTGGAAGAAAGCACTTAAGTCGCTCCCACTCTATTCTGGACGTCTCCGAAGCAGCGACTGGAAAAAGTCAAAAGGTCCTGCTCCGGAGGAAGATGCGACGTCCCAGCTTCATTCCCATCTCTCCGTTTTTCCACAGCGGCATTTTCAGCCCTTCTCTTTTTTTCTCTAATTGATTTAAACATCGCCGGCGCATCTCGGGACGCATGGACGTCAATTACTTGTGCGAGACTGCATTCACAACACCCACAATTCCACCCATGAACGTCGAAAAGTGTTAATTTGGAAATAATTCGGTGATTTCTCGATAGTCTGTGTTACCTGCAGTGGGTCTAAATGTGATTTACTACGCCGATGAGAACAATTGATGCCTCCGGAAAATCCCCTGACAAGCTGCCGCCTTTCATCCCCCGTGAGAGGATGTAATTAATTTTTGCTGCGAATTACTCTTTTTTATAATTGAGTGTCTAACGTAACAAGTGAGTAAAATCCTGACTCTACAGTCACCATACCAGGAGGTGCATTTTTTGGTCTTGGGCTGTGACGTAGAAAAGTCACAATTCTAGAGTAACTCATCTATATGGATCAATTTTCGTTATTGTATTAAGCAAAAACAGTGGTTTGTAGCTATGTTAAAAAAATGAAATATCAGATCCAGCCATAGTCATATGCCTATACCGACTTAATTATGTAGTGTTACTTAAATATGATATTTTACCCGAGATGGTAAGGACGCGCACGGAATACTGACCCCATTATCAAAGAATCATGTAGAAATACGTTCGAAATGATTTTATTTGACTGAAAATTTAACGATTGTCTCGTGTGTTGCTGTGGTGTTTTTAGTTTCATTTTCTAATTCTTTTATTTCACCCTGTCCTTTGGCCAACTCTTTAGTTTAACTTCAAAGTAATGGGACTCTAATTGTTGCTCAAACAAAAATAAAACCGGCGAAGGTCACAAAATAAATACTCAAAAGTGTACGTTCTCTAATAATAGCATTGCTATTGCCACAGGCCGGGCTTCAAGGTTACCAAAGCCGCCAATTCGACATGTATCTGAAGGGGATGTTGACGGTCAAAGCAATAACGTTAGTGAAATAGCTGTGGAAGCTTCCGTCTTCTTTCATTCCTTGTTGGGATTCCGCGAAATGTTCTGCTAAGCTTTTACACTTAAACAAATTTTAAGTAGTTGAAGGCGCCGTTAGAGCCCAGAAACTATTAATCGAAAGTCCGTTTGATTATCCTTAAATCCCTCCCTAGTTTTCTGCTCCCTCTCTCTCGTATCGGGTTCGCATAAACAGGGCCCGACAGATTTACGTGTTTGGGAAACGTTTGAGTTTATTCCCATAAGGCATTCTTTCGCGCCAAGGGAAGTTTATTTTAGATTTTATTCGTCATGATTTTTTCCTCCTCTCTTTTTTTCTTCCCTGAAAATTTTCTAATTTCTTTGTTTTCCCTCTCCCGCCCTATCGTCACATACCGAAGCCTCCCTCCCCCTCCCCTGCTCTTTTATGCCTCCCCAAGCTCACCCCACCCCCCTATGCCTTCATCACTCCTGCTTCAGCCGTCGGCTTGTACACATTTCGCGTGCCGTTCTAAAAATCTCGCCTCGACGCTCCGTCGGCCCAGAAGGAAGGCGGGGAAGTGTTGGAGCGGTGATGGGGAAGGGAAACATGGAGAGGAGGATGAGGTGGTAGGCAGGGGCTGTCCGGAAGGGGGGATTGTTAGTGTAGCGGGATGCTAAGTGCAGAGATATTAGCGATAGGGCTGTTGGGCGATTGATGGAATTTAAAAAAAGGACGGAAGTAAAAAAATAAAGCAATTCTGCGGAAAATTCGGTTTCTCTGTGGTAGAGCATTATCACAAATATGGTCAACCATACTTCAGTAAGTGTGGTTTGTGTTGGAAAAAGCAGTTACTCCAATTATTAGATGCTATTAATAGATTTTATTATTTGCTGTTATTAATATTTATTAATATTATTTATTTATCATCTATTGTTGACAAAGTTACATCTGTTGATTAGATTGTTTATATTTGTCATCCCTATCAACATGCTAGTTCTGTTTAATAAAATCTTGGGCATCGAGTGTGAGTATTTAATCAAGAAAGAACCATACCTGCAAGCACATTCCAACAGTTTGATGTGGAGTTTCGATGATTTTGTTCCTGTGTTTCTACTAGGTAAAAGAATTGCATCAAGTCAGGCCTAACCAATTTATTATGTCTGCAGGACGAAATACAATTAGTTACAATCACATATCGGTATTTATTCCGTATCACAAAAGATGCGATGTATCTCATAGCACATGGCATCATATTTTACATGGTTCCGTGTAATGGAAGTAAGATCACCTGTAACCAGCAGTAATAACGAAATAAGCGTGACAGAGGGATGTCTTTTGTCCCCTCTAAACTTTGTTATTTTCGTTGAAAAAGCAGTAATTGAAATGAAAATTAAAGACCACCAGGAGAGTTAAGAAGTGAAAGGGTGAACGAGTGGGAAAAATTTTTCCTACTGAGAAGTATTGCCTCCAGCGATAGTAGAAGCAAGAAAGTTCCAAACGAGTGGTGCAAGCTTGGCGTATTGTATCTAATAAATTATCTTTATCACTACCCCACCCAATTGAATAAAAGCGTGGGTGAAATTTCATGACGACCAGGTAGATAGTCATGAATGGGAGCGACTTAAAATATCTTGTCATCGTGTAGTTAACGTAATGATTTAGCGGCGATTTTATTTCGAACGAAAGTGGACTTTAGGACTGTATAGCCTTCCAATTGATAGGTGTAATACCGCATGCTGATAATCGTTTATTTGATCGTATTACATCCATATTGCGTATTGGACAAGTTTTATAACATGTTCACCTTGGGTGTTGCTCATAACAAAGAAATGAAGAGCTTAAAATTGAATTCTAATCGATAAACAGGCGGTAGTGGCAGCATATGAAACGATGAGGAAAATTCCTCGAGGTGGGGGAAATAAAAGCCAGATGTCTATACACCATTTATTTGTTGAACTATCAGTGATGTGTGTAAATAGCCTACTATCGCAAATCACTTGATAACGGTAGGTGGTATAAATCGACTTGTATATTTTTCCTGGGATTTATTTTAATTTACGTATAATAGGACGTCATTTATACGAGCACGTGTGCTATAAAATACTAAGGTGTAACAAGTCCAAGATTTTGTACGTATGAACCTTCTAAATGTTTGCCAAAAATACCAGAAACGCTCAAATATTGCTGCAAATCATTAGCGATGGTAAATTCATCAGCAGATCAAAAATACGAAGATATTTATACAGCATTTCACGAAAGCTGACGTGCGTTGCATAGATGTTTGCATTGCATTTCTAAGGTAATTAAGCTACGCTGACTTTGGGACCGTGAGATACATTTAAGGCTCGTTTTTAACTCTAATGGAGACGGATACGGAGAGGACTGATTATGGTGTTGCCACAATGATAGCCCTGGTGTATTGTATCGTCTCTGGCGCGATATGTGGTTGAATTTGAATATATACCGATTCAAGTTAATGTCAAATATCTTTTAAAAAGAGGGCGTCATGGTCTATCGTGTTTAGAATTGCAGTGTGATAAGTCTTTGTGAGGTGATATACTCATCGGTATCTGGCGAGATGTTGTGGGACATGATTTCAGAAAAATGAAAGGAATTATTGTAATGTCCACATGGTTTTTTTTATTCGTACTACGCGTTTCGACGATTATACCGTCACCATCAGGTTCAGGCCAGGTCTGTACCTGATGATGAAGATATAATCGTCGAAACGCGTAGTATGAATAAAAAAAGTATGTGGACATTGCAATAATTCCTTTCATTTTTATTTTCTTTGTAAGGTGATTAGCACGTGACTTAAATATGCATCATACATCCTAATGATAGTATATAAAGTGAACTTGGGAAGTGTTAAATGGACGATTGCATGCTGCCTATTGCAGTCGATATTGCACATGCGAAGACTGCAGAGGATTTGCTGTCCATGGGGGATATATGCTGTGCTTTGCTGGAATGACGATGCGAGGGGAGGAAGGTCGTGTTGAGTGTTGTGGGGGAGGGTTTCGCTCGCTGGCAGTGAGTGTGTGGAGGAGGAGGGCGACGTGGTGGAGGGAGAGTTGGTGTGGAGGCTGCGGGAGGGTGGGAGGGGTTTGGTGGAGAGCGGAGTGGGGGAGGGCTGAGTCGCCTCCTCCCCGCCTGCTTTCCACAGCATCCAAACCCCTCCGACTCGCGTCGAGATATTAGTGTGTAGACCTGCGCTCCGAACGAGACCGTAACTCGTATCTTCTCTTCCCCCCTATTTGACCTTCCGAACTTCGAACTCATTTTTTGCGAATATTTTCGGGGGATCCCTGAAGGATCTTCCCTTCGTCACGTATTTTCTCGCCACCTCTTCAGGGTTTTGCCGCATCGCTCAGTCCTTTTTATCTCCGAAAGTTAGTATTTGTTGTCGAATGTGTTGTCCTTGTGTCACTTTGATTTGACTTTGCCTGGTTTACCGGACGTTGTTAGGTTGTGTCGTTTATTTTCTTCGCTCGTCGCCGCCTGCTTTCATCTCCAGGAGTTTTTTTTCGATCAGTGGTAATCCATTTTTGCGATCGATCTCGTGAATTGCAGATTTTCTGTCCGTTTTAAGGTCGTGTTTATAGCTTAGGAGTTTCGCAGCAGCTTGCTTTGTTCTCCAGCTGTTTCATCTTCATAGTTGGTCAGTATCATTTCTTCAGACCTGTAGACTTTCTGTAATTCTTTAAAAGCGTTTCTATTCGTGGTTTTCTGATTGTCGCGTGGGATGCGTGTTACAGTTGTGTGGTCATTCTGTCGATACCTCTAAGTCACGAGAGGTCCCCTTGTGCGTCGTTGCCTCTCGTGGATTCCGGGAATCACGTGACGTCGTCGAGCCGCCTTGCACCTTGCGGGTGAATCAGTCGAGTCTTTTCCGTTGCCTCACGGGCCTTCCTCCGCCTCCCCTTTGGCAATCATTGTTGGATCCCTCCTAGCGTTTTGCTTGAGCGTTGTCATCCCCGCCTGTGCGGTGGTGAGTTCAGACGCGTCTAGGTGGAGTAGACAATTTTTGCGAACGAAATCCCTTAACCGAAACGAATCGCCCTTTGTGATCCCATCTTCAGCGGAGGAAACGTCGTACGTGGTTCGCCCCAACACTCCGCTCTTTCCCGCTTTCCCGTTCGACGTTTCGTTCAACTTCTGAGGGAAGAACGGAGCCATCGGGATCGACCGCTGCGGAGTGGCGTCTTCGACGGCCGCGGCACCTTCGGCGGAGACCCCGGGCTCCTCGACTCACCACCACCTGGAAGGTTTAATTACGGGGTGCTGCACCTTGCTCTCTATCCCCGCTGCCCCAGTCCGTCTTTTCCTTCCGCCTCTTCCCTGGGTTCGCTAGCGCCCTCGCGAGTCGACCTGGCCCGCAGCCATCGCCCCTCCCCTGGGCCTCCCCTGCCCGTCACCGCAGCACCTTGAGGCATTTACCCGCTGCGAGGCCGCAAGGAGAAATGTTGTGTCTGATTGTGTGAGGTGGGTGGGAGTGTTGGCCCTTTCCTCCCCGTGACCTTCGCCCAAACCCGCCCTCAATCGAAGAGTTTTCCGACGCTCCGGCGAAAGCGAAAGTCGCCTGTCCATCTATCAGGAGAAATCCCTCCCTTCTCTCCCCTACGCACCCCGAATAACTTCACGTACCCCCCGCCCGCAGAAGCAAAACTGTGCCTCACCATTGCTCTCCATCTCTTCATTCTCCTTCGCCCTCCTTCATCTGTGATGCATTAGCAAGATGCCCCACGCGATAGTTGGCTCCAGTGTGAGGAGGCAGCTCGACTCGTGATTGAGCTTTTGTTTGTTGTCCTTCGGCTATTATTGTGGACCCTCGCTTGTGTTTGGTGCCTCTTCCCTAGTCATTATTTGTGTTCGTGGCAGGAGGCCTGAATTTTTTTGGGTGACGTTTTTCGGTCCCTTCTCATTGCGCTGCAACTTTTAAAAAATTTCTTTGTTTCCCTTCCCCGCGATTCTCTTTCTCTCTGTGATCTCGAGACGTAATTTATTTTCGTGTTTTCGAGCCGTGTCACGTCGATTTCAATTTTTGTTAGAATAGGACAACCTTCTGTTTGTTAGGTAATTAGTTCTTGGGCTCTTATGATTAGGAATGATTACGTTTGAATCGATTTACTCTCTACCTAATGGGAGTTATGTTATTGCAATAAATTCCACTTGTATTCAGTATTTAAGACAATACTGCTTTACGAATATTGAATTTAGGACCGATAACTGCTATAATCGTTTTTAAATCTTCGTGCACCAACCGATGTCATTACGTCTCGCAGTTCTATTGTCATTACTCATCTAATAATCCGAAAAGATACGAATGTTGTAATTTTTTTTATTTCGAATCGAATTTTAACGAATGTGCCTATCGAAAGAACGGGTTTGCGATAAGATTCTCGTGCAATTAGCATTTAAACCGTGTTTTACGTTTATTTGAGAATTTCCCTTCAATTGGACGAACTTTTTGAACCCTATACTTCGGTTTACGACTCGCTATCCTACTTAAGCGATGTATTATAGGAAACTCTCGACTTATCGACGGCGTTAAATTTAAATCAGTGATTTGATGCTGCTGCTTTTGGACATCTATTTCTGAGAATTTTACTCCGATAAAACGAACATTATAGGCCCTAATTCGGGTGACTACTTTTCTACATACGCCCTCTCAGCGTTAGCTTAATACTCGATATTTCGACGGCGTTTAATTTATGTTTTGGATCGGATGCTAATGCAATGGAAGTTTGCTTGTACCTGTGTTAAATTGAAGGCAATGGTTTTTGTGAGGGAGAGTTACTCTGTGGAAACAGTCGAAAAGCTGACGATCGCGAGGTGTGTCAGGCGTAGGTGTAGCGTACGGGCACTCCACCCTTTTTCTGCGGATATCCTCGACCTCAAGCTTTCTTTCTTCCAGAGCCTCGACAATTGACTCCTTTTCGGAGTCTTTTCATTCAGTTATCGGTTCTCCTCTCCGCGTTTTAACGGGTCGTAGCATCCGTCGAGGTGGGCTGCCGCTCTTCCGCCGCCCTTGTTTATTCCCCGTCTGGTGCGGGTTCCTCCGACGCCGCACCCCCTCTCCCCTCCATCTGTGGAGCGCGGCTCGTACTTCCTTCCTTCGGCATTTCTCCATTCAGAGCACCCTTTCCAGAGCGAGGACGTCACTTGTCCAGTTTTGGCGAGCGCCGTTCAAAAATTCTTCTCCTCCTTGTCTACGCACGCAACTCGTGACGCCGTTCGCTCGCGTGTGCGATTAGCTCATTGTTCATTTATGGGTCGCCCTTTATTTCCTCCGCCCTCGGGAAAATAGTCTCCGCGAGTGATAGGTATTTATCACACCTTTTTGAGAGCGTTTATCTGCCGTTTGTTCGTGCGTTGGAGCTTTCCTGGACCTTTATTCCCTCCCTCTTTCCCCTCGGCTGCTTACAGTTTATCGAGTTTTCATCATTTTCGATTTTCTGCCAATTTTCCACAGGCATATTCGTGAGTATCCGGGGTTTTCCTCCTTTTCCTGAAGCCTTGACTCCACCGCCTATTTCATTCTCACGCTTGAGCTTTCACGAAACCCATTTTTCTCACTTATGCTCATCTTTTCTGGACCTTTTAATGTTTTAATTAATTGTCATATTTTATTCAGGAACACACTAACATAGATTTTTGTTTATTTTTCTTTTGTTTTCTAGGCAGTGGTGATAAAGTTATTCACCAGTCAATTTTATTTGAGTAAAGGTGATACTTCATCTTGATTTTACAAGAGTGTTGTGTTTTCCCAATTATTTTATTTTTTGTTCATGTTTTCCAAAAAATGAGCTTCGTAACTTTTTATCGTCTTTTCAAAGGTTATGACAAAAAATTGTAACATTTTTCTAGAAATTCTAGGCTTAGCTTCGTTCAGGACTCAACCTTCATTTGTTTTTGCTGGTAATAATTTTTTTGGAGTTTTTAACCTCCTCTTCAGGTGTGCATTTTGTCCAGTTTACCGAGCAAGTCTTTGATTCTCTTGATCATCGTGGTAAAACTTAATTGGAAGTCAATTTTCTAGCATACAAGGTGGTATTTCGTTCTGGTTTTCCGCGAAAGGTTAGCTTAAACGATTTGTAGATCTTTATAGGCTTCATTTTTAATTTTATCGTCCAATTGGTATTAGTTTGTTCGGCTTCCTGACCCCTGTGCTCCACTGTCGTAACCACTGTTACGCTCCGGACTCAACCCTTTGTTTTGTGCCCTCGCGTTACCGTAATCACCGTCCCGACGTCTCCCGCGGGGCCGAATTCTTGACCGTGTCTTTAACGCCTCTCCTACTAATCGCCTTCATCCCACCTCCGCGTCTCCTTAGCGCCCCCTTCCAAATCCTTTACGCCCACCTCCCTGGCACACTTCCTCCGCCGTGGTTCGGCTGAGTAATCCGCCCCAGTGGGACAGTTTCAGCCAGCCACCCCATTCCCCCCCCCCCACGCCCCCTAACCCCTATCCTTTCACATTTCTCCTCCTCTCTCCTTTTTCTCCTTGTTTTAAACTCTCCTCTCTCCCCTCGCGCTCCTTCCTTCCCCTCCCACCTACTCGAACCATCCCCGGCTTCCCATGCTTCTGCTTCGCGCCGCTTCAGGCAGAGGGTGTTAGCGTGGCCGCATCTCTCATCTCATCTCGTCCAGGTTACCGAAGTCTGGCCCGTGAGTCAATGCCGGTCGGAGACGAACGAAAAAGACATAGAGACCGATCGCCGCACTAGAAATGAATACTGTCACGTGTATTTCCTGAATCGCGGGATGTCCATGGCGCGTCTCTTAGCTGTTTGGTGACACTCCAGGAATCTGGGGAAATCCCCGAGTTCGTCTGAACCGCCTATGAAGTTCTGAACGTGCTGGTGATATTTTATTTCATATAAATAAAGACTTGAGAGATTTGAACGTCGTTATCGGCAGTGAAGTTGGAGTTGAAGATTCACCAATTTTTATTTTTTTTACTGATTCTTGTGCCTTCAGCTGCCCTTTCGAACGGTTTGGATTTGTCTGTGAGCTTCCATTGAGATATTCTCGTTTGTTCTGTGGGTGTCACCTACATCGGAGCTGTCTGGATACGATCGTCCACCGACGACGGGTGGTTAAATGGACACTGCTCCTCTCTCTTCGAGTTTGTGCTGTCTCTTTTGCTTGGTCAAATACGTGGTCAGTGTCCACCTCAGAGGAACCTCCGTGTCCGGCTTGGACGCGGTCGGCATCCACCCCTGGGCGTGAAGAAGGGAGTGACAGGCAGTGAAGTTTTGTGTACGAGAGCAAGTGTTTTCTTCAGAGTCGCCGTGGGCTTCCTTCCTGGTCGTTTATTGTTTCGCCCCGCCCGAATCCCGTTGCCTTGGGAACCGGGCGGGGGGCCGTGAGAATGTGACTGGTGGTGGGGAAGGAAGGTGGGACAATTCCTTTCCCTGGACTCCTTAAAGACTTGCTATGAACTGAGATCCCTTCTATGGGAGGAAACTGAAGATGATACCTTAAGACGTCCCCTTCACTTCACAGCATTCCTGAGTTTGCAGTGAATGACATGTGAAACCCAACGAGCAAGCATTTATCATTTTTAATTCTGCATCGACTTAGGTGATTCTTGCATTGGGTGATTTAAAAGTGGGATAGTCTCTAGTTTAAGAACGCTCATCAGTGGATGTTTTGTACTCGTCCTTTATTTCGACTCATTTTTCCGTACGTGTTATCGAAGTTTGCCGAGTTTTTTTATGCTTCAACGCTAAGATTTTGTTTCCTGATATGCTTCTGAAAAATCCTGTCGTCCAAAAAGGTATTTAGTACAACACATATCCCGAAGTTCGGTTGGTTTTGGGGAGTTTTTGGTGTTCCGGGGAAGAGATTAAAGATACAGTGGATAGTGGAGTACCAGCTCCTCTGTGATGTTTTTTTGTCGATAAGGACGTGGTGTTGTTACCACTGCGTCTGTCGGTAAACTTCAGCAGATTGAATTGAGTAGGCACTCCTCTCGGATTTTGACGGTCTCGTTCACGTCGCTCGGATGGAGGGTCGCCGCTGCCGGTTTCCATTACTTCTGCACTCCGTAATAGTGATCCTCGCGGTCGCGACCTCGTGTTCTTCTCCGTTGTACCGCCGACGCCTGTGAAGGACTTCCCAATTGCAGTTCGGCGCGATCACAAGGCGATCGGAACGTCTGGCCGCCGCCGAGAGAGAGGGAGGAGTCTGAGCGGGAAACGGGAGGCTCGGGAAGGGAGGAGGAATTGTGATCGATCCGACGAGTGAAGGGGGAAGTGAGTCGAGTCTGTTGGCGGGCGGTGTGCGGGCGGGCGCCGGCCGAGAGCCTCGACCTCCCCCCCGACCAGCCATGGGGGAGCAGTGACCGTAGCGGCGCGGTCTTCGACATCAGCCAGGAAAGATGCCCGTGAGCACAGCGGCCGCCGGCACGACCAGCAACGCCAGAGGGAAGCCGCCGACGTCGACCAACACCAGCGCCCCTCGCACCGTCGCGCACGCGCAGGTCCTTCCGGTTCAACAGCAGCAACAGCAAGGGGGGGCCGCCGTTCCTCAACAGCCGATATCGCTGCTGACCCCGCCCCTGTCGACCGCTTCGGCGCCGCTGGCTGCCGCCGCCGCTTCCGGAGGCGCGGGGCCGAGCGAGGCCCAGGGTCAGACAGCTCACTGCAAGCACTGCGAAGGTAGAAGAGATGCATATAAAAAAGACTTCTGTGTCCGATGTGTGTTTGTTTTTTCCTTTTATCTCTTTCGTAGTTCGTAATTGTTTTTCGCAGCTGTTGACTGGGTTAACCGCTCCATTTTTGTTTCTGCTTGTTGGCATTTCTTGATCCCCCGACGAAATCGTGTTCAATAAAAGCCTTGTGGAGACCCTCATGATAACAAAGTTCAACTGTTTGTAATGACGCTTTATACTTTACATTTTGTAACATGAAAGTAAGGGGACATGCTTCACTGTACATATTCTGAGCGGGTTGATTTATGAACTTGGTAATGACATGTTTTTCTCGTCATCGTCTTATCTTGTCACATCGAATGTAAGATAGATATGCGTTTTTGTTCTCCCGCTGTCCATTTAGTGGTTGTGAGCTAGTTATCCGTTCCGTTTTCTGTTTTTGGTTTCTGCTTGTTGGGTTTGCTTTTGCCCCTACTTCAAGGGTTTCCAATCTGGAGTATTGTGGTAATAATTGCGGTGACAGTGTAATAGTATTCTAAGGGATGGCATGGTTGACAGTTCGAACTTGCTGCTGTCATATAAAAATTCGGATACGAAAAGGTAGCCATGCGTACCATCTCCCTGATAATTTTTGATGCATTTTTTTAAATTCCCTAATTCGTCGTTGGTACATGTTTTTGTCGTAATTTTTTCTTATAAACTGCCTAATGGTAACGTAGCCTTTGCAATTAAATAAAACATACATGACCTTTTTTTATGCTCCAAGTTTATCTCTTCTCCAGTCCACGACAATCGCAACACAAGTGACTGCAGGTTGAGTCAGGGGTGAATAAAGTATATTTTCTCCTCACTTATAGGTAGAAACTGCATTAGGTACCTGCATAAATCGCGAAAACTGGATTATTCAGTCCTCTCATGAAGAAATTGTATAATATGTTTCCCGATCAGATAACTTCTGCCCGTGTTTTTATTTCCTTTGTCATCTAAATGTGTGCAATAGTTTCTTCGGGTCGATAAACGACCCCGTAATCACCCTTGTTTCCTGGAAGATGAAGGCTCCTTTTTTATTCCCTGTCCAAAGGTATCTGCGAGAGATTATTCGTTTATACATTTAAAATGGCTTTTGGTGGTTCGTTATCAACGCCTCTGTAAATGAATGATTCACAGGAAAGTTCAATTTTTATAATTCATTTAAAGCTCAAAATATCACGTTCATCCACCTAGGATCATATATTCGACTATAGTTCACGGTTTATTTGTCACACCCACATGTAAGTACCTTTATAGAAAGAATTCATGTGTGTTGTTGCTCATCTGTGACTTCGTGTGAATAATCATCTCAGCTTTCACTCGATTTATTTTATTCTAAGCCTTCCTTTGTATTTGAGGAATCGTAATTTTTTTAGAGGATTTAGGGGTAAACTTAGTGTTTTAAAGTGGAACTAATAACAATCAGTTCCTTTGAGGAATTACATCAGTTTTACAAAACTTTGGGAAAATCTCTAAGGGTTGATTGTCTGTGATACCTCTCGTAGTGTAGATTTGTTATAAAAATTTATGCCATCCAATTTTCCAACATTTCATCGATCGGAGGGTTTTGAAGCGATGAAAACTTAAAAAGGAAGTATAAAAAAATGTTTCCTTGATTAAATTAATTACTCTAAGTGAAGAAATATTTTGTTTGATGGCTAGAAAAATAATTCTGGTGAATTATCAATTAGGAGCAGGTAATTGTCTTATGAGGGAAATTAATGTGTACGGAAATGGTGTATTCCCTGCGCTTTTAATTTTCTTCGGAAAATATTAGGCGTAAAAGCTTATGATCTCTTTTAATTTGTTATTTTGGAGTTGTGCTCATGAGTTACCTAACGCTGTTCATGACGATTTGGTATTAATATTTCTCCAACTTTCATCAACGTAGGTATGGCTGTATTTTATTCCCTGATCTTTATCGTTTTTCTTTTAAATTAAGCCATTATGCCGGTAACTTTTTTCCTCGTAAATGCACTGACTTTCGCAGTTCATTGACCCTTGTATAAAAGAAGTGTATAGATCAGCATTAATTTCTTTAAAGAATTGTTTGCAAGAAAACATTTCTTTACACAAATTATTACATCTCAGAATTATGTCGCTCCTTTTTTGGCTATTTTATTTACTTTGAAATCATAAAAAATGTACCTTTGAAAATGACACGAGTGTCGAAACCGGTAGGGTTTGGTATTCCAAATAAAGTGTGAAATATATATCGTTTAATTTTATCATGTAACTTTTTCACAAAGTATCGCCTGACTCGATCCAGCTTATACTTTGAAATCGATTGTTATTTGCCACTCTACCAACTGTGGCGTAATTGTGGAGGGTGTTTTGGGGGCAGGGTATGAGCCAAAGTCTCAATTTGCTGCTCAAGTATCATTTTCGGGGCACGTGACTTTTTTTTACCGGAATGGAAGCTTTAGGAGTAACGCGCGTGTCCTCGTATGCAGTCCACAGTCGTCAAAAAGACGAGCAGTATGACGTCTCCAAGAGGTTGCTGAACTTTCCCTTTCCTCTCTAATCGCTCCCGTCTCAAAGGCGCGCACTCATCCATCTCTGCCGCTCTTCTTGTTTGCCCTATCTCTCTTTTTTCGCTTCTTTTCTATCTCCGGGCTCTCTGATGGGGTTTAACCGGACCCTGTTCCCCTTCGAGGCGTACAGGAAGCGCAAGTGAACGTTTCTTACGACTTATATTTGAGCGACCCATTTACATTAGCAAGGCCGCACTTGGTCATTGTTTGAACCAGAGTGGGATTCCCTCGTAATAAGCGTTAAATATGTCAGATCCAGACAAATATGACCTATTGATAGTTACAGATGACCCAAGCTCTTTGCTCACTTTGGGTATAATATCATGCTCCTGATTTCATCGATAGATGCGACTTACTAGATAAATATTGGCGAGAGCCGCTAGGACTGATATTATTTTAAATCCCTTTTTTCTCGCACTGTTCGTGGTCAGACAATAACTGCGGCCTGGCGTTGGTCACAGCGAAAATTAAAATACACCTATTAATTTAAATTCATTCTTGTGGCGAATCGCGTGGTAACAAATTGATGTAGATGTATGCAAACGTTTAGCTTCGAAAGGCATAAAGATGAAAGAAATTCAGCTATCGCTTTACATTGATATTGAAAGCACGGTGTTTTTGATGGCTCATTAGATTTCGCTTGCTTCTTGCTGGGAAGTTATGTAATGGCTAATTATAATATTTATAAGTTTTTGTGTTCTATACTGTGACGATAACTCTCCACGAAGCAAGAAAGTTGAACAGCCGTAGACTGTAAGAGAAATTAACCACCTTATTGTGAGCCTTTCTAGTCATGAACATTTCGCGAAAATGATTTCCAGCTGTTGAATTAATTGTCTCCAAATGCGAGGGTAATAGCTGTGGTTGCATCCCTGCCTCTCTGAGTGATTTATTTTCGAAGAAGACTGTTAATTAAATCTTGTTATTGTCTGGTTAGAGAAAAGGTTTATTTCATTGCATTGGGTACGAAACTCGTTTTAAGCATCAGTGTGATATATCATGACTTACCTGAGGTCTAAGCATTAGTTGCAAAATATTACAATGACTGTACCCTTTATAGGGAAAACGGATATAAATTGATATTTTCAGGGTAACTATTTTTGTAACTTATTGGCGAAACAGGAAATTTTAATATTTACTTATAACAGGTCGCAAATTATCGCAGTTATTCGTTTCACTAAGAATTGCGTTCCGAGTAACCTTAGACCTGACGATGAAAAATTTGTGAAACATTGTGGTATATAAAAGTTTAGATGGGCTACTTCTAGTTCCAAGGGTTTTAGTTTCAGATAGGTAACAAACGAGATTCAGAGGAAACATTTTTTATTTTTTGAATAAAGAAAAAAGATTCATTTCTTTGAAGGCTTCCGCGACTCTTATAATTATTAATGTTGCTCTTTTCAGGTATTTCCGTCGCGTGTTTGGTTTTTTCGACAACAGTTTCTCCCCTCTTCCTGGGGGCGTCTTCAGGTCCGTTGGACATTTTTGTAATTCTTGTAATTTACAAAAATGTCCAACGGACCTGAAGACGCCCCCAGGAAGAGGGGAGAAACTGTTGTCGAAAAAACCAAACACGCGACGGAAATACCTGAAAAGAGCAACATTAAAAAAGATTCATGTTTTTAAATTTAATAATATAGATGGATTTCCTCTGCCTTGTGTAACTACGAATCCCAACTGACCATCTTCAAGGTATAACAGGGATCTTAGTCCATTCTTTCTCAGTTTCTAGTGGGAGCGTATTGCAGGGGAGCCCGTGGAGTAGAGGGTAGATGTAAATGTCCCTAGTAATGTTTGGCTCGGGCTGCCCGCGAAAGGGTGATCGCGGCTTAAAAGATGGGGAAATGGGAGGTCCTGCAACGTGGAGTGTGGGAGTGCTTCCAGCCCTCTCCCGATTATTTTTAGACCTTTTTTGGGCTTCTTTGTTGAGGGAAACGGTGGGCAGATGCGTTGTCATCGTGTCGCGAGAAGTGCCCTCTCTGAATTCTCCCAGTCGTGGGCGGTTTATTCCCGGAGTAACTAATGTAAGATGTCTCAAAGTCTACTGGGAAGGCGCTTCCGGCACCTTGTTTATTGAGGCTCTTGTCTTTTAACGGGTTACCCCTTAAACATGCTATGGCTGTGTCTTCGAGAACCAAGTCAGTGGTGTGTCTTGAATTATTCAGCATCGGGCTTAGTGGAAAGGGAAAGCAAACTGTGAACTTAGAGTCATGAACATCATTTCAAGGTTTTTAAGGCAGTTATAATTGATAAGCAATGATATACTTGCCGTAAATTTAGTCCCTAAATTAAAAAAAATTACCGTCTTGAATTTAGCGTCTCGTATTCCTGCAGTCTAGTCTACTTAAGTGAATGAATCAGTAGTAAATTTCTCACTTGTTTATAGTTTTTTTTTTGAACGCTGGGTCATTGCTTGTGCAGAAAAATGACTTGTTTTATTTGTATGTATTCTCAGTGTTGATATTTTTGTCAAGCTGCTTTATACTTGTGGCCTTTCATGTTGTGAATTTGGCATATTTAACAATTTCAATTGGAATGGCAAGTTATACTACGCCTTGGACGTTTACCTAAAATAGTCTGTTTGATTTATTCATTGGTATTATAATTCTTTTTAATGTGCTCTGAAACGGATACTATGTGTATATAATTATTCATCTTCGTTTTTCCCTGTACTTATTTGTCCTTTTATACTTAAGGAATGAATAATAATAGTATTTGAACTGGTCACTGCTATTGCCAATGACGACCAATTAAATATTTGTGGACGAATGCATTATTACATCCTTAGGATAGTGAAAGACCACAGGCGGGGTTAACCCACTATCTTTGAATTGGAAGGCGAGCACCTTACCCCACCGCCACCGTATGGTGTCTTAAACGTACCAATTGTGGCGTTTCTCATTTAATAACTGGAAAAATATGTGGAGTTTGTAGTCGTATTTGTAGCTGCCATTCCACGCTGTAATTAATGCTGTCCTGTGTGTATTTGGTGCTTTTAATTTTGTCATTTTTATGTCTGCCTTATTTTTGTTGAATAAAGCTTTTTACTTGCATGATAGTTGTTTATTATTTACCATATTGTATTTATTATTTGAATACGATGCATGTGTATAGCTACCCACGTTTAGTAAAACATCATTCCGACTTTTTCCTTTCTATAGTCGCTTGTTCTGTGGCTGTTTAACAGTGCCCTCTGTCTTCTCTGTAGCTGAAGAATCATATAATAACGATGTAAGTTACTGACACATGCTGTATCTATCGTTTATTTTGAACTTGACGCTAATGTAATTGTGTTTAGTTTGTTGCTTCTGATTTTTCACGTGTGAGTACCTGTTGCATGATGAAAGATTATCACAGTCAGGAGTGTTGAAGGAGAGATAAATTGCCCCTGAATTCTTGTAACTTTATTTCTTTAAGCGCCGCTTGGTAAGATTTTAATTAGTTTTGAAAATCCTCTAAATTTAGGGTAACATGAAGTATTATTTTTATTTGGAGAAAATTAATATTTCGGGATAGCTGTGAAGATGATGAACTGATCCGTGAACGCTTTCTTTTTGAGCTCGCGGTTTCATTTGCCGGTTGAGGAAACATTCTTGGCTCTAAGAGCGGGGTTTTTCGTGTTATCGAGAGGTAGACCAACACTTTTTTTTCCTCTGTGGCACGGACAAACATTCAAGTGCCAGCTGAGAGGTCATTTAAAATGTAGTCCAAAAATACTCCCGTTTTTGATGAAAGAAGTTTCTGTATAAAGTGGAAGAAAGTAAATGATAAATTTAAATCTCTGCAAAAACTTAGTGAAAAAAAGTAAGTTGCTCACCCATGTCCAGCGATCGAGGTTCGATGCTCGTCGCAGACCCGAGGAGTATCGGTGGGAGATGCGCGAATATATAGGCCGTTTATGACTTGACTTCGATGACACGAACGAGCCAAGTGGGACGCGTAGGTACTGTTCGTTTTTAATGTCACGTGATTCCCCAGCGCTTTTAGTCTGCTGGCGCGGAGTTAGCAGCTTTCCTTCCCCCTGTCCCGCGTGCAAGCCATCCACCACGGGAGAACTGTTGGCTACGCGTCGACCTCGAGTCTTCCATTTGAAAAAGGAAAACTCTCTTTACCCAGCCACGTCTCCCATGCGATGATTTGAGGAGCTGCTTGGAGTGTCACCACACGCTTACAACCTTGGTTTTGTTTTACCCCACCTCTCCTGTCATGAGTCCATTTTCATTTGTGCTATATATGATTTAATTGGAAATATTTTTAATACTTATCTTTGTCATAGATGCAGCATATACACCATGATTTACCCTTGTAAGTGTATTCTCTTAATCTTTTCTGATAGCTGACAGGAAAATTTACTCCCCGTTTGTCGGTTTTGATTCCAATAAACGAAATAAAATGTTAGTTTAGTAGCTTACCTGATATTGTTTAGTGCTGAAAGTCGGGAGTTTTCCTGGTTATAAAGTAAGTTAGCTCGGTAAAGAACCCGACAATGTAGAAGGGAAGGAACCGACATCATTTATTGATGTCGTCTCTGCATTCATTGTCTTTCTTGTGGTCAGTGCGGTATAATTTTATTCAAGGTTCAGAAGCGCTCCCTCGATCGCTGTCGTCCCTTGTGCATATCGTTCCTCGTTTTCGATAATGTAGCATTCTGATTCATTTGTATTTTTAATGTTGCTGATGAATAAGGAATAAGACCACTTTCCTGAGATCATCTAGTTGGACTCATCTTCTTTTTCAAAGATCCTTTATATTTCACTCTTTGAAACGCCTTGTTTTCATCATCTCGCTTCGCTATTGTAATACTTATTAATGATTTTAATGTAGTTTGCTGTGGAGTGCAGTTGAATATCCGTCATGAGAGTGGACAAAACTTAATATAATCTACTACCTCTATTCTACCGGGTCTTTTAGTTTCCTAGTGCAATCTTCGCTTTATTTTAGCTCCCTTAGCACTCAACAGTTTCTCATTTTATTTTTATTAGTTCATGTGCGACTACATTTTGGAGGGGGTCGTATTTTAAGTTGACGTTTTCGCGTAATTGACTCAGTGGAGACTTCATATAGCCACAAATCATCTGCAGTGTAAACCGATTTCTTATTTAATTTTTTGGTGACCTAACGCTCGTCTCCAAAATTTATGGGAGGCAGCGTGGAAGTGGCTTCGGGATCCCATATCTCTGTCTTCCTACACTCTCATTCCAGGCAACAGTCGGGGCGCGTTTTTAACGAAGTCGACAGATTAACGGCGTTGGTCCTCGCGGCTCATAAGTTCATGAGGGGATTTGAGATCAACGACCGCCGATTTCCTGTTTTCTCTCTGTTCATTACGTCGTCATTTTCACGCGTATGATTTACACCTCGAGCTAATGGTGCCGTCTATAGTTTTGGAAAATTTTGGCGTGCGGGTGTAGCTTTTAGCCATGTCCGAGGGATGCACGCAGTTCCACTGAAGTCTCGTCCACACATTCCTGGAGGTTATGCAACCCTTCGTGTTTGGAGGCCTGCTTGTATCGATAGGTAGCCAGCATTCACGGAGTAAATGTCACGATGCTAGTCCGCATACCATTTTCAGTGCGGGATTTTATGCTAAAATTGGTTAATAAACCGTCCTTGAGTGTATAAAATAGGCCGCTTAACCTGCCATTTCTTCTTAAATGATGAACTCTCTGTGCTCGTTGTAGTTACTGTAGTTGTACGTTGTAGGTACTCGTAATGATGTTTTTCTCTTATTTTTTCCTAAAAATAAAGAAGTCGAATCAGTGTGTTCAAATGGCACTGCATTGAGCGCAGTATCCAGGTTGGTAACACTGCAGAGGCCTGAGGACCCAAAAGTCGCGAGTTCTAACCCCGCATTGGTCATACATTTGTCTTAGGTATGAGATCGCAGGCTTGACAGTGCAGCCTAAACAGTTGAAGCTCCGAGAACGCAACTCTGCTTCTGCAACGTGAAAGGTATGACTAAATTGAGGAAGGCATTCTCTCTACGGCTGTGTAACTCGCCAAAAGGTCAGCTGAACCCTCCATTTGACCTTTAATGAGAAGTTACGGGCATAGCTGTGGACGCGGGTCTTCACTACTTCACTTCATTGTCGATTGCTTTCTGCTTGGTCCTTCTATGGGAATGAACAACTTTTCTCTTTATCGAGTGGTAATTACAAGTAGGCAAATGTTAGATGAGCGGTTTGTCGAGCTTGATCCAAAGCTCCCCATCATGCTAGATGTCATAGTTATGCCATGTTTGCTGAATGTCACCTCATTTTTACATCTTAACCTAGCGTTTAGCTTCTGAAAGGAAGAATCTATTGTCGCCCCTGCCTCTCTGGAAATTGCACGTTACTTTTATTATAAATAGCTCTTGGATTTCCTCTAGCTACCTCTGTTAATATTAGTGTGATTATGAAAAGAAACAGGCAACACCTGCCTTAAAGAGCTAAGAGTTAAAGTAGCTGTGACCATGTCATTAGTTGGAAGTAATCCGTCGATTTACCCAGAGATAAATGGGTCAATGTAAACACACATTTGTTTTATAGTGCAGTGCCTCTTCGTAGCAATGGCTGGAAGTGAGGAAGGACGATTTTTTTCTGTGTGTTATCTTTCGGAAGAATATCAAGTTGAATCTATCCTGATGAGGAGTGGGATCGTATTTGTAGAATTGCGGCACTGGCGGAAATTTTTCTATTGAATCACGATGCCTAATAGTGTTGTGTGGAGAGCCCATCATATGAAATATTCCCTCCATACACTAGGGACTTTCGTTGACAAATAGCAAATGCCGGCGTAAGATTTCTTTCCTTCAATTGTCCAAAGAATCAAACCTTTGGAAACTCCTATCCAATCATCTATAATGGCGCAAATTACTTCAGGGGATGTCTCGTACTCGAAAATTCACCTGGGTGCATGAAAAGAGCTCTTACATTGGAACGTTATATTGGACGCTCAGATATTAGAGTCTTCGTTTTCATTTAGTGGCCACTTGTTTTACTGCCTACTCATTCTTAATGTGTCAGATTAATCTATTCATCCCATGATGCCCTCATGGCTATAAACGGTTGGTGAAGTATGGTCTCCATACTTTTGCACTCGATACAAGTGTTCTATTCATAAATTCAGTAATTAGATGGTTGAATTATTGGGAATCCTTCTGATGAAGGACTTTCGCTAGATGTCGGGGAATTGAAAAATTTTGGGTGGATCAGTCGAAAAGCTCACTGCTACGTAATGTCTTGGATAGTATTGGCTTCCAAAACAAGAGTAACACGAATTTAACTAGATCTTTCTATTTGTTATATTTTTGTTTTTTTTTCTTTCTAGCGGGTAGTTATGCATTGGGAGATAGGGTTGTGAGCATAGTGCATATTGGAGTAAGCGTATATTACGGCTGGCGCTCCGGGCGCGTCTCTTGGGCCCCGACTTCTGAAGGGCCCTGCTAAATACCAACGTAACGCTTTTTTTATGATGACACCCAGATTGATTTCGTATGTGTAATTTTATGCTTTTTCTTGAATTTTATGCCTCTACTACTTCATGCTTGCAAAGGTTCTACTACAGAAGTATGATTTAGATGCAAATTTATTTTCCCAGTCTGTCTTTTTTTAAGGGGACCATTATTTTCTTCTGCGCCCGGGGCCTCAGTCGGCCTTAATCCGCTTCCGCATATTGGTTGTAATTTGAATGCAGTTACAGTTTTAAAATTTGTATTTATTTGTATATAATTTGCCGACCATTCGTTTTCAAACTTACTGGCGAGGGGCAGTATTCGCTCTCTCTGCAAAGGCCAACATGCGACGGAAGTTTATCCGTGGCTCCGGTACACTTGCAGCGTGATTTGAAAGTTCATCTCAGGGAAAGCAATGGTTAATCTCCTCCATTAGCGAGCGACACCGTCTCTTCCCTCGCTCGTCTGCTCAGTCGCTGCGGCAGTCCTTCCGTTAACCCTCCCTCCCTCTCCCCCCCCCGTTTCCCCCATCCCCGCTCCGGGGCCGGTGGAGGAGGAGGCGGCATCCGCACCATCCCCCGACGCCATCCCGCCGTTGCCCGCCCTTCCCTCCTCCCGATCCGCAGCCAAGAGCATTCCTGGCGGTGGCACCACTTACCTCACTTAAAAACCGCGCCAAATCTAAACATCGCTTTGGATAGCCTCTCGCCCTCCCGTCCGCAACCACCCCTTCCCTTTCGATTCCACCCAAAAAACCCCGGGATCTCAACCCCACCCTCCTCGGGGTAGTGCCCACGTGCTCTCCCCTTCCTCACTCCACTCCGGAGCACCCACCTCTCCGCACTCCCTCTCACAATTGATAGATTCCTTCCTTCCGCCTCTCCATTCTACCCTCCTCCTCTTCCTCCTTCGCTCCCATCTCTTTTTAAGTGTTTTATAGCGGGCAAGTCGCCCCACCATAGCCATTCTCCGCTTCGTTTTTTTCTGTTCCTCGGGCGTGGATGCGTTGTTGTGTTTCTTGCCTGTGCGTCTCGTGTGCCGTCCCGCGCGCGTGTGTGTTAGTTCTACCCGCGTGTTCCCTTGCTGCCGTTGCGTGGTTCCCTGTTGTGAGGCGAATTATTTTGAAGATCGGTCGTTGATCTTATTCGTAACCGACCCACTTTTGGTGAGTGGTTTGATGGGGTTTTTTTTATCTCTCTCTCTTCCGTTTTCGGTCGCATGACAGTTGACTGGCTGAATCGTGAGGGTGGATTGATTCGTACTCCGTGAATATTACTAGAGAAAATTTGTATCTGATTGAAACTGGAATTTGTGTCCAGTTTTGTGAGCAAGAAAGTTATGTTTTTCCTAAGCTGTGGTATATTTCCCGTATTATTTGTTTCTATGTATTCATATTCATAGTCTTTATTAGACAATAAGCATTCAAAAGATGCAATAGCTCTCGTCATAAAATAAGTTAGAAAAGAAACAATTAGAATACAATGTCTACATTTTTACACTCTAAATACTCTTCAGTAGAATAAAATGCATTCGATACAAGCCAAGTATAAATTAAACTCTTAAAACCTTGACATGGAAACACGTCTGGCCCCATGTGGTAGAATATGAAAAAGTTTCAACTTAGGAATGCCAAATGAGTCTTTGTTTTTGGTCAGCTTACAATCTGGTAGTACAAGTTTCTCTTTACTTCTAGTGTTGTGATGATGGACACTTCCCACTGTGGCAAAAGAAGTAAGATTTTCTTTCACTCAGCATAGACATTTATAAATGTAAAGACTATAGAGAGTGGGAATGCCAATCTCTTTGAAAATTGGTTTGCAGTGCTCCAGTAATGGTGAATTGGAAATTATCCTTATAGCTCTTTTTTTATAGTAAATAATTCACAGGAAGTAGTAGCTTGCCCCCACAACTCAATGCCAATTCTCTCGGCGAGTTTTTTTTAGACGTTCTAATCTTCTATTACTCTCCTTTTATAATTGACGGAATATTGAATAAGGTTCATGCTGTGAGTAATAACTAGTCTGTTTTCCCATGTCTAATGGTAAGCCAATGTTCACTCATAAATTAGTGGAATGAAGCTGTAAATTGTGTGACAAATAATTTTAACTCTTGATCTCTTGACTCATAAGTCATGGGGTTTTCAATACATTTACTAATTATCCCATCGTATCCCAAGTGTGTTTATATTATAGAATTTTATCTCAGAGGAAAGATTTTGTATTTGATTTTACCCTTTTCGCCAACTCTTAATGAGATCGCGTGCTCATCATCGAATTTGAACATATTCGCTCCAGCCTAGCTTACTCATGGGAAAGAATAGGATCACTCCGTTCATTGAAATTGCGAAAATTTTCCTTGCTACGCCTTAATAGGTTTAATGAATATATTGAGCTATTTCGTTACCGTACACATTAGGATATCAGTAGAAATTATGATGAAGAAATGATGATTATCGGTAGAAAAAGTGACTTGATCGATTGAATTCATAGTAAGTAGATCTTTTTTTTTAACTTCTATTCATTTCCTGTTAGATGTTAGAGTAGTTACAGATAGAATGTAGCTGTCAGGTTAAAATCTTAATCATTCAAAATACTTGAATTCCTTGATATATGGCGAACATTGAGGCTATAGACTTCACTAACCATCTTTAGCCGTGAGGACTTCGTACGATGAATAGTTTTAATCTACTTGAGTAAACGTCCCGCATGAAGGAAACAAGAATTTTGTCAAAATCCGCGCATCCAACCATCGTGTCAATGTAGTTACTCTTTATTTCCCCTCCTTACAGGGAGTGGATCTGTGTATTCTCGAAGGCTCTTTAATGCTTCAGTTTTGTTTTACCTTGGAGACTCAAACAGTCAAAGTTGACCTTTTTCCAAAATGTAAATTCATTTTCCTTCTCGTTTTGAGCTATGGTAAACAGTCGGTGGATTCTGGGGGTATTTCTTTTGGCGTCGATTTCCTGTGGAGGCGGGCGCAAGGCTGGTGGTAGCTCTCTTGTAAAGGTCACTCGGGGGGTGGGTGGGGGAGGCTGCGGTCGCCTCCTCCTTGCGAACCTTCCAAACGCCCCCGCGCCCTTTCCACCGCCTCTAATGCTTCACCCCACTTTACCATTCTTCCTCAGGCATAAGTCCACCCTACAGCCCCGACTTCCCTCTTCACGCTGGGCAACTTTGACACAATATACGAAAAGATGTTGTGGCTCTATCGAAGTTATGAAAAGTTCGCCGTGGTTGATGCGGGGAGAGGTCGTCAATAATTATTAAATTGCATCCGTATGTGTTTCTTCTAAGGATGAGTCGAATCCAAGAGTCGATTCTCGATTCCACCGATTCTCAGGATCAGAATCGGTATCGAGAATCGATCGCCTAAAGTCGATTCCGATTCCATCGATTCCAGATAGATATATATTCAAATCAAATTTCATCTATCACATCGTATTTGTCTCAGTAATTTTGGGTGTCGGCTATCAATTTGTACTTTTTATCCACCTCAATAAGCTGAGAATATATTTGCTATTTGTTAATTAATATATTTTTTGAGTGACTTAATTGTCTTCGTTATTTTATTTCAGGCAATGCTTGAATTTAAATAATAGTCGTACGCTACTGGTATATCAATATCTCACCTGTTATTAGGAATAAGAATCGATGGAATCGGAATCGGGAATCAATTTGAAAGAATTGAAATCCGAATCGAAAAAAGTGGAATCGACTCATCCCTAGTTTCTTCTTATTTACACGCGCTTTAGAATGAATATTCTGATATATTCTTAGGCTAGTCTGCAAACATGATGCGTTTTTTAAATCGATATAAATTTTTGTGTGAAAAATGGAGGCTGAGACTCTGCGGAATACTATTGCGGAATTGGTAGCGCGTCAAAGGCAACTTCGCGAACCCACTGGATGTATTTTTTAATGGCTTTAACGAATTTCGCTACCATTAAGCATCTTCAGTGAACCATTCCGGAATTTTTTTTTAGTTTTTAGAAAGTTAGACCAACAACTGTTACGTGGAAGTTTGCGGGTCGGCTTGGAAGTACTGGAAACAAATCATGTACATAATTAGAAACATTTAATTGCTTATTTGACAAAAAAGGACGGAACAACAAAACTCGAGCCAGTTCCCATTTCAGACAGTTATAACTAGAACGACAGATGAAGGTAATACCATTCACTGCATTTGGCTTCATGTATGGAAAAAATATTTTCTGGAAATAAAGTTACGTCTTGTTTTCATTTCAAAGAACTGCTGTTTCAGTTAAATATCTGCACTTTTTGTAGTGGAACCTCTTGAGGAGAAGAGAATTTGTGTAATTTTTCCCCGCGTTGTATTGAATGAAAAGTCTTTCACGTAAGCACATTTCATTAGGACAAAAATTAAGCAATTCCTGGCAATTCTTGGGAATAAGCTACCTAGAATTTTTATGCAATCATGCGCTAATGTGAACGAGTTCCGGGAACCATATGGATCGCAACGATCTCCATAATTTTATATATTAACTTCATTTCCTAAGCATGGTTGGTTTTTTGGGTGTGAGAGAATGACTCATTCCCTTTTCTATTCAGAAAGAAGCTGACCGCGCTAGCCGGTTTCGTAAGGATGTCTGTCTGTCGCCCATTTAAATCACGCCTTGTGTGTGATTGTTGCGTCTAAGATGTTAGTTTATGTGGTACGATAAAACCTTATCAGTTCCATCATTTTAACATTCAATAACCTAGCAAGCTGTCAAATTGCGTTACTTTTGCGCGATACACCCACTATAGGTTTAGCTCCATGAGTTAACATCTCGAAAGATTGATGGGCTGAGTAGCTGTAACTTTGCAGTCTTTAAACTGCCGGAATATGTGGGTGGTACGCGTGCATCAGGACCACCAGGGATTGCATTCTATCCTTTCCTTCGTAAATTATTTGCCGGCGGACTCATTCCGTTTCTCAGTTATGACCGATTAGTGCTTCGGGGAACACGTTTGTAAAATGGTCGTAAAAGCCAAAGCGGAGGAGAGGAAAGGGGTATTTTCTGCGTCGTTTATATCCTTGAGGATCCACCCGTTGATTCACGAGTCAATTTTGGTTTGTTAGTAGCGCATCAATTTAGTCGACGCAATAGGTAAAAGCCCAAAAATAACTTGGCACAAGAATGCAAGCGTTAGCTTGCGTTGGAGTTTATCTATATTTAAAGTCGTGAATATTTGCCGTCTCACGTGGACCATTCTGTTTTGTCCTTAATTCATGCTCACTTGTGACAGTGGGTTCGTAGTATAGTACGGCTTGCGAAAGAGCACAATATTATTACTTGAAATGAATCTACGTGGTCGGACGTTATTTAGGAATATTTACTTCCAAATCATTATTCGTCATTTCACTTATTCGATACATGCTATTTACCAATAAGCCTATTCATCCGATAAATGTTCATAAAAAAACTATCAAAATGGGCATTAGCCATCTTTTGTACATACTTATCTAAGGAAGGGTCTGATGAGTCCATCTCACTCAAGTAAATAAATCGGTATGTATATAATTGTTAACATAAATTTTGTTCATAATTGTAAACAAATTTTGTACATAATTGGAAATATTTAATTGCTCATTTGCCAAAATAGCACGGAGCTGCAAAAATCGAGTCAGTTCCCATTTCATTGCCCATTTAGTATTAGTAAACATAACATATATTAGTAAACAGGACGTGTTTTGCATTCAATTCTTTAACTGCGGTTGAGCCTGGGTATAGATTTTTCATTGATATGATCGTAAACTGACAACGGGAGTAGTTAGTGATGGATTTAGACTGGTAGACTTTTTTCTTCGAATGACGCATTCCAAAAAAATTACCATCCGAGTATTATTTCCATCTGTATTTTATGTATTTTTCGTTTTCCAAATTATTTGCTCTTTTCTGCTTTCCTCGTCTATTATGTTGGACTGTAACTCCAGAAATTCATATTAAAGTCGGGTAAGTCCACAAATTGACATCTTAGCCAACTATATGCGGATTGTTTCGTCGTGGTAAGTTTTAGAGAAAGGAATTTTTGTCGCTTTTTTTTTCAAAGGCACATTTTCAAATAAAAACACTTCATTCCATGAATAATACTCTACTTGTAGCCATAAATCAAGTAGTCATTCCTTTGCATTCAGTTACATTCAAGAAGTTAACTTTGATTTTTACTTTGCGAAAATGATGCGTAGATTTTAATGTGATGGATTACTTCACAGTGCACTGAATGAGTTATTTGCTACGTATTACCGTTGATTTAACTAGTCATTCTCCTATTATCATTGGTCGATTGATGTGGTTGGTTATTCACTAAAAGGGAATACTGTTATACGTTTTCATCAATTAAGTGTTTCTAAGTGGTACCTCTACCTTATATGTTAACGTTGTGTATGTATTTTCGATTGGATGCAAGTTCTCGGAATACCTACTTGGGAAGTGGAGAAATGATGGAGTAAACTCTGGAATGCACCACATCTGGGCACCAATAAAATATCACCAATGCTACGGGGATTCTTAAGTGTGTATGGGCATAAATCATTCGGCCATGGGGTTTTAAGCCTCAACCTCTCAAACCAACTCATCCCTGTACGTCTATTATGTCTGGAAGAACTCCCTTTGTTAAACTGTGAAAACTCATCGGCATCTTTACGTGAAGTTCAGACTTGAAGGAGCTGTGAAAACTCCAGCCTCTTTACAAGCATGCATCTTCTCACTTTTTTGTATGAAACCAAATTTTCTGCGCTGAGTAATCCCTTTTTCTAGCTGGGGATAATCGTTGGTTTGATTTTTGGCTCACGGTTCCCCAAATATTTGCCGCCCGACGTGAGCGCGCGGTGGGCCTAACTGCCCAATGATTATGACCAGGCAACGCCGATCCTCCCCCACTCCATCCCCCACATCGGAAACACCCGTTCCCCAGTCCTTCCTTCCCCCGCCCGCCCTCCTCCTCCTCCTCCCTCGCCTCATTCTGTCTTCCTCTCCGTCCGCATTCTCCCCCAGCCAACCCCTCACCCTCCTCAACCTCTCCTCCATACCAGCCGTTCCTCGCAAACTCTCTCGAACATATGTCCGCTTCCTGTGGCTCTTCTCTCGTCTTCCCCCCCCCCATCTCCCCCACTCCACCCTCTCTCAGACTCCGTTCACCCCACGATGTCTCCCCCCTCAGTAAAACAGCGCTCGGGCCGCCGTCCCTTGAGATGACCCAGCCATTGTTATGCCATGATTTCCCCTGACGGCCTCTCCTCCTCCATCGCTTCTGCCGAGGACTGCCCTCGAGTAATACACTGGGCGCGACCTATAGTCTCCTTACTCTTACGCCTGCGCGCATTCTTTTTTGTCGCCCGCGGAGAAATCCCTCGCCTCCCGGATGGGTTGTTAGCCCGTGCGTAAAAATTGGATGTCGCGAATTTCCCCGTCCTGCTTTCGATGAGTATCTCGTTTTTCTCCAGCAAATTGGTACGCATGTTGGTGCGTTCCCCTGGGAGTCTGGATCATTAATGGCGTTGTCGAGTTAACTATTTCAGGGTCTTCCACTCGTGTAGTTTCACTGATGTGACCCTGAACTTTAACTTAGCTTAAGATCACTAAGCGACTCCTGGAGGAATTTTATTGGCATACGATTTATAGTTAATCGTGCACTGGTCAGTGAGATCAATGTACTCGTAATAGCACGAACTGTAAACTGAAAACGCAAAAATTTCGTCAATTTAGGGAAGCACGTGCTTTCATTGCATTTAATGATCTCCTAGTTGAAATTTCTCTTTTCAGTCTATCGTTCATCCTAACGTGTATGACTTCCACTAAGTTACGCCTAACACTCAACGCCGTGGTTGTACCTCTTGCTCTTCGATTTTTGCTGCTCCGCGTTCTCCTGTAACTTTAACGTAAACCTTCCAAGTGTATGCAGGTTTTATAGTAAGCCTTTCTATGCCATGCTCATCCTGTTCCTCATTGATGGGTATTATGGAGAGTTAATGCCGGAGTTTCGGAAAGTAGTTACTGAGTTTCGAAAAACCAGCATTGGACCCAGCTCTTTGGGAATTACCTTCTGTATCGAAATATTGGCTGCTGCATTGTGTACGTCGCTTATGAATATGGGAATTTGGGGGTAAAATGTGGATGCAGACGAAATTTTCATGTTGCGATCGATAAATATTTTACATCCTTGAAGTCGTCTCCTGCTTCTACTTTAATGTATCATTTGCTTCTAATATTGGTTACTGGCACATGCTATTCGTAGATATTTCTTTATCACAGTTAAACCTTTTGAAAAGCTTGCCATCGTTTCGCTTATACTTTCATGGTGAGTCCTCTGGAATGGTTATAAGTACGTTATTTCGAGTTAAGCTCGTGGTTGTAGTTCCTAATCTTATGCTTAGCTTCCTTTTTGCTATCGTCCAATCTTTGACATCGCTGCTTCAAGGACACTTGTGGAAAAAATGTGATTGGTGTCACAGGCTGGGTCGAAGTTAACTGTTTTTAGTACCAATTAACAGCTTTAGACGAAGAAATTGGCTCCGTGTTAAATAATGAGATCCCGCTGTTCGGTAAGGAAGGTCCTAAAAGATAGTGGAAGATGTGAGAGGAAGCCAGATGCATCAACCATAATCGAACTCGGAACCCTCTGAATATTTGACAAGAGTTTGTATGAAATCATGATGTGAATATATCTCTTACTATACTACTTTGCTCGAGTTACTTATTTTTCTTGGTCATTTGAGACAAAGTTGAGCATTATGTTGAATCTCGGCGCTTAGAACCCATGGTTTTATCTTAAGTGCTATAACATGCAAACACGTATTTATACTTGGGGTTATTGAAGAAGGTCGCTTATTCTTCAGCGTAACAAGGTGTCACGATGCCTGTAAATGTGCTTCGGTTGCATTACCATTGCCAGGAAATATTAATCTGGTGCACCTTGAGCGCAAAATCTTTCATCGAAATGTTCAGTTTAAAATGATGTTGGATGCTAATTAAGTGCTTTCACTCATACCGATCGTGACAATGTAGTGGGTAGCCCTTGTTTCATGTAGCTTCCTTGTCATTTGCTATGAGTGATCTAATACCTCGGCTATTCAATATGCTGGTAAAATATGTTCATTTCGGTCTTTTTCTGCATTTCGATCTGCTCAAACTGCTTTTCCTCTTATTTTTTATTCTTTTATGCTGGAGCTGCATGGTATAAAGAAAACCTTTTACGCCATCACGATCGTTATTTATTCATTCTCATGTTCTTTTATGTTTGCCGGTGTGTTATAATTTGGATCAATTATTTCATTCAATGCTTGCTCTGTAAATTACCCTCCATAAAATCCCGCCGGTATTAACATTCCCAGCGCGTGTCGACGCATGCTATTTCAAGGTTGGCGTTCAGACTGATTGAGGGTTTCAAGATAGGAGCGTGCAAGTTGCATAGCTGTCTTTTATTTTTCACTTCTCCGTCACTCTTTGGAATGCGATTGTTTAGCTGTTAACGTGGGACCTGTTAATTTTAGTTGCGTGAAACAGAGCAGACACTCAGAGCGCCGGACAGTCATTCCCGAAAAAAACGCTTATCGCCGGCGGGTGAGTAAATAACGTGACGTCATGCGCCCGAAATATATCATTCGTATTTCCCCTCGCCGTATGTACGCAATTTACTCTCTTCAAACTATTCGCGAAAGTTTTTCTTCCATCACCCACTTTATATTTTATTGAGTAAAAAGTATTGCGCTGCTATTGAATGACTTGAGTTGTCAGTTCCTAGAAATTGTGAGAGGTTTGAAGGCTAGCATTATTAGAAAAATTAGGGTAACCTGAGTCAGTAGAAGACTCAGGGTATATTACTTTCCCCAACGGCACCCCTTTTAAACGGACTGGTCGACGAAATAATGAAAAATCGCATTTCGTATTTGAATAATTCTCGTCCAGAGCAGGAAAAGAGCGGGAGATTACCACAATGTCCCGACTTTCCCTCCTTCCCCTCCGCTCTCACTCCGCTTTCCCGTTTTTTATCCTCTTCATCTGTCAAGACTTGTAACACCTTCTACCACAATTGCGGAGAAGTCGGTTGATTAATACGTGTGGAGAACAACCCAGTGAATCGACCTGTTGGCGGAAGAGAGACGATGAATTAATTTTGCTCGTTTTTTGCGCTTGTCCGCAGCGAAATTACTCCCGGCGTAAATTAGTCTGTCGATAGCGTAGGTTATGATTCAGATGGACATCTTCTCACTCCCCGAAGAAGTCCCAGGGTTGAGAACTCTGTTGGTTGGCCAGTTATGAAGAGGTTTGACCGATAACTGTGTTCGATTGCGCCTGTAAGAAAAGTTGGGGAACAGGGTGAGATTATACGTTTGGGGAATGAAGGAAAGGTATAGTAAGACCCGACGTCATTGTCAGCCTATTTGTCATTGTCAGCATAGCGAATGGTACCAAGGTATCCACGTTTTTGAAAGAAGTAACTCTCGGTAATACTCCTCGCTATGTTTTAATTCGTTTCGTTTAATTCGATGTTTAAAACATCGTCATTAACAATTGAATAAAATGCTTAAATAAATTACTTCTTCAGTTTAGTTATTTACATTTTTTTCTTCAGTTTACTACAGAGAATGGAGGTAGATTTCTCGGGTTTCCATCCGGGTCAAAGGAGTTATCTCCGAATCTTTTCAGAATATTTGCAGCTGGATACGATTGATGCTTTTGCTGACCTCAAAACGAGTCTTCCCTCCAACCGAGTACCTCAGAGTTTTATTTTGTGTTTGTGCTTCCCGGTGGAAACATCCCCAAGATCAGCCATCTTCATCGGTTGTTTTGTGTCATCCCTGGAATTTCACGGCATCGCCATACCAGGAAGATAATATATCTCCATGCAACGACCGTTCAGTTTTATTCACCTTGTACGGTAGCGGAGTAAGCTGCCGAAACATGTCGGAGATAACTCCTTTGACCCGGATGGAAACCCGAGAAATCTACCTCCATAGCATTCACCGGGAAAGCCTGAAATCTTTCATTACTACAGAGAATGTTTGCACTAACATACTCTCTTCTGTTCTTTGACCACCAAACAGACTTAGTACCTGACGATCTCGAAAGTCAGCGAATCGCGTCATGCAATGAAAAGGTTAAACTCGTGAAAGTTTTGTTTTATTCAATAGCGGGCAATTACGTTCGGACTCTCTACGAGGTGAAGCCAACAATTGTAAGGTTTATCGGTCATCAGAGTGAAGATATTTGTGCTAATGAGTGCATGTGACATTGACGGGGACAAGGCATCCCCTCCTGTGAATAAGACGCCAAGTGTATCTGCGAAAGTATTTTAACTCTGGTGATGGCATATTAAATACTGAAATCAGGCAGTGCTTATAACATAGTGTGAAATATTGCTTTCTGTTTCTTCTTTCTAATATGCCGTTTCTCTAAGTTATTTAGCCTACCATAACTTTTGAGTGATCACGGGTTATTGTCACACCCGGCGGCCGAAGTACTGCGCTGAAGTGCTGTCCACTTTGCAGCCAAGTGCACCTTGTTCCCTCGGCAAAATATCCCCCGCTACCAGGATTCGAACCAGGGTCGCAGGGATGGAAGTTGGTTAAACTACGGAGAATTACAGGGTTTTTAGGTGGGAAAGGCTGGTGAATACAATACGTTTCGAGCAATGCACAATTGTGCGAAATTCCACTGAGAAAAAAATCATCCGCCTTGGCCGGGATTCAAACCCGGATCCCTCGATTTACGGCCGAGTGCTTGAGCTAGTTAAGCTACCGAGGCGTCCTCTTCCGCTGTGGATCCCGGTCAATGCGGATGATTTTTTCTCTGTGGAATTTCGCGCAATTGTGCATTGCGGGTGACTCCGTAAAAGTGGAACTCCGTGGCTAGTCCCGGATAGCTTAAAATCTATCTGTAGAATACGTTTCATTTGTCACTAGCAGTTATGCTCGTTGACTGCGATTTTCCGCCCTGCACGAGTCCATCGAGAGCGTCGGATGTGATTCAGCTGGACACCTTAATCTCACCCCTTCCACGGTGAGTCCCGAGGGCTGCGATGTAAGCCACGCAACGATTCGACGCCGTCGGAGGTGAGTCGGCGAAGTTGAAATGTCTCTCCGCGGATATCTCGAAGAAGGCGTAGAAATTAACTTTATGACATTTCAGAGATGATGCTCCCCCCTTACCTCAAGCCCCCCCCCACTTTCGGTGTTCTTCACTCGCGTTTATTTCGGACACCCGCCGCACCCCCCTCCCCCTGGCCTCGTGCCACCCGTGCGCTAATGAGCTTTTAGAGTCGATGGTGTGGGCCGCGCGTTCGCATATCTGCATGCCGAGAGCGACGACGACACGAAGAGGAAAGCGCGCATTCTTCCTCGGACGTCATTTCTGCGCGTCCCAACCTCTGGGGCGCAGTCAATGACGGCATTAGGACGTGACAATCGTCTTAAAAGAGTAATTGACTGAAGCGTGCCTGGAGTGGATTCTGTTGTAGATATCCCCGCGCTCATCCGTTAGTGAGTGTAGTTTTTGTTGACTCTTGACCGCGAAAATTTCGCAAAGCTAACTGATATTAGCCTTGTTTTCCTTCGCTCATGATTCTCTCCCATAGCCTTGAATAATGGAGTAAATTCCCCAAGTTGATTCGGAGTAGCAAAGATATTAGGGGAAGCTTCGGGGGGGAATGAGAACTTGGTTTGACGGGAAGAAAAGCGTTATCGTGCCTTCTCGTTTTCTGCGAATGTAATTCCAAGTGGATATCAATATTGTTTTGTGCTGTGTGGAGAGTTTTCTCGATATATGGGGAAGGGCTTCCGCAGACTCCTCTGAGGGCTTTCAGTGGCAGTGTGAACATTGTGTGGATATTCCTGTAAGTTCCCTTGGTATTCTTCTCTCTTTTTAACGCACAACGCAAAGTTTTGTTTGCCATATCAATTGGTACATTTTTTTCTAAAGACATCTCACTGTACTGGACATTGGTATTTTCATTCACCCTTCTACTAGCTTTATAAATACCATATCACATGATTAAGTTAAGCACTGATTAGACTTGAACTTTAATTCGTGATCATGAATTTCGATGAGGATTTTAGTTCATTATTCAAATCAATATCTTGGTAATAATGACCCTGAATTAGTGTAAGTGATAGATAATTTCCTTTTCGTAAATGGCCGAGCACACTGAGAGTTTAGAAGAAACTATCATACATTTCTAGAATATTTCTGAATTTCCTTGGAGACATGTGGAATTAGCAGCCATTGAGTTTGCAAAGTAGTTGGGTTTACATCGAATGATTAATGCCTGAATTGTCTCTAACCTGCTTCTTTCGCTGGGTGGATAACCGTAAAATTAGAATGAGTTGGACGTATTCCTGATGCGTGGAAGATTTTTTATGAGCTTGTTTCGTTTCGAGTCTTGACGTGTTTACTTGCATGCTTGAATGCAGGTAATAGGGTCTAAGTTTGTGCACTCCGGAATGGTAGAATTATTTTGGTATTCCAGGAGCTCGTGTGTCCAGTTTTGTGATTTGGGCATAGCAGACACTTGTATTCTTTTGCTTCCCATTTTGCTCCGTGAACAGAGTGATCGGTTTAACTTCCTCGAATGGCCTCCGAACTTATCTTACCCTCCTTTCTTTTGACTGCAGACTTGATTTTTCTTCCATTTCGCATTTTTTTTAGGTTGAGATAATCTTGTTCAAATTCTCAAGGAGTCACAGTGCGTACTCTTTGATACATCCTGTTTCAAGGTGACTATTGACTCATGGAAAAAACTCTCTTTTTTCGTCCAATCCTTGTTATCTTCGATAGCTCTTGCCTTATCACCATTCGGTCATTGGTGAGCAAGAAGGTTGTATTGATTGAGAAAACATCACTATTCGAAATGTTTACCTGTGCTGGGCGATAAGGGATTGCCTGGAAAGTAGTGACACCTTACAGCTTAGAAGTTGTATGCGCGTATTCCCTTTTTCCCCTCTTTTTCTCCTTGATAATTTCCGTAACCTCTCCCGTCCTTCGGTCCCTTGCTTGCTTCTTCATTCCGCTCCGCCGTGTACTCATCCGAGCATTTTCGCCCGTTATCCAGACTCTTTCTCACCCTTTCTCCGTCTTCGCTCGCCTTCTCTCCTTTGCTTTATTTTCTCTTGGCAGCCGGGATCGCCTTAGCTTCGCCCACACATTCCCCGCTCCCCGTGGGCGGTATTAGTGGGCCCACGTCCAAACGATCTTTCCCTCCCCCCCTCTCCCCTCTCCACCTTCGCCTCCTGTCCTCCCCTCCTTCGCCTCCTTGGCACGCTGACGTCACAAGATGGAGGCGGGGCGCTCGTGTCGATTGTTTATTGCCTCCACTCCCACGCCTGTTGCCTTCGTTCTTTTTTCCTCTTTTTTTATTCTCCTCCACCATTCCTTCCTCTGCCGTCTCTCTCTTTCTCTCTATGCTTCTTAACTCTCTCACGTCTTCCTTCTCGTAGAAGCGCTAGTGTAAGTTCGTCCGGCGGCCGAAAGATGGCACGTGAGACGCTCCGAGCGCATTACGATGCTCGCTTGACTGTGTGTGTGTGTGTATATATTTTTTTTCGTTTGAGCAGCGGCGAGGCTGTGCGCGCCGCTTGCTTGTCGCGAAAGAAATGAGAATTGAAGAAAATTGAATGCTGTGGGTGTTGCGGAGTGGGAAGGGGAGAACGGACTGGCGCTCGGAGAGTGAGAGAGATTCTTCGAGTTGCGGTCACGTTGCTATAGCAAATGTTTTCGTCGAGCGTGCTTGGCGGACGGTTCGGTGTGCGAAGCCGATGTCACCTGGCGATGCTGTCTTTTGGGATTGAAATTTTGTGGTCCGTCACTTGAACCCCTTCGGAATGCTTCCATGCGGGGACTGTGTCCTTCTTTGCTTTCTGTGATTGATGTTCGAAGACGTGAGGATTGTGTAGTCGGAGACCGTCGCAGAGAGATCACGCCCTTTTGAAAGGTGTGCTTTTGGATACCCTCGACCTCCATGTCGCAAGCAGAGTGAGTTCACTCCCATTGTTTTATTTTATTTTTTCTTGTTTCCTCGTTGAAACCAGCAATTTTCTCCTCCGAAAAGTTTTGGTATCTCCGCAGCGCTTTTTGCGTGAGTCAGGCGCCCTTACCAACCACCTGTTGGTAGAGGAGACGCTTCTCGCGAGGATACCTGCTACAGGCGTCGCACAGGGAACTTAACGACGTAATTGCGTGTTTCTTTTTGGGATTTCGTTTATTTTAGAATAGCTACTCACTTATGAATCCAATGCGTAGTGATATTGCTATTGCTCTTCTCTATTTTTATCTCTCTTTCGCGCCGTAGGAAATGGAAAACAAAATACTACAATTGATTCATATTCGAGCATTCATTTTCGCCGTACAATATCAGTTGTTTCTAGGAAAACGTGTTTTCTAAGTTTCTAATGTTAAATGACTCGTAAAGCTCGTTGAATTGCTTACTTTTATCCTGTTAGATCAAATTTAAAGCAGTTATATACTTATTTCTGCCAATCCAATTTTACATCGGTTCGCAGAAAAACTGTATTCCTCTATCTTATGTTTTCGATGAAAGATGGAAAGATAATTATGATAAATGATTGTCTCTGTTTTCTTAACCTGATTTTTCACTAAATTCTTTCATTGATAAGGTTAATTTTTTAGGCTATTTACGACAATTTACTTTTATTTGTTCACTATAGCTATGGTATTTGTTCTTTGCATATTTTCCCTGTATTACGTAACCATCATGCTATACATTTCTCCCATTCCTCTATTATTGGACGAGGTCACATAAAAAATAAACTAAATATTCGTGCTTTCAATCGCAGCGGTTCTGTGATGTCATCCTCGTTTAAATGATGCGTTTCTTTTGTCTCTCCCGAACAGCTGTTAACTACAACGCGTTACTATATTTACTTTTAAGTATGGAGTTATCCACTCTTTCGGTTTGTTTTATATTAAACAGCTGCTACTTTTTATGTGAGAGAAACTCTTCTGTTCTGTTGCGAATTGAAGACTGAGGAATTTTTAAAAATATTCTTCAGTACCTAATCAAAACTTGAGAGTGATCGTTAATGTTTAAAATATTTTGATTTGGGATATTGAACTATTTAAACTAGACACGCGTGGTGAAGTATACTTATTTCTTGTAGCCATAACTGAGCAACGCGGCAATTTTTGTTTTTTTCCTCATCTATTGATCTGTGGTATTTATGTTTACGAAAGGAATCATCTGAATGAGTGATTATATTTTCCTCCAGTTTCTTTGGTGATTATCAAAATAATGTAATTGTGGTCGGCATTGAAAATTTATCTGCAATGCGGCTATGTCCATATTTCTTAATTGCTTTTATCCGTTTGTTCTTGCCTTGATTTTTCTTATATTTGTTTGGAGTTCTATATCCTTTGGAACGGGACGATGAATCGCTCCCGTCCAACCTCGTCATAAACCTTGGAACAACTAATACAGTTACAGTATGTCTCTGGGTCGTCGACTTGAGCAGGCAAACGAAAAATCTGCAGGAATTTGGTGAATATTAGCGTCTTGGGAAATTTAAGAAATATGGATTTATTTTATTTGACGTAAAATGTAAATTCGTGTCAATGAGCGATTCACTATAGTTTTATCGCCGATCTATTTATCTCCCCAGGTTTCAGTGTAGAGACAATGGCAGTGACATTCTGTTACGGAGCCTTGGACTTGTGAATTAAACTTGCTGGGAAAATATCCGCAGATTGGCGAATTGTCGTTCAAATTTTCATTTGCAGTTATTTTCACGGCCCTTTCTGCGCATATTCCGAACATTTAGTTGCTGGGTCGATGGATTCGCGCCCGGTGTGACTACCCAGCCCTTCGCGAGTAGTCACTCGGGCCAGATTTATCGCATTCGGACGACATTGTGTGGAGTGTGCTCGTATAACTGACGCCTGCTCCGTTCGGATGTTGGCCCGGATTCGAGAGATTCTAATGCGAGTGGATGTTCGTTGCTGGTGGTGGGCCGAGAGTGCCGAAGGTGGGGTGTGTGTGGAGTGGGGGGGGGAGAAAGAGGGAGAGGAGGGGGAAAGTTGTTGTTGGGACGGAGGGCAAGGGGGAGTGAGGCGCGTGTCTTGGCGGGAGGGGCGTGGGCGGGTGACAGGTACACACGTATGGAGGAAGGAAGGGACTCCCGCTCGCTCGCGGTCCGTCCTTGGGATGGGCCCACCGACCGAACGACCCACGCGCGGCCTTTGTCCCATCGGGCCTCTCTCAACGAACGGCAAAAGCTCGCAACGCGCCCCTCCCCCTCCTACACCATTACCTCTCCCACCACAACACGCACACACACTTGGCACATTGGCCTGCAGGGTACTGCGATGTATCGTCTGCAATTCACTGCATTAATTAGAATACGCAATATTGAGCTCCTGGACTCTGCCAGCGATTCCCAACCCAAGAACGCGATTCCTTGAATGTTTTCGAACACAATTTGGGGCTGCCTTAAAACTAATCGCTGTGTTGAGGTATCGGATTGTGTCAGCGATTCCCAACCTATGGCACGCATACCTCGAAAGATAGTTGAATAAGATTTATGGGTTGGCTATCAAAATTAATCACAATGTAGAGCTGTCAAACTCTGCGAGCAATTACCCACCTATGGCACTCTGAAAGTCTCTTGCATACGGTTTAGGGGTTGGTTTTCACAGTTTATCGCAATCTAGAGCCTCCGACTTTGCCAGCGATTACCCACCTTTAGTACGGGTTCCCTGAAAGGTACTTGGCATACGGTGTAGTGGCTGGCTTTCAAAATTAGTCGCAATGTTGAGCTATCTGGGTGTGCCAGCTATTCCCAACCTAAGATACGTGAACCCTACGAGGTGCTTGCCTACAGTTTAGGGTCTGGTTTAAAAAATAATTGTAATAGCGTATGTAAACATGATGTAGCGGCAGTAAGAATATCAGTATTACAAATTTTTCCAATTTCAGGGATACAGTTTATTTGAAAAAAGTGTCACTTGTGGTACGCAAATCGTAAAAGGTTGGCAACTGCTGATCAATGCAATTCATAACCTTGCGATGTTATGTAATACCAGGCACTACGATCTCTCGTGAGGTTGATATAGCTATCGTCGTCAGTGTCACACCTGGTGTTTCACCGGAGTGGTTTTCGTGGATCATTGCTCTCCACTTCATATCTACAGTCGTTCTATTTTCTCTCTCATTGTCACTCCGGTTTGATGTACTTCACAACTATCTTCATTACTGGCAGATAAAATGCCAATGGGGTTTATGAAATTCGCTCTAATTAATAAAATACTTAAAATGTTCACATTTTGCTTTTTTTGTGTAGCCTCATCTCAATTATACCGCAAGCATTTTTAACCGAAGAAAGAAAGTTTGAATTCGCCATCTCGCGATAGAGGTAGAAATTTTAGACCCGAATTTGGTTTAGAACTGCTCTGAAAGTAAGTAGACGCAGCTATTGGAAGGACCAGGATCATACCTGATGGTGATTCGGATGCCGCACGCTGAGCTCAGGTGTTAAATAAAATAAAGAGTCCTCAAAGTTTTCTCTTTTGCCCGGAAAATGCTATTTTACCTCCTAACGTCATCTATAGGCCAAGAAAAAACGGAATAGAAGAATAACTCGTATGTTCTTGCTTCTCTTGCGCCAATCTCACAGTCTCACGACTCACACACGACTCACGAGCGACACTGTGGTCCAATAAGACTCAATCGTCCCTTTCCTTTCCTATTTTCCCCTTTCTATGTTTTTACTTTTTGTCTCAGATGTCTTAATGTGGCTGTAACGATTTTTGTTATGCACAAAGTTGCGTGAAATTTCGAATGCGTGTTCTTAGTAGTGACATCTGTAGGTTGAAATGAAAAAGTTGCAGCATACCATCGAATTAGCAATTAATTTTCCATTACATGCTTACTCTACGATCATGCCGAATAGCGGTTTTGGCAGTTCATTGCTAGTTTAAATCATAACCTTATGGCACAAGAAATATATTTCGTTTTTTATTCGATTATTTGTGTACAGATTTTCTAATGAACTCGGCATAATGCATTTCGTATTATTATATTTGGTGCTAGGTAATATTAAGGTTTCACGACTTTCCCAACTATTATTCCTAACAATTAACGTAGCAATTGCAAATTCAGCGCCCGCAATGCGTCATAATATGCTTTCATCATTGCTATGCTATGATGCTATTGCAAGCTTTCATATGCTAATAATTGCATATTAAGTAAGAAAAAGTGGAGTGTAATTGCTGTATAATTTCATGTACTGCCTGTATGGTGAGTTCCTACACATGAATAGATTTCCTTGAAGAAATGTGGTCCAAGGATTGTTTGTTACTAATTTTTGAATATTATTAAAATGTGACCTCGTTGGTCCACGATTACCGCTCCAGTCTCCATAACACTCCCTTCCACTCGCCCTCGCGTCGGCTCTGAAGGCAGGTCGTTGATGTTAAAGTGTGCGAGGTTGCGGTGGGCCGGAACTGTCAGCATCCCCTCCCCACTTGTTCGTCTCAGGGCGTCGAACCGAGCAGAAGCTCGAAAATCCGGACTACCATCTCTGACAGAGTTCGGTCCGGTGAACCGATCGTATCTTGGGGAAAAATTAGCTTTTTAGCAATTACTTGTGAAATGCGCAGAGATAACAGAGGTAGCTCTGGCGGGACGGAGGAATTTAACGACCGGAAATGAGAATGGCGATAATTAATGGGAGGTTTACATAAATTAGGGGGTCGTACGCCTCGGTAGCGTGGTGACTTCAAATCTTTTGGATGCTTTATTCCGGGATTGTTTCGCTTTGCGGGAGAGCGGCGTCTGCGGCGGGAAGTAACCGTTTTCTCGAGTGCCGAAGGGTTTAAAAAAAATTATTTCAGATCTCTGAGGCTTATCTTTTAACTGGAAACCGCTGTTGTATTTCATTAGAGGGTAGAAATTTCCGTTTCGGAACACAACCGACCTAACTTGTAAAAGTCGCATATATTTCTAAGCTTCTCGTCTTCCTTGGTTTTAAGCAAGCGGCTCTGTCTGGACATCACTGAATGACATTAAAAAGTCAATATTTACTTCATGCGGAAGAAAGCTAACTTCAATTTCCATTTATGTGTCATATAAATGAGATACTAATATTTTTATATTAATTGCGTTTGCTAGAGTAGCAGTAATGTGTGATGACACGACAATATTCCGCGATAAAGGAATCATGTCTTAGGCATTCGATGAATGGATTCGGAAAAGAATCATGGGTGAGTTAAATCTATGATACAGAAAATAACGTGAGAATGTTATTAATTTGTGGTGAAGTTTTTCATTAAGTTGAATGCATCGGTTGTTGATGTCTTGCTTATGGTAATCTGGAGGGGGAATCTTAAGTGCTCAGAGATTGTGTCTCAAAGAAGAGTGCGTGCTAGCACTTACGTCAATCAATAATTCCTTGCCTTTCGTCGTCCATGATGATGCGGTTATTTAATCGGAGGAGTAATGCTACTAATGTCGTTGAACGAACAAATGTACAGCATTGCGGTTAATTTCCTAAATTCACGGAGAAATGGGCTTATTTTCAGTACGGGAGTCCAAATAATACGTCAGCGGGAGGCCTTTACTTTCCCGAGCAACTCCATCAACTTATTTACTTTTCGGAGCCAAGTTCGTGATCGAGTAAGCGTCAATGTACCGGGTAATGAAATCCTTTCGCTCTCATTTCGTTTCTTTTTCACAGTGAACTGGTTTGCGTTGTTCTCGTGCCGTGAAAAACGTCTTGCTCCTCAAGTGTTTACTTTAAGAAGCGATCTTCCTCGTCGAGCCTCTCAAGCTAAGCGCCAGTTGTTGCTCTAAACCAAAGATGTCTTTGCTGGGAAAGTTATTGATAGCATCAAATCTATCCCTGGCACTCATTGAACTTCAATTTCTAATATTACAACTCATCTATATCTAACTAAGCGAGTATTTGGTATTGATCGCAAAAAATGATGAATTGTGCATCACCGTAGTATTCCTAAGTCCGGTTCAAAATTGTTTCATTTCAAAGACTTTAATGTGAATAGAAGGATGCCAGATTATTTTTGGCAAGTCTGAGGGAAAATTGGATGGGGAGACATTGGGTTTTAAGCTCTCCACCAATTTGTCTAAGTCCTCAAACTTCTTTTAGATTTATTTTTTAATTTTGATGTAGATACAAATCACCATAATTGTCTAATGGGCGTGATGTGCATCGAAATGTAATAATCTGATTCTTCTATCAGCTGAGCGTTTTCTCCGACTAGTATTGTGGAGTGGGGAAAAATTGACACTCTGGTTCATAGACTTTCCGTTAATTTTCAGTTGAGTCAATAGAATCTTTACTGGGGGAAAATCCCCAAAAGCATCACGGAAACACCATTTTCTCTCTTCGTTGGAGACCATTGGTCATTCCATCTGTCACCCAGTTGATTCACGAGGTGATGCAGTATTTTGCGCGGCCCGTCTCTTGACACGAAGCAGAAATTTGCCACCGGGATTGAGGTCAGAAGTGAGTCGCGTGCACTGTTGTTTGATTGGTGGTGGTGTTTTCAGCATTCATCCCCCGCCCCACCCCCACACTCCCTGCAGCACTCCGTCCGCGTGCACGGCACGGAGCGGGAGAGATTGATGGTGTTGCCGCCGCATGGATGGGATTCGTTGTTCCACGGTGCCAATGGAGCCGAACTGGTGTAACTCGCTCTCTCTCGAGGTCGCTCGTATTTTGTGTCCGCTCCGCTCGAGCGCGGCTTTTCCTCGCTCGGAGACTGCCTCTTATCGCCAACATGTCCGCACATTGCGCCCTTTTTATACCGCTTACTCATCGAAAGAGACGCTGAGGTCAATTGATTGTGCGGATTTGCTTCTGTCGCTCTTCTCTCACGCGCAGTCTCTTCGAAGCTTTTCTCGTTCGTCGCACGCGCCGAGAGGGATTGGCTCGCGTGTCAATCCGCAATGAGTAATTTTGAAAAAAAATGAAGCGCTCATTATACCTTTAATGCTCTCACTGCCTGTGTTTTGTGAGTTATTTTTGTATTTGGTGCATATCGCTCTCATTTATCCGCTTATCTTCTCGGCACAACGGGAAATGATGCGTAAACCATACTAGTGTAAACGCTTGGCTGTGCAGTTTGAACAAGCTAGTAGTAAAATTATTGTATACACTAACTTGCGGAATGTAGGCATAGATAAATGAGTAAAATTTTTCACTATTTCTCTATTCAATCATTCTACGCCTCGGCCGATTTCAACCCATTCATGTAATTCACAAGAGGAGTACATTCGCTGCTACGTGGTCTTATTTCTTCAGATGTATACTTCCCTACCCTTTATTATGCTCTTAGTTTCAATAATATGAGTTTGCCACCGCAATATATGTGGCCAAGGTCAAGGTGCTGGATATTGGAAATGGTACAGACATGAAAATTTCATTTACCTTTCAATTCATTCTTTGGACGTAACATCTGAAGATGAAGTATTTGTTAACTTTCGTTTTAAGTGTTTGAAGCTGCGTAGGTTATATTATGCCATTTAAATCCTTAATCCTGGCACAAGAACGACATTCATACATGAGATGACGTTTGCAGGAATGTACAAGTTTTGGACTGATGCGTAGATGTCATGGCATCTGTGGTCAGTGCAAAAATTATGCTTCTGTGAAGATGATAATAAAAAAAGCATTTGTGGTCATTCTTCAAATTCAATATAGATATATTTTGGAGAATAAATGCTTGTTTCAACTTCTCGGTTAAAATGTCAGTCTGTGTCGAGCGATGAAACATGCTTGGGCCTACGTCTTATGCCTGATAGCCCTTATTTTTAACTATCTTTTGCTCTCGACTCTGCCTTCGCGTTAGACCACAAGGTGACATTATTTGGATTTCCGGATATTAGTCTGTTGCGAAAAAAGGCGGGGCAAGGAAAGTCCCACGCCTTGTCCTTCATTGACTGAACTTGTTGGACATGGAAATTCGCTGTTACTCATCGCGCCTACGTTTGAAACGTATTTGCTTGTATTAATCATGGTCATCTATTTTTTTTCTCCGGAATGGAGTCGGTAGGAGTTGTAAGCATGAATGACGTTAATGAAAATTAATGCCACGTTCTTATTTTGTGGTAAAGGTCGTGAGTGTCCTTGGAAAGAGAGTGAATGGAAACTCAGTGCAATATAATTGACTTAGAGAAGCTTAAATCTCTTCCTCTTAGCAATGTCAAAAGCCTCAAAATCTCAGTTGAGTTTGTGCTTAATACTATTTTCGGAGCGTTTACATCTTTTTCGATTTAAATAACTGATCTGAGTGCTGATTAAGTTCTCGGAGTTGTAAGTTATCTGTATAATATTTGCTTTTTAGAGTTTCCTTTTTCATCTGTTTAGGAAATGCCTCGATTTTATTGTTATTTCATGAATTTAGTTCGGAGAGGAGTTCTCTGCGTAACAATGGCATTGGTTTGCCTATATAATTTTGTACATATAAAAATTATGAGTGTAGTTGCCTGAACTATAAAAAATTGACTTTAATGCTTCGACTCCGAAGTTTATTGTAAGCCTAACTAATCGAAGTGCACTTCCGTGTGCTGCCACTCTCTGCACACCGTCTGCTGCGAATGATCTTTCATCAAAGCTGATGTTAAAGCTTGTAAAATCCAACACTATATTTCGCTATCGAATTGAAATAAGTATGGATTTATCAAGACCTTAATTTTATTTATCACTTGTTTGTAACGTTGGGGAAATAATTACGAGTTTTTATCAGTTATCATTTGCACGCTGATGTATTAGTCGCAAATTAAATTGTATGTATTAAGAAATACATAGGTGATGGAGTGTTAGAGATTATCGGGATAATGATTGCAGTTATTCGTGTTTTAATTCTCAAAATTCGAGCCAAAAATCATAGTTTGCAACTTTTTTTGTCTCTTGGGGAAACATCCACTGCAGAATAAATAAACATCGCGTGGGATTGTGAACTTTGTTCGTTAGCTCGTTCGCCGATATTTCCTTAGGGGTTGTGCCTTTTGCAAAATCATTGGTAAAACTTTTAATTTTACTAAACCGCTCGACCTCACCTCTAAATATCTCCGTAAAACCAGTTTTAATGAAACGTATTATGGTGTAGCGCTGGTTCTATATCCGTAAATTTGTTTTTTAATAGAAAAATTTAAGTGGTATTATGAAACAAAATGACACTTTTTACCTTGAACTACATACATGAGAGCCAATTTGTAATTTTGGCTGCGTTTCGGCGGTCTGGTCCCACTGGTGGGCTAGGTTTTTTTTATTTTTCCTGGGAATTAATTCCTCTGTTATTGCTCAGGGAAGGCATTCTTCTCCGAAACGCGGGACGTTCCGCTACCTTCCTTTCTGGCTGCTCTGTCCCCTTCCCTCGAGAAGAGGCACCAGCGAATGCCTCGAGTGGCAGCGGCCAGCGCCGGCGTCTCTTATTCTCAAAGGGCGGTGGACCATTGGCACACGGGGAGTGGCCGGCCAGCGACTGTCGCTCCCGCCTCAAGGGGTCCCTCAGCCGCCGAGGCTCTCGGCCAAGAGGTTCTGCTCGCCCTCCCGTGGAGACGAGACGGGAGTCTTTGAAGCGAGAGAGACAAGGGCCGGAGATGGAGGGATGGTAAGCCGTCGTATTAGCCAGGCGAAACACCATCTCCTCTCTCCTCCCGGGTTTCCGTCTTCCCTCCTGGCAGGCCGAGCCAACTATCTCTCGTAACTTGATCAAACAAAACCTCGTGGGCTGGACGATACGAAATGTCTCCACCGAAAGACGAGGAACTGGTGACGGGTTCGTCTTAAACCATTTGATGAGTCCAATATCTCTCTAAATGCCCAGAATTTCAGCGTGCTTGTTCATCATTCCCCCTGTGACTTGTTGAGTGCAATAGTTTGTCGTTTTCCTCATCGGTTATCCATGAAAACTACAGCTTTTTCGACGCTCAAGTGTCATTGTCAGAGCAACTCTCGTCTCTTGTATACCCCACTAACATTCAAGCCACCGTTCATCTTGTTCAGTTCATGCAAGTTAAATCAGAAAATATGCACTCAAACTTTTTTGATCAAATCAGTTCTACCATTCTTAAGTATTTGTCTGGACTTTGATTTTCACATTCGGTCAAATGAAATGAACTTTGAACGGGACGAATAAATTCAAGTGGGTTGCGTGAACTAGCTTAAGTGTTGAAAATTATATCCCCGTCGTCATTTTTGTTCAGTGCAATCAAGTCTCTCTGTGGTGAAGTTAAAGTTTGCTTATAAAAAGAATTAAATGAACTCTTGATATTTACATGTGAATGATAGCATAGAGAGCGTAGCATGGCTGCGCCGGCTTTCGACTCGTGTTCTGGATGACTCCCTTCGTCTTTGATGAGGAAACTGAACTAGATTCCCCTCGTACTCTGCAGTATTATCTTTTTCTCAACTGGAATAGGGACGATTGCAATCAACTCGATCGTATGTACATGCGGGGGGCTGCTGCTCCTCATTGTCCAAGTTTTTGATCTGGAGATGCGGTATGAATTGTCTGGGCGGTCTTTGTTTTTGCGATAAATATTTCAGAATTCGGAAAAGATTTTTGTTTGATAAGTTCTGACATGTGAATCGGTAGCGGAAACACTTAAAAATTGAAAAACGATAAATTAAAATATTCTTGAAGTATTTGCGGTACAATATAACGTTTAACCATGAAATTGTGCGAGTTGTCATTTATGTTGTGTAGGAAGCGTTGTCATTTTTGTTTTGTTTGAGTGCCTCTATCTTATTCGCCTTCGCTTCTCGCTTTAAATGGATTTACGGTCGTAAATAGCTAATTATCATTCCCCGAGTTGTTTACCTTCGATTGCCGACACCATATTTGGCCAGTAATCAAATTGATGTGTCCTTAGCTCGTCTGTCCAAATTACAATGTACAAAAATGTACAGAAATTATCTGCCGGTTTGATGGCAAAGGTCGGGTAGCGAAGTGTTTAGCTGGGCAAACCATCGCGATACCGGTGGTGGTGATTTTTGGAGCTGCTTCATACACAGAAGTCATTTAGCTCATGCTCTGGCCGTGTTGTCTTAAAGCATAGTTTTTTTTCCGCGAGTTTCGACATTGAACTACGCTACCACATTTTTAGTGCGTTGTGATTGATCCAATAATTCGCTTTCCTTATAATTTGAGGCGAGAAATGAAGAAAGTCTTGAGAAATCGTTAAAATATGAATATGGTAATGTAAGTATTTAAGAAGGCTTGCCAAGTATGCAATTGTTTAACTCTTATTACATTTTTAACAAGATTTAAAAAATTCTTGAGTATCACCGGATACCATTCAAATGCAATCCCTGTACTAAAAATGAGAAGACTGATCCTTGGGAAACTCATTATATCCTGTAATGAATTGACTTGGTTTAAGTGTATAGGTTTCATGTTATGTAATGAGTGGTGTTCTTCCACAAGAATATTTATCGTTACCGACCCAGGGTATCGAAAGAAAATGATAGGCTTAGTAAACTGGTGAAACCCTGAAGTATTACAGTTGTTATTGCATTACTTGAGTAGTAGTAACTTTCCACTTGAGTCATATTCATTGTTTTAATTTTGATGCTATCACCAGGTGCGGACATTCTCAACTTAATCATGGTACAGTTAATGATGCTCAGCTGTAGATAATGATCAAGTGATACATTTCTTTTGACTCCATCATTATGCGAAATGTCTTCGCTATGTGAAATTAATGCCTTTCGGAGCTCTGTCGAAAATTCCTCCGAAAGTGAATCCAATACAATCCAAGACTACCCTGAGGATTGCTCCGAGTTAGCGTATTCATTCGGTCATATGAAGTTGCCTTTCGCAAAATGCAGCTTCGATCGCAATACTGATTTTAGATTCCAAAAAATCTCTCCACCGAGCAAATTGTTGTGAGTAGTCCCATTTTATTATGAACCCGTCGTTCATAATAATACGCTTTTGGCTTGAAATCATTAAACTAACGAACTTCGCCCCTCGTAATTTTCTCGAATATTCATTACTTGTTCAAGAATTTAGTTCCTCGAAGTGACGCTTGTGTGTGCTCATCTACTTGTACACAATGCCCTGCCAGCCACCTCGAGGGTGTGTGATTACGGGTGACTTATCACCAGCATGCACTGCACTGTATCACTGTAAAGAGCTATAAGCTGTCACTACTGGGACATAAAAGTTTGAATAAAACATTCAAACGCTTGTCAGGAGGTGATATTTGACCTACATGCGTAGTACAGTAGGTATGCCATCAATGTCACCGATACTATTTCTATAAACGTATTTTTCTTCCGATTGTAGAAGTCACCCTGAGAGGAGAGAAATTAAAGCAAGTGGATTCGATCTTCTATCTCGGAAGTACCTTCACCTGGGATGGAAGATGTACCGCGGACATCAAGCGAAGATTATCCCAAGTTAAGAAGGCATTCATGAGCAAAAGAAAACTGCTGTGCTCAATGAAAATAGGACTACAGCCAGAAAATAGTACATGACAGCATTCGTGTAAAGCGTGGCACTCTGTGGATCGGAATCATGGACTATTGGAAAAGCTGACCCAGAAAAGACTAGATGCCTTCAAAACCTGGTGCTGAAGGAGGATGCTGAAGGTCAAATGGACGGAAAAAGTTAGAAATGAAGTGTGCGGATTAGTTGAACTCTATGGAACTAGAGTTCAACTAATTAGCGGACTCTATAGAACACCATGCAGAAAAGAAGAACCAGATGGATTGGACACACCCTGAGACAATGGGTTTGTAAAGAATATAATTTAAGGTAGAATAGAGGGAAAAGTCCCTAGAGGAAGACCAAAGAATGAGTTCATGGACCAAATAAAGGGGAAAGTATATAGGAAGAGATACCAGATGGTAAGGGACCTAGCATTATATAGGGAAGGGTGGATGGCTGCAGTCAACCAATCTTAGGATTGTACGACCTATGATGATGATTTTTCTGCTACTTAAATGGACAGAGATACGAGAGTTATCACGGCATGCTGGTAGTAATTGGTAGCAGTTAAAGATTCTAATATTAGAGAGTAAATCTACTAACTATACTACCTGTCAGCAGAACGTGTTGATTACAGTTAGTGTTCTGTGTAACAGTGCTCAAACTGAGTCGTTGGCGAAGCAAAGTGTCGTGTGAAGTGAAATGTCCCCGAGGTGAAAAATGAAGAAGTACATTGGCAATTACTCCGCTGAGGAGAGGGGAGCTGAGATCATCTTCGGAAACGGTCACGTAATCGCCGTTCCCTGCTCAGGCGGCTGTGCGACAGAAGTGAAGGAGAAATCACTTCCCGCCACTCCAGCCCACCGCAAGCGCCCCTTTAAAACCTCATATCCTCTTCTCGTTCCGCCCCTAGCCACGCCCACGCACTCCCTGGAGTGCTTCCAGCAAGCCCCTCTGCCGCCACCCTCGCGTCTCTGAAGACGAGATTCCCACGAGCCGCGAAATGTGTACGCATGGTATCCACCCCTCCTTAATGTCCTTCAGAACCGGCAAAACTCCTTAAAATGTCTTCCTCCTTGAAGATTCAGGCAATTGTCCCTGTTTCTGACGTAATTTGGCATTTCTTCGTGAAATGTCCAGTTTTTCTTGTTGCTCGTCACTGTAATGACCGGAGTAAGATGCGACCTCGAATGTCCAAATTATTAGGAAGGAAGTATAGATAAAAGAAAACGCCATTTTTATCTGATCTATTTCAATTTCCATTCTAGTGCTTTCAAATGAATGTATACGATGTAGCATCGTGACATGAACGACGCCTTAATAAAAAATGTTTGGTCTTTTAATAATCACATGGAGACCCGTCCAGAGGCGAGCAGTGCAATCTTATGTTTATGAAGTTCAGGTATTGGAATATAGCGCGAACGCAACCTTTAGAGCTATATTTTAAAGAAATTAACATCGCACTATAATGTGTCTAAAGTCCGTCTAAGATAAAAGCGCAATTGAAGTATAGTGAATTGGCTTATAAATTAATTCAAAGTAAACATTTCCATCATAGTCGTATGATTCTACCAAAGCTGCCATCACAGATCCTTCGGTTACCTGGTTTCCTTCCACTAACGACATTGGACGTTTTCCCATATTGGCTGCATTTCTGTCAACTGCGCTGTTAACTTGGACGCACTCTAGTTCGTTAATGCCAGAGCGATTTTCTAGAATGAAAGACTTGACCCTGGATGAAGTTTTTTAGGGTTTCTTTCATGTTGTGGCAAATAATGAAATTTTTTCTTCGGCCGACGCTAGATCACTTGTGCCTCGAACCTACACGTTTATTTCATCGTATATTCCAATTTTTTGGGCCTGTGCTTGCGTTATAGCATCCTCGCTGCTTGTGAAATTGTATTTCTCAACATTGTTCTCCTTATAGATGCAGACTAGTTAAGGGCTGGATAAAAATTTATTCTTAAGCTATGACAGTGAAATCACCGTTTTCTCTTGTTTTGATATCTCTATGTCGTATGCATTTGAATGAAGTGGAATAGAGTAATCAAGGTGTACCACGGAAGAGGTTTGAATAAGATATTATTCTGGTGTGCCATCAACCTACTCCTCGATGCGTTACAACCTTCCTGTGAATTGTGATAGTCCTCTTGATTTCGACAATTGAAAACCAGTTGCATTCCTGATGGAAACTTTCCTCTTTCGTTCTTTGCGTGACCCAAGGTGACAAATGGTACGCCGGAATAAACTTGAAGAGAACTGATCTCGTCCAATTGCGGGTGATGGATGGTAGACGTTTTTCCGTTGCCATTGTGCCGAGCTCGATCTCGGTTATAATCTGATACCCAGTATTTTTTTCTTGTAACTCAGCTGTCACTGTTGACAATTCTTTGCCAACGGCATTGTTCTTAATTCAATGTGCGTCTTCTGCATTCTAGCCTTACGAAGATCGACCCACATAAATTCGCTCATATATTGCTATTTGGATGCACGACTGTAATGATTTAGATATTACTTTTTTGTAAAATGGAATGTTAATACTTTTCACTGAAGAATTCAACGTTATTTACGGTCTATGGTTATTTTTGTTTAAGTTGCTTATATATTGCCATTTTTTTCAACCTTTCTAACTCCTCCAGGGGAAACTTACATGTTGGTGTGATATTATCCATTCCCTATGTTGGTTGAGCGTTAACTTCTACTTGGTTTTTAAACATTTAAATTCTTCGATGCCTTCCGAATTCCATTTCATCAATCATCCTCAATTTTTTTAATTATTAACTGCTTTCTAATATTTATCTAATTACGTATTTGAGAGTATGTGATTTAATTTTTTCTTCTGCGCCTCTAATTATAAGGTTAAGTGATGAAACGGAGGGTGTGTATTAGAGATTTCATAGTGTATTTGATGAACCGTTACGCTGTATGTTTAGGAATAATAGATTTGCTCGTTGATATTTAGAATTATATGAGTATTCTTTTCTCCAGCATTAACGGCAGTTCATTTACCTCGGAGAGCGTGATTTAATTTTACACTCGTAGCCTAAGATATAAAAATTTAGAGAAGAAACAATGTGTCAGTTACAAAAGATTTTTTCGTCTTGGAGCGTGTGTTTGATAAGTTAATTGGTGGCGTTGGCTCGTTTATTTGCCTAACATATTTCTTATGTTTTTTCAAACACTTTAGGGCGTGTTGTATTAAATTGCCAGAAAAATTGAACGCCGGAGTCCGAGATTTTTCCATCTTTTCGTTGGAGAGTTAAGTCAGCTGTTGCCCGCATCTCACCCGGAGTCTTGGATTTTTTGTAGAAAGCCCGAGATAAATCGGAATGTAAGTTACGTCTCTGGTAAATTTTGGCTTTCAGCATCGCCACCAAGCGCCACATTGACTCCCACAGCTTTTTAGATAAATTACGTTTGCTTTTTTAGGTGATGGGGGGAGTCATGAGCCTTGGCTTTATAGTTGCCTCAATGAACCCTTAAGTATATTTATAGTATGTGGGTAGCGATGATTAGAGTCACTATTTCGAGCAACTCGCAGTACATTCTGACTTTGTATTATAATTGCGCGGTCTTGAAGTAAGTTCTCCATCAGCAGCTCTTCTTGCTTAGGTTTCTCGTAGTTCAGGAGTTGAAAGGAATATGCAGTAACTAATGACTTCCCTGTTATCTTGTGACAGCTTAGAAGTCGAGTTCGATCGTGTCGTCTTTCTTTTTCTTTACTTCTAAGTACCATCTTTTTCTTTTTATCTTTCATAAATATTGAGGTGCTAATCTAACGATACTTTTCAGGAGAAAAATATGTTCAGTGAAAGCGGTAAAATTATTAATGCTCTCTTAACTTATCTGAAAGGTCATTTCTTTTTGTTTCGGTTTTAGTAGCATCCGTTTTAGTTAACTCTTTGTATTGTTCCTGTCTTTTCCATTTTCTACATTTTTTCCGTGCAATTAGATAGACGGCAGCATATTTGTTTTTCACATGGCCTGTGTTGTTTTCATGGAACTGAAATAATATTTTCTCCCATATCTTCTCGTAATAAGATGCCTGATCACCTTTTGTATCAAATCTGGCGTAACATTTTATATTTTTGTTTCTCGCCTGAGTCCACTGACATGCGAGGAAATGGAGCCCATTTTATTCCCATGTTTACCGTAATTTGCCTCATCCCATGGTACGGCGAATTTTGCTATGGGTTTCAATCATACTTCATTGCTATTGTACAATGTATGCTCTATTCAGTCCATCACGAGCGTCTTACCTCCTCTTTGTATCGTCTGTAATTTCTAAATCTTTTCATCCCTCACATCACTAAGTACTTTTGCTGTTCTACTTCTGCTCCATCCTCCTTACGCTCACCATTCCTGCCCAGCCCGGAAGTGTTAGTCTTATCAATATTTTGTTTGGTGAGGTAGGTTTATCGTAATCTGTCTTGGATAATTAATTATACGCCTCACTTCATGAGAGAACCATAGAATTTTATTACGGATTACCATTTCACCTCGACTAATGGATTTGCAGTCGTTTTATCTCGTTTGAGTCGTTGAACATTTGAGATACATAGAAAATCATTAACCTTTAACGACGCTAAACTTGGCCAAAGCCACCTCGTTGCCGACCATCCTAGCGGAGGACTGCCTCATTCCTATGCACTCGAGGGCTTAAACTAGGCATATTTTATTTTTAATGCGTGTGCCTGTAACATTAATGCATTTAGTGCCTTTTCTTGGCATGTTTTAATTGCATGCCGTGCATTGAGGACGCTTGAGTGCGCTTGTGAGAAGTGTTGATTTCCGCCGGCACTCACCTAAAGCGAAATCACTTGTTATTTACTGCAGATGACGTTCAGTCGGCTCGTTCCCTTGCAGATATTCGCCGGAAGCTCCCTTGAGTGCAGGGCTGAACTTCTGAGCCGTGCGTATTTATCCAAGGAAACCTCCCTCACGCCTATGAGACAAGTCAGACGGTGCATTTCTTCAAGTGAGTCATTCCCATAGACTGGAGTGACTCCCTAAAGTCGCTGCTCGAGTTCATCTTCGCTCGAGTGTACTCGAATCCATGGGACGTAGCATTGCACCCTGAGTTCCCTCCGCAACTTCCATCCATCGTCGTGCAAGTTTAACGGTCGGTATCGAGTGATGTGCTGGTAGTTTCCGTATCAGCCTGTGGAGTCGAGCTTAAGGAAGGGTTTAACTTCAATGTATTCGTTCTATCATGCTATTTTTGATTCATGTAATTAACTAGTAATGCGAAGGAAACCCTCCGTTACCCAGGGGAAAGTATAATTTTAGTGTCACCGGAGCATATTCGCTACTAGAAACGGGGAAGCCTTTTTTATATTACTGCCTCCTAGAAAATTCCACAGGTTCTCGAATTGGAGAAAGTCGCCATTGTTTATCCCGGATTTATATTGTTGAACTTCATAATTCGAGATTTTTTTCTAAATCTTCTTTCTAATCTAAATCTAATCTAAATCACTTTCAATATCTTCAATGAATTATGTAGCGGTGTAATCCATGCAATTTCTCTTCAAATCGGGAAATCGTTCATTCAAATTTGCGCATAAATCAAATATGGCTCTGATTTAGTCACGAAACTAATTCATTGGAGACCTACATTCATTGGCCTACTTGATGTTTTATCTTTCCTTTTGGATAATGTGGAAGAGTTCTTGACTTGTGGAGACAGGAACGCAATGGCCACCCTAATTCTGTATTTTCGCTTTATATTATTTTGTTTATGATAAAGAAGTGAATTATGTCAGAGGAATAATAGACCAAGTAAGTATTGGGTGGACTTGTAGAGAGGAACTTAGGAGCAGAAAAATCAGAGTCGCAAGAACATGAAAGATTGTATGAAGCAATTAATGAATGTAACATAATTACAAGAGGTAGGCCTGCATTGGGTATTAAGAAATAAATTCTCGAAAGAGAGCTAGTTTCTCAGGTTTAACCTATTCTCCGAAAGGGAACGGCGAGGTAGGTTTTATTTATTAATTTATTTTAAATTCGTTTTTTTCTAACCTTTGAGCCTGCTCACTTTAGTAGGGTTAAAGAGAAAGAGTTGTGGAATCCTAAAAACAGATTAATGGGTCTAACTAAAATGTTTTACTTTTGTTTGTCTGTTAAATGTTGATGAGAGGGAAATCCAGTCCCTACACCGTGAGACCATCTTCTCGTTAGGGAGGGTCGGTGGAGTTGGGTTAGGACGAGTACTTCTGGCAGCGTCAGTGGTCGCGGTTCGAGTCCCTGGCACTCCCATCCTCTCGTGGTGCCCGTGGGTGGGTTGAACTAACGACACCCATCCTCCGGGATCGCGTATTTTTGGACCGCGGATTCTGGAAGCGTTCCATTCCATGTGTGTCTTTTTCTCTTGCCCTCTGTCTATTTCTCTCGCACTTTTTCGCGTAACCCCCCCCCCTCTCCCGAAATGCTCTCTTCCCACTCCCCCACTCTCTTTCATTTCGCAGGGAAAAGGCAGGGGGTGGGGGAGAAAATAAGTGAGCAGCCAGGGTGCGTACGTGGGTGGGGGTGTAAGGCTGTGGAGGTGTGGGTGTGCGAGGGTCTTGCGCGTGGGCGAAGAGGGAACGGATAGGGGTTCGATCAAGGGACTTAGAGGTGGGAAATGTAGAGCCTTGAAACCTCCAGAAGTGGGGCGGTGCTACGGGAGGGAGAATGAGAGGTTGGTTGTTGGAGAACGAGACCGACAACTGAGATCATTTTCGCCTTTAAGGTTGGTTGAGCGAGATAGTTCCCTAGTCATAATGGAGACCGTATTCGAATTGTACGTTCTTATTTTAGCAGCTGTGGGAAGCGTGAATTAAATATAGCATCATTAACGGCGCAATAATGTAATTTTATGTGACTGAAATTATCAATTATTAAATAAAAATAGCTATATAAGTCTTAAACTTGGCTCATTTTCTTCTCGTGGTACGTTTAATACTCCCCGGTGAAAGGTTATTTCGATCCTTACAACATTACTGCGGTGACTTATTTTTTAAAAAGTTGAGAAAACGAGCAAACTTCTATTAACTTTTTATGAGATCTAGGTGTTAGAAATTGTTCATTTTTTTAAATAAGGTCTCTCTAGAGTTTATGCACGTACCATTTCCCATGTAAATGGGCTGGTATTTCTCGTCAAAAATCTCGGAGAGTAGCGCGGTATGGGACTGATATTTTGTTATCTTTGTAAGGGTTGGATATTTTCTTTAAAATGAGATGAAATTCCTTAATCTCTAGATGAAAGGATATTTGGCTCTAACTACCTTAAGGATTGATAGGTCGGTGAGTATAGTTAGGTGTCGTCGGACAGCGACAAGAGGAATATAGACGCATAGAAACCTCAAGGGGTTAACAGATAACCTTCCCATCTGACGGACACTTGAAGAAGCTCCACATTTATGGTGCTCCTCACGTGGCCTCAAAGTAGGTGCCTTAATTCTTATGAAATTTCTTCGCCTCTGCATGAAGTCGAGCCTTGGACCTCGACATGGCAATCCAAGAGTTTTACCCACCTCACCAACCCAATGAGTGAGGGGTAGGGATCACCGAGAAAATTATGTGCTCTCGAATAGGATACATGGACATTTGTGGAATGAGTATGCTTCGCTGGTTTGGCCATGTCAAGAGAGAGTGAGAGAGTCGAATAACGAGTATGATAGTAGGTTCAATGATGAGAGAGGAAGGGATGTACCTCGAAATTCATGGGTGAATGTGGCGGAAGAGGCTCTTAAAGTGGAATCGTAAGAATATGAATGCGTGTATGAAGCAATGAATAAGCGTAAGAGAACCGAAAGTGCTTTTTAGAGATGGGACATTATGAAGAAAATTATTAAAGGAAGCCAGTTTTTTAAGCTTAACAACAATAGCTTAGATTTCTTACTTTCTATATCGCGGTATGGTATGGCGTTATTGGTATGCAACTATGCGAAAGGATTAGGGGGGAATCGGATTAGTGTGCTGGCTTAAGTACTGGATTCTTTTCCCGTGGTCTTGGATTCGTATCTCGAGCAAGGTGAACTCCTGACCCCTTGTTGCAGGATGATGGTGAAGCTGGGTTGCTTTCCACCCTTTCACTCCTCTCCCTAAGTCATCCTAATTCTCGCCAATCCCTGAACCTATTCGTAGTGACGAAAGTAACCTCTGTTGTCGGTCGCCTCCCCAAATAACCATCCAACCGGAAGGTGAAGAGGGGGTAGACACTGACGGTGTCCTACTCCCCACCCTCATCCCCACCATTACGATCTTCTCCCAATGTAATCGCTCCACCTTCCTCTGCCGCCCCCGTAGTTTACCCCCTATTTATTTAGCCTTCATCGCGGGCTTAAAGGGAGATGTCTGCTTTTTTGTTTTTTTTTTACTTATTTTCCGTGCAAAGGGCTTCGTATTTTTATTTTATTTTTTTATATATATAATACGGGCGCACTCGCTAATCTGGAGGGGGGCATGCGCTATTTTTCAATCCCGCCAGCTCCGCATTATTCTTAGCATTTGGGCTGATGTATTTTGCGCTTCGTCTTTGAATTTTTTTCCCGTTTTAATTTATTTTCTCTCACTCTCTCTCGAAGTATGTGCTTGTTGCGGGGTGTCGTTATGTCCGTCTTTTCGTGTCGCTGCCTTTTTACTCTCTTCTCTTTCTGTTCGCGAACACTCTACGTGTTTACTCGCCGACTTTACGGATTCATTCGAAAAAAGTAATGGACTAATGAAAGGAAAATTATTCAGAAGACATATTCCAAGTCTAAACTTTGCTATAAACTTCAACCTTATGAAGATTACGTATCCTACGTAATTAATGTTTTGTGGGTACAATGTTGTTTTTGGAACCGAGAAACTGAAACTTTCAATTACTAAATTGAAGAATTTTGTTAATTTTCCTTCCTAATAGAGCGTACTGATGGGACCTCCCGACTGCGGTAAATGTTTTGGTTTAGCATGGCAACCAAATATATAGAATTCTGGCGTTGGTCATGATAAATTCAAAAGAACTGAAGAGCTCATAATTGCAATCCGTATCTAGATGATTGTGATTTCGCCTTTGTCAAACTGTATTTTGCGTAAACGTATTGGGAATGATTGTTCCGAAAATAAGCTACTGCCACTGATTGTCTTTTCTGAGGCCATGAAAATCAGGTGAAATGACCCCATTTATAAATATTTGCTTATATTAACTAGGAAAGCACTTTATTTTCGTCTTGCTTTTCATTTTTCTCTTATTATTTCAATAGTTTAAAAATCATCTTTCGCATCTCGCAGCAGTGTTTGTAATTTCTGCTTGCTAAGCCTGGGTCCTCCAAATTCGAGTTACAATTAGTTTCAAAAATATCGCATGCAATATTTGGATCCCAAATGCTGCTTTGCTGCTGCAATGAAAAGTTTCCGTGGATGATTCCAAGTGATATGATCTCCCGACGGATATTGTGTATTCTGGCCAGCTCGTTTCAAAAGGCCGACATGGCGGCTGCTGTGCAAGAGATTTCTTAGCAAGCAATAATGCTTTGTTGCCCTCCGACTGCAATGATGGATGTGGATCTTTGCCAATCATCGAAAAAAGTCTTCCAGATGCGTACAGTGAGGCCGCGTAAGTGAAATATTTTGTCCCTGTCAAATTCGACTTCTAGAACGGGTATGGGAAGGTAGAGAAGATTAGTTTTTTAATTCTCTTGTATAGTTTAACAGTACGCCTCTCGGTTATTTTTTTATGAACTGTGATAATAGACGAACTTTTAATTTGCTGATAATTAGGCAACATCTGATTCTCCCGCAAATGGTCTAAGAAACTTAGTCTTTCAAAAAACGTGGTACAATGTCAATGAATGGTACCCTAATTCATTGTTCTCATACTTTGTCCAATGCCCAAAAATTTTCTAAGCCTTAACATACATCATAGTGTCTTAAACATTGTTTACTCGACACCATTCCTCTCTTCCGGGATATTCCAGGGTATTCTCCCGCCTGGGTTATTTAGTTTCAAAAGCTACGGAAAAGCAGCGGTCTCAAGTGTATTGATCGGCAACGTTAATTATGGCCGTAAAATTAGGTATTTTTTCAAATGTAAAATCCTCATTTTGCGTATTTCTTCAACGTCCTTCAGCGTATACTGAAGAGTAGCCTTCTGACGTTTGAATGGAGGCCAGGCAGTTCTTTAAGCGGCGATCCTTCGTTAATCTTCCAAAGCTATTGGATTGGCCGGAGTAGAGCAACGTATTCCGGATCGGGCGTTCGAAAAATAAGGTGTTGATTTGGCCCAGTATTTTACCTATATTCGTGCACTAGCTGCACATAAATTCTGACTCCATGTGTTTTTAGTGGACCAGTTTATCTCGTCTCCGTCTCAAATGAAAAATGTGGCGTTATGTCGGGCGCCTCGCCAATGGGTGAGACTTTTGTTTCTGGCCCTGTTGTCGACTGCTTGCAGGAGAACCGTAGTCTTTTCTAGGTTTTCTCCCTTATTTTTTAGCGTCCACCGAATGCTGAGGCTCAATCGCAGATCTATTGATTGATGGAACTCTTTGCAGAAGAAGTGACACCCCTCCAGTCGTGGCGTTAATTTTATCGGTTTAACTTTGTCACGATAATTTTTAGGCCACATCAAAGAATAATGTTCTCATTTGACGAGATAGGCGCCTAAAATAATCATTTCGCCTCGCATCGACTCATTATGTACCGATTCTCCGGTATCTCTGAATTGAAATTGACGTTACAGACTAAGGCGTAGTTACCCGCTAGCTTCGTCATTTTTAAGATCCTTTCAAGTTAAGTGATTGCTCCTTCAAAAATATACTGTGAAATATGAAGTTCAGAGGAAATACTCTGTTGTCAACTAATATCTGTCATCAATATTCTTGAGTATTGGCACCTAGTTCAAGTGACGCCGTTTAAGTCCAGTTATTATGCAAATTAGATTTTGCTTGTACTCGCTGAACTTTTTTAACTCTTTCATCTCTAGCATTTTAATATGATAATTTGAAGGGAAGTCTACTTAACCTAACTTCTGAATTCTTTTCCACTATTCATTGATATGGAGATGCATATGATATGGAAATAAATATTAGCTTACGTGTCACTCTTGGCATACTTAATGGAATCATTTTATTATTTTACTATTTGACGTATCTTATGGTATTGATATGGTTTTTAGAGATTAGGCACAGTCAATGAGTGAGACCATTGTTACCATGTTGGCGTGCCCATTAACGCATGAAAAGCTATTTAAGTGTTCCGATGTCATTTTATTTTATCTTTTGTGTGATTTTGCATTTGCAGTCATTTGTAAATTAAGATATAATTTATTAATGCATCAACGCGTGAATTTTCTGTGCCCTCTCCACGGTTTGGAGGCTTGTACTAGTGGGAGAGAACTGCCCCCGCCCCTGCCCGCGGTGTATTTCCCTCGGATTCAATACGGTTTAGCTCAGTAGAATAATGGACCCTATTTACAGTGTGGCCCTCACCTTGAAACCGTTACGTGGTACTTCCATCGTTGACGAATCCTTTTTTCCCGTTAACATGCCCTTCGCAACTTCAGCGCAAGTAATCACGGCCAACCGTTCCTTCATACTCGATGATATCTCCCGAAGCTAATTTCACGCCTTAGAGTTTGATTTTCACTACAGTGCTAAGTCTTGTGCTGACGTAGTGCGATATACGTGTGAACATGGATTGAAGCAATCAGCTTGATGTGTGATGGATTAAGCGAAGGATTTCAGCGCCGCTCCGAGAGAGCTTTTTCTCCTCACTGATTTATTGCAATGCAGAGGATTTCGCTTCCGCCTCCGTAGCTTTTCTGTCCGTGGAGTTTAGAATCTGCTTTTAATTTTTGCTGAAATGGAGGTGGAGTGAGCTGCAAGCTTACCGGTGCATCATCCGCATTCCTATCATGAAAAAGTTCTGCGAAGGCTAATTTTTAAGGATTTTTTCTGTATCCTGTGTTTTATAAAGTATTTTTTCTCGAATGGCAATTGAAAGTTTCCATTCCATTTAGTTATTTCACTGATCTATGGTTGAATTAAGTGCTTAATTTTGTGTTAGTTTTAGCTTTTTGTTTGAGCTCTTCTGTTACGTAAGTTAAATATTGCTTGTCTTGCGATTTATAGTGTGATAATTGTGATAGTGAGCCTCTGCTCTTGTAAAATTTAGGCTTGGTTTTAATTATCAGACTATGGTTTCGGCTATCAAGGAAATATGTTCATTAAAAGGGTCTTCTACTAAAATTACATTATAAAAACTTGTAAAATGTGGGACCCCTCTTGGTAAAGAGGAATTAAACGTGGATGTTGCAGTTAGTGAATGTTTCATTTTGGATAGAATGGGTTCTCAAAATTAAGCTGGAAACATTTTCCTTCAGAGTAAAGTCAGCAGAAAATATTACCGTTGTATATGTAATGAGCGATATGAGACTTATGGGGCTTTTTAGGATTGTTTTACCATTGCTGTTGAGCGTACCGTGAAGTTTTCGAGTCGGAATGATTGTGTATTATGTCCTCTCGCTGATGTTCATCTCTAAGCTACTTTCGCCGATACCCTCGTCCTTCTAAGCTCCATTGGTGGCTGGCTCATTGAATCTATTGGTTTGGATCCGGTCGAAGGTTTTTGGGATTTTCTTTTTCGTTTTGCTCCCATCGTCTTTCGCTAGGATCTCCGAGGAGGTTTATTTCGCATCAGCGCATCTATATTTGTGGACGTCCGCGCTTGCTTTCCCTTTCCCGCTCTTCTCCCGGAGGCTGGGGGTCCTTGGGCCTGGGGCGTAAACAAATTCGGAAATCGACGGCGCGGTGCGGCTCGATAGCAAATTCGGTGGAAGAAAGGGAGCGATTGTTATATGTAAGATTAAATCTCCTGTGCTGACAATACTGAGGATATCGAGAGACTACTGATAGCAGGCAATGCAACAAAGCTAAGCCTCCGTACGTAATTATCTAGTTCCGTACTATGAGGGTCTTGATAAGGCTGTGACTTTTTGCGGGGCGTAATTTTCAAGTTTCAAAAATGGGCTTTCCTTCCAAAGTTCTGGTATGGAGAAAATGTGGGTGCAAAACAAAAAATCTTGCAAATTTTTCATTAATATGTGTGGTTATGGATGAAGAGGGACTGTAGAGAAGTAAATAAAGAAAAGGTCGGTTGAGAGTGTGGCATGTTTAGTAGCATTTTTAGATGCAGAGACCTGAACACTTAAGAAGTGTCGAAGTTAGATTGTAGGAGTTTGACCTGTAGTTATGGAGGCGTGATGTTGAAGAGGAAGGCTAAGGCAGAAGTACTTGGCTTGATGGGTTAGCAAAGGGTAACTGGGGTAAATAGTAGGTGTTATCAGAGGATGGAGCCGGTGATAAGAGTGTGATGCTTGAGTGATAAGAGCGGTGTGATGCTTGAGAGGAGTAGTTTTGGCGTACGTGAAAGTTGAATAAGAAAAGGATTAATCGATGGGATTGGAAAATGCATGATGTGTGCCTAGCTGGAGAAAGAAATTGTGCGAGAAAGTAGGTTCGTGGGGTTGAAAATGTATAAACATCTATTACATTTACGAAGTTCTGAGGGCATTAAATAATTTTAATTCCTTGCTATTAGAGCTAGCGTACATAAGTCGTTGGACCAACTTGAATAAAAGAAATCAATAGAGTTGTTAATTTCTCAGAACAGCGTTGTGGACAACGGTTTTGGGAGACTATCCAGACGCCGTATGACATGCTGTTAGGTAGATTTGACCATGCAAACCTCTGCCGAGTATTTTACTTTCAGCTCCCTCGTCATCCAGCTTTCCCTTTCTCCAACACCGATACCATTCAGCTGTCTTGTGTATGTTGCAACGGATAGATGGTAAAAGTTATTTTCGCTGGAATTATGCAAGTTATCATGGTAGCGCCTTTCCAGGATTTATGCCGTAAACACGTGCCAACCTTTAACGGGAAGCCGAACGTTATTCGGTTTACAAAATCCCCTTAGAATAAATATCAGGAGGAAGAGGCTTGGAGGCGGAGCTATCGTGACATAACAGCGGGAAGGAAAGGTTTTAAGATGAGCTAACAGCTGAAGGAGAGGAGAATCAGCCAAGAATCATCGTGACGTAGCTATTGAATGACCTCTTGTTTTCCCATCTCTGCCAGTCTTTCAGTTGTTGGCTACATCATGTTGTAGAACTCATAGTATGTTTCCAACCAGTTGCAAAATATCAAAACATTCTTGGATTTGCCCTTTACAAAAACCAAAAATATATTCTTCAACTCTATAAAACGATGTTTTTACGCTATTTTCAGTTAGATTTCAGTTAGTTTTTTAGATTTTAGTGGAGTTATAATTGAGTATAATCTGTCAAATACTCCAAATATGACCTCTTTAATCAGATATATTTAATTTCGTGAGGATATTAAGGAATATATTCAGTACGTTCCCGTAAGAGAAGCATTTGTGGAAAGTACTTAGTCTTTGAAGAACGTAGTCTTTGTGAAGAAACTACGACCCGATATTTTTCTTATTTCCTTTTCTTCAAGTGATGTTTCTAATTTGTTCCATTAGGCCATTACAGTATTGCGGCTACGGAAGTTTTGACCAAACGCTATTTTCGAAAAATTACCCACATCTTTCCTGAAATCTTTCACATATTATGTCACTTAATTTAGTCGTGGTGAAGGTACGTATATCGTATCCTTTTCTTGAATAAATTTTTGTGCGACCACTGTAAACATGGTCCATTAATTAAAGTCAATTTTTTATCAATACTGCCAGTATTCATAGCCGAAACACCTCTGTCATGCTTTATTGTCTGTGTTGGTTGCGAAAACTAGCATAATAACAACCATTCCTACCTCTGAATGAGAAATTAATCTGCATTCTGCTTGCGACTATCCAAGGGAAAGCATTGTCATTAGCATGTGATCGTAAATGAAATTGCCTGTTTAAAGACTCGCCGTCAATCATAAATTGTATGTGTTGGCGATTTCCTGTGTATCTCGTGACTTCACCGGCATATCGTCGAATTGATTTCTTTGGAGAGACTAACGCCACTGCAGTCATATTTTTAAGCGACCCATTTTGTTTGCCGTTCCGCGGTCGTAACTCATCCCCTTGGGCGAGTCGAGATGACTCCGAAATAACCACTTCTCAAATTATGACATTCGGACGAAGTCTCCGCTGTGCTTGAATGCTGAGCACGCGTCATCGCGTGCCACGGAGGTTAGACCCAAAGGTCGCCTCCTCTGGGTCCTTGGAAGACTCGCCTCCTGTCACCCTTTTATCCCATCCTTTTAATTTTCATTTACATCTCCGAAGTACCGTGAAGAACCAGCACTTGGGTGTGTGGCACGGGATGGTTCTACTCGAGATATACCGAACTAGTCCCAGTTCAAATTTGACCAAAGCGCTGACAGGAGAACAAAGCGTGGTCAAACCAGTAAGTAGGAGAATACTACGTTGACGAACGTTCTGTCATGCAGTACTATCGTTAAGCTGAAACTTTTGGTCAGTATTTTAAATGATATTAATATATAACTGTATAAAATTCTAAATCATGCAGAAAACAAAAATCATGCGGAAAAAAAATGGTGCCGGACATTTCAAGCAGAGATAATTGTTAACAATGACGATATGTTATTTAACACAAGTACTAAGTGTACTCTACCTTGTGAGGATGGGGTTTCTTTGAAGCATAATTGATCTATCGGTTCTATTATGGTCCCTTAATGCACTCAGGATAAATGACATTTTAAAACTATCGGTTCTGCTGTATATTTTCTTTATCTTTTGCCTGTGATCGTTCCTACCGTAATAAATTGGCCCCAGTCTAATATTTTGAACGCCCGGCAAAAAATAAGGTAGCTATGGAAAAAATTTTTTTTCAAAGGAAGCTCTGAAACATGATTAACCAAACTTTTTCATAAAGCGCGGTTTTTTTCGATTTTGATTGCCTATTCTTTGTCATTTGCATGCAAATTTTTCCTGATTTCCTCGAAAAATATACTAAAAGCGAAAAAGGCGCTACTCGACAATTTCTATGTCATAGTCTTAGTCCTGTGTTGGCAAGTTATTATTCTTGATTTGAGGTAAGGCTTAAAAAAAGTTTATACAGAGATGGCTTTCGTCTAGTATAAGGTATTCGCTGAAGGCGAATTAGTATTTATTGTATCTATCATGCCAGAATAGTCTCGATAATGTGAGTTAGAATTATGCTAATCCTGAGAAGTCTTCATAGACGTCTTGATAATTGAGCTGATGATGCAAGCCATCTTCCAAATTAATTATATGAAAATACAACAATTATATTTGAACGAAAAAAGTTAAACGTTTCGGCTTTTATATCCATTTCAAAATGAAAAAAAATGTAACTTTCCACACAGAATTTTTAATCTTTGCCGACCATTGTTTCAGCACCTAGTGCCATTATCAAGGGCACTAGGTGCTGAAACCATGGTCGGCAAAGATTAAAAATTCTGTTTGGAAAGTTACAATTTTTTTTCATTTTGAAATGGAAAAATATCGCTTCCACAAAGTTGAGCCTGATACGCTTTTATATGTTTCGGCTTTTATTTAAATTACATTTTTTTACCTTCGTGCAAATTTCTACTCCTAGGTATGATAACATCATGCCGGTCCAAATGAAACTATTGTATTTCAAACGAACCCATATTCCTAGAGGTTTATTTTTCAAAAAATGTCTCGGTATATCGGTCGATATGTTTAAATCGCGATTGCATTGTGCTGCGGTGTTTTTATATCCAATCGAGAACAGAAATAATGCACTAAACGAAAGTAATAACTTTTCTTTTCGGGTAGAATGTTGCTGAAGAAGATGATTTGGAGTCATTGATTTGTCTCCTAAAAGCTTGAGGAAAAAGACGTGGGGAAAACACATCGAGTACCGGTGTTAAATACCACCTATTGCATCGGTATATCAGTTTCGTAATTATACCCATATATTAATACAGATATTTCGGGCAGTATGTTCCGGATGTACCTGAATATCGACGCTATCCGCCCATTCCTCTTACCGGCCTCCTCTTGTCTCACCTTCACCCCCTCCTCCCTCTCTCCCCGTCTTTGCTCCCCCTTCAGAACTTCCCATCCCTCCTAGCATTCATGAAAAAATCCCTTCCGATTCGTTATGCATATCCCTCACCCACTGGCCACTCGTTTGGTAGTGTGATTACTTTGACGAAATGAATGAAAATCAGCCCCAGTCCGTTCCCTCTTCCTTAGTGCCGTCGATTCCTCAAATTTTAATGCGCATTGTAATGCTCAAGGCATGGCAAAATAATCATATTTACCACTTTATTGCCAATGCGTTTAGATATTTATTCTCAATCGCGTTTTGTCAAGCTAATTTTACGAGCTATGAAGGGGTCGCTGCAGGGTAATGCTCCCAATGTCGATGCTTTTGTTCCGAAGTCGTTGAAGAAATGGATACTAATCCAGTTGATTGATCTTGTACCGCAAATATTTCATAAAGCTGCAGTTAAGGCTATCTATGTATATTATACCATGGTAAAAATGCTGTTGTATTATTTATCCTCCTCGTTTCAAGTTTCTAGAATTACTTTTTCTTAACTCCTATTCCCAGACTGTTTATATGTAGAGATCTACGGATTTCAGAAAATTTTTATATTATGACAGTTTGTGTGATTAAAATTCTGCGGAAGTGCTTAAAACATTCAGGTTTTACTTTTTAGAATTTGAGTATTATCAAAATTAAACACTTGGTTTTTCAACATGATCCTATTCATTATGCTGACCGCGGTTTCAACGCTTTGAGCGTGAGAGACTGGGGAGGCTGAGCATGAGAGACTGGGGAGTAATTGTGAGGAAATGGCAAGTGTTTACTTTTGAAAATAATCTTCGAGCTCATTATTTAAATTGGTATTTTCAGGCGTAACTTGAGGGAATTTGTTAACATTATAATAATGACTCGTAACTTGTGCTTCCACATATCTTTATTTGGAACGACCTGGGGTTCGACGCTCAAGGCCATCTTCAGGTCCGATCTGAAGATGACGTTGAGCGTCAAAACCCGGGTCGTTCCAAGTAAAGATAAGTGGAATCACAAAGTTACGAGTTATCATTATATCATTATGTAACGTTTTGGCCCTTAGTGGAAGTGGAACTTTTTTGTTCTGTTCTACTCGTTGCATTTTTCTCCTTCAGGTATCGACGATATCGTTCCTATCAAGGGGTACACTTGAGAAATACCAGACTAGATTTGCATCTTCTGATACTCAGTCGGAAATCTGGTTTTGGAAAAATGCATTGTGTTGAGCATTACGAAGTGGTTTCATTTCATTGCTCTAAGAGGTTTTGGTCTTTAAAACAAAGTGATTTATGTGTATGTTAGTGAGGAAAATGATGTCATATGTAGATGTATTAGTTAGAAATGCCTTCATCGGAGAGTTTTAAACGAGTCAAATCACCTTACGTTTCAGTCAGCAGCGGAAGGCGACTCATCAAGCGTCGACGGATCGCCACGCGCGTACTATGGTGCAAATTCCCAACTCGTCCAGCCAACCACCGCTTCAACCTTGGCACCCGCAGCGGCAACTTAAATAAAATCTGAAGGTTTGAGAATGTTTACTTTGGCGGGGCAGATGGCGGGGTGCGTGTGCACGATTGCCTAGTGAACGGCTCGCTCTTAAGCATTTCCCTCTTCCCATTGCCCGTGTTATGGACCGCCAGCGCAAAAGAGGCTAATCGTCATTTTGTCCTTCAACATTACGTGATTGTGCTCATAAGTGGGGGGAGAGTCTTATTGGGCGATGCACTGGCTTGCCATGCCGAAGTCACGGGATCGAACTCCAGCAATGGAAAATGTATCTTTCCGATCCCTATTCTATCTAAGCCCTAGCATTGTAACACTTGATGGAACTCTACCGGTGAGAGTTTAAGATGAGGGAGGGAAAGTTTCATTCGTATTGCTAAAGTGTATACTAATTAGCATCTCATAACGTGGTGGAACTCGCCTGGGAAAAGTTTAATATGAAGGAGGTCGAAGTGAGCAGGGAGGAACCCTTTGAAAAAGCGAATGCTTCCATCAAGGACCTATTGAGGGACCCTCGATTCCTTTGTCCCAATCTCCTGTCATGTTTTTCCCTACCTTATGTCGCACTTCTAGCGGGCGAGTACCGTCAAGTTTTACGGTGCCTCTTACATTATCATGTCGACCTGACAATCCATAAGTCCCTCTTGTATCATTTCTAGGACTGGCAAAGAAATTAAACTCACCTCCGAATTTTAACATTCCATCCTCGCGGACTCTGACATTTCGCATTGTTATATATATCTAATCGCTCAATATTTTGTCGTTGTAGACAAGGCTGCGTATTGTTAATTATGCTTTTCTAATATTTTATGTATACTTTATTTGGTATTTATCACCTCGGAGATGACTTTTTCCGTTACATAATGAGCGGTCTCAGCCCGAATATCCTTGTAACGCTCGACAGAGGAGTATCTGTTTAGATATTCTGTAGTAGGAGAAGTTTTAATGAAGTTAGGTGATGGGTCAGTATTTTAAGTTCCAATTTTTTGTGTCCTGCGTATAGATACTCATGTGCAATTCTAATTATCAGTTTTCTCATATAATTTGCTTATAAGAAAAAATTGAGTTATGAAGATTCGCTCGAAAAAAAGATGTGAAGTAATTGCGTAGACTTAGCTGTGAGAGGGAATTTCAGGAATTTTTTATCTTTTTCTGCGTCCGTGGAAGATATTTTTGCGCCGAAGCTTCTAGGCTACATCGCTGTATTTCGTTAAGCCTCTTCATTTTTACATGGTTTTAATTGCTTATGCGTAATTGTAAGTAGTTGTGAAAGTTTCCTCTGTGCCGAGCAAATGAATAGATCAGTAACAAGTAATAATGCGGCCTATACTCTCAGTGGTAATGTCAGTAGTTACGAATATATTTCCAAGTCTGTGAAGGAGATTCGTGTTTCAAAGCTTCTCTGCTGATTCCCTCATTTCCTTCTCCCATCCAACCTGACTAGTGACGTCCTCATGGTATCTACGTTTTGATCATTTATTTCCTTTAATCTTCCCTCTCCCCTCACCACAGGGTGTCATCACACTCGAAGCCGTCCTCCAGTCCGGTTTCCTTTGCTATTCGCGGGCTGCCTTTCTTCTTCAAAGATAGGAGAAAGTTTTCAATGCTGAAAAAAAATGGAGATTGATGTCAAAATGTTTGGATATTTTACCTTCTGCGCCAATCAATCAGTTTTTATGTCCTCATGCGTAAAAATGTCGAATTTTGCCAGTCTTAATTTGATGTAGCGTTTTCCTAGTTTTGTTTAGCTCCCATGATTGGGGACCAGCACTGTATAAATCAAAAATAGCGCGACACTGCGTGGATTTGACAGAATCATTTGCAAATTTTGGGGTTCTTTTGCAATTCAAATCGGCCGTGGTCTTCCGAAAGGGTCTCTTAGATGTACTCTTTACAAAGAGCTCTGGAATCCCGCTCATTGATAATTGTTGTAGTGCTATGAGGATTGGAACAGCTTGCGACTTTGAAGAAGTCGCCTTTTTCTTATTTGTTGGTAGAAAAAACACTTTTTTTAAATAATCTTAGTCTGCTAATGGCAGTTAAATTTTCCGTTTAATCAATGCAGATGTAGAGTCTTGACGTGATGAGTGTTGGTGTATATTTCCTATATTAAGCTTAGATCATTTGCTCAGAAGATGGGCTGGATAAAGGAATTTTGAATTAATCGTTTGACCACTTCTTAGGAAATAGAGCCGGTTGAAGATTAAAACAATATTAAGCTCTTATGTTCGGTGAATGTCCGAATAGAATACACCTAAACCAGTTTTCAGCAAGGAGGTCGATGAATGAAGGTGGACCTTGATGATCAGGAGGGTGAGGAAAATTCACTATAATTTCATTAAAATTCCATGAGTCTTGGTTTTTTTCGTTACAAATCCCTGGATAACGCTTTTTGTATGGTGTTTCTGACATACTGGATCCTTCAGAACCTGTAATACATGCGCAGCTTGCCAGCGTCTCAGACGACACAACAGTCTTATACAATTTTGCTTCCCCGCTGCGGCACTGGTGCTGGCACGCCGCTAGTCAAAACATTCGAGTGCCAAATCTCTATCCAGATTAGTGTCTCGCTCTCGGAAATGATGTATTGAAGAATCGAATTCCTTGGCTCGAACCACTGGTTATAGACAAGAAAAACTTGTACCCTCGGAACGGTGCTAAGACCCTGGCAGCCCATAATTTGTTTGTTCGTTATGGTTCTTCGACTAGTACTAATAACCGAATTTTCGATTTACTGCCTTAACAGATATCGAATTCAATTTCCTTGTTAATTTTAATAATTGCTTGTGTGAATTATCGCTCATTTTATTTACTATGAAATTTCAATAAATTTCTCTTACTCTGGCGCGCTTAGTTGGTTTTCTGCCAGCTAAAATATCGTATAAGACAGTTAGCTACAATAGGTAATCTGAAATAAATTTACCTGTAATTAAATGCACCGACATGTGAAGTAATTAATGTAAAAAAGAGTTACTAATGCTCTCTTCCTATTATGTCATATAATAAGGTAAAAGATTTATTTACTTCCGGAGAACGTTGGCCTTTTAAAGAAATGTGGTTTAACTTGACAGCCGAAGCCTTTTACAAACCCTATGCTGCGTCAGCAGAAGATGAAATTGTTATCACTTGGTGAATTTCACATTTATTTTCGCTGACCATGGTTTGGACATCTAAGATTATATCAACAGTCTTGATCATATTTGTATTATAGATAATAATACAAGTGCTTATGGGTTCAAAAAGATAATTATTCTTTATCTAGATGACATTATAAGTGTCGAAACCATGACCGTTAAAAGTAATTTTGTGGAATTTCCTAAATGATAAGTCATTCCTAGCGAAGTAAAGCCTAAAACATGTATTTTGATGCTGGATTTTTAGTCCTTACGGCACCTAAGTGGGGAACGGATTATCCTAGAAAACTTGACGCCTCCGACCGTTGTTGAACCCGTGCCCTATGCGTGGAAAGGCCATCCTCAAATCCTCCGTGCCGATCCGACCCGAACGTCATTCTCCTCGCATTCACATCCGTGTGTATTGTATTGATGGGGGATTTGGGAGTCTTCCGCGGGGACCCCTGCCGGTCGGTGTGTGCATCATCGGGTCGTATGACTAGAGGGCAGGAGTGGGAGGGACGGGGGCTCAGAGGGGAAGTCATCGTGGACGTGAGGTCGTCGGGTGGCGCCAACTCTTTTCCCTTCGGCGGCGTCGGCGGCCCCATGGGATGCTAATTGGCGGAAGGTGGGGGTGGGGAGGAGAGTCGAGGGGGGCGCGGGTAGGAACACCTGCCGGGGAAGGTTTTCGGGCGGTTGGCGGACAGAGCGGGCGCATGTGACTCACGCACGGGGAGGAAAGAGATGAGGTTGCCACGCTCCATCTCTTCCGGGAAAGAGAGTTGCGCCGTGATCACCCTCGTTAAAGATTCGTCGGGTTCCCCTTGGCCTTTTTTTATATTTTTAATTTTATATTCTTTCTCACGTGCCTCATTTCGTCTGCCGCTTTCGTTTTTGTCTCCTCGACGTTTTCGTTTGAGTGACAGCATTAAAAATTGAATTGGAATGAGCACTTAAGGGCGACGAAGGCGAGTCTCATCCGCGCGTAATTGCTTAGAGAATCGTTTGACGCTTAAAAATTAGGAAACGCTCCTGGACTAATCGAATCTCGTCGGAGGATGATTTTATTGAGTAAACGGTGGCGAAACGAGGCGTGATAAATCGTAAAGAAAATGCTGTATTCCTTCCACCCTTCTGTGTTTTGTAAACCTTCACGGGTTTGGGTGGTTATGTGCCTATCTCGAGGTAGCTGCCGAGACTTCGGTCAGTTAACGTAATAGAGGTGTGAGAGGTAGATGGCATTTTCTCTTAGATCTGCGGTATTTAAAGCTGTGTTCCACGGAACCCTGGAATTACCCTACGCAACCTTCCCAATTATTCCACAAATCGTTGTTTTTATTAATTTTTATTAGTTACAATACTCACGTTTTACTATAATGTTGAAGTGAAAATATTTTTATCGTGCTCATATAACTTATGATTGTTGCACGAGGAAGGATTCCATTATATACTTAAACTTACGTTGACCCCGGTGGCGGCGGGGTAAAGCTAACCCGAGGGTCGCGGGTTCAAGTTTGGCCTGGGTAGAATATTATCTGCCCAGGACATGGGTGTTTGTGCCTCGTACGTTGTTACTGTTATCCACCCGATGTAAACTGGCCCATTGTGTTGTATTCGGGATAGTGAAGATAAAATAAAAATAAATAAACATTCTTAAAAGTTTCGTAAACTGAAAGTTTGCAGGTCGTTTTAGATTCTTGGAAGCACGTTTCCATAAAATTCTTTCGGATTTTCTTTTGTGCAATTTTGTTAAATGATTCGGCTCTAGTCTTTTTCACCCCTGTGTGCTGAAGCACTCTCTTGCTTTGTCCTTTGAAACTCTGCCGAAAATTGAGGTTATTAATTACGGAGGACCTGTCACGGTAAAAGTTTACTAGTGTAGGGTCGAGCAACGCGAACATTAGGCTTTTCGGGTTAATGCGCAAATCACCAAGTAACCGAAGGATCCTAAAGCAACTCGCTGGCAAGTCTGTGGAAAACCAATAGTAACTGACGAGGCATACTGTTAAGATACCATGCTGGAACAAACCGGTATGTGGTGTAATACAATCACCCCGCGCTTGAACTGAAATTATTGTAGTCGTTCAAATAAATTGTGGAGAATTTAGATAAGGTTTTATTCAAGTGTTTCCAATGTCCTTGGATAGATTTACGGCCCAAGTGAGATTTTTTTCCTTGGAAATTTCTACTTACTCCTGCCATTGAAATCAACGCATGCTGTTCTATTTGGGTCGTTTGTTCGGAGTTGCCGTCCTGGCTCGCAAGCTTGAAAAGATTCGCCATCACCCGAGTGAAAGAGCGACTTATTTCCTCTGCGTCTGCGGTCGTTCTTTCCGGTACATTGTGACTCTCGCTTGTAAGTGAACGGATTTATTTACTCTTGCTCCCTCGGTGCGCACGCAGACAAACGCGTGCCTTTTTCGTCGGGCGGCGGACGTGCGTAAACACAGCATGAAGCCTTCAAGTGCACGCGCTTCGGGCTACGCCTCCCCCCCCCCCACCCGCCCCTTCTGTTCCCCGCCTCCCATGCAACTCCCTTCTCTCTCTCGGCCCCCCGGCCCTCACTTTTCTTTCTCCTCCATCTCCCCCACGCTATTTTGGAATCAAACCGAAGGAAAAATCGCTTTTCCATTACCGCTCGCTCAATCTTTAATTCGATGAACTAGGGTCGATCAGGTTTGATTAACTGATAAGTCCACCTGATGCGGTCCAAATTATTAGCCAATCCATCGGCTCAGAAATTGGCCTCTAATCGTGAGGGAAGAAGTGATCGTTAAGGAAATTGGGTGAGTCACTCAGCATTAAATCATCACTATTATTGCCATCGTAGGTCTGATTATCCCTCGGATTTTCCCTCAGCCAGCCACTATGGAGCGACTACACTAAACGTTGTTCGGGTGTCAATGGCATCACTTGAGTACAGTGCGCTGAGTGTGAGGATGTAGTTATACTTTTGCTTCGATTATTATTTTTGAATTGGGTTGAACCAGGGAAGCGAGAAATATTGCTAGCTACTATAATTCAACCCTCTCACTCAGCCTCATCTATTTTCAGAAGAACCGCTGAGAAATCCCGGGGACAGCTGTTATTAACTGTTACTCCTACTAAATCAACAATATTAGGTTGTCATGTTTTGAAATATTTATCTGTAGTTTACATTCACTGTCTTCTGTTTGAGTTAAGATTTTTGACAGAAATAGCGAGAAATGAGGCATAATTATTTATGAATATTATCTTAATTCTGCATCTTCTCTTCATACTATGCTCAGTCATAACAGCCACATTCGACCCGTGCCCTTGTCATCATTTTTTTACGAAAAAGCCCTTATCGGCACGTTTTTTTTCCTAAAAACCTTTCGATGTTCCGACTCTCGGCATTGAGAGGCTATGACCAGAGGTTTGCTACGTCTTTGGTGTAGCGCATGTTATCCTTAACACCGTATATATTACCCAGTAGCGTATTAGGAGTGTGATAAGCCTCTAATTTAGAATTTTATTCTGTGCATGTTAAACTTTCAGCCATCTTATTGATGAATTCATGACATAAGTCCCCAAGTATGTGAATGTGTGACGTGCGTAAGTTAGCTATCTGACGCTGGCATCGCTGACCGACGCGGAAAAGCCCCTTTGTAATCCGTTTAATTTTGTGCTTGCCCATTCACATTCTTGTAGCACCTTCTGAAAATCTTGGAAATGGGAACACAAAGAGCCACGTAAAGGTTTCGTGGGCGTATGTATCTTTCCAGTAATCGTTTTCCCTCGTGGTCTATATATTTGAGCATAAAACGTATCTCTTGTTTTCCCATTTTAATGTTAGTTGAGCTAACGAGAAAGCACCAGATGAAAATAGCATCGTGCGTCTTGTCTCTGAGAGTAGAAGGATGGACTCACCGTTGCCATCTTGTCATTCTTCGCCCATGCACCCCCAACTTCCAACCAAAAATATTTAAAGTCCTTGTTCCATTTTTAAAAATACAAGACGTGTTTCGAAATAGGGTAAATATTCTGGAAGTTAACGTCCTCTTTCATGTAGCCACACCTTATTTCGCTTGAATGTCTGTAATGCTTCTTTGTGGGAGCTTGGTTGATCTTATTCTTTAAAATGCCGCTGGCATTTATTCTGAAGTATTTGTGTGGTGTAAAGTTATGTATATTCGTAATTGGAGTATTAGTTTTGAGACCATTCACTAATGGTTTGCTGTAATTTGTTAATATGAAGCCATATATTGGTAATTTATTCCAATGCCCGTAGAAAATTGCTGAATCTTGAGACCCGCATTCATCTCGGAATCATCCTCGTATTTACATTTGTTGTTTACTCTTTATCTCTCTCTTTTATGTCCAATCTCATCTTATAAAAATGGAAGAAACGACGTCTTACAATTTATTCCTAATGCAGAATTAAAACTGGTTTCTAGTTGAACGCCTCTGAGTTAATTTGGTTACTTTTTCATTTTTTATTCTGTTCGAAAGAAAAAAGATGATTAATTTTTACTTATGAGTTGAAAATTTGATGTATCATACAGAAAATATTACAATTATTTTATTAAATGATATTACCTTTCTTAAAGAATTCCCCGACGAAAGTGGATCTTCTGGAGCAGAAGACGAGCTGCGGATTTTCAAATTTTCCAGACCAATGCGCACGATTCCCCAATTTCAAATCGTAATTCTTTAAGGTTATTTAGAAATTAACGCTGTGTGTCATTACGGCCTGTTAAGTATGACTCTCACAAATCGTGGGAAGGCTTCAGCGAAGCGTGTGTCCGCAGGCACAGGTCCTATTAACCGTCTTAACGCGTGATATGACAATTTTCCGCTCTGAACGGAAAGAAAACATTCGCTATCGCCTGAAGAAGTTTCCTAGACCCGAAGTTCCATCAAAGAGCTTTATAACCTTTTACTGTATTCCTGCAGCCTTGTCCGTGAGCCAGGATCTCAAAAGTGTGGATGAAACTCTTTACCTGACGATGAGTCTTCAAATAGTTGATATCACGTATTTCTCACACGTTCGTTTTAATTGGCCCCGGACGGTTCCCTCAAGCATAGCTGCGGAGCGACAACGGCATTTGTTTTCGTCCAAATCCCCCGCGGACGAGGGCTCTCCAACAAGGGCTTCCGGCATAAATCGTCGCCTGTTTTTTAACGATTAGGCCTCGCTTTGTGGAGGGCTGAAAGTGTAAATATACTTTCTTTTCGTTCGCCTTTTTTCACGATTCGTCGCGTTACTACCGCCATAAGGATCGGTTTAAAACAAGGTAAATACGAAAAGCCTCTCTTAACGTTTTACACGGGGGAAACTTTTTCGTCCTTTGCTGCTTGGAGTGAAGTTACTTTTTCGCACATCCTCTATTATTCAGTATAACTGTGAGTCAACTGGTACGCTCGGGAATAACGCTCAGAGGTCGGAATTCGCCAAAACTTTCTGCAGCAGAAGAACTTAGACGTAGAGTTTGCTGAAACCCTCAAGCCCCGAATAACTTTGGCGTAAACAATGCTCTATTTTTATTCACATTTAAGAAATCAGTTATCCAATTAAATAAAACGCTATTGAAAGGGATTTGAGTTGTCGTTTGGCTCTGTTATCATATTTTCTTTGCTAGTAATCGAAGCCGGAATGTGTAAGAACCATAAGGACTAATTTCCTCTGTGCTTAGTTCGTTTTTGGGTGCTGCAATGGCGAAACATTTAAAATATGCGCATTCCATGATAGGCGTGGGATTCAAACTTAGTGTTTTGGGGTAAACGAGTCACCGACCTGGCACCCTCGGCCAGCTTGAAGCTTTCAATTGGGGGAAAATGTCCCGTAAATCGTTTAAGGTATTTCCTTTTTTTTGGAAGGTTATATGCTCTTATTTTTTTCCTTTCCGAAATGCTTGCATATATTGCTTCTAAAGTCGGAAACATCAGTATTTTCGTGAAAACTTTAAGACGAGAGTAAGCTATCACATTAGGGTAGGAAAAATCATGTGCCTTTACCATAGGATGAATTAGCATTAGGAATGTTTGCCAGTGTTAAACTGACCGTACCACCGATGAAGTGTGTGCTGGGAGGGGAGAGAGAGCGGGTCGGCATACGACCTGTCAACTGCTTCCTCTCCTCTGAGTTGGCACTACTGCTGCAGCATTAGCTCTCCAGCCACTCGCTTAAGATAGTTTGAGCAAAAAATCATTTTACTTAGAAATCAATAAATTTGTCTCATTTTAAAGAGAAATATCTCACCTATCCAATGACATCAAAAATTCTACCCCTTACTATATTACTTTCTGAGATATTTTCCAATATATACCAGCCCTTTAATACGGGAAATGGTACTTTTAATTACTCCAGAGAGACATTATTCTCAAAATGAGATATTTCTAACTCTTAGATGTCGTAAAAAACTAACAGTATGTAGTTCGTGTGTTTTCTCAAGTATTTTTGAAAATTAATCATAATGTCACCTCAGGAGGTTCTTGGGTATCACAAAAAACCTTCGGTTTTGTAGGAGTTTCAAACGCACCGCACGAAAAAAAATGAGTCAAGATAAAGACGTATTTAGATATTTTCATTTAATTACTTACAATTTCTGTCATATAAAATTATTTTAATATACTATTAATATGCAATATTTAATTCATGTGTCCTACAGCGTATAATTCGTATAAACGTATAATTCGAATATGGTCTCTATTATGACTAGGGAACTATCTCGCTACTAGATACTACCTTACTACTAGACTGCCTTAATCTATCTATTTTTTTCTATTTTCAAAGCTCAATTGCACGTAAAATCGTTCTCTCTACCTACGGGCGGCGCTAACGCTCAGTGTGTGCCCGGGCTTGCTTCACTATTAATCTCCAGGCGTCTCGGTTGGTAGTCATGACTCGCCATCCTCCAATTTTACTTGTCCACTTTGCACTAGACTTGGTTCGTCCATCTGCTAGTAGGACGACACAGCCATCCTCTGTTCGACAGTTTTTCTTTCAACATCCGTTTCGGGATTTTCTCTCCGATCGGGTTGTGTTTGAACCGTTCTAGATTGCCCCTCTTCGCGTAAGAGTCACGTGGTATAACAACCAACTGTTCGGGATTTTGGTTACTTTTACCCGATCAGATGGATGATTTCAGTGACTGAGGAGTTGTTTATAGTGTCTCTAATTGTGATATTCAACTCCATTGACAATGTTCCCGCGAGAAATACTCTATCCGGAAGGCTGCATGATATTTTGACGAGAGATTTAAAAACAAAATTCTGAAGCCCTACATGCTTGTACCACTTGACTCCTTAGTTACTTGATCGGGATTTACTCGAATGATTCGAACGCAACGCTTCGGGTATTCTCTAAATATGTCCTAACTAGTGGACCCTCTGGGACTGGATGAACCTCATTATGAGGTCCTGGAAACATAGCGCCTTGCCAAAAATTTCTAAGGAAATGTCGTCTATCCAATGTTGTTCATTCCGTGCATTTTAAACCCCCTGTATAAGCAAAGGACCGGAATGTTCCTTCCGTTATTCTAGTGTAAAAAAATATTACGCGGAATCATCGTCTGGCGGCGATAATGAAGAATAGTCAGTCTAGTAGCCATCCGCCGCGACCAAGGTCGAGAATTCCGGGACCGTTCGCCTTTGCTGCCGCCGTGCTTTATCCCGGGCATCTCTTCTCTCTCTCTCCTTGGCCTTCCGTGTGGAACGAGGTGTTGGGTGGGTGGAGTGGGGTAGTGGGTGAGGGTGGAGTGAGGAGGAGGATATTGGGGGCGAAGAGGGTGAGGAGGTAGGTTCGAAACCGAGAAGTGGAGGGAGAGGTGATGCGTTATGTCTCGCCGCCCCCACCCTCTCATCTCTCCCACCCTCCCGCCCCCCACCTCCGCATCCAGTGCTTTCTCTGGCGATTTTGAAGTCGCCGTCCCGAGGTTTCTCCGTCTCACACCTCTCCCCTCCGAGATACCCTCGCCTCCCCTCAACGCTTCAACCTCTGTGATAATGATGCGGGGAAAGATTTCAGTTTTCCACTCGCGTGAGCTTTAAGGTAGTCCGAGAGAGATATCATTTTACCTATAAATCAATGAATTTAGTCTCATTTTAAAGAAAAACATCACTCTTCCATTGACACCAAAAATTTAACCCATTACTACATTACTTTCCGAGATATTTGCCAAGGTATACCAGCCCTTTTACATGGGAAATGGTACGTTTATGCATCCAGAGAGACCTTATACTAAAAATGAGGCATTCCCTACACTTAGATCTCATAAAAAAAATCAACATTGTGTAGTTTGTATGTTTTCTAAACTATTTTTGAAAATTAATCATATTGTAAATTCTTTGGAATGAGAATAAACCTTCCGTTTTGATGGAGTTCCAAACGTACCGCGTGAAAAAAATGAGTCTAGTTGAAGACTTATTTAGATATTTTCATTTGATTACTTAGAGTTTCTGTCGTGTAAAACTATATTATTGCACCATTAATGATACAATATTTTATTCGTGTGTCTTACAGCTGGTGAAATTTAAACGTAAATATCGAATATGGTCTGTATTATGATTAGGGAACTATCTCGCTCGCACTACCTTAAGGTGGTTTGAGCGAGATATCATTTCGCACAGAATTTAATGAACGTGGACTCTTCATGTTGATAAAGTTCTCATCTTTCTAATTGTTCATAAAATACCGGTGGCTCACATCATTACTTCTCAAGTTATTTACCAAACATTATTAGCAGTTTTCCATGAGATATGTTGACAGGCTTTTGTGCGCTCCGGAAGCCAATTTTTCAAATAATGATCAAGTTCGGTCTTAGATCATTTTAGAAAAGTAACGGAGGGTTGTGCGTATATTTTGTCAATTTTTCATGAAGTTAATTCATTATTTTCCTGTGAAATCTCCTTAATTCGTAGAAACAATCCTTCTGTTGTACTGATATTTTTAACGCAGTAAGTGAAAAACTAGTCAAGTTATAGCCTCAGACATAGTGTAACGAACGGGTGGGGTGCGTAATTAAAATGCCTTTAATTTCCTCTCACCGAAATTATTTTGGTCAACATATTCGTTTAACCGTCTCTTCTGGACTGTTTGTTTATTTTTTTTCCATTGTTAGTCTCCGTTGTCTGGCTTTAGGGTCATGCCCGTTACAATATATCTGTTGCCAAATAATGAGAAGTTCCCGTCCAGTAAAGCCCAGTTTTTGCGACGTTTATACTTCTATATAGCACATCATAACGACGATAGTATTTTTATAGTAAAATTCAAATAAGGTCCCTATTATGATTAGGAAAAAATTTCGCGGTAATTCCTTTAAATTGACTTCTGGTTTTGATGCGCTACGTCATTGCTGAAAAGTGGCGTTAAAAAATTGCTTCCTTCGAAAAATGTGTTGAGCATAAAAAATAATGATGAAATTAAAATAATTTCCTAGTAGAACTGCTACCACTTTCTTTGTCGCCATGGAACAAGTACTCCACTCCAGTCTAGACACTCCATTTGGTTCCTTGATAATATTTCCCGGGAAGTAGCAAATACTGGACAGGCTTTGGGAAACTTCTGTTGCATTTAAATACTACGGCAAAATCAGTGAGCATGGTGATTTCGAGACAGTTCCCCCTTTGAGGAGACCTGAACGAATGAGCGGAATGGGCAATGAAAAAAATTAGTAACCTGGTCTTAGATTTGAACTCACACCCGCTTTATTAGTTCCGATTGCTTCCACGGATAAGGGTCCCCAACCGTCCTTCGCCATTGCCAATTTCATAGAGACTGTGAGAGTTTGAAGTGTTCACACACGGTACTGTGCATGAGATGCCACAAAACACTCGAGCACATTTCGTCTTAGTGCATTTTTTGTTTTGGTTAGCTAAATACTGAGTTTATACTGCACCGTCTGTCCTCAAACCATATTTTAAAGCAAACACAACGTTAATGTTTAAAGGGGCATTCGAAACCGCGAGTTCTGGTGACCACGGACGACACGTCACCGTCCTGCCTGCCACGAAAGGCTTAGCGCTATAGCTAACTGTTTATCCGAGGTTTGGAGATTATGTTCTTATCAATGATACAAAGAAAGTGGGATTTTGAGATGAAGGATATGTAAGTAAAGAGGACAGAAAACGACCTTGGAATTGTCCTGTCTTACTTAGGAAGAAAGGATTTTTTTTTATTAATATTCAAGGGTGGCCGATGGAAAGTATGTTAGAATGATTTGGACGGTTATTTCCAAGTCCGTGAGGTTTAGATAAGAAAATGGTTGGTGCTGAGGTAAGGTGGAGACAATGTTTCGTCATATCTTGTCTCGAAAAAGTTGAAAGTATTCCGCAGTTAAGAAGAGAAATTAAGTTAATAATTAAGAGTCAATCATCTCAGAAAATTATTGAAAGCGACAAGTTTAATTAGTGTTTCTTTAAGTCCATCAAAACTTTTCATTAACGGTAGAATGCTTTATGTAATATAATCGGGGGTTCATTCACCGGACGGTACGATGCGAAGATAGTCGTCAGTGAAACGGTCGTAGTGGTCAAGGTCTTGAGAAGGCTTATCTTGACTCTAATGGCTGCGGAATCGTTCATGAGTTTGAAGCCTCTTAGTCTTTCGAAGGTGAGCAAATATTGACGAGCGTCATGAGAATTTTTAAGATTCCCGACTGCTGGAAAGCAAGGTCGTCGATTTTCAGCGTTGTAAGATCCGGATGGAAATCATGACCTCGGACGAAGTGTGATAATTTTCCTTACAGCTACGGCTCGTTTGATTTTTAAGGCTATTATATCCTTCCGCGCTAAAATTTATAAGAATATTCATGTGCTTATTGTTTGATTTTAGATATTTTCGACGGGTGTGTGGATTATCATGATACTCATTATTAAAAGTGTGATGAAGATGATGTAAGGTAGCGTTAACACGTATTCGTCAATTATGGACAAATGTTTTCACTTCTAAGGTATTCTTATGAACCTGTCGTTTATTAATGTTAATGATGTTAATGACTTATTTCATTAAGCCAGTGCCTGCTAGCCGTAGCTTTCACGAATTAATAGTAGATCCATGAAGAGTCCTCTATGATTTACCCAGGCGTGTAGTCACTTATTCTTCACAGAAATGTCAATTTGCCAGTATGTATTCCTTTTTCCATTGAGTAAGTTCTCCACGATTCCAATTCTTTTCCTCCCCCTCCCACATTCATCAAATATATTTCATTTAATTCCACAAGTGTTTACTCCTCGACAGGTCCTTCAGTTTTCTTTCAGTTTCCGTGATGGGCAATGGTTGAAGTATTTTTATTCGCATCTTACCAATCCTGAGAACGAAAGAGGATTCCATGAAAGTGTTGACTGCAGTTCTTCCATCGCAAGCTTTTATCGAAGCGTGCCACACTGCTGGGGCTTCCACATCACAATCAGCTGCGCTCTAAAAACAGTACTCTTTTCCACTGGAAGTCGCCAGCGTCTGCCCGTCGCTGTAAACCACGACCAACGACTCGGAAAAGCTGGCCTCACGGGCTCTCGCCGCAGCGTTTGCTCTCTGACTTGTGCTGGGCTTGTTTATTGTATTTGAGTTGCATTTCCCGGAAATGGGGGCAACTTTTTTCGAGGATCCAGAAAAGCTACCCTTTCCTCTCTTTGTGGGTCATTTTGGCTCCATTTCGCTGTTAGAATGGCCGTTCTATTAGGCTGGAGGCAAGCGCTCCATTGCTGGGGGATTTTTCCCTGATTTTTTGAACGTATTTCCTCGTCAGTCGTCACGAGCCAGAAGCACTCGAAAGAGCCAGAAGAAAGCGGTTTCAAAGCTAACTTTGTATTGCATCACTAGTAGTTCAACTTGCTTTCTCCCGCATATCTAACTTATTATGCCTTTCTTTAATGTTTTAGGCACGCGACTTCTGTGATGTTTCTATTATTTAAGAATAGTGCTCGAAGCTGTATATTTACGGCTCGCTGACAGCGGAGGTCATAACGCGTACATTTAGTGCTCGCCTACTTGCAGAACATGGTAGAAAGTGGGATGAATAGGTGGAGAAAAACCCCATTAGCCTACTAATGACGGTCCCTGGAGGTCCACAGTTTAGTACTCCATCCGACCGCCGGTGTAATGCACTTCATACCAAGAGATTTCGCACCATATAAACTAGGGTGTCGTAATGCCCCTGATGTACGCTGCCATGAGGTGGGTAATGCCCTTGTGAACACACTTTGCGTGAGGAGTCTCTGCTGTGGCCGCCTTCCTAATCTTTTCCTTCTTGCCAGAGATTTGACCTAGATAAAGAGGGATCGCTTTTTGTGGTGACAAGAAAACATGCATTTTCCTCGAGTGTCCGAGTTCCAACCCGGCTTTGTTGGAATTATTTCGGTAGAATCTATATATTTAAATGCTATGTGGAGAGAGTACTTTTAGTACACCACTTCTGTGAAGCCTTTCCGTAACAGTTGACTTACGCCAGCACCTAGTTTATCCCGACACTTTCTTTCTTTCCTTCTCCTCATAATAATCCTCCCACCCACGTTTTTAGTGGCGAAGTTGGCCTCTGTCCTATCCCTTGATTGGAAGCTGTGTAGAATTTGGAAACTAAGAATGTGTGGTTGTAGAAGTGTGAATTCTATGTGCGTGGAGATTTATTCCGTGAAGAAGTACTGTATAGAGGTGAAGAGAAAATAACTCTGGAGGAACACTCAGAAATGTAAAATGCAGTAAACATTTTTAAGGAAAAACGAATCCAGTCCCCTTTGGCTTCCCATAAACAGCAAGCTCACGACGACGCCGGGTTTCTCTCCATCCTACATAGGCTTCACCAAAGATTCACATTCCATGGGTAACTTATCCACCTACTCCTAACAGGCGCAGATGTGCAAAAAATACTGGCAGATGACCTCCGTTACTCCTACATAATGCCCTACAGGCCACCTTGACGGTGTGTGCCAGGGGATGAGTTGTGGCCAACATGTAGTACTCTGTCTCCTTGTCCCCACTAATGGTGTGTAAGAAATAGCATACGAGTACTTGTCAAGAGGGGACGTTTAATCAGCATGTATTGCACGATAGGCATGCCACTAATGTTAGATACCATTTGTGTAAATTTATTTTGTAAATACTCCCTAATTTTGCTACAGATACAATTTCGCTACTGCTACCCCCCCCTCAAGCCACCCAACAGTCGATGCAAATTCGAGTGTTTCGTGCATGTTCACTCTCAGTCGATGCCAAAACGTTGAGTCACGTCCAACTCGTGAGAGGCGCCACCCGCTGGATCCTTTCTAAGCGCCGAGAGTGTGTTTCCAGGGCACGGCAGTTTGTGACTCGCTTGACCTCTTCTTTCACCTCGGGTCTGGGTCGGGCTAGCGCGATCCCCGCCTCCACCCACGCGCGAAGCCTCGGCCCTCTTCGATCCCCCCGCCCCCCCTCCCTCCCATCTCATCCCCTTCTCCCGTCCTCTCACTTTCGTTCCCCTCCCTTCGCCGCCCCCTCCCCACTCTCTCGTTGGGTGCTTTCTCACCTTCCGCCGCTTTGATTGCTTTCCAATGGTAGTCGCTGTATGCAGTCCCTCGGCGATTTCGGCCGCGGTGAATCATCCATCCTCCGCTCTCTCTCCCCAGCGCGCCAGATGCGAGAGTTGGTCCAGGCAAACAACGGCGGAGTGCGGAGAACGCCCATCCCCCCCCCTCGTTTTTCGGATGACTGCTGTTCCCGATCTTTGTTGGAATCGCGGTCAAAGTAATTTCATGCGCCGCGACCTGCCTTGCCCCAAGGCGGGGCAAGCTGTACAAAACGTTTGAGTTTATTAATTTGTAAATGAATGAAAATTGTGATTATGGGAATGGAACAAAAGCGGACAGTTAAGTTTCCACGCTGTATACCCGTCAGAATTTCTTTACTTTTTATTTTATGATTAATTAGGCGTTTCGAATGATATGCACGCCGATTCTGCCACTTTGCTAGTGGAGCCAGTATATCGGTTGGCGCTTGAAAATGTCGATGAATTGGTGGTTTAGGGTGACTTCAAAAGAAAAGAATTTCGCATCAACAAAATTCAACTACCACTGAATTCACTGTTGGTCTTTACAATAAAATAAACAAGAGTAACAAAGTGATTTTGGTGACCAAAGTCGACGCCTCTTCGTAAGAACGGTCGTGGCCATCTTGCTTGGGACACATTGTTCGCAACCTTCTGCGTCGAGCGTTCGAAGTAGACTGGGCTGCCTCGCCTACCGTCCAAGCACCTGACTGGCGCTGACGACTGGACAGCTGGGCAGCGTTGCCCGAACAAATGAATTATTCTCAAGAAATTCTTAGACTTCTGCGATTTTGACTAAGAATTTCATGTTTCGTTTTTCATCTTCCGATTTGAATCACTGTGCCCGGAAATTTACTTTACACCATGAATCCATAGTTATTTCCCGTCTCTTGCGCACCGAACTGAACCGAAAATTCGGTGAGGCTCTCAATGTCAAGGCACATTTACGTTACACATTTGGAAAAAGTAGCGAAAGTGACGTTGGAATGCGATTAGCCAATTTCTCAGCTCTGGGAACTATTGCAGTTGATTCAATACATTTTTCACTCCATTCATTTGTTTTCTTCTTATGTTCCCATGGTCGTTTATTTATCTTACGTAATTGATACATGCGAAGGTTACACAGGAAGTTGCTGTTTACTCGGGTGCCCCACCTCCTGGGCTTACTTCACATCCTATTATCTGAGTCTTTAATCTCAAGACACAAGATGACATCCATACGGGATGCAAACCAGCGACACTTCTGCTACCAGGGCGGTGCATAATAATAGTGGCTCCTATGGTCGGATTGCCCCCGAAGGTGGGATTATGCGATTGCCTGTGACACGTTAGAAAAATCAGCTTTGATCGCTGGCAGAAGTGAGGTTGGCTTATGTGGCGGTAGCGGTAATTGTGGGTCATTGAGTACCTACACATTTTAATATTTTTCTAAGTTCGTAATAATGTTCTTGGTCCTTATTTCATCATTCAAGTACATCTGTTTATGCGGTGAAACTCACCTTACTTGCAGTAATGGAATATTTAGTTTACATTTTGCCTGAATTAAAGCATGTTTTGAGTATAGTATTCGTCGCGGTATCGAAACCCTCCAAACACTATATTTAAATGTTTATTTTATCAAACTTGGATACTCATCCCGAATTATAATTATATAAAATGAATATTTAGTGTTTTGAAAAAAATACGTAAATCATTACGTAATATATCACAAAGCACAAGGCATCTAACCATACATGTTAAAATGGTATTGAGTTGTCAAACAAGGATACAATCGAAGGTACCTATGCCACTTTTTTACTTATATCTAAAGAAATCAGTAATACGAGCGCGTAAGCATAGTTTTTCACAAATCTGAACATATTCGCTCCAACCACCTTAAGCCTTGATGTTGCTTTCTATCGCTGGAGTAGTCGCTTGGCCTTAGAGCGGCGATTTCGACTCCGGCGTCGATGTCCTCATCTTTGACGGAAGTCGGACGGCGATTTTTGATGCGCTCCTAAGCCACGCGGTGGGATAAAAGTAGTTCTCTCTGCGGCATCCGGCGGGAATGAGGGAAGAGGGTTGGTTGGGGAGAGTGGTGGGGGACAGTGCGTGAATTATGGGATGAGCGGATAGGGCGTGGGATTTAAATTCGAGAAAAATATTGGTACGGCTGAAAAGGGCGGGGGTGGAGGAGTAGGGAAATGGGGAGGGAGGGCTTTGGAAGGGGGTGGTAACTGTGGAGCAACTCGGGGAAGAGGCGACACTTGGCGTGGGAGGGCTCCACGCCCACTTCTCTCTGGACTGTGCGATATTTCGATGTTTCGGCGATGCACGTTTGAAATCGCATTGCTCTATTGCACGTTTGAAATCGCATTGAATCCCCGGCCTATGTGAGGTACCACCTTGAGATAAGAAAAAATCTGTGTGTTATGTATACCTTGTGTTGTGATACTCGATGTAAAGTCGATAAGAAAAGTAATAATTTTTGCAATACGTAAACGATGTGAATGCGCAGTTGTTTTGGATTTAGTGATCCGTCTAATTGTGTTTTCCGAGCTTACTACTTGTAATGGAGATTTGGACATGCGTCTCCGTCAGTGGCGAATTTCATGCTTTAAACAACCGTCCATACTGTGCTTTAGCCGTGCGATTGAATGGGTCATATGAGTAATGAGTCATACCAACAGTTGTGATCTTTTTACGTCGTGCGATAGCGTGAAACGTTGTATAAATGCGGTTTTATGGTCATGTGCAATGTTATCTAATTCGTGAGACTGATTAGATTACCTCTCATGTTGTCTCGTTTAAACTATCCATCGCTTCAATCGGTATCAATATCTCCAGAGGGCAAGTCATGGCGGTCAAATTGTGATCAAACGCTCTTCAAGCTGTCTTCAAATCTATCAGTAGTTCACGGAAAATTGTACGTACGCGGAGAATCTCTCGTTTATGGTATTAAGAAGCAATTTACCTCGTAAAAAGTGCGAAAGATTATCGGGTATGACATTATGGGAATACTTTTCATCGTAATGAAAAATCATCTCGACGTCGAAATCGGTGGCTACGTGCCATTCTCAAGGTTAGCTCTGCCTTTCATAATAAAAACTGGAAATTATTTTTACTGTGGAAAGTACGTTTATTTTTCATGGTTAGGAGTGGTTGTAATAATGCACAGGGGTGTTATATGCTGGTTTACCTCTATGAATTTACGCGCAGTAGTTACAATCGATTTTCAGTTCTTAGGTGATTTGATAAGCGGGCGAACGGATTAACCAGCCAGGGATATGATGGAGTCAACTGTACGCGCGATGTATTACATTTACTGTTATCTCCTGTGCGGAAAATTGCGATACGATACATGCTGAATCTTACGTTGAGTAGCCTTTCTCTTCATCTTGTCGTCAGCTTCTTCACACTCAATTCCCTACCAGAATCATATTGTTAATGTGTTTTGTGTTTTACCGACTGAGTTATGGTCGCTTTAACGGTGGCCGAGTGTGGTGTAGTCATCTGCTCTTGGATATGCAGTATATCGGAATAAATATTTTTAATTAAAAACATTGATTGCTTTAAATATAAATATGTTGTGGAAAGTACGCTGATATTTACTACACTCTGATTTTTTATAGTCAAGTCAGGTGGTACTAATGTTGGGAAGGGGGTCGCTGATTTTTCTCGATTTTGCCTCACATTTGTTACATTCGATTTTCAATTTAACATTGATTTAATCAATATACTAAATGGTTAACCGGCCTTGTGATCGGTCCTTTTAAGGTGGGATAAGATGGGAGTTTTCAGTACGCGCGATGCATTACATATCCCGTTATCTCCTGTGCGGAAAATTGTGATGCGATGCATGCTGAACCTTACATTAGATTTTTCCTCCGCTTCTTTGCTCTCACTTCGCAGCTAGAACGATATTGTGTTTTTTCGGTTTCACTGACCGAGTGATAGTCGGTCTAACAGTGGCCGGATAAAGTGTAGTTCGCAGTATATCGTATTAGTTTTGCGATGCCATAATACTATTATTAGGTACTACAATTGGAATATCACATCAGTAAGAGCTCCTAATCGAAACCATTCCTTGCGTGCGCACTCTCTAGGAGTCAACGGGTAAAAGAGTTGAGAGTGTTAACCGCGGGAGGCAAGGGAAGAGGGAGGTTAGCTGAGAGGGCCGGAAGAATTTATCGTCATGTGCTTCGCCGTCATGTTCGGGAGAAAGTGTGGGAGAGAGGTGGAGGAGGAGCGGCCGGTATTTATAAAAAGGAGATGCGGCGGGCAAGACTCATGAGCAAGAAGTCTGAGGAGAGGGATGCGTGGTGTGGGCAGCAAGAAATTAAAATTTAGATAGGGTCGCGGGAATGAGGGGGGGAGTCTCGTTGGAAGCTGCGAGGATGGAGATGGGTGAGGAGCGTAAGGATCGGAAATGAGTGAGGAATCAAGGGGTTTTTTGGGGTGAGATAGGGGTTTTCAGGTGTGGCGGGAGGGGATTGGAGCGCGATGGGAGAGGGGTAATACCTGTGAGAGGATATGAGGCAGAAATGAAGTATTTATAGGGAGGGAAGTATTAGAGTTTAAATTGTAAGATCGGAATTTATTTGATTTTTATTAAATACCGTCGGAAAATAAGTTTGCAAAAATGAGTCAACTCTATTTATTTGCACGGTTATAAACCCCAGAAAAATACGCGCGGCTTCTGGATTTTATCGGGCAATCGTTTTGGTGATATGAATGCACGAAGAATTTCAAAAATGTCAGTGGAGCCTGTAGCATATGCTCCAATTTATATAATTATTCCAGCTCTCAGTTGATTCTTTTTATTGACAAATTTTGAAGTTAATGAGATATTGGTAATCAGGAAAAATGTTCTAATTTCCCATTTTTTTATTCTTGTTTTCGGTTAGAGTATGATATTTGAAAAATACTTAGATTCCATCGATAAAAATGTTATATTTGTTAAGTAGTGTGCAAGATATTTTTTCCTTTAAATGTATGATATATCTTTTTTTTGTCTTCATATTTAAATCGAGTTGTAGGGGTTGTGTTCAATATTATTGGTGAGGTTTTATTTATTTTTAAACCATCGCTCATGTATTTAAAGAAAACGGGAGTTGACTGATTGCTAAGAAAGTTGATTGTTTTTTAATGCTCCAACGCTTCAAATTCTATTGCTGATGACGGATCCAGACGATATGGTTGCGAGGACAGCATGTGACAGGCTTTGTGTCCTGTGACAGGATTGCGCTGGCTTGAGGCGAAGAATTTCGACTTTTCATATCCCTTGATGCAATCTCTATAATGGATGCTCTCAACCGTAATATTGTTTTCTCCCGAGAAATTTGTTTCTATGAATACCTTGAAATTGATGGGATTTGGAGAAAAATCTCCGCCGTCAACTACGCGATTTTAAAGTGTCACCTTCTTAACAGATATAGTATTTTCTCGCCCGCCAACGTCCTCACAAGAATGTGGCAAGGATCGAGTTGAAATAGCGCCAAATGCGGGACGAAGATTTTTATGGGGAAATGGATTTTGATGTAAGTCGCCGGATTAAAATAATAATAAAAAACGAATAGAGGGAGGATCGTTGTAATCTGCCGCGAGTTGACGTTGAACTGGAGCTGGAGGACCGCATAAAAATCGGTGGGCTGCTCTCTCCTGCCCCTTCTCGCGGCCCCAATCCCTCCCTTCCTCCCCCTCCCCCCCCTCGACCCATTTCCCCCGCCTGTGGAGACAGGTGAATAACGCCGAGCGAGTGCGGTGGCTCTATTTCGGGTGAGCGGTGGGAGTCGGTGTTTTGTTCGTCCGTGGAACTCTTTTGGAAGGGCGGTTGTTGGGGGGGGAGAGTGAGGGAGGAGGCGATTTGGCGCCGTTACAGTTTGCCAGGGGTCCTTTGGAAGAAAGAACGAAATGGATAAAGAATTGTCGGAAAGGCAGTTGGAAAAAAAGGGCGATAAAATCCAATGAAGGGGGAATGTGCTATGGCGACTCTATATACTCACAGCTCCGTTCCTGTGCTGCCCGCGCGGTTTAGCAAGGTCAGGGGAGTTGCTCGAGGGGCCAGGGATTTGGGGGGAAGCGGGGGGGGGGGGATCGCGCGAAAGAGCGTCGTGATGACTCCCCCTCCCGCTGGTGTCCACCCTCCTGGGTCTTCCCCGTCTCGCTTCAAGAGCCAAAACTTCATTCTTTTATTGCCGAGACGAAAAAGTTGTAGGAAAGTCGTTGGCAGGCTCTCGTGTGCGAGATTGTCAGGCTTCATTATTTCCTGTTTTGGTTTCCGGTGTTGAAATATTTCGCCAAATAATCACTTTCCTATTCCCGGTCGCTTAATTCCTCGTCAAATTAGTAATATTTATTCGAAAATGACTGCCAAAGTTGCTGTTGATAGGCCCAATTGGTCTAAGTGAATTCATTTCAACACCATTTGCAGTTTACTCCCAACTATTTTATTTTGTTTTCGTACTCCTTTAAGTCGTGTTCATGAAAAATACAGATTTATAAGCGCTTGCCTCGCAGTTGCCCTATATTTTACTCGCATACGAACGGCGTCGTTTTCATGTCATTCATGGTAATTTCTTCAGTTTTCTATCTCTGAATGTAATTAGAGGACATATAATTGGAAAGTTGAAGTCGTGGTGAACGCGAATATGAATGTGATGACTGAACAGACTGCTGGAGTTGGAAATAGTTTATAATGCAAGAGGAACAGAAAAAAGATTTGACGTAACTCCTGTCATATTATTTATCCGAACAAATGCGTTGAATTCCAGGCTGTGCAGCAAAGCTGTTGCGGGATATTTTATAATGTTCTCTGACTGTCAGTATAAGCACTCTTGATGTTTCTCGTCTTAAATACTTCCTGCTACCATTCGAGGTTGCGAATCTCCTGTGCAAATAATTGGTCATATTTGAACGTATATTTGGAGGTGATGTATTTCGTTATCTTTAGTTTACGTTGTGTGCTTAAATAATGTAAACAATTGTTTGTGGAAGATAAGATACTTAGAATCAGGGAATTTATCGTATTTCCATCAGTTGATGTTTTCCTCAAACGATCAGTTGGTATGTGAAATTTGAAAGCCGTGAAGACACCCTTTTTTGGGTGAATTTTATCTGTTCCTACGTAAAAATATCAAACTCTAAAAGAGTATAGTGCCCAATTGTGCGAAATTCCACAGAGAAAAAAATCATCCGCCTTCTCCGGGATTCGAACCCGGATCCCTCGATTTCCGGTGAAGGCGGATGATTTTTTTCTTTGGAATTTCGCACAAATGTGCATTACGGATGACTCCGTAAAAGTGGAATTCCGTGGCTAGTCCCGGATAGCTTAAAATCTGTAGTATAGTGCTCGATGTTTCTAATAATTGTTTTTCCTCATTTAAATATCACTTGAGAAACTGATTATATTATACTGCCAATGGGTATGTGAAGCGGTACTTAACTCACTTTTTCTGTGGAGAATTTCAGCCATTTCCATTCTTAGGGAAAGGAAACATTAAAAGAGCCCTGTCCTAATGTTTCTGAATTTTGTGCTTCCTTCATTTGAATCATACATGAGGAAATGTTTCAGTCCTTAAGAAAAAGTATTCAATATATTACTGGTGTAATTCCGTGTCCTTTCGAATTTTTGCGGTCACGGTCTCGCTTTCGCGCTACAAACCTTAGGTGGTCGTCATGACGGTTTTAAAATATATCGCGGTGGCGACCCCCATTTCGTGATGTAATGCTCGGTACCCTGAGTAGAATCCCCTCACTACGCGCGTGGATATCATGATCAACTGTGAAGATGCGCGCGAAGTGCTACGTCGTGATAAATATTTATATGTTATTTTTCTCACCCAGCCGCGCACAGCTGTTCGCAAGAGCGCTACTTTTGTCGGCCGAGGGCTGATTAATGCCCGCGCTTGATAATTCAAGTGCCTGAGCGTCTTTTCATCGTTCCTCCCCTCCCTCAAGTCCTTGACTGGCCAGGCATCCGTGGGCTCCTTCCGCATTTCCCACGCCATTCCCATTCACTTCATGCAACCCTGTCGCCCGCTTGCCCCTCGCCTTTTGCTGGACTCTTCCTTCCTTCGCGGCCAGTCTCACACTCTTGCCCCTCCACCCTTCTTCCCAGTCTTCCTCATTCTAATCCTCGTCCTTCCCTCACGTCTATTCTTTCCTCTACGCGCATCTTCTGACTCCATTTCTATTTTCTCTCTTCTTAATTCCAAGTCTTTCTCAAAATACTTTTTATCTTTTTGACGGGGTACATGATGTAGCAGGTAGAGGATGCAGCAGAGAAATGCCTTCTCTTCCCTAGGATTTTAGAAACATTTAAAGGGTGGGTGTTAAATGGGATGAATAACTCTGCAGTGTTTCGGACGGTATAAATGTGCCCATACGATAGCAAATTTTACAATAAATCAATCAGTAAATATAAATATTACGCTGTGTATTAAACTCTTGACGAAGCCCTAATCCTTGACAAATTCTTAGCTATGTTATGAGGGTAAGTTGCCTATTTTTGTACATTGCCATTTCGTATACTTATATTGGTGGTTTTTATGTCTCATCCATTCCGAAATCTATGAACATTTCATTTTTTGTCCTACCTAGTTTCCTTTTTAATACAGGAAAATTCATGAATTGAAGGTTATCAGACATGCAGGTGAAAACCAACTCTCAATGTTCACCCTTATTCAAGAATTTAATGACGAAATGGATACTTCCATGTTAGTGGTCGTGCATATTTTTCGCTCGGCACCTGCACACGAAGCGTTCGATGGAAGGAGATACCTTTACTCAATATATTTGCCACAAAGCCTCGATTACACCGTATTAGCACGTATTCCATTAGCTCCACCGGTCACTTTTTTGGTTTATTCTCGAACTCAGTGCACATTATCGTGAATGCTGTGGTGAAATCAATACTTCTCTGTAATGCGACTCTTTGAGCGTAAATTATATAAGATTTCGTGGTAAAAGCCTTTAAAAAATTAAATATAACCATAAAGCACTAGTATTTTAATTTTTGTTTTTGAAAATCGTTTTATGTTCATGCATTCAAACACCCGATACATACAAAATAAAATTAACGTAATCCTGGAGTGGCTGAGAAGAGGTTTAGGCTGAAGCTCCGCTGAGTGCATTAATGGGAAAAGTTAACTTTTCGTTATAACTTAAATTTAACAGTATAATTTTCTGTACATCAGTGCGTGCTTTCGTCAACTTTTACATAAAGGTATTTTCGTGACGTGTAAATGTGATTTCCAGTCTTGCCACGCGCTTCACTTGAATGAGCGATTTGAATAATGGGAGTTGAGCCATCACGTTCTTTCTCTTGGACGATGGAGTCACATTTCCTTTTGCATCGTCGCCTTGCCTGAAATCATCATCCACTTTTCATCCTTCCTTAATCTTAACTTCTAGTCTAAGGCAGATGGCTAGATGTCGTGACAGATGGGGTGTAGTCCAATGAATATGCTTATGTTGTTGTGGGATACATTTCCATATATAACTGTTTCTGTAATGAAGGAAGAACTGTTGGAAGGCATTTCAGTGATAGGAAATTTGATAAATAGGTGTGAAAGTTTGTTTTTAATCCTTATTTATCCATAAGTATCATTCTTTCGGTGTTCTAACGAGCTCTATTTCTTCTAATACCAAGGACTATTAATTGTTGTTCTCCACAATCCGTGCTTACACGTGACCTGCCAATTTAGCCACTATGGTTTCGCATATCATTATACAGATTTTTTGTGATTATAGGTTAAAGGTGTAGGAATTCTTCTCGCGTTCTCCAACGGGTAGGGCTCTCCATCTTGGCCGTCGTTGTGATGCTTAAGTCGGGCATCGAAACCTCGACCAATATGGAGAGCATTTCTCCGAGGAGATACCTATTTAATTCCTACATCAAGTACGCCGGGAATGAACCAGATCTTACATCTATTGAAGTGTTGTTATTAATGGAATTTTGCATGATAAATTAATGTATGTGAATGGAAAATTCCTTAAAATGTCTTTATAGAAAACTGTATCGCTTTTATTGATTTTTGGCTTAACTCAAACCGTGATCGTTGAAGGTTATTCGGGCTTCCCAACGGGTCAAACTCTCCATCTCGGTCGACGTTTCGATGAACGATTATATACCATTTGGCATATGGTCAGGTGTCTCGTGATTAATCCCTGATCCCCGATTCATCGAAATCGAAACGTCGGCCGAGATGGAGAGTTTGACCCGGTGGGAAGTCCAAATAACCTTCAACGACTACATTAGCCGGGAAAGCCTTATATCATTCTTCTCAAACAATGATATTTATTTTATTTCACACGATTATATGAATCGTCAGTTTGTTTTTTTCGCGCTAGTATTGCCAAATGATCATGATGTGATGTATTAAGTTACCATACACGAAAGAAAGTGACAAGACATTGTGTCCGCTTAATGTAAAGGTGCCCTCTTACCAGTCTGTTCTGAGGGTGCGAACCCAATCGCATCACACCTTCTTGACGCGTGCGAGTGGTTGAGGGCCAAGCGAGGGCGTCGCTCTGATCCTGTTCAATAAAGTCGTGTCTTCACTCCGATCGGAAGCGGGTTCGTTAATTTTCGCTTCGTGTCCGTCCTCCTTTGACGTCACACTCGGCTTTTTTTAAGAGAGGTGGTGCGAGTTGGCAGGGGAGTCGGGGTGTCCACCGGAAGTCCACACACACTGCGCGCACATCCCGAGAGGTGGTGCCATTGTCCCTTCCACTCTGTCGCGGGGCGTGTTCCCGCTGTGCGAGGCGGGCGGGCCGCCGTGTCAATGGCCACATCGTATCGCCCCCCACACACTCGTCTGTGTAATGCTGCCCCTCTGTCGATATCCTCCTCCCCAATGACTTGCGGGTCACTTATTTCTCATATGCCTACCCCGCCCCCCCTCTTCCTCGGCTCCCCGTTCATGACCACATCTCCTTTCCCCCTCCCCACCGCCCGTACTCCCTCCCTCAACCTTTCACCTTACTCCCTTGTCCACGACCACCTGTTGACGATGCACTTGATCAGCGTCATCCACGATTTTCGTCAGTGATTGTAGTGGACGACTTGGGTCTTCAAGTTCTAACGGTCTTCATTAACGTATTAATAAAAGTCTTCTCCTTAGATCATCTTCTTCAGTATTCGTACGCAGCAACGTAAAATGAATTTATTTGCTTTTTTATCTTAAGGTAGTCCGAGCGAGATAGATCCCTAATCATAATTTAGACCATATTCGAATTATACATTTTAATTTCACCAGCTGTAGGACACATCAATTAAATATTGCACTATTTATGGTGCAATACTATAGTGTTATATCACAGAAATTGTAAGTAATTAAGTGAAAATATCTAAGTGAGTTTCTAACTTGACTCTTTTTTATCGCGCGGTGCGTTTGAAACTCCTTCAAAACAGTATGTTTTTTGTGATACCCAAGAACCGACTGCATTGACAATATGATTAATTTTCAAAACTAGTTGAGAAAACATGCAAACTACACTCTGTTAGTTTTTTGACGATATCTAAGTGTTAGAAATACCTCGTTTTGTACATAATGTCTCTCTGGAGTGCATACACGTTCCTTTTCCCATGTAAAAGGACTGGTATTTTCTGGCAAATATCTCGGAAAGTAATGTGGTAAGGGGTAGAATTTTTGGTGTCATTGGAACGGTGAGATATTTCTCTCTAAAACGAGACCAAAATCATTGATTTATAAGTAAAATAGTTTTTCGCTCAAACTATTAGAAACCTACATTTAACACTGGTTTATTTCTTCTGTTCAGTGTACAATCATTACACCAATGAAGCCGTAGCTCTACACTTGACTGAGTACAACCGCTGGGCTCCGTAGACTTATCACACTAAAAAATAGCATGCCTCCAACCTCTATTCTATTGGCCGGCACTATCAACCAACTTATTTTAACACAAACTACCTTAATGTATATATTGGTTTGATGTTAGAGCGAAACGCCTTTGTTTTTCAATTTTCGTAATGAGTTTTCCTTAGTTGGATATGCCTCACTTGACACAGGGTCAAAAGGGTTCATTTTTCCAAATCGTCTAATTCGATGCTTATGGTAGTTCGAGTGAGATAACATTTGACCAAATCAGTCAATTTTAATAAATGAAAGGATCAATAAATCTCGCCTCATTTATAGAGAAACATCTCTCTTAATTCTAACGATAGCAAAATATCTGCCAATTCTTTTCTAGTTATTTGGCAAAGGAATAGTAGCTGTTTTCCGTGGATTATGGCGCGGCTGTGCGCTCTAGAATGACTTTTTTTACCAGTTACGATGCTCTGACGCTCATAACGAGTCAGAAATGTAAAGGTGTGTAGTTCGTGTTTTTCCGCAATTGTCTGCAAATATCAATTTATTGCTCGACTTCAAAACTCGGGAAAATTCGTTGAAGTTATGTGAAAGATAAGCTCTGGCCTAATCATAACGATACGCTGGTGTCTCATATGTTGTCATTGCTTGTCGTTTTAGCCAGTAGATGATATAAGACTACGGCGCTCGGCCGATGATGTTTTTATTTAGAAAAGGAATTAAAACAGTATCACTCATCGTTCCACCGTCATGAGAATTAGAATCTTAGTTGAGTCTTTTTATTTGAGACTTACGGTTTTACTGACTTCTGCTAGCTCAAAAAAAGTAGTTCATCTCAAATCCTAGAACTCATAGTGAGCTTGAGTTAACTTATTACTCTAAAACAATGCCTTCCTTAGAAAGTTGCCTTCGCCCATCTCATTCATAGTTGAAGTCGCATTATTGTCGAATAGAGAATGGGATGCTTTCCTGTTTCGTGACAGATAGTAATTAAATACCTATTCTGGCACCGCTCATAAAACAGAATCTAAATTTTAACTTGAATACCATGTATTGTTAAACCTCCAGGACTTCGGTTTTTATTGTGGTGATAAACTGCGTATAGTAAATTGCTATTCAATTCACTTGACGAAAATAATTTCTTGTTTTTAATCGTTGCCTTACGCATTATTCCCATCTTTATTGTATTTGTTGCGGTAATATTTAAAATAATATGATCAATTGGAAGTGAACACATCAACTGAAATTATCTTTTCTTCGATTCCTCCGTGTTGATTATGACGATGTCAGATGGTATCCAAAGTCGCGTTGAATCGTGAAGACTCCCCGAGAATTATCCCCGCCTAATCATTTCGCGGAGTGTAATTCTGAAATGCCCTGCGGGTTCATTTTCTCGAATCCGTCGCCATTTCGCCGTCGCGGCAGTGGGAAGGAGAAGGCGTCGTCATAACTTATTCTCCGGGTTGAACTCAAACTCGTCCTCGCCTATCTATTATTCCAAAGGAAACGCCGCCGCTGCCGTGACGGGGTGTATGTGTGCACTGCTCGCTGTCACTTGGCGGGTGAGAGGGGGAGGCTGAGTAAGGAGGGGGGGGAAGGAAACTGGAACGGGGGACAAATATCACGCAAATGCCCTCTCAACCAGTGTGGGATGCTCTTTTCCCACTTACTCGTCTTTTCGCCATCCATTTGAACGGTGCTAATTACGAAATTCCCGGTACGCGCCCGTTGTAAGTGGCCGTCGAAAGCATTTTGCCGTATCATGATGCGTTAGTAGTCAATGAGGTTAGATTCATCATGACAAGTTGGGTGTGTAAGTTATACCCACCCGTTCCTTTTTGCGCCCAGGCTGTGTTTACTTCTTGAGTCGCTCGTAATGGTAGCCCGTTAAGATATCTTGGTCATTAATTACGGAGTAATTCTATGTGATTCGTGCCTTGCCGTTGTGGTTTTGCTCAAAGAAAATCCGACTATGAGTTACCAACTCTTTCCAGATATCAGTCTTTACTTGTTATCATGATAATCATGTGACCTTCCTCTTCTAGTTGAAGGAATGTTTCCGTTTAAACTCACGCGAGATACGTATTCATGAATTTTCAGTAGTGATTTAGTTGGCGAATGGTTTAGTTTTTTGTTCAACTTTTGAAATAATTTGTCTCATGTATAGCCGTATATACTGTAAGAATTTACTGAAAAATCTTCCAGTAAACGGTGTGTACTTGTATGCAATTTCAAAATTCTATGCTCTTTTTTTTCCTTAACTAACTGGTGATAAGGGAGAAGTTAGAGCTTGCGAGAGATACAGAGCTATTGCAATTCGTAATATCTTGTGCTTCGCATACAGTCACACTCTAGTGTCTGGTTTAATTTTTCCTTCGTCAGATGCAATCCACATGGAGAACTAAAATGCTTTTGAAAGAGCACCGCATGTTTACGCGCTAAAAATTCACGTGGCCAGCTATAGACCACGGGTGTAATAATTGTCTTAAACGTTAGGTAGTTTTCTGGGGTATGGATCTAAAGGACTGAAGTTATTACTCTTGGCAGACAATTTAAATCGTTTAAGATGGTCTTTTTCAGAAATTCGCCATGAAAATTTCACTCGCAGATATAACTCATACTTCATAGTTACAGATTATACAATATTTTGTGATTTGTGATTCCAGGAAATTGGCGAACTTAGCAACTACCGTTGTGCGGAAATAGTGATACAAATATCAACTTAAAACAAGTCACTTTAGGAGACGCTATGCATTGTGCAACCTAGGTCTAGTCGACCTCCCGGAGCGCCACATCCGTTGGAGACTCAAATGTAAACTATTGAAAGCTTTCGTTTAATATATGTTCATGGTATGTTATTTTGACTAATAATAGTGTGAATGTCTTTCATCATGAGTTAATGTTTATAAAATTGTATCAAGATGGTTTCATAAGCTTTCTTGAAGGAAAAACGCAATAGGAGGCGCCGAAAATGGGCCTTTCTCAGGTGATATACTTTTCTCGAGCCGCTCTTTTGTGGGTAAAACAGCGTAATTTCCATCTACGGTTATTCTATCACATTCTGAGTGCTTAACCCTTTGGCGCCTAGGGACAGCTATAGCCGGCGTGAATTTTCCAACGCAAACGAACGAATGTCGGCTATAGCCGACGGAGAGAAACCTAATGTCGGCTATAGCCTACGCGAGGGAAGAGAATCGACTGATACAGGAGCAATAATCCCAGGTGTGTAGTAAGCCCTTGTGACCCAGCTTAGGGACAGCCCAGACACTTTCCTCGGCAAGTGACCTCGACCCTCCCCCTTATTAGTAGCCCTCCTTGCTGCATGAGTCCTTGGTTAATTTATTGTATTTGCAATGGTTGTTCGAGGCAATTATTTTTTGCACTCTACAAAATTTTTAACTTAGAAATGAATTATTTGTTTTGTGCTGAGTCTTAGCAAATTTCAAACGAAATTTTAGCGTTGATACTAATAGAGTTCTTGTGCGGAACTCTTAAATAGTTTGTGCGTACATGTATCAATTAAATTTGTTAATATTAACGCTAAAATTTCGTTTAAATTGTAAAAGGCTCAGGATAACATTAGTAATTCATTTAAAAGTATAAATTTTTGGAGTTTACAGCAACGGATTATTTAAATAAAACCACCGCTAATGCAACAAATTTACCTGAGCGATTCGTCGCCACGAGAGAGTTCCGTAGTGAGGAGTACAGATAATTCTCATGCTACTCGTATCAGGGAAAGTATTTTTCTTCGAGAGGCTTCTGCGCAAAAGGGTTAACTGTGGAGGGTTTACGAGATATTTCTTGCTAGTGTACGTGCAAGCAAGATATATCTAGTACATACTATCTTTATGTTGCAAGAGGGGCACGACCCGTGCGAGCCCCTTAAGAAGGGACGTTGAACTTGGAAAGGATTTAATGGCAATTTCAAAATCTAAAATACTCGACGTCTCCGAATACGTCCCCTTCCCCCCCCCCCCCCCCCCCGCCTAACCCCCCTGCCACCCGCCACTGAAGTTTTCGGAGATATTCCAAAGGGGATCCAACTCCCCTTTTGTGTGACCAATACCGCTCCTTTTCCTCTCTCTTCTCCCTAATCCCTTCTTCATCTGTCCCCCTAAACCAACCCCCTCCCATCTCCCTCCCACACGAGCGCAAAAGCATTACAGCGTCCATCTCTTCCCAACTCCTTCGAATATATAGCGTGCGAGGCGTCTCCTCTCGTTTGATGTCCCGAGTTCTTTCTCTCCTCTTCCTCCCCCCCCCTCCGTTCCCCCGCCGACCTCCTCCTCCGTAATAGAAATGACGCCGGAGCTCTTGATGACGGAATATTTCATAAGAGATGTCGCGCGTGACGCTGGGTGCACCGCGCCAAGATGGCGCTCCTCATTCAGATCGCAACCATTCGAACCCCTTTAATATTCCACTTCGCTTCCCGCTGGCGCCACACTTTTGGCCCAAAACGACCCACGCCCTGCGCTATGTTGTCGAGTTTGCGTTTCGGTTGAATTGAGTTAATGAACGACGTGCGCGCGGTATCGTCCCTTGCGGACCTTGCGAGAAAAATAGAGATTAATTAGTTAGGGTGTAAGATTTTTTTGCAAGAGGTGCGATGTTCATTTGTCAATGAAGATGGCATAAATATGGATTCGATGGACCGCACAACTCATGCTTACCTCTTTTCTTTTAACATTCTTCCCCTCATATCGTTCCTCCTGACCCTGCGGTTAGAAAATCGTTAGCATTTGTTGGTAGTGTGTTCCTTATAACAGGCGGATGGGATTTATGCATTGAATGGGATTAGATCTTGATTCTCATGTAAACAACGTGTTTACACTGAATTGGGAGTTGAACGTGAGGTGCCTGTTGTACCGTGGGACTTTTCTCAAGTAATAAGATCTTCGGAGTGGAGAATAACTTTATTTTAATGGAATTTGTAATAATAGCAGTCGTTGGTCCTTCTGAATCTTTTGTGGGTATTTTTATTACCAGCGCTCGTTTAGACATTTTTATTCCGGTCTTTTCTTATACCACACCAACTACAGAAACTCTTGTGCCCGTCTCTTCATTGTATTAGTTCTAGCACTAACTGAATAATTAAGTTTCTTGGCTTGGCCTACCGCGCAATGGAATGGCGTGATGAGTATGCATGTGTGTATGAATGACCTTTAGCCACAATTGCTCCCCTAACTTCCAATAAAGCGCAGTCTTGCGCTCCGTGCACTAACTCTGCCGTTAAATGATGGATACCATTGCATTTCACACGGGCTATTGACATATTGTAAGTAAGGAAATGAGTTACCCTAGTTAGTGTGACTATAATGCTACAAAATCGTTATCTCATCTGTTTAAATGGGAGACGATAGAACTTAAAGTGTTAAATTGATGTGCAAAATATCAGACGCATTTTTATGTTAGTTTTCATTTCATATTTTTTAAAGCCAAAAGTTGCATATTTTTCTCAAGAGATTCATCTTCATCTCAAGAGATTAGTTATCCGTTGACACACTAGGGCCGGTATTCATAGTCCTCAATAATTACAGATTCGTTTCAATCTATGATTATATCTCTACTTAATTACTGTCTCTTATTCATAGTCTCCAAAGAATCAGCGATTCATCAATCTCTGATTCAAGAATCAGAGATTGATGAATGAAAAAAGGCATAGAATACTCTATATGAACGTCTTGAATTGATTAGGATTATTGATTACCTTGAATTGATTAGGATTTCCGTGCAATGGAAATTCGTTCGGATATATTGGCGTATGTGATTGCCGATGACGATGTACCGGCGTACCACTAAAGGCTGCGAAAAACACACATTAGGGATCCAACAAATCCAAATTACTCACATGGGGAGACTACGTACCCTGACTTGCCGATTTGAATGCCGTATTTACTATGTCGTGCACGAGGTCAAAGGCTAGTTCGCCTTGGACTTCGTAAAACGTATCCTAGTTGTACTGTAATTAATCAGTTTATAATCAGAACTATCCGCCCTTAGTATAAAAAAGCTGGGGAAATGTACTCTCGCTAGGTTGTTCCGGAGCCTCACATCACCCGTCTCAATCACCCTCAAAGCGACTTTGCGTATAACTATTATTATCGCCCATGTGTAACATAGGATTGTTTGGTGTAGTGGTTAGCGCCGCGGATTCGTACGTGAAGGTCAGGCGGTTCGATACTTCCGGCGGCCATTTTTTGCCATCTCTATATTCACGACCAGAGAGAAATTTTTCCTCCGAGTTACATGTCATATCATAGGACTTTGCCTCGCCTTTTTTCTCGTGATACTTTCCGCAAAATTCGTACTCCAGGGTAAATCTTTAATGTCAATGGGGCCTCACTGTGGTCTGGTGATGGACCGCTTATGATATACGTCAATCTCTGTTTAAAATCCGTAATCTAACTGCTGTAACAATAGACATGAGTGTTGACAGACGAAGAGTTTAATAGAGGATACCGATTCTCAAATCCCGTAGTGATCGAGTATATTCTTCTTAGAACTAATGTTCATATATCGACACTTTCCGCGAGGACTAACAGTTCCTCTTGTGGTACTGTGGCTCATTGCTTTGAGATTTTACGCTTAGGCATCAATATTGAATTGTTGAAATCATATAACAAATTTTTAAAAAATATATCACAGCGGTTTTTAATCACGCAGTATTTAAAAAAATCTTCATCCTGAATTTAACGTCGGCCGAAATTGCCATGAATGTTTTACTCGTAAGCTATTATCAATTGCTACTAATTACATATTTCAAATTTTCTTTATCGGTAATGATCAGTTATAAATACTGCTACTGCTACTCTTCGTCTTCTTTGATGTTTTACGTACATATGTAGGGATTGCTAGTTCTGTTTCGCAGCCAACGGTGTCCAGAACTGTGAAACATATAACTAATCTTTTGGCCGTCCAAATAGTTGACACCATCAGACCGCCTGTTTCTTATGATGTTCAGGCGACGAATAGGTGTCTCGGGTGTCTCTTTGTGAGAATAGAAAAAAGAGGAGACCACACTAATGGTCGAACTATTCCTGACGTTAAACAGCACACGCTACATCATCAACACTTGCCGGAATACGAGATTACTGTTTGTTGATTTTCCCTAGTAACGCCTTCATTAACGTTGAATAATCATAAGAAATAATTCTAATGTAGGCACGGCTAATTCATTTTTATAAAAAAAAATAATTGCCAATCCATTTTTTATTTTCTTTTTCAATATGCTATTAATAAAACTATATACTCAACTTGAATAAAAATTTAACGATACCCACAAAATGTTTTGCCTTTTCAGTTTCTCATACCACCCAAAAATAAACATACATACAATCTGTAATTCACCAATCACAGATTATTCCAAATAATTAGAGATTCATGAATCAGTGATTCATGAATTGCAGATTGTTTACTGTCTATGAATACATAAATTAAATAATCAATGATTGACGAATAATCGTAGATTCAGCAATCATTGATTATTTGTACCGTCTATGAATACCGGCCTAGGAGTAATCATGTGGCGTAGGTGATCAAGGTAAAAAATACTTCATGGCTCAACATATCATAGCTTTCATAGTTCATGTTGAAAACACTTTCCACTAGAAGCGATACTGCACGACTTGGGTTTGTAGGGTGGGACAAGGAAAACTCCCCCCGGTGGAACTCGTACTCGCGACCCCGTATTGTCTTGTGGGAACGTATCACCGATGTCAAAGAGGCACCCATAGCCATCAGTACTTTCATCACCATTTTATTTTGACTGATCATATTCTGTTTTTTATAAAGCTATGTGAAAATTTCTGAGATATCTTTATTACAGCCGTTAATTGTGCTTCTTGAAGTTTGGCGTGCGCTGAATGTGCTCGCCTCAAAAAGATTAAGGGTCTCAAGATCCCTGGAAAAGTTGTCCCCGCAACACCTGTGGACCTTGAATGCTTGCCTGAAGATAGTTTTACTGGCACAGGACCGGCCGTCCGCTCTGCCTAATAAATACGTCAATGCGTTGGGTTGGAAAGGGCGAGGATGTCGATTCGATGAGGATTTCGTGGCGGAAGGTGCGCTCCCGTGGTGTGCCGTCGCATGGAATTGGGTCGTGGGCTTCGCGGCGGGGCGGGTGGGGACGGAAATACAGGCAGCCGCGCGGTGCGGCGGATACCGCCACCAAACCCGAGTCTTCGCCAACAGAATGGCGTGTGCGGAGGGCCCGCGGTGGGGTGGTGAATGGTGCCAAACGCCGCCACCAGCTGCTTCGCCAGACACGGCCACGGCCCATTGAGCCGCCGGCTGGAAAAAAAAAGGGTCGACCGAGAAATGGAAAAAAACGAAAGCAGCAGCCTTGTGTATACAGAGAGAGATGCGTGTATTTTTGAGGAGGAAAGGACATTATGGAGGGACGTCTTATTCGGGGCCCCGAAACAAAATAGGGCATCTCATTAAGGGAGCCTAATGACTTCGCCATTTCTAAAAACGCGCGCGCCTCCTTTCAAAACATTTCAATTAGACTGTGATAGCTACGGCAAGGTGAAAATGTAATTAGTATTTCACCGGTGAGATTCCTTGGTTCTTCACGGCGGAGCGGGGAGCCAAGTATGCACGTCAAGAATAGCGCGCGTATTTCTGGGTTATTAAAATATATTTAAACAGTGGGGTAGGTGATGTACGCTGCGAGGAAAATCGTAATTATTTTATCGGCGAAGAAATAATTGAGTGAGCGACCGTCTATCTTGCTGGCTGTAGATCTTGTGACATTGATCTTCCTTTAAACTTCCATGTGTGAAAATTCGTCGTGGAATAATAATTTGACCAATTTATTTCTCTTGAGGAATTTCTGAACGCCGGTGTTACGCCTTTCACCGTTTCGTTAGACCGCCTATGGTATTCATTTTCCATTCCGCAATGTCACCATACCACTGAACTGATAGTGCTGTTTAAATAGTTTTATTTTGCTTGCACAATTAAATAGTTTCATTTTCATTGAGGGAATAGTTCAAATGGAGACCCTAAATCGTCGAGTTTTTGCGAGTCAACTGTCAACCGGCTTCCGTATTAAATATGAAAAAACCTGTTGCTTCCTTGGTGTTGACATAGAAAGTGGTTTCAGGATTTATTTTGACGAAGTTAATCAATGTCGGAGGATATGAAAAATATCCTTATGAACTCCTGGCTTTACCAATCCTGGAGAGTTGGAGAGGGTGAGAGAGGAGGGGGTTGTTCAGCCCGAGGCCTCACTTCGTCAAGGGCCTCGGCGAGGCGATATCATTTTAATTTGATTATTTTAGATTAATATTTCCGAATTAGCACATTGCGACAGTATGAACTTATAAAAGAAATGCGGAGAAAATATTTAAACCTGAATTTCTCTTATGAGTGTGCAGTTTTTGTATCGGGTCGAGTGTACTTTTTTGTGCTATTTATTGAAGCTTTTGTATTTTAATATCAAGGAAATGAAAGTCAGGCAAATGAACTTTTTCGAACTTATTCTTAAGATTTAGAAATATTTAAACTGATACAATGCACAGCCAACGTTGTTAACGTTGGCTGTACATTGTAACCTGGGGCATACTATTCATTGGCAACCCAGGGCCTCTGTAACCTTTAATCCAACCATGCACTTTATGAATTATATTCAATCGACTCGGGTTTCGATGTTTTATGTAACCGAAGTGTCAACATGTATACAAATTCATGGAATGGCGAAGAGAGTTGTATAGGAGGTCACTAGGGAAGGGTTGGTGACTAGTCGGGGAGGGAAACCATAGTCCAATGCATAAATTATCTCAATGGCACTTCTTACTCACTTATTTTTAATCGAGCGCTATTGCATGAAACCATCCGTCTTGTCCGTTCAACTAAAAATATTACATTTTCTTTTTCTCTCTAAGCTAGCCAAGAGGGCAAAATTGACCTTAATAATGCTCGCGTAGAAGTAAAGGGTTTTTTTTTCATGCGCTGGATGGGATCACCCTGAGCATCAGGTAGAAGGCCTGATATCTCACCGGAGACGGAATAGACCTTAGTCTCTTTCATCTCTTATTTTTAGATTTCATTTTCCATGCAATCAAAACACACAAAAAATGCTGATTCTTTGCTCGCTGAAGGACTTCTATTCGGATGGTGCCAAATAAAAGGTTTGCTGTGAAATTATTTCTTTAAAAATTCTCTACCGTGAATCATTTGAGGTAGTGGAAGGAAAACATCACGAGTAGATTCTTTTTCTCTGGCTTGGATGTATAATTCCAAATCTATGTATGCTTGGTGGTGCATATATGTCAGTCATTCGTTTTCTCGTGTATTTACGTGTTATGCGGAGTAGTTTGTATACATCGCAGACTCTTGTCGTTTTACAAGTTTGTAAATATTAAGAATCTGGAGAAAAAAGGAACCGTCGATTTGATGATTACGATTGTAAGTTAGAATAGATCCAACTGCAACACCACGCTCGAGTGATACTTCCAAATTTGCGGTATTTGAATCGTATCTCTCATGCAAACTTGACCACCGCGTCATGCTTGCCAAAGCTACGTCTCCGATTTGTTACGTCAACCAAAATTGGATCCTTCGGAAGTTGATATCAGTAACTTGTCTTCGGTGGTAATGATTACTTTTATCTCCGAGGAATTACATCTTTTTTCGTTTTGTGTCAATAGAGGTTTATCTTCTCTTGACGTAAACACATCAGCGTATTCCAACTTGTTATTCATTCTTGTGCATTGGCCCAGTTCTATGGTAAAGATACCAGTACATTGACTCTAATTGTTTCCTATTACACGAAGCTATGTTTGGTATTTGGGTGCTGTTAAATCCGAGATCCTCATTTAGTCATTTAGCTCACTATCAGAAACTTCATAATCCTCTTCTCCAGACCTACTTAATCTTATCAGCCACTTTCGTGTAGAAACACTTCAACAAACGCTAAGAACTATAATTGAGTTGCGATTCGATAAATCATACGTGAATTATTTATTATCAGGGGTTTAATTACACGGACTTGTAAAAGAATAGCATTAACCGCTTGCTATCTGGCAATCTGTGGTGGAGTGACATTTTCTATTCGTTGTATTTCCATTATTCTGGAAATAAACGTGATCTGGATATTTTTATCTGGAAACTGAAATTTTTCTTTGCCTTCGAAGTGGGTCCAGAAAACCAGTCCTGGTTTTTCGCGTGGAACATCGATTTTATTAACTATTAGAACAAATTCTTAAATGTCGTTCAATATCCTATGCTCAAAACTTCTCTCACACCCGTGGGGTTGATCTTTTCGTGGGTAACGTTTGAATTCCTCCATTTCTGCTGCATATCTTTGAAACTGAAGGCTGCTGTGACCCTCTTTTCCCTCCTATTCTTCTCTCGTATTGGTGCCGTCGTTCTGGGGCCTTCCCTGTTCCTCCGTCTGCATGTGTCACTCGGAAAAATTGAAATTCTGATGCAGTTGCAAGAGATAGCAGGCCTCATGGTACTGAATTGGAAATAAACCCGAGGGCCTCTTCATTCTGCGGCTGCTTTAAAATTCCCCACATGCCGCGATTTACAGACGCTAAAACTTCAATTTGGCAGTTTTCTATTGGCAAACGTCTAAACCCCATTTTCTTGCCGTAGTCAATATTTTTGCCAGCTTTGGTTTAAGTATTTAGTCATTCGATGATGCATTACATGAGGCATAAATAACTATTTTTGGCGTTTTCTTTTTGAATTGGTTTCGCACCTGTCCATGAAGTCCTCTCTCTTAAGATTTTTCCTTTCAAATGACTTCGTTGACCATATGCTCTTCGGCTCCAATTCATAGTAGATTATGATACGTGTCTTTATGACGACGCGATCGAACACTTTCTCCGATTATTGCTTCATTCCCTGTCGGTCGTGTTCATCACTAGCCGCTCCAGATGTGAAGACTACTGCTGTTATGTCTTATTTACGAGTGATGTTGGATTTTTTTAATCACCGTCTGCCAGTCGGATCACCCGAAGAATGGTTTGCTATCAAAGGCTCTTCATTCTATTCCCTTTGAAGCCAACCGCTTCATTCTAGAACACTGAAATTTTATTGCTTCTCTCATGATTTAATTGTTGCAATCTATCCTTAGTTTCCCCCTGTGGTTCTTCCCATTCATTTCTCTTGCTATAGTTGTTTCCAAAAGGCTTTTTATTTCCGAAAATGCTTCTTAGAAAGTTCGTATGTGATTCCATCTATTCCATCTTCATATTTGTTCGACGTCTTCACAATCCTCCAGTCTTCTCTCGTTACCCTATTTTTTCCGTAAATGGTGACCTTGTTATCTATTTCTTTCGCAAAGCATCCTTTAATTTCTTTAACGGAGTCTTCAACTTTTATTTTATCTCAGTTTTTTCATAGCTCTTTTCTCGTTTCTTTTAACGTTGATTCTCTTGATTTTATCGTGATTTTCAAACCTCACTGAATTCATATTCGATTCATGGTCCCCTTCCCTAAAATTGTGGCTTGCTAAAGATGATTGTGTCTTAAATTGAGTGAGGGTGACTCAAATTTTTCCTTGGCGAACACGTCTTTTCACAGTAAGCTTTTATCTATGACCTTGACTCGTGAAAACCGGGCGTATTAATCGGTCGTTTAAGTAATTTAATCTCCATCCAATGCTATTTGCTTTCCTGTTTTAGGTGTAATGACATTGCAGCAGAGTTTTTAAGTTGTGTAATTTTCTTCTCTTTAAGTGGAGAAATATGTCGCCGCTCTTATATTGTAAATCTTAGGAGTACTGTTCGGTCATCGAAACGTCGGCACTCATGGAGTCTCTCACCCGGTGGACTTCCCGAATAGAACTACTAAACATATGACGCCGGGAAAGCCCCAAATCTTACTTAGGAGTACTGACTCGCACCGACATATGTACTTTATAGAAGATAAGGTTTTGAATAAGAAATTATATTCAATCAGCCGTTATTGTATTTGGCAGTAGTGTGAATTATTTTCATATTTGACATTATAGATGAGTTTCTGAAACACATGATGTATAGTATTGTTTTGTTCGCTATTTTTTGCAGTTGTCTTTATTCTTGGCACCAATTTTTATTGTTGTATGTTAAATCACTGCATGATATTTCTGGGATTTGTTGAGCGCTGTTAAATTTTCGGTTCCTCTGAGTTCCTTCTGATCACAAAATGTCTAACACGTCTGCTGGGTGGAATCAGTAAGTGGCCGTCCGCAGTAACGATGCGAAAACCTCAGCCCATCAACGCTCCATCTATGGCATGACTCTTGTGTTCGTCGAAACATTAAGGTCTTGTTGGTTGGCTAAACTGTGCGGCCATAGAAGTTGTAGCATCTTAAGGTAGTTTGAGCGAGATAGAACTTAATCATAATGGAGACCATATTCAAACTATATGTTTTAATTTCTGCAGCTGTAGGAAGCATGAATAAAATACTGAATTATTGATGGCGCAATAATATACTTTAAAATGACTGATATTCTAGGTAATGAAATAAAAATAACCACGTAAGTCCTTAACTTGACTCATTTTTTTCGCGAGCTACGTTTGAAACTCCTTCGCAACGGAAGGTTTCTTGTGATCCTGAAAAAATGAGGGCGTTAATAATATGATTTATTTTCAAAAATAGTTGAGAAAATGTATTAACTACACACTTAGTTTTTTTTACGGCATCTAGGTATTAGAAATTATTTATTTTTCAAATTTTGTCTCTCTGGAGTGCATGCTCGTACCATTTCCCATATAAAAGGTCTGGTATTTTTCGTCAAATATCTCGGAAAGTTGTGCTGTAAAGGGCGAATATTTTGATATCTTCGGAAGGTGAGGTATTTATCTTTAAAACGAGACCGACTTCATTGATTTCTAGGTGAAATGATATTTCCCTCAAACTACCTTAAATCCAAGTCTCCCTCGGATGCAATCGATCGACTCTGAGATTCTTCAGTTATTCTTCGATAATTGTAGGCTTCTCTCCATTGTTTACTCGCTAGATAGTTGTCAGTGTTTCAATTTTTATGGACATGATGATTATCCTTAAATTTCTTGGTGGTGGGTGGTTTTGTTCTGTCATCGTGGTCTCTGCGATGTGAATCTAGTGCGCCAAGGATTCGGTTCAGTCACAAGAGTTTCGTGCCGCTGCTCGAGGGTCAACGGTGCTTATTCATGTCCGTTTGCCGTGGGAGGGTGTGACGGTGGTCCCTCCCGGCATGCCGCCCCCGTTTTGAGTTTGCCACGGTCCTCAGAAGATGCCACAAAGCACCCTCCTCCTCCCCGCTGTCTTTCGTTACGCCCTTTCGAAGCGATTGCCGTCCCGTGAATCACGCGCTCCCAGATGGGAACCCTGTGGCACTCGAAAAGATTTGCAAGGGCGGAGGTTGTTTCGCCGTGGGTTTTCGCTGCACACCTGCGCGCACAGAGGTAGCGTGTCCTTAGTAGTGCAATCAGCGCATTGGAATGCATACCTTTGTGTTCGAATAGTGTGGGTCAGTTTCCATTCTCTCCGTCGTGTGAACATGGGAGAGGAACACTCCTCATTGACATTTCACGTAGCAAGCTCCGCGAATTAAATAAGTCGTCCGGTGTACTTAGTTCAATTACTCCATTGATAATTAAAATCGTTGTTTCTACGCTTGACGTCGTGTTAATTCTGAGACGTCTGATGTTGTTTTTAAACGGTAACATAAGCACTTTACAGTAATAATTGCATCTGTAGAAACTTATTACCTTCTGCGCAGATACATTTCTCGGGTTTCCGTCCGGGTCAAAGGAGTTATCTCCGTAATGTTTCGGTAGCTTACTCCGCTACCGTCTGCAGGGATGAAGTCTTCAGGGAGTACCGTCTTCAGGGAAACTTCATCCCTGAAGACGGTGGCGGAGTAAGCTGCCGAACCATGTCGGAGATAACTCCTTTGACCAGGATGGAAACCCGAGAAATTTATCTACATAGAATCCACCGGGAATGCCTCAAATCATTCATTATTACCTTCTAATTTTTACGCTCATTGTAGAATTTAAAATGATTTTTTCTCTGTCTTTAGCCTCCAAATTACACTCGGTGCCAATTCAATGGGCGGAAAATGTATGCACATTAGTAGGTATCTAGTCTTTTTTTTCATAATGATTATGAAGGTCTTTCATTAAGCAAGGATTGAAGCCCTTTCATGCGTTCGTATTCTTTAGGGCTTATATTAACATGACGTGGGAAGTGAAGCTTCTCGAGCATCTTTTTACAGTTTATAGTCATCAGGATTTTTTTATATTTTCTTTCACTTAATTTTCGTCGTTATCGTTGCTCGTGAGATGGTAGAGATATTTGCTATATTAATTTATTTGTAAGCTGTACCGTGAACCGTTCATTTTTTTATTTAATTAAATCACACGTTAATTCGCTGACTACTCGTCTGCGATTCAGACGTGCGAAAGTACGAATCCATGCTGGGATGGAGGTGATTGCTTTGATTTGGCATTACACAATTTTCTGCTTATAAGACCGTAGAAATTCCCGCTTCGAATCATCTCAAAACACTCAAGATATTACACTGAAGAAAATAGTTGCATAAAGCTCTACCTTAAATTTCACCCTTATTTTTTAGTCTATTACCTATCAGAGTCGAGTTCATTAACGTCAGGGAAGATTTATGCGAGTGCTTATTTGGAAGAGCATTTATCAGCCAGTACATTGCATCAATTCCTCCTTATTCTTACTCTTTTTTATTTTGTAGCTGAGAATGAAAGTCGTTCTCCACATTCCCAGAAATGCATTTCAAACCGAGGAAAAATGCCCGCTTACCGCATTAACTGGATTTTAAATGTTCCTGACAGTCTTATATTGGAATTCATATTAGTAGCTCTTCCTTTCGGCATGCATTATTTCCTGTTCGTTTTCCTTTTTTCATGGTTATTCCCGCGTTTGATGTATGATTCAAATGATCGACATGTGATTCATGGAAATGAAACATTGTGTGACAAATCAGTATGTAACTAACTTTCCTGTGGGCTGAAATACTCTCGAAGTACTCGTATATCCCTTGTAATGGTATTTTATGCTCAACAAGTTCCAAAGCGTAGATACAAAAAGGTAAATATTTTCAAGAAATATCATTTATCTGCGCCGTTCGTACTATGTGATGTTTCTCTGTTTACCGACAAAAGCGCGCGACTATTCATGTTAGTATTGTATTTACTTGCCTCTTCCGAGAAATAATAACTTTTCTTGGCCTAAGAGTGTCTGCTGACAATTGTGTGAGATAAATGAATGCTAGAAGTTCTCTTCTCTGTGGATCGACACGCCTAAACTGTGGAGAAATAAGGGTTAAGGGTAAATAAGGATTCCCGTGTGCAGATAAGTCGACGAATATAATTTAAAATCATTTTTCCAGTTTTAAGAGTCCTATGAATCGCTCTTAGTGTTCAACTAATACATTTTCCCTCCAATTAGTCCAGGGGTTTTTTAAAAATGATATGCGTTGTTATCATCATTTTATGTTCATTTAATTTCCTGGAAAAAATGTTCTACTCAGATAAGTTGTCTCCAAAATGGCGTTTGAATTCGACGAATGATTTTTAAATGTTTCATCCTTTTGTCCGTGAAATTGATAGTTTTGTTGGGTGGTAGAAGATGTAGGAATCTATTGACGCATCCTTCAATAATTGATATAAAGAAAGGAGAATTGATATACATTCTAATTACGTCGGAGCCTTTGTAAATGAAGAAGACCGCAGGGAATTCTCTGCAGCGAAACATTTTTCTGGCCTAGCAGAACGAAATGAGCTTTACAAGTAGCCTCAATGACTCCCGAAGTGTATTTATTTCCCGATTTTGCTTAGTGTTGCTTGCGCTCGGCGGAAGAGCGGTGAGCCCTTATCGTCTCCAGCGCTTCGGATGTGGCGTGGGTCCCACCTCCCGCTATCTCTCGGTAATCCTTCCTTCCCCTCCATCGCCGCCACCGGCTTCCGATGGTCCGACAGAAGTCATCCTCCTCGCAACCTTCCCCCTCGAAGGATTTCGGCAACACTTCATACCGGTTACCATCCGACCTCGTCCGCATCTTTGTCTCGAAGGGAACAAAAAATAACTTTCATGTACCCTCCCGTGTTCCCCAGATCGTGGGACTAGGTCCCCGCCGGGAACCTGCCGCCTCTCTGCCCCAAGAGCCGTCGTCCCAGCCCGGTGCGGCCTTCTCTTCGCGTTGGTCCCCTTCTGGAGATCGTGGCCCGGGAGGTGGGAATAGCTCCACTCTGCCAGTGCGGCTGTGTCGTGTCGTTTGGACTAGAGAAGTGCAATACGCCCGATAGACTCGGCCGAGACGCTCGAACATCGGGAGGCGGATTTTCGTTCTCCCTGCGGCGGTGTTCGTTTTACTCGACCGGTCGACTGCTAGTCAGCAGAACTAGGAGTTGACGGTCTTGGTCGTCGGCTAGCTGGCTGTGTCACAGTCGGCCTAGGTCTAGCGAAACACATTACTCGTACCCTCCCATAGACTTAACCTTCGATCGGACCATCACCAATGACTCCAGTATCTCTGACTCTGCTACCGGATTCGAGACATCGAGTGCGGCGTCATGGGAACGGAGTGGCAGCAACATTGGACCGAACAGCTGAGTGGGCTCAGTGTCTACCATGCTCTCCGTGCAATATGCTGTATGTAAAATTATGGAACTCTTCAGTCGTTCAGTATCGAGTGATAAGTTGTCCTTTGTTGCCGAATTTCGCCCCAGACCGGCTTGAGCATAATGAACTCTTAATTGTTAAGGGTGCATATGGCAGCATTGGACTTAATATCATTCGTTATACATCGATTGTCGAATTCTGTTAATGGGATAAATTCTTGAAACAGCTGTGTAATTATCGCTTGCGAAAATAATGGATTATCGCCCGGTTTCGTTGACGTGTTGCGAGTTACTCCATCACTTAATATTTTTCATACAAAAGTTATCACAGGCGTGCTTGATGTGATGACTCAGCTATTCTGAATCGACAACATTCATTCGATGAAATGGTTATTTTCGCGTGCGATAATCATCACGGCGTTCGAGGGTTGACCCACAGGTCACTTTCCGGTGCAGTGTGTTCGTCGCGTTGCGTGTTGATGCCATGGTGACTGTCGTGTCGAAGGCTTGAGGTGCGTCTTCTGTTTTCTCCCGAAAGACGCGCTCCCGTGTGTGTGTGTGGGGGAGCTGGCCTGTGTTGAGTAACCACTCCCAGTGACCCAGTGCGCCTTGTCTTCGCTTGATGACCGTCGCTGCGACTCTCTCGGCAGTTTCCCCCGCCGCATTCGCGGGAACTCCCCTCTTCAGCGACTCCTCCTCTCCCACTTCGCGGCGACGTTGCCCTTCCCACGGCGGTGTTCGCGATCGCCTTTTGTTTTGCCGTTGCTAACCGATGCTGAAGACGCGCTGAAACTTGATTCCGAGAGGTCTCGAACTCTTCGAGATTTTCGTCTACTCATAAAAAAAACCCAGATAATGTCATTCAATTTTGTGAGATTTGTCAAGGAAGTGAAGTTACGCCCTCGATATCGTCGTGATTGAACAGTCAATGGAATCCTACGTGAAGAATTCTCGAGTAATCTTCGAAGACGGGGAATTAGTGCTCAGTGTTGGAGGATAAGGATGTTTTTTATGCGAGTGAATGCTTCTATAAAACACTATATTAAAAGCCGTCGAATTTTTTAGCCTCGCCACTGACGGTCTTTTGGCGTCTAAGTTTCAGAAAATCAATCTGTCGGTGATGTGTCGCGGATGTAACAACGTGGGGATATCTTTTCCATGTGAGTGAAGGCCTTTCAAACACTTGTTAAAAGTCGTGTTCTGAAAACTCATGGGCAGTGATCATGTTTTGACGGCAAAGCCTCAAAAAGTCCCGACAATGTCAGTTGATCGGTAGGATTAGTCCAGGATATGACATCAAAATTTTGTTGAGTCAACAGTTGTCGACTCAGGATGTTTTGATCAGATCCCTCATTGGAAACATAGAATGCAGGAAATCGTGGATATCCGATTGGTGAAGGTGCTTGGTGTTGGGAGGTAGAGGGTCTTTCCGTTAAACATCTGATATCGCGGCTGCCGTCTTGGCGGCCCGTTCCCCACTTGTCGCGGTTGTTCGAAGAGGCCAGAGCCAATTCCGGCGGCGTCGATTGTCGCCGCCCGCTCCACCTCCTCCTTCCCCGCTCGCCAATGAGGGAGGTGTAAGCAAAAGCGTTGGGGGGTGTGTTGCGAGGGGCGAAGAGGAGGACATGTTCCGCGGTGAAAGTCCTCCCGCCGCCCGCTCTTCACCTCTCTCGCCGACGGCGACCACGACGAAGCAAATGAAGGCCAAGAGACGCGCCAAGCGATTCAGCAAATGCGACAAAGGTAACGTGAGACGACTAGGTGCCGGTGGTGCATTGTGTGTACGTTCGTTTTCCCCCGTCGGTACTTGCTCTGGTGCTGGGGGGGCATCCGTCAAAGGTTGTGGAAAAGAGATTTAAAGCCTGGGGCCGAGATGGACGCGGCAGCTGTGATACACGCCCATCTCTTGTTAGTCTTGGGCAACGCTTCTCCTTTCCCTTTCTTTTCGTTTCCCCGACCGCGTAATAGTCTTGTGCACTTTTGGGCAATTGACTTCATTTTCCGAGCCAAATGATTTACTTAAGTATTCTGTTCGTGTAGATTGACGGGGAAAACGGGGTGGGGGTTACTGATTGCGTAGCTTTCGTTTTATTGTTGAGTAAACGAAAGGTATTTCATGTCCGATGTACTGTATCATTTTTTATTCTGGACTACAAAATTCAGGTGAACCACTTTATCCCTGGTATCTTTCTGTTGTGACTGGAACTTAACTTAATGAATATAAGCAGTAACGAAATAGTTTACCCACTTTTAAATCTCATTATTTTGTTCTTCTAATTATATTTCCCAAAATTCATGTTGGTACATGTTTTTTAACCGTGAAACTGAGCTGTCGGGAATGTTTCCTACTTCTATATTTCCTTTCTCTTGTTTAGTTGGAAAAAGAAAATCACGTTTTTCCTGACTCATCGAATCGATTTTTCGCGTTTTCTGTTTTTATTTACTCAGATTTCCTTGTCCGTATACCCCTCTCTTTCCGTTATTTTATGTTTTTCCTTTGCAGAATGTGACAATAAACGTTTTGAATAATAGCTCATTAATTATTTCTAAATAATTGAAAAATTTTATGGTGAATCTCCGATAGATTATTGTATGAACATTTTATCTGAGGCTGTCAAGTAATCTTTTTTATGCCATGCTGTCGCGTGGAAAGTTTGAATAAGCCCACCGTTACAGGAAGGAATCGATCTTTAGTCAAGCAGTGAGGAAATGAGAAATTTTTTTTCCGAAATTATTATGTATTACTAGGTAGTAAGATTTTTGGTGGTATCCTCGTTATTTTCGTATTGTTATTGCTCTTTGATACGGGAAGGGAAACCATATTTTTAAATATCTATAATAATTTTTCTCAAAAACTTAGTAAGGACGTAATCCAAATTTCAAAGCAGCTTTCCAATTTTAAAACTCACGTGATATTTCGTTCGGTTCTCGACCGCACGTTGAAATTTGCGATAAATATTTATCGTTGAACGGGTTCAACGTTGCCCTGTGAGTTGTTCATTTCGTTGGCAAAGCCGCTCCTTTTGCGAGTCTCCTAGCCAGCGTTGCGTGGCGCCTACATGACAGTGGCGCCTGAGTTCTCGTCGCCATAAACTACGGGACACGAGCGCCGAAAATGTTTGAATAGTGGGCATTGGATCGAAACGATCCCTGTCTTCCCCTCTACCCCCTCCCCGTTTCGCCTTTCGATTGCCCCCTAAACTCAACCGCGTTCTCTCATTAAAGACCGCTTTTGTGAGCGGAGGACGTCGGGACCCCACCCACGCTCCCACTTCGGCTCTTCCCCGCTTCCCTTCCTCCCTCCCCCCACCCGCCCACATCGCCGATACATCCCAACGAGTCCGAACGTCGCAGTCTCCGGCACGCAGCCACCGCCGCCCGCCTCCGCGGTCATCCTCCTCCTCGGACAGTTCCCTGTTCGCCACGCGCCTCTAGCCTCGAGTTGGACGGACTCCCGACTGTCATCCGTCGAGGCAACAGCCCCGCGACAACTGAAACACCAACCTCTGCTAGATGCTCGAAGTGAAACTCAGTGAATTGGGCTCGACTCGAATCTGGATGGTCAAGCGTCCCCATTCCTCCCCGGTGCTCTAGCTCCCGTCCGCAGGTATTAGGTGCGAGATGACCTCGGACCAGTCCTGGGGCGACCCCGGTTGCGCCAGTACCACGCTGGCCAATGACCCCTACACTTCCGAAGGCATCGTTCCAAATTCGTCCCTCACCGGCGGATGTTTGCGAAATTGTCGAAGCTGTACAGTGGTGGCGGCGAGAAGCCGTTCCTTCCGGAGGATGTATTGGCAGATCCTGGAAATACGCGCTGTTTTGACATAGTTTAGATTCGCGGAAGTGTCTTATTTGTGTTTTTTATCGTCGTGGATTTTCAACCCGGTTCGGAGAAATATTATAGGAGACTAGAGTTTTATTGATTATGTCTGCATGAGCTTCCTGGAGGTGCCTATCTACGAGTAAATTCTGGTTGAATTACTCGGTGCCATGTTGTTCTGGGAATCTACTGGTGGTTTAGGGGACAGAACCTGGTTCATCACTATGACGTGTTGTGTTTATCTTATAGACACCTTACGGCATAAGTACTGCAATAAGAAGTCTCTGATCACATCAACCCCAGGCTCGTAGCCGTTCCTCAAAATCGGTGACTCCTGGGAGATTCATAGATTTACAAATAAGAATTTAATTCTGTAGTTAGTCTGCAAAACCATAAGAGGCTACCACATGTGCTTAGTCTATGTGACAACTATTTCGGCTGTTAGGGTTAGATTTTATGGTTGAAATTGTGCCTGTTGTGTCCGTCTAAATGAAAGAAATTAAGTAATTCTCGTTACCTTTAGTGCAGGATTTAAGTGGGATCGGCAGTCGAATTCTCGCGTGTCGTGAAGACTTTGACGGCGGAGACCCAATTCCTTTGTGTGCATAGAAATGAGCGTGTGCGCATAGGTATGTATCTGTGTGTGCTCTGCGGAAAATAAGGAAATCGCAGTGTATAGAAAAAACACGCCTGCGTGTTCCATCGCATAAGGTGACTTCGTACGCGGACTGCGCGTCAAGAGAGTAGCCGGACTGCTCGCGGTGTTTTATCCGTCTTTAGCATCTCGCTTTGGTGCTCGTCTTGGAATCGGACGGGACGTACGGCGCTGCTAAGGAGAGCACGCCTGTCTAGTGAGACGTCGATGGAGGATGTGGTTGCACAACTCTTTGCGCGAAGTGAAGTGGGGAGAGGAGGCTGTGTTTTGTTTTGTGTTTGTTGGGAGAGAACAAAACCGTGCGGGGGGGGGATGCGTGTCAAAGTAGGGGGCGTCTCTCACTCAGTTGGCGGATGCACCTCTCCTTCCTTTCGCATGTGCCCTCTTTTGTCATCTTCTCATGTGCCACGCCCCCCTCTCCCCCTCTCCCCCATCACCTCTTGATCCCAATGTGCTCTGCCTCCCACTTGTCCCGTCTTCTCGGTCAAGGTCGTCTCCTCCAGCCCTTTGTCCCAACAATTTCGCCTCCCGCTTTGTGCGTCGGATGCCGCCCTCCCGAACCGCCCAATGAGGAGGAGGAAGGGCCACCCTGTCCCGCCGTCGGCAATTGCCGAGATCCCCGTCCTCTTGGATGCTGGCGCCCCAGCGTCGCTGATCTCGGGTATTGTCTCCTTTGGTATAGATTACAGAAGAAAGTGTATGGAACCATTTGATACGAATAAGCAGGATATTGAACTAATTGAAATGCGTCACACGGAAGCTGGAACGGATCTGTGATTTGGATAATATGTCGGAAACAGTTGTAGTGCTAAAATAATTCCAGAAATAACATCGGAATTTTTGTCAGTCCTGCGCTGTGATGCTATCTTTTGTCTCTTTTGATGGTTGTCAATACTGAAAGATTACATTTACAACCAAAAAAACTGTGCATTTATATTAAATAATGAATTACTTTTTCTGTTAAAACTTCTTTTAATGCTGTGGCATGGTAGTTTGCCTCAAATAACAATCGCTACTCGTTGATAATACGCCTAACAAACGCGAAGCGAATAATGCTTGAAAAACACTTCGTCTCGGTAACTGGAAGATGGGAAAATATCCCGTTATCCGTAAAGATAGCCACGTGTGGTTATCATTTAATCCAAATTACTATATCTATGCCATTTCCGTCAACTTTTCTCTACGCTTCCGCCCAGAGTGCTTAGTGATAATTTATCTCTCTTTGTTACTTATCTTTCTCTCGTTTGTTACGTATAAGATTTGGCCTATAGAATCATTACAGGGAATGTGGTACTTCAGCCTTATTGTCGGTGACAACACATGTATCCATAATTAGTAATTATTGGTAATGATTTTGGGAATCCTTAGCTTTTGAATCAGCCGGTCTTAAGGGCCGTTTGGACGTTCTATGTTACCCTTACATAGCACTTAATTTAATTTAGGGAGTTCATTCTTGGGAAAAGATAGCCTGCGCGGCATCATGACAGTTTTTTGCAGTAATATACTCGGCCACCTCCGACACGATCCTGCTCTGCTTTTTTAAGCCCTTTTTTTACTGCGTCATTTTTGTTTTGATAAATTTTTTATTTCTTTTACATTTTTCTTCTTAGTTAAGTCGAGAAGCCATCCCTTGTTATATCATTTATTTGTCATATCTGACTACGTTCAAAGTGCAAAATTTCTCCCCTGTAATGGTGCTTTGCTTTCTCTACGCTCATTGATTTTTCGATTTTTAAGTTGTAGTGGCAGCCGCATCATATCAATTAACATCTTAGTTATAGCCTTTCCGTCTTCTTCTGCGTTGAAAGCTAGGGAGGAAAATTGTACAGACTGTCAGTTATCCCCACCTTCTATCTCTTTCTCACTTCTATAATTGGCTGTTATGCACTCCAATGCGCATTCCTTTAGCGCGTGGGACTTGTCGGCGTAGCATTTTGCCACAGATATTAAGCTTGTTGACTGTTTTCTCGTAGAAGTTAGTGCATCCTCTCGTTTATTGAAGAAGTATGCATACACGTTTTTTTGAATCTTTACCTTCTTCATATTTCGGTAATAGCCGTATATTTAGAATCAGTTGAAAATTCTTTGTGAATTTTATGAATTTGTTGTACAGATCAGGCCAAATTCTTCAACAAATGAAGGTAGTCCGAGCGAGATAGTTCCCTAGTCATAATAGAGACCATATTCGAATTATACGTTTTATTTTCACCAGCCCCCATTGACCCGAAAGTGCTGTTTTAAATAGACCTCTGAGCCATTATGCTTGGGTCAGGAGGTATATGAAACTAAAGAAGCCTCCCACTAACAAGGCGGTGGGCCTATCACCACCACCTCGAAACCGCCATTACGTAGGTGTCGAATGTTTGTTTGCTTGAATCACCGCCGCGCTAATACCACGTTGTATATCCACGAAGCGCAAGTAAAACAAAAATATCCGCACCGAATCGCTGGAAAATATCTTCAAAATATTTTCACTCACCTCTGGTGCAGTAGATTTGGGTTAAAGTTGATTAGGAGAAGGTCGCGAGCCTTATTGTTTTGACTGCCTCGTCAAACGTGGAGGCTTCTTTTCCTCGTGAGATAACCTAGTTTTACTCCGTCCACGCCTCTTTTTCTCTCGCCAGCCCCTTCCTTCGCTGTTTAAGTTTCCCTGCCCCGCTCTCCCACCGTAAACAAAGCAGTGGACTGGAACTCACGTTAACTTCCGAAGGCTCTCCAGTGCCCTCCACTCCCTTCTCCTCAACCCACACAAGCTTCCCGAGCCCACTCATTCTCCTTGCATTTTTCTGGTGTGTGCCGTCGGGCAGTCCCTTGATCTCCAGGGGCTGCGGGGCGTCTTTTCGGTTGTTTGTTCTAATTTGTGTAAATTGTTGAAGGGCGCTATGGGAATGCAAACGGAATGGAATGCGAGCCGTAGTTTATTTTATTCGGTGGATATAAGGGTGCGAGTATTTTTTTGCGTAAATATTTAACGTCAAATGTTTTGTCTGGATATTTTTACATTTTGAGGCGCAATTTTTGATCATACGAATAAAAGAAATACCTTGTTCAGGGCTCTTTTAACTGATGGACGTAAGCATTCGTTTTTCTTTTGTTCGATGTGCCCTCGAATCAGAACCTTGGTAAACTCGCCGAAGTTGTCATGGATGGGATCCCTTGCTGTCAAGTGCCTACTTAACGTTTTAAAAACACTTTACTTGTGGGCATGAGCTAATACTCGAGTGTGCAATTTTCTGCGGGATGGTTTGCGGTGACGCTCTTAAACTTTCGTGTGATAGCCGTTGATTAAACAACCTTAACTTGGTAAGAACCATGTACATGATTATAGTGAAACCTTCAACCTCAGTTAAGAGAATTATCAAAATAATCATGTGGATTATTGGCGAGCGTTGAAATACTGCAATTATGAAATTGCTTTGTTACCAATGATTTTCTTCTTATGGCTATGCCCATGTCTTAAACGTATCGAAGCATGAAATTCTATTCAGGCTGTGCCATGGCGCCTCAAAATTTGATGATTGGTAATATTCAATCAAATTTTATTTTTATGGTTTTCTCGAAATATTTGAAAGATTTTTTTTAAGCCCAGTGATTTCTGAACGAACTCGGTGTTGTCACCCTCTGCGTTTGCGTTTTGAATTCATTGCATATTACTTTTTTATGGCGTCTCTTCGTAGTCTATCGGCTTCATGGTGACCAGTTAAATTAGTGTAAGTTTGATAGCGATCACCGTCCTAGAATTAGGATGAATCCGTTTACTTCATTGTCCCTAGGTCACTTCTTTTGTAAGGATCGCTTGACTATTCGCCAAGCACAAAAAATCAATGCGGCCCAATTTCTGACGCAACGTCTCGGAGCAATTGCATGCACGACCTAGGTTTTTAGTGTACTACTTCATCTCACCTGAGGGTGATGTAACGTATCGAGGCCTAGGTCATGCATTGAATTGTTCCTAAACGTGGACCAGTCTCTTTTTATTTATGATTCGTATTTATTTTCCAGTGTCACATTTTTGCGTTTAAGTCACCGCAGTTGGTAGAACAAATTACTTTAGGTGGCGGAATACTTGTTCTGAGGCTTTTTTCCTAATTGTTATTGTCTGAATCTCCATAATATTTAGCTTTATGGATTTCTCATTCTCATCGCGCGCTTGATCTTCGAATTTCGCCAGTACATAAGCGTCTTTATCTTAAGATCTTGTTTATGTTGGATAAGTTTCGAAAGTTCCTAACAGCAAAAGTGCCCGTAGTTCCCGGCTATTTCTCATATACAGTTTCACTCTCCTCGGCTGATCATATGCAGCTAAATCGATTAGTACGTAGTGAAGTGATTGTATGATTAACATTTTTTGTGGTGCATAACATGCCTTCAGAATATCCTCCCAAGCTATTAGCTTCAACTGTAGCCTTTTGGATGATCGCCCTGTGTGATCAGAAATGTTTTCCCGCTGAATGAGTAATTGATTTCTTTAATTGAATTCTAGATTTCTGATATAAATACGTACATTTTCCAAGTTATTCTGTTGTGCTTTTGCACCTTAGACCGGTATCACGCATTTATCGATCCTGTGAAAGCTGAGGGTTACGGTCAACATAATAGATTCGTTTCTGCTTCTGATGATGAACCAAAGTACCGCCTATCACGTGCGATTTTGATTTCATGTTGTGATCCTTATTTGACATGTGCTCTTAGCGGATCCTAGGATCTGCGGTGGGTGCACAGCGTTCGTTTTCTCTCAATGCAATGCGTCAATAGTCAGTCTTATCTTAATTATCATTGCACCGCTATTTTCCTGGTTCTGTAATCATCTGAGTGGATGGGTGGGTGACGGCTCCAATCATGCTAGATTCTCTTTTCAGCTTAATAAGCTGGTGAACATACAAGAGTTTACTAAGGGTTTTCTTTACTTTTCATTATGTCAAATATGGTGTTATTCAGACCTCAGAAATATTTAAGAAAACTTGTGTTTTTTATGTTCCTGCAGGAGTTATTTAACTATGTTATAATCTTTACTATATAATATTTGCTATAATCATTCGTATTGACTGAAGTTGTTAAAAGGTTTTCCTTGCTCCTGATATTTTCTATTGTAGCGCCCTTTTGCAATATCAAATATCTAACAGTGTGTGCTCCTGTTTCTTTTCAGAGTTCGGGGTCAAAGGCGGTGGAGGGGGTGGCGGCGGTGGCAGCGTCTATTGGAGGCTGCACCTGGACCGGGATCTTCTTGAAACCATAATCTCAATTTACCCGGAGTGGTTCAAGGTCAGTGACGAACCTTTAGAAAGTCATTCCCTGTTAAGTCAAATAATGTAACAATTAAAGGACAGTGAGAAACAAGAGCAAAGACAATACCCAATTTATATGTATGTACACTACCGTGGATGCGTACCACCGTGAACCCATTTTCATGTAAACAAAAGTTAATTTTTGAATTAAGTACTTTCGTTCCCTCATTACGGAAGAATTCAACTAAGCCAGGCCTCAAATGCTTTTATTTACTACAGTATTACCTATATTATTAATGTTTATTGTTATATATATTTGTACTACTGCAGTAGTCGTTTGCGACCACAATGCATTTTCTGCGATACATGGACATTTTGTTGATCGTTGCTGATAGAAATAGTCCGATAGTGATAAACCGTGAAGATTGGTCTTACTTACTTCGGGCGGAATTTTATGCTAAAACGTACATCATAGGAAGAGCACAATGATAAACATAAACTCAAAAACCGCAGAGTAAGTATAGCAATGATTCATCGTAGTTAGAAATAAGTTCCAATGATTTGGGCAATTAATTATCTTTTAAATGTATTTAGCTGTTAAATTATTAGTGTAAAATCTCTGATAATTAAAAAAAATAAATATACTCTTATTATAGTGTAAAAACGTGTTCACTCTAATGTTTTAAGCGCTAATTTTCTTAACTCGGGTGGTGGTTTCGTTACCCTCTTGCAGAGGCCAATAATGTTCGCATAGAAAATCTTTATCTGTATTCTACCTTTTGCGAAGTGAGCGGCGTGGCACATGCTGAGACTTAGTTCGAGCCCTCCTGAAAACATCGCATGTTAACGTTGTTAAGGTCCATGAAAGAGAGTAAAAAGTCCGCTTTTTTGGCGATTTCTTGGTGGATGATTAAATTGCTGCTAACTCTTGAGCAAGTTTTACCGTCCTCTTTATAGCTATTTTAAAAGGTCTTTGACGAAGTTCTTCCCAATCACCCTTATTAAAGTTTATGCAAGGGAATTCTTTGTATTTATTCTATTCAATGGTATTTTTCGTTTGGATTGTAGGAAATTTAATTTTAGTGTCATATCTTGATAGCGTGTAAGCGCCCAGTTTTGAGGAAACTCTAATTATATTATCATGATTTTTTCGCTCCATTAAATATAACTCCGCCCCCAAAAGGACGATTTCCCCCCCGTCGAGAAACCTTGCTCTAGAGTTGACAAATGTTAACATAGATGAGAAATGACCGGGGCCGATCTCACTTCCTTGTAAAACACAGAAGATTGTGACCAATTATGTAGTAACTTATTCTAGAAGAAAACTTCAAAGAGTATTTATCCGCTTAAATGTATTTATACTGACCAAAGTTTCAAAAAGTCTGTCATTTTCAATCTTGAAAACTATAGTGACCCGTTTTTTTTACGATAAAAGACAACAATATGAAGCCTGAAACCATTTGCTTAGTTTGGAATGTATTCTCTTACAGGGTGGCGACCGCCAGGGTAAACCTGGAATTGTCAGGGAATTCTGAATTTCTGGAAAAATCTGGGAATTCTCGTAACAGTCAGGGAGAAACTGGAATAGGAATCCTCATTATTTTTCTAACATTACGTTTATCGGCCAGTCTTTCCCGCTATTTATTTCACGAGCTAAAACTAACGTCCGTCGCTGACGTGAATGGAATAAGCTCCATCAATTCGTGAAGTATTCAGTTGTGAATCTTAGTTATTTAGTTGTGAATAAGACGTACGATGTATCCCTTTTGTATATCCTTATTGCGATGTTTGCCTAGTTGTGTCAAAATTCATGATCACAATGTATTACGCTCATCACAAGGAATCCGAGGCTATGTTGTTCGAAAAATTTGACCTCGCGTTTTTACTGTAGTAAATACATGCTTGCAGTTCTAAAAATATGAGACGATGATTAGAAAATTTAGAAAATTTAAAGCTGCCGTAGAAAATTTAATTCAGCACAAAAAATATTCCAATAATAGGTGACCTTTAGACGATCGGTCAGGGAAGTCGGTAAATCCATTAGGGAAAAGTCAGGGAAGGTCAGGGAATTTGAAAATTGGATATCAGTAGCCACCCTGTGTAATAGGGGGATTGGGTTGGCGCCTACCTACACGGGCGGCCAGGGTTCAAATCCCTGCTGAGGCGGATGTTTTTCAGAGGGAACCCGATCCCTACTTGAGTGTCTTGGGGAGGGCACTTTAAGTACAGTACTCCGTCCGTCGGATGAGACGTTAAACCGTGGTCCCCTTGGCGCCTTTCGTTAAGGGCAGGCTAATGCCGACGCCGGGTTTCTATCCACCCTTCCTCCCTTATCTATCCCCTAGGGCGCAAATGACCTAAGCCGTCGGTCGCCTCCCATAATATCCTATCCAATCCTGTCTAAGTGCCGGTTTAATAATGTCTAGTTAATGTTAACCGCAGGATGGTCTTATGTTTAGGTCGAGGGGTACGCAAATTCTAAAACAAGTGTACACCGAATTTCCATTTCTGCCATTTCTATCCATTTTTAACCATTTCCATCCATTTCTGTCCATTTCCGACCATTTCTGTCCATTTCTAACAATTTCTATCCTTTTCTATCCATTTCTAACAATTTCTGTACATTCCTATCCATTTCTAACCATTTCTGTCGATTTCTATCCATTTCTGTCCATTTCTAACCATTTCTGTCCATTTCTAACCATTTCTGTCCATTTCTATCCATTTCTGTCGATTTCTATCCACTTCTGTCCATTTCTAACCATTTCTGTCGATTTCTATCCATTTCTGTCCATTTCTAACCATTTCTGTCCGCCTCGCGACCATTTCTCAACAAGCGTACACCATTTCTTAGAGTTGCATACCCCTCGGTTTAGGTTAACTTTATGTTTGACAGAGAGTTTGACTATGCATGAGTCACGCCAGTCTATCGGTTAGTCGTAGTGAGCGTTACATGAGTGTGATGAGAGTGTTAAGTAAGTGTATCGTTGTCTTTTTTTCCCTCAGGATTGCAACGTGAGCCCGGGAGCAATGGCGGAGGGCGGGCCTTGCGGCCTGGGGGCCTCGTGCCCCACCCCGCCCTCGTCGCCCTCCTCCGCCGGCCGTTCCTCCACCTCCTCGTCCGGCGGCGGCTTGCGTCGCAAGAGCGTCTCCTCGGCGTCGGCGGCGGCGGGGGCGGCCGCCTCCGCCGCCGCCTCCTCCTCCTCTGCTTCCTCGTCCCCGCCCCCGCACTCGCCCCCCAAGGCCCAGGTGGACGACTCGCCGCTCCAGAAGAGCATGGACCGGAACAAGGAGTGTAAGTGCACGCCTCTGTATCTCTCTCTCTCTCTCGTAAAAAAAACATCTTCCCTCCTGCCCCCAAACTTCAAAGGGACCGTTGGTGAATTGGATCTCAGGGAAATGGACCTTCCTCTGTTTTTTTCTCATATTATTGCCTCTCGAGCTGAAAGAAAAATCGTAGGTAGTATGTCGAGTGTATCAAGGAATGAATGTTTATCCGGGGAAGCAAAATTTGCAGTGCACCAAAGTGTGCTCGTTCTCGTTCCATTCTATGGTAGCGAAATTTGAGTATTCAAGAATAAGCATAGAAGCAGGCCAAATGTTGTGACATGGAGTGTCTGAATAGTGCTTGCGGTAAAAGCAAAATGGTTAGGATTAGGAATAAGTGGGTGATAAAAGAAGATGGATAGGACGCTCCGGGACTTTATATGTATTAAAGGAGCTTCCTGCATTCGCTTGGCCTCGTCGAGAGAAATCTTGAGAATCGAAGAACGAAGCTGAATGATGATACTGGAGGCAGTGGTGTAAACAGTTTGGGTTGGTCGAGAAATTAATTGGTGAATGAGTTGAGAAGAGACGTGAGTGGAGGAATATTAGGACTCTAATTGAGTCGCGTTTAGATCGAGCGGTTCCTCTGCTCTCAGATAAAAATGACTACTCCCAAGCTTCACTGACCTGGGCACCCCTTACCAAACCATATCCCTTGATTGGTCTTGAGAAGTTGGGCCTGTGCATACAGAGAATGTATTTTAATTTACGCCAACCCACGATGTGGTCCCCTCTGCCTCGATCTCCTCGTAACCCTTAGGTTAGACATACCGTTGGTTAGGAACTGCTGTCCACAACTAGCGATGAAAATATGGAGAAAGCACCTTAAAGGACAATTATATCGACAAAATGTTGATAAAATATGCGTATTCTCTATTCAAGTTTAACCATTAACTTGAATGTCGTAATTGCAATGCTCATATGAGCTCCCTCCGTTTATTCAACTTCTCAGAATTCGTTTGTTTGTTTCTTTTTCGGAAACCGGTTGTTCACGTAACCCTGTGTATTGCTGTTCGTCCACTATTTTATCTTGCGTTGCGAAACGTATACTGTTTCCTTAGTTTCGTCGTAATTATTATTATGACTCATGGCCATATTTTCATAGTAGGCAGAAAATTGCTCAAAATATTATGCAATGTGCATCTTTAACGTGTCATTGTGAGCCTTCTTACGTTATTTGTTTTTATTTTAATTCAAACTTTATTGTCAGTGAAGTACATTCGTAAAGTTTGTATCATCGAGTCATTAGGTATGAATATTATATCATCGTCAGTGAACATCGACCTACCTTTTTGCAGATGCATTAAAGAGGAAATTCCCTTTCGTCGGGACCTACAGGAAAATCTCTATCGTTATACAATTCCGTAAGCTAAGTAAGGTTGACTCTGTAGCACACGTCCAATATCTCTTAATAGGTAGGAGTGCTTGACGCATAAATAAGTTTCAACGTCTATTGTGTGCAGGGGAACATAATGGTAGAAAATGTTTGGGCGATCAATTCGCTATTTGAATATCTTTGGATGTATTGGTCGTTAGCTTTTGAGAGATAAAGGAATTCTGATAGATCAATCATTGCTATTTTCCAAGTGAATTAAGCCTTTGCTCATCTGTTTATTTCATATTTTAAGGGTTGTTGAGTAACGATTTCATCCAGCTGTAGGTGTAGTTTTCATTGCGTTGAGTCACATTATAATCTCGTCAGTGACGTTAATCTCAAGTCCTTCCGTGGAAATTTTCTCGTGTTCTTATTTTTATAACTTGCGGAGGTTGCTTTTTATTCCGTACATTTCAGTGGTACATATTAATGACATTGCCAGAATTGAGTGTACACGAAGCGAATTCCTGGAATATCCTAATCCTATTGGGCCAGTGAAAGTGCCAATCCATTGAAAATTTAACAGATGTGCTGAAATAAAATGCAGTCTGACTGGTCTTAAAATAGGGTTATCAAAACTGATCACGTATCCGCAATTAGCTCAGGTGGAGAGTATTTCATAGGGGCTTTCAAATGCTGTGGGTGGAATTCGCCTAAGGTTTCTGTAAACCAGTACTTGGCGGCACGGGCGAATGCATTTACAAGAGTAATGCTTCACTTAATATCCGTGCAGGTGCGACGAAATGGATAAAGCGGTCAAGTTTCTGACGAGGTCAGGTTGCGTCATCGGCTCCTAATCCGATTCCACTCGGCTCAACTTGTACCATGTGTCCTGTGCACTTTCTTTCTCGGAGTTAAAAAAAACCGGTGTCCTTTCTTCGACCGGCTTACCGGGGTGCATTAACTCAGGTGCCGTTTGGGGCGAATGGCCTTCTGCCGTGTTTTGTCGCCGCTGGGAGGGGAATCGAAAGAGCAAAGAGTGTGAAAGTGGGTCCAGGAAAAATCGAGAAACGGGTCTGGAAGCTGTGTGGGAGGCGTGGTCTTTTCAGGCACGTCGTGGAGATGTGCGAGGCTAATATGCGACCTCTAAACTGGCTCTCGTGGTATCGACGAGTCAAGTAGTTAGTGGCATGAAGGAGGAATAACCATAACATGTGAGACTTGATTATTTTCCGTTGTGCGGTATGATAAACTAGAACGGTTTATTCCATCGTTCTTATCAAATGGAATTGAGAAAAAAGAATAACATTGTATCTCCTTTGTTTGTTTCATTGGTCGACCGCGGTTTCATCTTCAAGACAACGAATTCCATTTCCTCAATTCCATTTCTACATCACTCTTGGCTAGTCCACCTCTATGCCGAAGGGTCTTCCTCGCGGAGCACGCCATTCTTATTCGCTCCCTTTCTGTATTCACTCAATTTGTAGCTGTGGCTTTTGCTGCCCATGTGAGTCTTTTTTCCCCTGCGGTGTTCCAATTGGTCCTGTTCTCCTTTACTTTTTCTCACTTACGCTTTCGTTATTTTACCAGTCCACGTAATCTTCAAAAGCCGCCTCCAGCATCTCCATCGTTATTCAGTTCACCAAGCATCATTCTCAAGTCTGTTAATCCAGTCAGAAATAAAGCATCTATTCAGTTTTGTTGTTGGCGAAAAACATAATCACCTTCACCAAAAAAGCCTGTCGATCTTTTTCATGCTGTTTATTTCTGGAGGATACAACCGCGGGATAGTACATTCATTGTGAATCAGTAAGTTTGAGATTATACTATTACTGAAGATTATACTATTTATGAGGGATTAAATGAAGAGAATGCGTATCTTTCTTTCGGATTTGCCTCTCAATTTACGGGTTTTGCAGATCATAACTTAACAACGAAGCATCTTAGGACTTGAGGTTCCATAGAACGTGTGATGTGAAGGTGACCCAGAGAAAGTGTTGTGACTTAAGACCCAATACCGAGGCGGGAAACATGAAAGTCGAGCAGAGTTAGTACATTGGCAATGAAACTCTCTTGCATTCTTCGTTAGGATTTACAGTTGCAGTCCTACTCTCTCCGAAAAACTTTCACAATTTCCCTGGTATCATACCTATTTATTTTTTAATCTTGACAATGATTTCATCAATAACTTTTGCTTATTAGCTTGCTTAGGTGTTTAGCCACGTTAATTCTATTATTGTTATTATTGCGTCAATGTTTTATGTTGTCGCATTGTGCTCGCTAGTGTTTTTAGGTGAAAATCTGACAACTTGCCAGTGCCATATAAGAATTGTGTTATTTTACATTATCTTCCTATTCGTGATCTGTATCAGTTTTCCATTCCGTAATTATTCTGTGCCCTTGGATGCCTTTTTCGCGCTCGGTAGGCTACCAGCGGAATCTTATTCACAGCAATTTTAGTACATGGATCCATAAAGGTTGATGCGTAGGATAAAAATGTGAAAGTTGCGTCTCCATGATGGCGGATGGAGGTCGCTTGGGATTGACGGAAGTTGTATTCGGAGAAAGATCATTTTTCTCGCATGTCCCGGTGTTTTTGTCTTAATTTGCTCACTTAAACAGTTAATTTTTCCGTTCATGGTCAGTTTTTAAAGTTTTTTCACTCTAGAAGTGAGGGGCCTGCGAAGATGGCTTTACCTCATTCTATACTACGAGGTCGCCGTGGCTTGTGGGCTGGTTCCAACATTATCTCTTTTACGGTTTTCCATTTATTTAAACTCCCTGTAATACGCATTCGATAATTTTTATGCTTGTTGAATAATTTATCGCTTTAAATAAAAAGTCACATCTTCGTCTCGCCATACTTTTTCGGGGAATAAAAGTGTTAGTTTCTCGAGGTCTATTGTGCAAATTTCATGGTATTCAACCTTGATATCCTCTTGGATATACGGTTAGATATTTCTGACCGAATTAGGCTTAACTTTTGGCTTAGAAACTTGGTCTTTGTGGGGAGAGGGTGAACGAAAACTGCTGGTTTTTGAGGCGTGCTTAAGGCAGGGGATAAAGCAGGAAATTGGGGAGCGGAAAAAAGGAAAATGAGGAAGTGTTAAACGTGATGTGGGAGGATAGGAAATGGAAGTGGTTATTTCAGAGAAGTAAAAAAAGATTATAAGTACATATTAAGGTGATGGCATGTTGGAGAGTGTGATTGAAGGAAGGGTGTCGGGTTAATACCGAAAAGAATGGAAAATAATGAGGTTTTGACGATGTTAGTGAGGCAGAAGATAGTAAGGTCTTAAAACAGACATAATCAAGGTCATCTGATATCTTTTCCGAGGAGGCGTTTGTAAAGATGCGGAAATTATAGGAAAATACGGTCCAAGGACCTCCCTATCAATTGGTATTTCAACAATGATGATGGAGGCATCTTTTGTGGTTAAGGGAAGGCAACTGACCCGCTTACCTTCACAGCTTCGGGCACCATTTTTTCAGTTACTTGATGATCACTGACCTCTCTCTCCGGTTCTAAAACCTTGCTTTTTGCGAGTGAGAGCCTCATGTGAAATTTTTAAATCAACACGATGGCGAATTCTCTCTCTCATAAATCTGAGAGCTGCCGGTAGTTATGATGCCAGTCTGGAATTATCTTCCTCTCCTTGTTTTCGCTTTCGACAGTAATCAAACGAATGAGTCACTAAGCTTTCTCGCTCGTAAATGGCCGACATCGCAATGGCCATCTAAATCCATTAGCTCGACGCCTAAAATTCAGGCGAATACTTATTGACGAGCTACCATTCTCCTCGGACAAGATTGGTCACGTTCCACGGTTAATTGATTTACCGAAATGATATCTCGAAATGTTTCAGTTGCATTAAGTCATAAAAAAATGTCGACGCGTGCGTTTCCTCACACCGTCGGGTTTCAAAATGGAGCCTCGAGCCGTCATTAAATTCTTTTTATCCTTGAGTGGGGACATCTGTTCACAGAATTGCGCTCTGCACGCCCGTTTTACGCCCGGCTGGAAGTACGGATTGTTTTGTCCGCTCGCACTATGTCGTGGAATTAAAAATCAGCGCCGTCTCGAATCGCGCCCGTGCGATGTAATCTCCGTTTTGTCCCGGCCGATTACCCACCCACCTTCGCAATTGCGCAACGCCGGTCTGTCTCCTCTCCTATCTCGAAGGAGGTCGCTCTCCCTCACTCCCACTCCATCCCTCCTCTATCCTTCCCTCTCCCCCATTCCCACCCTCCCGAACCATTCGCCCGCCTTCCCCCTCTTAACTCCACCTCTCGGCTCGTAGGCGGCGCCGCTGAGAGTGAGAGTGTCGCCGCCTCGCGGGCGAACCTGCGTCGCATCGCTTTCGGGAGTTAATCCGCTGGGAGAAGATGATTCTCCCGTCGACTCTCAATTTAATTTTTTTTTTCGTTTTTTTCCTTATTTATTTATTTATTTATTTATCCAGTTACCCTTCTCCCCACGAAAAATGTCCAGTCTCCGGAGTTTGCGAGGCTATATCTTTAGTGGATTCAACCGAGTAATGCAATACGAAATGCATGCGTTAGAATAATTATTTCTTCGTTTCTTAAGGAAGTTTGAGCGAAATATAATTTCACATAGAAATCAATGAATTTGGTCTCATATCAAATAAAAATATATCACCCTTCCATTGACACCAAAAAGTCAACCCCTTACCTCATTACTTTCGGAGATATTTGCCAAAAACTACCAGCCCTTTTGCATGGGAAATGGTACGTGTGTGCACTCCAGTGAGACATTATTTACAAAATGACGTATTTCTAATACTTAAATGTCGTAAAAAAAACTAACAGCGTGTAGTTTGTATGTTTTCTTAACTATATTTGAAAATTAATCATATTATTACCGCAGTAGGTACTTGGGTGACAAAAAAACTTTCCGTTATAAAGGTTTTTCAAACGCACCGCGCGAAAAAAATGAGTCAAGTTAAAGACTTATTTAGATATTTTCACTTAATTACTTACAATTTCTGTCATATAAAACTATAGTTCCACCATTCTATATATTCTATAAAACTGTAGTATTCCACCATTAATAATGCAATATTTAATTGATGCGTCCTACAGCTGGTGAAATTAATACGTATAATTCGAATATGGCATCTATTATGACTAGGGAACTATCTCGCTCGGACTACCTTAAATTCCCCTTCTTCTCGTTCACCAGTGATTGATACCTCTTTCGCTTTTGTTTTCTCCTCCTCTCTTCCATCCCGTTTTTTTTATCTTTTCATTCTTCCGGGAACCCTCGAAGTATTGTATCAATCTTCTAATTAATGTTAAGCATATATTTTGCATCCTATATTATGTCCTGCATCCCCCCCCCATTTTTGTCCATTTATTTCTTTTTACCTCGGAAACAATGATTATTAATTTTCATTCCTTTCTTCGTTTATATGTGGGAATTAAAATCATTTTTATCCCATTTGGTGCACTTTTGCAAGACTTCACGTATGAAAAAACACCCCTTTCATTGCGTGTAAAATCCGAAATTTCCGCTTGAGGTACGTTTTACTGTCTCATACATTTCTTCGCGTTGACCTGCATTTCTGAAATACGTCTCTCGGAATAATTTTTTCTTCTATTCTCAAGGAATAAAAATGCTCATTCCTATGTTTATTCTTACAGGAGGCAATTTTTTCCCCCGGCTTACATGCATTTTACTGTACATTATACTTGGCCCTTCCCCTTGGAAAAGCACGGCCCTTGAGCGCTAAAAATCCAATATTCCAGTTTTAGCTTGCTTTGCTATGCTCTTGCTTTTTAACGAATAGATCTAAAATTTTAAATTTCGTACGCCGGAAACATTATTATATCAACATTTTAGTGGGTAATTTTATACTTATGCTTAAATTTGTTCATGTTGCTCGGAATAAGTGCATATATCCGCGAATTTCGAAACTAATTACTAGTTGGGAATTCGATTTGTGGTGGTGATACGCTAGGATTGCAAATATGCTCATGAAGGTCGATGAAATACATATATCTTCCTCGAGCCCATGTCCCCAGAGGCGTCTCTATTCTTCAACAAGCACTCTTCCCAGCTTCCTCTCTTCTGTCCGTGCCACCAACTGCTACCGTGGATGATTAATAGTTCGCCCTTTCCCCACCCCCCCTCCCACCTTCCCGCCGTCACTGGATGTTCCCGTTTGGCGCTGCCGACTTGTTTTCGTCCCGCCGCCTCCGCCCCCCTCCCCACCCTTCCACCCCCCGCGGGCATTCCGTGCCTCTTTCGGACCAGCTGCTAATCAATCCCTTCTTGCCTCCATCCCCCCCCCCCACTTGAAGTGTTCCCCGTGCGCTTCCGACGTCATGGGCTTACGCATTCCTGCGAGATGAGGCGACCCCTCCCCTCCCAACTAGAGTCCACACCCTCCCGTCGCAAGTCAGGTTTCACGCCTAGGTTTCATTCAAAATGTCAGGCGACGTGAAACCTTTTAGGCTGCTGCACCTCGGACGTGATACGAGCGAATCAATTGGGTCACAGTCTTAGGATGTTTTTCGTGGCATTTTTGAGGCCCTGAAATAAGTTATATCTTGGTCTGCCCTTCGTTCCCATTTGACCCCTAAGAGGAAGTGAGGTATAGTCGCAATTAAAAGATTCGTGTGACGTATTTTTGATTAAGTATTGTTTATTCATGTGTTCCCAATAGCCCAGGCGGATGAAAGTAATCTCTTATAATAACATATGGTGTATACCCTTTAAATAATGTTTATGTTCTTTATGTTCTTATTGGATGAAACTTGGGTGACATAAATTATTTAGTGGTTGTAAGCTTTACCACATTGAATTTTTATCCGCTTTTTTATCCTCAATATTCACATTTCTGTAGATCTTCTGCGAATTACTTATCTCTTAAAAATTCATTACTGGTTAGCCGTCATAGTGAGGGGAGTGATGAGGGATAAAGTACTTCGTAGTATTTGTACTTCAGTTTAGCGTTCTTCGCTGACCAAGATCGCTCTTCCAGTGATTGGCCCATTTGGAAGATCACCCCTCCGAATTCGTGACGTGTCCAAAGATGCTCAACGTCATTGGTCAAGTGGAAACCACCACTTCCATCTCGGCAGGCCTTTGCCGATGATTAATTCTGCAATATCCGTTATTCGTATTACTACTGAGGTTTCGTTGCAATCTAGCATCATCAGGCTTCGTAAGAAACGAAGCTAACCATCTCCTTATGATGTCACTTTGATACAATAAGATGGTCATGAAAAGTTGAACGAATAGTGGAAAATTTCCCTCAGATCTCTCTAACTCTAATTGTAATTTAATTCATCTTTTCTCAAAAATACTTTCTCGGAGACTTTTTTTTCAGAAAAATATATCATGTCCACAGTATAATATTTATTATGATTTCCTGGGAAACCAAGATTTCGACGCGCGTAACATAAATATTCGAAAGTATCCAAAAATTAAACTATTTGTGTAAAACGCCGTTGTAACTCCATTTGTAATTAATTCATAATTTTCATCAAAATTACTTGGTATTTTTGTCAGGGAAATATATGGCATTCCGAATTTACTGTTAATTAGTATTTGATTTTTTATGATTTCCTCGGAAAACAAGATTTCAAAGCACCTGTTGGAACTATTCCGAAGTTAGCTAGTGCGGTGGTTTCTGTCCGTAGTCAGTAATCTTCCGTGTTCTTGGAACCAGTTGCTCAGTTATGGTGGGTTATTGCCGCTCATTTGATCTGTATCGTGCTTATAACGTCTGGTGTGGTTCATTTTTGGCCTTTAATTATAGCGGATTAAGATTGATATCGTTTCTCCTAACTGTTCTCCCCGCAAGCCGGGATGGGGTTTTTCGTGTCGACGACTCGTTTATTTTTTTTGGTGAAAGTGATACTTCGTTTTTAGGCTCCGTTTTCATGTCTTGTCCATTCCACTGGCCTCGAGCGCTAATCTTACACATGGACCCGCCTCAATCCTCCATCTCATATCAATGCGTTATTTTTTCTATCATTCATTGGACCCATCTATAATCGTCTTTGTTGAGATGATGCTGCTTTGGGGATCATTTATTAGTAGCACTACATGGAGCATGAAACTTGCTTGAGGTGGTGCATATAAATTTACCTTTGCATATAATGTAAACTGTATATTCCACGTGTTTGTTAACCTTTTCGTGAAAGATAATATGCCATTCCATGGTCGCTGAGGTTGTATTTATATGTACTAGTGAAAGATTGACTTAGCTTCCTTTCGGGTGATTTCTTTCTGTTTTTTACTTTTAAAACTTAATGAATATTCTGCAATTCTTATTTCTTAACGGGGCTATTTTCATAGAACTTTCGTGAAACATGTCATATGTATCACCACGTTGTCCTATACCAGTTAAGTTCTAATTTCAAAACGCTATGCAGGAAAATTTACCCTCCCCTCTCCAGCCCCGCAGTCACATGTATTACTGGATGCTTCCCTACGTGGTGTTTGATTTAAAAAAAAACTATATAAATCTTGCAATGGCGCATTTTATGTGGAAGTTTCCCATGATAAGTTATTGTAAGACTAAATTATAATAATCGTTCGCATTCAGTAACGCATGAGCATCGTCATTTCTTTAGCATGGTAAGACATTTATTACTCATGCACTATTGGAGACGTGCAAATTGAATTACTTGACTTTTTATAAAATCGAACTGGGTGGAATGTACATTAAGTACCGGTGTTGTATCATACTAATCTCGGTTGTCACTAAGTGTTTAGCGAGTTTACCCCAATGTTAAGCCATTATAATTGCATAAACCTTGCCATATGTGATTGCACGTGCCGGCGGGTGGGTGAATGGCGCGAAATTGATTTGTGGCTCTTCGAGAGACGGAGAAATCAGAGTCAAGTCGTCGCCTCCCCGCTTTTGACACGCGAGGAAAGGTGTTGCTGATCATTAAGCACCCGTTATCTCCTTGGAGACCCGCGGAGTCCGTGGCGCCTTCCTCCCGGGTCCTCACTCAAGCGGTTGACTCACCACTTGGACTTTCACATCCACTATGATGTGAGGCAAGGTTCGAACCCTCTGGCCAGGCGTTTCCACCTCGGGGGGGTTGTGTTTGAAACCGCTCGTGACTCAGGAGTCACGTGGCATTACCTCGAACGGTAGGAGATTTTGGTGAGTTTTTACTACACCGATTGATGACTTAAGAGTCTAAAATATTGTTTAGTTTGTCTCTGATCGCTATATTCATACCAGTCGCCAATATTTCCGCAAAAAAACGCGATCGGGAGGGCTGCGTGAGATTTTTACGAGTGGTTAGAAAACATAAAAATCCCGAACCCTTCGTGATTGTTTCATGTGACTCCTTATTGTTCAGAATCATTTCGAGTGATTTCAATCCCCCTGGGGCCTTATTCAGCAAGCACTTGGAACTGAAGAGCTTCGAGTTCAACGTTTAGTCTCAAAAAATTCGATCGTTACATGACAAATGTTAAGCCGAGGATGTATAGTTGCAACCTCGACATTAAGGATGTTATGTTGCTTCGAGCCCTTCCTGAAAAAGACCCATGGTCGATGGAATTCGATGCAGGTGAATTGTTGGTTTGAGGTAGTTAGAGTTACCGCGAAGCAGGGGAATGTTGCCAGTCTGGAAAACCTGGACAATTTGAGTAGATAATGTCATGATTGGAAAGTTTGGAAATGTCATTAAGGTTACTGGATTAAGAGTAATGTTCGTGTGTTGGGCTTGGAAGTGAAAGAAGGAAAGCTGCTGGTGGTTGAGCACCAGTTCGCGGGAGTTAATCGTCGTGAAATCATTTGACTCCACCGTGATGTATCTAGCACCCGTGCGAATAACTTCGTATTTTGCTCCTTGGGACGTTTTGCAAAGAATTGTTTCTGATGAAAGCTTTTCCGAGCATGCAGCATTCCCGATTGGAGATGTCACAGACAGATGGGGTGTTGAAGGAATGACGGGAAATGCTGAAGAGAAAAGAAAATAGTGGCATAATTACGAGAACGAAGGTATGCGTTGCTGGCAAATGAAATGGTGTAAGGAAATAGGCACTGTAACGGGGAAAACAACTCTAATCTGGTCAACAAGCATTTTGGCCATAGGAAAGATGCATGCGACAAATATAATTAACTGAAACCGAAGGAGTTTTTACGTCTATCGGAAATTTATCCTATGATCTTTAACTTTCGCATGCCCTTAAATTCCGTGCAAAACATACGTATTTTTTTATCCCCTATTTCTCGACTTTCTGCCGGACCCTCTTCATGAGTCATTTTATCTTGAAGAAACATCTGGCATTGGAAAGGATATGTTGCTTTGTAACTATTGATTCCTATAAAGTTATATTTATTTTGGCAATATATTATAATATATTAGTTGCTATAGTTACAGTTATTTCTAATTGCTGATTGCTCCGTTAGTATCGTGAACATATTATTTCATGTGGAAACTCTGTATGTAAGTCCTGGAAAACCTTGGTGGACAAGGAATTCAATGAAGTGGAACTATGTCACCCTTTGCAGGAGGACTTTGAAGTAGACTTTGATTTACTCTATGTGATACGTAGTGGTCTGTCTCCATTTCCTGAGACGTGGGTTCTTTTGAAGAGGGGACAATGAGAAATGAGATGGGAGCATGCCATCTAGGTAATCCAGATTGTGGTTTTATAATTTCCGAAAACTTTTCATGCCGCCTTCCTTTGCGTTAGTCTGCGATACCGTCTTCAATCAGGAGACGTAGGTACTTCAGCCTGTTCGCTGTGAGGTAGCGAGAATTTTATTGAGAAACAAAAGTTTATTGATCAATGCAAAAAAATCGATGAAATTAAGATAGTCCGAGCGAGATAGTTCCCTAGTCATAATAGAGACCATATTCGAACTATACGTTTTAATTTCACCTGCTGTAGGTCACATCAATTAAATATTGCAATTATATAGTTATATATGACAGAAATTGTAAGTAATTAAATGAAAATATCTAAGTAAGTCTTTAACTTGACTCATTTTTTTCGCGTGGTGCATGTGAAACTCCTTCAAAACGGAAGGTTTTTGTGATTCCGAAGAATTTACTGCGGTGACAAAATGATTAATTTTCACAAATAGTTGAGAAAACGTGCAAACTACTCACTGTTAGTTTTTTAACTACATCTAAATGTTAGAAATGCCCCATTTTGTAAATAATGTCTCTCTGGAGTGCATGCACGTACCATTTCCCATGTAAAAGGGCTGGTATTTTTTGGCAAATATCTCCGAAAGTAATGTGGTAAGCGGTAAAATTTGTGGTGTCATTGGATAGGTGAGATATTTTTCTTTAAATTGAGACCAAATACATTGATTTCTACGTCAAATGATATTTCGCTCGAACTACCTTAAATAAGCGGTATGAATAAAACAACTTAGCAATAGTGCGTTTCTAGAGAAAATATTTAAAGTGACCCTTTGCAGAAAATAAATTTCTGTGAATTAACCTAAAATGTGTTGTGGATAGTACGGTCTGATAGTTGTGTTACTGTGATATAACCGTGAGTTATACGGTGAGCACGGGGATTTGGATAGGATTAGAGAGAGAGGGGGAGGAGGGGTTTGGAGGAGGACGGAAGGAAGGAAAGGGGAAATGTGAAAGTGGAAGGGGGCGGTCGGGGGAGGAAGGCGGCGGCGAACGTGTTGGAGATGGAGACAATTGACCTTCCTGTTTTGGACCCGAAGAATTTCACTTGTAACGGTTTTGGCGGCCACCGTCGCACGCGAAGGGGAGGATGTTTGCCCTCGTGTAATCTCGCGCCTGCGCGCGTGGATAATCATCTCCAGTGTGGCCCTTTATCCTCCCCCTCTCCACTCTTATCCCCCGCTGAGAAATATGAGAAATTCCAAATGAAAAAATCATCCGCCCGACCAGTGATACGAATTATTGGATTCTTAAAATATGCGCTGAGTGAGTTCTCCATATTAGCCATCCGAATGTCCTGTATTCTCATTAATTGAAGGTAGCTTGAGGAAAGTTTTTTTCTCTATTCTTAATATTGGTATGTAATATTGATACATATTCGAATATTGTGGTAAAATTCAAGCAGTTTTACGAATCCAAAAGTTTATTTAGTTTAATCTACACGCTAGGCTTAGTTTGCTTGATAAATTCAGAACTGATATTTTTCAGAGCGACTTAGAGAATATTATCTGGACTCCACACTACATCTCTAGGTCTGGCTGATGCGATAAAATAAGAAAGATACACTGCCGAAAAGATAGGTACAAAAACTCAATCTTTCCGCGAACAATAAGCGACAACAATAAAAATTGATCTCCACTAAATTCACTCCTATAATACATGTCACCATTTCATCTCCAAAAAACTTACACCTTTACACGGCTGTTGGCCTAACACCCCCTGTCACACGCCCAAGCGGCGGCTCGCGGGGTATTATGTAGATGTAATCAATGACCTGAGTACATTGTTCTTTATTGCTGAGCTTCTCTATATTAACTAACTAAATATGTTATATATGAGGTTTTAGCTGGGCTCGCTTTAGTGCACCCGAGTGTTGGAATCTTCTTCAAAATTGAAGTTTCCAACGCACTTTTTTGTCGTCCTCATTTCGATTTTTATAAACACTATTAAGGTGACTAATCAATTTTTAATAATAATAGAAAAAAAACAGCGAATCACTCGTCTTTACATTTCCGACTCAGCCCGTGCGTCAGTTATTCCTCAGATGTTATAATAATCTTTCTCTGGAGCGCTTGGTCATTACGTACCCCATAAAATCGACTTCTTCGTAGTAAATACCGTTTTAATTGTGCGATAAGTTTGACTAGATGTTGGTATCACTCGTAGTACTCATGCGCATTATCACTCGCTTCATGAGGATTGGGCACATTGGCGTAATCGAGGTGCTGCTGGAGCAGCCGAGATATTAACTTGAGCGCAGTCATCCGATGAAGGGGAACGCGAATTCGAGAATTTTGAAGTGAAATAAAAATAACCCGAATTATCATGCCAATGATTAAGCTTGCCCTCTCCGTCGTTTTCACCGTACATCTCCTTTGGATTCTCTAGTTCACTTCGCAATTTCTGAGAACAGAATGAAGTGTGCTTGTCTAACTCACAATTCTACATCCTAATTATTATTCTATTTCTCTCCATCAAGCTTCTCAATCTTCTGGCCAGACATCAGTGGTTAAATTCTGTTGTGTTATTTTTAGACACTTGTCTGAAAAAAACATGTTTCAATTCATGCTACGCTACATGTCTTTATTTTCTGCTGTTTAACATCGTAATTCAATGCTCACTTCATTTTAATTTTTGGAGCCTTGTTAGATGTCTGTCTACAATGCGAGAAATTATAATTATCATCTTATGATCGCATCCTCGCTTCTTCTATTTAGTTTGTTTAATTGATTGAACAGCATGGGCTCTTCCTTTTACTATTTCCCTTGAACATAGGCTTTCAATCATTAACTTTGGCAACTTTTCTCCTGTCATGTATTATATCATAACCCAACGTCTAATTTACCCCACTGAGTGCTATAATCTACTTGAACACGAATTCCTTTATGTTTCTCATTCCTTTCTGACACTCTTATCTCAGTAATTGGAAGACGGAAACTCGAAGAAAATGCTTTAATGGCGCTGTAAATATATTTTGTGCATAAATTAATTAATTAGCCATCAACTTCCTGAGAGTCGGCCACAAAGGCGATTCTTTATTCTTGATTCAGACGGATGAAGTTTCTTTCCCCTTAGGTACCGTGTTCGCCCCCGTTCGCATACTTAAAACACATTCGCACATTCTTCCGAACCCCTTTGTTCGTTGGCTTGAGGATACAATGCTATGAAACATCGCCATGGTATTTGATTGTCTCCGAGTACTTTTGGACGTGCTGTTGATTTACGTGATGCTTTTAATTTTCATGACACCTCCCGGCATTTCACCCGGCGAGAGGTGACCTTCCTTGAGCATCCCCAGTGATTTCTTCCTCGCTCTCTCGTTTGGCATTCCATCAATTTTCGTGGAGTAGTGGCAATTTGTTAGGAGACAACACATCCGAAAAGTCAATCAAATGATAAGTCTCATAATTATATTACTGCCCGGTAGTGGATGTGGAAATAGGGAAACATTTTTTCTAATATCTTTCTTATAATTTATTTTATTTTCGCAAAATCACCACTGTAATTTACCATTGATTTTTCGATTTGTGTAAATACTCTTTCCCACATTTTCATTAAACATTTGAAATTTAATGGCAAAATGTGGGTCGTCTTAGAGCTATATTTTTTCATGCTGTGATATGTTCGAAATTTTCCCGTCTGACTCATTACATTGCCTTCGGAAAGATGTGTTGCTCAGAAATTCTAAAAAATAGCGGCGTATCCATGGGAAAAATAGAGGATACCCACTGAATAGATATGTTTCCTTAAGGAAATACAATATTGAAAACACATAGGCATTTTAGCTACTCGTGATTTAGTTTTTTCACTACGTTAATAACTTTTACTCTCCCACTTCGTCTTCCGTGTGAAACGAATATCACTATTTTTCCTTGTTTTTCCATTGGTTATACGCAGACGCTTGTTTTTGTGATGGTCGAGTGTTGTATCCGTGGTACAAGTTGAGTAATAAGTGTGGAAGTGCCGCTTTATCTTCGTCTTGGTGAAGGAAGTTAAGGTTTTCGGCGTAGCTATATGAAATTAATGCAGTTCACGAAATAAAATCGTACATATTCCACTCCTTTTTTATTTCAGATCAAGGTTTTTACAATCAAGGGATCTTATTAATGACCTTGATTGTCGAAACCATGTTCGTAAAATAGAAAACGTTCATAGTATACGAAGTACAAATTCATTTAGTGACGTCGCGGTGAGTATAAGCAACTTTGCAGAAGGCGCTGATGTCGCTGCACCTACTATGCTGTGCACTGGGTACGTAAATGTCGACTTATGCCCTCGTCGCTCGCTTGTCTCTGTCGACCTTATCGATACTTATGAAGGCTTCCGCGTAGGCATGAAATCGAAAATTGATGTCGTCTGGGATGTCTTCCGCGTAGATCCATTTGTTGTGTCAACAGTTCTGCTAGCTTCGCCGTCGCCGCCTCCATGATGGAAAATGCTTTCCGACTCGACTGGACCTCAGACCTGTGTACTCCTGATCTGAAGACGTCGACTTTGATGCCGGCGAAACTCTTGTCTCAGTTCTTTGAATTTTCCTAAAAAGACCCGAAGGACTGAAATCTACAATCTCATCGATACGTATCAGTGTTTGAGATGATGATTCGTCAACCTGAAAAGAATTTTATACCTAGGGTCGTGTACTGAACCATTGGTACCACATTCAGTTGCTCTTGGGATGGTTGAAGTTAACAAGTGAGGAGTTACGCGGGACACCAGCTGCTTTTTGTTATGAAATATTTAGTGTGGAAATGAGGCTCTACGTCACCGAACGCCTTGAGCTCATTCATTATTATTACGGAGGCGGAGTCACTGATTTATTGCTCGACATCCTCTTTTTATAGCTATGTGCTTCTTGATGATCTATGTCGCCACTTCGGCTTATGGGTGGGAACATAATGAGACGAATCTTCATTCAAAAATTGGAAGATATAAGCCTCTTCCAGTCAATGTTTAAAATGTGTCTACTCCAGTGCCGAAGGCTTCTTCAAGGGTAATCACTAAAGTTACATGTAGAATGCAGCTCTCATGAGTGTCAGGTCGATACGGCGGCTTGTATTCACCCCCCCCCCTTCTCCCGGGGCAGAAAAACCGACATTGTAAGAGATACTTCTTATCAAGATATAGGGACATTAGCTTTTCTAGTACCTGGCCATTCTTGGATGCGAATGGAGATGATGTGGAGGCTAATTATACTGAAAAACATATCACCAATCTTCCATTTTTCCTCACCCAATCCCTTTCATATACCATCTCTTCGGATGACTGCTGTCCTGTGACATGTCCCGCGAAATATTTAACGATCTGTGTGAGGTTCAAATAATCAGGCGACAACTTGAGGAAATGAGTGACTGATAACACTATCACCAACTATATTTTCTAATTTTAAACGTTAAGTTTATTCCAGCAGCCTAGGTTTTGGCAAACATTTGTCAATATTTATGGTAATGGCTAGTGATATCCTGCTAATGGTAATGGCAAATTTTTGCAGAAACCCAGGTTTTTTAAATATACTCACGAATTCGTTTTGACTTATACAATTTTTCATTGGCTTGCTTGATGGAAAACTAGACTTAGCGGCCAGAAACATAATAGTTTGTTTATTGAAAATATAAACTTTTATAAAGATTGGTTATTCGAAGGGAATAGGTGTCTCTTCGTCAAAAAAGAAGAAAAAAGGATAGAGTAATTTGTGAGGTTACAATAATTTGTGTGAATAGTTTTTTTGTGATAATGTTATCACTATCTGAATGGTGAAATTGCCTTCACAAACCCAATGGTGGTGTCCGTCGCTTGATTCTGTGTTGACTATAGGTAGTTATCTTGAAAGCTTCCGCGGAGTGGTCTTGAATCCTGATGGCTTTCGGGATGGCTTCCGCGTGGTGTCATTTTAGTTGACAACAGTTTCGCGAGCGTTCCAGCTCGCTTCTTCAGATCTGAAGTGACCTGAAGAGATCGTTCCAAGCAGGGGCCATCGAAGGGATAGTTCCGAGAATGGGAGCGTTCCAGCTCCCATCATTTCAGACTTGAAGAAGCGAGCTGGAACGGTCGCGAAACTGTTGTCAACTAAAATGACGCCACGCAGAAGCCATCCCGAAAGCCATCAGGATTCTAGACTAGAGGTAGGTTTGTGTAAAGAGTGAGTGGAGAATAGGTAAAGAAAACCAGTCCATCCTTGCTGTTTAGTGCGTAAATTCTTTGGGTTCCCGAGTTCCACTGTTGCTGTTTTGAGGTCGGAGTAGTGTGCCTCGGGCGGTAGCAGGCCGCCTCACAAGAGAACTCCTCTCGGCCGCACCACGGTGCTGATGCTGCATCGGATGAGGCGGCGTATGGTGTCCGTCCCCCTTGAAAAAGGTCCGCGGGTGCACTTTGATGGGAATCCGTAGTTTACGAGCCAAGAAACGGGGGCGCCTTTTCTTATTTTATTTAATCCCTTCGCTTCGGATCTTCTCCGCCGGCTAACCTAACACCCTCGTCCTCACATGCCCTTCTTCCTGTCCCTCCCTCCCGTCCTCCCCCCACTCCTCCCCTCCCCTCTCGGCGGCGAGGATAAATGGCAGGGCGAGTGTTTTTTCTCTTAGATATCCGCTTCGCTTCCCTCTCATGAAATATCGCCTGCTTCATTACGACCCGCGATGACGGACCGCTCTCTTTCTCCCCGGCGCGGCGCTCTCATTGATAAGGGGCGCGAGAGTCTTTTCTTGGGACGTTGCTCTGGCTTCTGATGCACTCGTTTCATCTGCGCATCGCTTGACCCCTCCAAGGTCTCACTCAACTGCTCTCGCCACCAAAAATCTTTTCGTCCTTCTCCTCGAGTGATGCACCCCTTGGAACGATGCTCTTGTGCAGTATCCCCTGGCTATGGCCTCCCGCGATGGAAATACTGGTTCTCGCTCCGCTAAGTATTTCAGGGTGGCGATCGTCAGGGAATACCTGGAATTGTCAGGGAATTTAGAATTTCTGGAAAAGTCAGGGAATTCTCGTAACAGTCAGGGAGAAACTGGATTAGGAATCCTCGTTATTTGTCTACCGTTGCGTTTATCGGCTAGTCTTTCCCGCCCTTCATTTCACCAACTAAAACTAACGTCCGTCGCTGACGTGCATGGAAAAATCCCCAGCAATTCGTGGCGTATTCATTTGTGAATCGTATTAGTTGTGAATCAGACGTACAATGTATCCTTCTTGTATATCCTTATTGCGATATTTGTCTAGTAATGTTAAAATCATGATCACAATGTATTACACTCATCACAAAGAATCCGAAGCTATGCTGTTCGGAAAATTTTAACTCGCGTTTTTTTTTAATTCCGAAACTCAGGTCGAGGAGTAGCTGGAGCACACTGGCTTATAGTAAATATGTGCTTGCAGTTCTAAAAATACGACACGATAATTAGAAAATTCAAAACTGCCGTAGAAAATTTAATTCAGCAGAAAAAATATTCCAACAATAGGTGACCTTTTGGCGATCGGTCAGGGAAATTGGTAAATCCATCAGGGAAAAGTCAGGGAAAGGTCAGGGAACTTGAAAATTGGGTATCAATAGCCACCCTGTATTTGCATGTACATGTTACGCTGAGAGCCGCCGCGGGGGCGTGTGGAAGGGGGTGTTAGGACACGAGCCTTAAATAACGGAGATGGTGAGAAAAATGATCGGAAGAGAGAAATAAACGAAAGTAAATTTTATGTGAATGGAGTGTCCTTGTGCCTCGAAGTGTTTTTCATGAAATATGTAGTGGTGCATGGGAAGAAGGCAGTTTTTGCTCACCATTGTGTTAATTTGTCGTATGTTGTAGATTTTACGAGTTCTGCATATAGGTTGGGATTGTGTTAATAGTCTTTTATAATATTCTCAATGAAAAATCACTCGCCTAGGACTGGGATTAAAACCCAGGCCCTTCGATTTCGTGCCGAATTATTTGAATTTCGTGCCCTCACTCTTGTTTAGTTACCCGGGCGCCCTCTTTCATCGTGAATCTCATGGAGGCTTTAAGCACTCGGCGCAAAATGTTGTGTCTCGGTTCGGATCCCAGTTCAGGCGAATGATTTTTTCCCCCGGCGAATTTGAAACAGGTGTGGGATCATGCAAAACCGCAAGCCACCAGTGGGTGACTCCGTTAAAGCTCTGCGCGGCCAGTTCCGCATTTCGTGGAATAATAATAATCTTCATATGATACTGAAACCAGGGTGTCCAGCACTCTGGAAAACCGATGAATCTGAGGGAATTTTATTTTCACTGGAAGTATCAGGGAAATATCGAAATGACTCGGGAATTTTCTATGGTGTCAATATATAAAACAGCAACGGAAGCAATGTGCCTTTTCCGGAAAGTTGCTAAGTCAAATTTCCCTTGCGTTGTCGCATTTTGCATTCCTGTAATCACCGAAAATAGGTACAATGTTTTCTATGTAGGTACGTAGTGTTCTTATTGGTCATTGTCTGTAAATCAGTGGCGTAAAGAACGTGCCTTTATCGGCAAGTTGCGAAGTCAAATTTCCCATGCGCTGTCGCATTTAGCAAAATAAGGAAAAAAGTCAAAGTTCCTTCAGTTTTTTAAGATGCTGATCATTTTATATCAATACTATTTATAGCAAAGTCTGGCTGTAATATAACCTTGTTCCTTGAGCACCAGCATAACAATGTTTAAATCTAAGAAAGGGTGGTGATGTGGTTTTCTCTCAAACTATTTTAAGGTTTTGTGTTTATTTTCCTCCAAGTATAAAAGTTTAAAAATAATCCTTACGTTTAATCACCCAAAGACCATACCGAACATTCTCTTATAATTAACGATAAAAAATAAATATTTCCTCTGGAAAAATATAAATTGTCTGGAAAACCTGGAAATCTCAGAGAATTTTCAAATGCCCAGCTGCTGGACCCCCTGGAAACTCGTGTGGCCTGACCTTTTCAAGTTACCTAAGCGCGGCGTCTATCCTCCAAGTTACAAACGGCTCCCAACTCTTGTCAGTCGATCAGCTGAGTGACAATTTCCGTTCGCTCCCAGTGGTTTCTACCGAAGCTTGCGGCCTTTCTTTTTATTTCATTAATGTCGCGAATTTTCCTATTTTGGTTTCAATATTCCTTATAAATTTAAATGTTATGTTATTGTCATTGTATTATTTTTATGAAATTAAAATTATAATGTAATATAAATGTAATGTAAGCAATATACCAGTAGGGTAATTTTTATTTAGACTATTAAATGTTATGCTTGTAATATGCCACTATGTAATATAATAATGGAACCTTCTGACAAGCCTTATGGCTTAGAAGGACCAAGTTTTTTAATGCAAATAAAGGCATTCATTCATTTTAAAAAAATAAAAAATAAATAAAACCTTTCCACGCGGGAAAGCAAACGATCACAGTCCACCTTCTCGAGATTTGATGCTTCCCGGAATTAACCTGTCTCCCGGTTGATTGTATTCAATGATTGCGGGGGTAATCGCCTTCTTGGGAGCCGTTTCTATTAGCCGCCTATCCACCCCTCGGAGCCTCGCGGGGCGCGATACATGCTTGTTCCTCCCTCCATGCAATGCATTAAGAAACAAGTTCCCTTGGCACAACACCGGAAGAAACCCCCCCCCCCTGCAATTGCTCCCCTCGATCAATTTGTATGTGCACAAGCCTGCGTGTACACGTTTGTACGCATTGCGTAGTATTTGAGCGGGCAGTTGACTCCCTCGGTCCTACCTTTAATGAAATTCCCTCTGCCGGTCAGACGTCAACGCGCTTGTCTGTTCAGCTAGACCTTTAAAAACGCTTCCCATCGTATCATAGATCTCCTCTCCGGGAGAAGTTTACGCCGGCGGTTTCCAAGTTTTAACGGCTCTGCGGACTCGTAAAATATTCGTGCTTACCCCCTCCCGTTCCCCTCTGCCTTTTCCCGTTTCATTGACCCCTTGCGGGCTTCCTTTGTGTTCCTATCCTATGTATATATATTTGACGGTGGATGTTATGAATGAAAACTAATATTTTACCTTTTTATCTAGTAATCCCTCTAAAATTTCCTCTTCAATGAATACTGCTATTTACACCCTAATATAATACCCGCACACTTACGCTCAAAGGTTTACATTGCTAATCGGTAAATTGATGCGTTTATGGAGGTCTTGGTTCTTTCCAAATTCTGGGTACTTACTTTGGATGCAGAGGCAGATCGGTGCGTTCCGTTTTCTGAGGGAACTGCGGTAATTACGTTAGTTGATTACAACGCGAATTTCAGCTTTTCCTGTTACCCCTTGCTGTTGACTATTGAGTTTCCTCTTGGAAATGTTTAAGGTCAGCGATGTCCTTGCAGCACTAGTATGTCATTAGTCTAATAATAAAATTATTCGGCCCCGGTGGCGGCGGGGTAAAGTCCTCGCCTGCCAACCCTAGGGTCGCGGGTTCGAGTCCCGCCTGGGTAAAATATTTTCTGCCCAGGACATGGGTGTCTGTGTCTCGTACGTTGTTACTGTTATTCACCCGACGTAAATTGGCCAATTGTGCTGTATTCGGGGTAGTGAAGATAGACAAATAAATAAATAAATAAATAAAAATTTAATCATATCCGACAAGGACGAGTAGTCGATAACGTTCGTCATACTGTTTTTGACGGCGTCTTGGTGAAATACTTAGGTTCAGTTTTTTTCTGACTCTTGAAGCCACGGTCCTTCCCTCATTAGTGTAGTTACTGATTTGTTTACATTATCATTGATAAAGCATCCCGCGAAGGGATGTAGTTGAAGAGGTGGGCGTTCACTTCAGACCTGCTGCAACGCCGGTGAAACTATCTTCGAGTAAGATGATCAACTCGGAAAACATCCAGAAAATCCCTAGGCTTGTTCGTAAATATTACCTTCTCATCGCCAAAATGTTAAACGCTAACACTCATCCAATCCATAAAGAAAGTTAAGGTTGGTATTTCTTTTATCTCCGCTGTCCCATGGGTCACACCTGGATATGTGACCTTATTTTGTTTTGAAAATTTTTATACATGTTTGTGACGTTGTTGTTCTTAATTTTAATGGCATTTTATGATGATTTTACTTGCCTATTTGTAATAGTTATTGGGAAATGCGACCGAAAACTGCGGTAATTTTCTTCCGGTAGGCTGGTGAAGGTGAGATTGTTAGGGTAGTTGGTTGAAGAGTAAGAGTAATCTGGCGTATCAACTACTGCTGTAAGGTTAATACCCCTGATCTCTACATTGAACCTAAGTAGGAATTGTGATCCCCCTGTATTATCCCCGCCGACAGGATTCTAATTTAAATACTCTCAATGGCGTATTAGTAATAATAATTTATTTTCCATAGTTATATTTCCAGAAATAATTATTTGTGGTTATAATTACAGAAAAAGTATTCGACACACTTCTCCTATCGACCGTTCTAAGAATGAACAGGCTGGTGGAAATTTATTTTTATGTGCACAGCCTTTCGGGTTACCGCAATGTGTTGAGTTTAGTTTTCAAAGCATTGTTATGCCGGAGTCACCTTTAGTGGAACTAAGTGCTCCAAGAAAATATAAAATGTCTTTTACAATCTGTGCTCGAATCCCGGTTCAGGCGAATGAATTTATTCGTTGTAAACATACCAAAATGGTGTGAGTTATTTTTTTTTGTTATTCTAATTGAAGAAATGATGGACGACTTATCTGGCCGGCACCCATTTAATGCGTTCTAAAATTGTGTGTGGGGACAGGATATTATTTGCGCCGTGAAATGAGTTACACACGGTACCACAGTAAGACGTTATTTTTGGAGAGCCGACTTGTTGCGATATTGTCCCTTTATTTTTCCTCCGAGGGCGTTGACTGTGCGCCCCCCCTTCCCCGTTCCTCCTCGCCCCCCCCCCCCTTCCCGCCCGCGATCATGCGTGTTCCGGTGGAGCAACAAGTGGTTCCCCGCCTCGTCGCCGGAACAACCCAGACAACGACTTCCCCCAACCGAACCACTCTCCCCTCCCCCCGCGTCACGTATAAGCACGTTCTCCCCCTTCCCTCCCATTCGGTAAACCCACCCTTTTCTCCTCCACACCCCGTCGGACCCTTATCCCCCGCCCAACGACCTCCTCCCCCCCCCCCTCACGCCACTCTTCATTCATAACACGTCCCAGTAAGAGGTTATCCCACCCCTACTAACCAAAGCGTGCCCTATCTCCTCCTCCTCCTCCCCTTGCCCTTGTCTCTCCCACCAGATCCTCCCACTCCCCGCTTATCCCTTTACCCCATCATACCCTGAATTATTCTCTAATCCTTCCTTCGTTCACCCTCCCTCGTCTCATCCCATCCTGTCCGTCGGAAAATTCTCACGCTTTCCGCCAATGTCCATGATATGACATAAGTTTCATTGCATTCATATTCATACTACATCTACATACTACCCCGCGAGCCGCCGCATGGGCATGTGGCAGGGGGTGGTAGGTCACCAGCCGTGTAAAGATGTAAAATTTTTGGAGGTGAAATGGTGACATGTACTATGGGAGTGTATTCAGAGGAGCTCAGTTTTTATTGTGATCGCTTATTGTTTGCGGAAAGAACGAGTTCTTGTACGTATCTGTTCGGCAGAGTATCTCTCTTATTTTATCGCATCTGTCAGACCTAGAAATGTAGAGAGGCGTCATGATAATATTCTCTATGTCGCTATGGAAAATATCAGTTCTGAATTTCTCAAGTAACCTAAGCCTAGCATGCAGCCTCCGAGTCTCTAGGGGCTCCCACCTTAATCCCTCTAAAAGTTGTGAGACAGTATATGTACGCTCGTAGCAGTTTTTAACTAAGACTACTTACAGACAGCCACTCTGTTTCGGACAGAAAAATTTTAACTTGCCTCGCTATGTTTCTTGCAAATTGAACTTGAAATTGCATCGTCTCAGATGGGAGAATGGGAGGACCCGGATGTTACATCGGGCAATCGGCTTCATAACTCTCAGTGGAATACCCGTTGGAACACCTGAGAAACTTTCCTTCGTGCGAATTACCGGGTAAACCATAGGTTTTCTGCGGATTTCTCATGTTTGCATCGGTAACCAACTATCTATAACTTATGATTTTGTATTTTGAATGAATGAGGTTGATTATACGAGGAAAAATACTTTCTCTGCTCAAAGGCAACGATGTTACTTTCGTAACTATTGTCCAAAATAGCATAAAACTCACACGTAAAAATCTGTCACAAACCAGATACCTTTGCAATTTTCTTATGCTATCTTTGAATTCGTGAACTGAAAAGATTGTTTACATTAGGGCAAGCCCCTCAGTAAGAGTGTATCTATACGGACAAAAGGAGCTCGTGGAAAAATAAAAAAACATACGTGGAAAAAACACCAAGGGGAGGAATAGAGTGAACATGTCAATAGTGTCTCAAACGAAAAAAAAATGTTGATGAATGATTGGGATGTTGGATTAGGTAATTGCCGCTAATTCACTCTTAGTCGTATAGCATTTACATCTGAATTGGGCGCAAGGAAATTTGAACGACTTGCTCGAATCTGTTTCTTATCCATCATGTACCCATTACCGAAGGCGTTTTTAGTAGCCTCTCTTGGATTGGATTGGATATTTGGGGAGGCGACCGACAACTTATGTCATTTCCACAGAAAGGGACGGGTAGGGGAGGAAGGGTGGATAGAAACCCGGCGTCAGCATTAGCCTGCTCTTAACGAAAGGCGCTAAGGGGACCACGGTTTAACGTCTCATCCGACAGACTGCACTTGAAGTGTTCTTCACAAAACACAATTAAGTAGGGATCGGGTATCCTCTGAAAAGCGTCCTCCTCTGCAGGGATTTGAACCCTGGCTGTCCGAATGGTTAGACAGTACTCTAGCCATCACACCAACCCGAACCCTCTTAACCTCTCTTTACTATCGTCAATTGTGGTCACTGAATATCGAGGGAACGTGCTCCTGTTGGCTCTTGGTGATCACTCAGAGGCGCTGCATCCAGTTAGGTCAGTAATAATTCACTTGAAGAATCCCACATTTTTTTCCTCGTACTCACTTTCAGATGAAATTGTTAGCGCTCTCAGGATTTCTTGAAAATAAAATGTAAACCTACCAGTTGCCTAACTTCTGCTTATCTTGCATTGGCTTTTTCTTCGAAATTTCGTAATGAATGCCCATAAAAGGACTCATGTTTTTTTTATTATTGAAAAATCTCCCCCGCTTAATGTTCATATACTTCATTTTCTAGGATGATTGCTTTTGGGCAAGGTTATCCATTTATAACGTCTTTGTTGCGTGAAACATGGTAATACTTTCGTCTTGTTTAGTGCCTCACTTAATTGATCAAACTCGGTGCTTGGTCAAAATTATATTTGATTATTCGAAAATTTACGGATTTCCATTTAGTTTAAAAACTGAGCTTTACCTTCCTTTTCATTGCTCTTTACTAATTTCCTGTAACATGAAACCTCGGCAGATTGGCCTGTCTTTGAAATTGGCCTACCACCTTCTCATTACCATACTGAATGCTTCCTGATTCGATCCAGAATTTCGCACCCAATTTTTAGGGGCAAAGGACAAATGTTTTTACCTCTTTTTTTCGAAATGGTTCCTGTGGATATTTTGCTGCCGTTTTCTTTCATGTGCTTCTCCTATATTACGCTCTTTTTACTGCCTCATGATGCGCGTCGTGGTGATGCGCATCAATTGTAGCCGAAATATTGCCTTTTAGTGTTCTGTGAAGATATTTATTGTGAACATAAAAATCTCTTCAATGTTCTTTACTGCGTTCAATGAAATCCTTGTTTATTTCCGCACATGTTACTCGTGGAATCACATGGCTTCCTCATTCGTAGCCATTTTTTCATTCTTTTCTCGACCGTTTATTGTCCAGTTTACCCCCCTCCTCTTTCGTAACCGGAAGAAATAGCACCCTTTAACTGGAAAGGCCTGTTTATCCTCTTCCTTCCTTTCTCTAGCTAGCACTCATATTTACTTCTCGTGTTTTCAGTTCGGTTTGTTTTGCGAAATATCCTATATGGCACACTTGTGCGTGCATAATTTTCGACGACTTGTGTTTTGAAACAGTCGATACCATTCCTCCTTTCTTTTTGCAATGACTTCTTTCACTTTAATTTCTTTTACAGCAACAGTCATCAGTCAATAGATTGGTTTGCTGTTTCTCTCCACTTCATTCTTCTGTCGGCTAACCATATGCACAATACGCATTCTATGGTAACATACGTCCTAACTGTCATCTGGTTTATTTGCGTGAGGTTTTACAACAGTAGTTTATAAAACCTTTTTTTCCTTCGGCTGTTACAACTATAGTCTGAAGTTCTTCGCTGTCGTCCTCAACATATCTCAGCTCGTACTGATCTTTACATCATGTTTCCTCTTTCTGCTGGCTTTTATCTAATTTTGTGTTTAAGAGCGTCAAAATCACTGATCTCTGCTCCCAGCGGGATTTCGTCCCAACTTTCTACATTCACATGTTTTTTCCCGTACCCCGACGACGAAAATGTCATGTTTCGTCACACACTTATTGGGTCCACGCCTGGGTCAACTGTGTGTATTTCTTTACTGTCTCTCGAGTTTAACCTTTGCTGCCTTCGGTGCGAAAGTCAGTGTTGTTTGCCGGTGTATAGATGCCTCAACCGTTAGGCCGTATGAGATATCTCACCCGTCATGCCATAAAATTGTGTATCGTCTTGGTGTTGAATGACGTCGATTCCCCGCGTTTGACTGAAATTTCTTGCGGTCCGTTTTTTTAGGCGCCGTCATAAATTATATCTTTATACTACCTAAAAAGCTCGGAATTATCCTGGAGAGACTGTTGGTATTATCTAATTCTGTGCCTAATCTATGACCCTCCTACATTTCCTGTTTGCAAAATTTGTATTTTTTCTGTAGAAGGTGTATTTTATAATTAAACGTTTTTCTTCAAGGGTTTCTGAATTACCAGTAAAAACTTTCGAAAAGCTTAGTGATTATTATCAAGTATTTTGCCAATTATATAAATAGGAAAGTATGAAATAATGTCTTAATGAAACTTTTGATGTAAAATTTTCCTAAGTCCGTAATTGTTCAATTGGGAAATTCCATTGAATAAATGTGCATTTGTTCAGAATATGCTGTCATCGACTCAGTTAACTTGCATCTGTTTTTACACTTCTTCGGATTCCTTTTCGAGGTTACTATTGCTGATATTACCGTAAAACTATAACTACTCCCAAATCTAATGTCAAATCCTTAAATTCGCAGTTTCGGAGAGTGGGCTCCGTAGTTGTCACGCATTCCCAGTTTGATTCTTAAATCCAATTTAATGCCCATATGACCCAATTCCCTGTGAGAGAAGAAGTGAGCATCACCCAAAGGATATTTCATCTCGTGGGGGGGTTCGTGGGAGGAACTTTTTTTTCCGGAACCGTTGCCAGAGAATTTCAATGGCTTTGTATGCCGACAAAATTCGAATCTTATGGGGGTTCGGAGGATCCCCAGGAGACGGAGATGGGTAAAGGCGGGTGGGGATGGGGGGGGGGGCGGATGTCTCACGGAGAAGTTCGTTGAACGCTTAGCAGCCCCCAAGCCCAAGCGTCAAATCCCAAATTAACTCCCTAACGATGCTAAATCCGTCCATTTTAAGAGCACCGTTTCGCCAATACCTCATTCCATTGCACGCTCACAAGCACAAACTACGCATCCCCCCCCTCGTCAATCCCCATCCACCGCAAATGGGTCTGTTTTTACTGCAGGAGTCGCTTCCATTGTGTTGTGAGCTCGCAGGCGTTCGGCGTCGGGCCCAATGGTAGACGCGCTATCCCCCGGGATCCCCCCTCCCCCCCCTGACCCTCTGTGAAATCCAAGTGCTTGAGGATGTGCGAAGACCAACGTCCCAGCGTCCAGCCATCGCCCCCGGCTTCGCTTCTGTACCAAAGATTACTACCCCATTCAGTACTCCCGTCTTGTTGAGAGCTGCGGGTGAATGTTTTCCGATTTTCCCTCGCACTCCCGGTCAGACTTGTGTCGCTCTCGACGCAAAAAGGTAACATTCGAGACGGCTGTCGCTCACCGAGCAAGGACATGAGGAATTCTATTGGTGTGCAATCTTGAAAAGATACAAAAGTCGCTTTCGCTTTACTACCGATCACGCGGGCAGTGCGCTTTAAAAAATCGCAGTGACGTATATTAGGAAGCCATCTCCACTCGAGTTATCAACCCGTATTTGCTTGCCTTCTTAATCCACACCGCTTTAAATGCACTGCGATGATTTGTGAGGAATTTACGTAGATAAGGATGAAGTCTTTTATGATTATTCCTCCGAAACAAGGGTTCCATTTGTGCCAACGTTATCAGGTCCGACTCGTTTATCGAGAGCAGAGCTGCTGAGCTCATGACGAGTTCACCAAATTTTTATCTTCGTGCTGATGGGATGGATTAATTTGGTTTCAGCTGAAAACCGCCTTGTTTTTAGTTTGATAATTCATCCACACTTCTCAATTTATGCTTTATATCGCACTTTTTTCTATTCTCAACATTATGTAATTATGTACGTCATCTCTTCCGTAATTTCTTTCCGCCCCTCCATATTATTTCGTTACTGCTTTTTTTCCTTTCTCGTCCCGTTTTCCACACCGTGGGCATCATCCAGTGAGTCAGTTGTGGTATAATCTGCCGGTGTCGCACTATTCCAAGGAGGCGAGGCGTCCAAGATCTCTTCCATAAGGGCTCATTGATCCGTAAGATGCGTTCCACCCAGCGATCGGAATCGAGATCAGAGGGACCAAGGGGGGAAAGCACGCTAGTGGCATCGCTGAAAAACAGAATGTCCCACTTGACCTCAATTAGTGTCTCGCCGTCCGACTTCCTCGTAGTTTGTATCTCAGCGGCCATCTTTTAATTGCTAGCTGATCGTTTTAAAGTTCTGTAACGTAGGAACCCGGCGTGGTAGTGTTTCGTGGTCGTCTACACGAGGATATTGTCAATGAGGGATGAAATTTATGCTATTCGGAAAATAATCAGCGTATCCTTGACATCGGAGAGCCTATTGCCTTTCTATCCTCTTGTGTGTGGTATGGTTTTGTATTAATAAAGTTAACACTATTTGAAAGTTTTTAAATAAACCCACGATTTCCATTTGCGTCTTTTGCCTCTCGACATTAGCGTGATACATCGGTTCCATGTGTTTCCGCAGTCTGTATTTCGATGAAGTTGAACCTCAGGTCATATCGGGCTGTATTTTTTAATTAATGCATTTGAAAGTTCTGGTAAAAAAATATACGGATGATAATCATTGGTCAAATTTAAACTGTTTAGTTATATATAAAACGCTCGTGAGGGACGGGTTTTGACGCTGCGCTGGAAAAGGCACGATGCCTTATTGGTTTTGAAGTTGACGCCATTGCGCTGTAAACACCGTACACTATCAGTTAAAATCACCACTTTCTACTTGTAACGCATGCTCGTAGATAATCTGTATTTGCTATTCATTACTGACGAGTTTGCCTTCTCACCTCTAATCTCGGCAGCGTTCAATCCTTCGCCTTGTTTTAGGAACTCCGTCACTATGGATATTATTATGGAGGATTATTTTAATTGGCCTTTTTGTCAACTGCAGTTTACTTACCTATGTAACCACTGTATTAAATACTAGTGTAATTAATTGCCTTTTAGTTGCGTCTGCAGGTGCTGACAGCTCTCGTTTTTGACGGACTAACCTGTCTATTGACTAAACCAAAAAAATTGGAAACCATTTTCATAGACACGGAATTTTCGGAAAGCTATGCAATTTTTTCTTGGCGCAAGAAAGGTTTCACGCATTTGAAGCCATGTTGCAGCCAATATATTGTACGCTGAAGTTATTGCTATTAACTTATTTTCCCGAAAATACTGGTTCACGACACTTGTGTGTATTAAATTAATTATAGTAAGCAATGAACCGTGGTATTAAGTGAATTTGCTGTAGAATTTCTATATTCCACGAAGATTTTCGAGCTGGCGATCGATCGACCCGAACGTGCAAACAGTCATTCATATCTCTCACGGTGTGGAAGGAGTTCCCCGAGGTGCCGTTTTAGGACCAGGGGAATTGTAATGGATGTATTTTTTTACCGACTTGACTTTTAGGCTTGCGATCGCGCGCAGTCGGACGAGGTGGGCGTGAGGTCACTCCCACACGTGCCCCCGTGACCCTTGCGCAGCCTAAAGGGGAAAGGGGCGGGTCGCGGGGGCGGTGCCCCTGAAGTTCGCGGGGACGGGAGGGTGGGTGTGTGTCGGGAGGAAAGGTGGTAACGGCGAGGAAGTAGGAAGGGAGTCGCCTCCGTGCTCCGTGGAGGGAGGAAGGAGAACCGAGTCATGGAGGACTCGGCGGAGGGTGGAAGTGCGTTTGACGGAAGGCGGACGGACGTAGTCCCTCGTGATTGGAATCGCAATGCCCGCAAAACTTCTCCCCGCATCTCTCCTCACCTTTCCCCCTCAGTCAGCACCTCCGGCGGCTTCCCCCGCCCCCCTCCATTCCTTCCCCACCTTTGAACGATTCATTCACATCCGGATTGTGGTGGTGTGTTTAGTGCGGTGCGGAACGAAACGATATTATGACGTGAAATTCCTGCGATACTTATCGATTTACATCGGTTCGGTTCACTTTGGCCGCTGCTTAGATAGCGTTTGCGTAGTTATCTTCTTGGTGGTATATGGCTTCAGTGCTCGAGATCTCTCATGTTTATTCTTGCTTTGTTATGAGTGATTCGAGACACCGTTAAATTACTTATGTGTTATTACTTTTGTTATGTTTTACACCTTCCGATAGTGGATAAGTTGCTGTCATCATCAGCTCTCGTCAATCCGAAGATTGGTTTGCCGCAGCTCTCTTATAAGCTACCCTTTTATTCCTAGAAATAATTTATAATTTGCTTGTTGTATTTCATCCGTGTTCTTCCTCGCAAACATTTCCTATTCTTACCTCCTCTATTGTTTTTTAGTATTACCCGTAAAATACCAGGCGGACGTATGCGATGTTATAATCGTCTCAAGTATCATCGTAACGCAATACCCTTCACTCCCATTTTTGATACTTTTGACCGTCGCTAAGGTTGTTGGAGCAATTTTTGTTTTTGAACAGATTAGCGCAAAACTTCGCCTAACTGCTCTAAACAGTGATATCTCTGGATGAAAGTGAAAAAATATTCATCATACCGATCTGGTGTTTCGGCTGTAACACGTATCCTGATGGCAACTGACATATATTTCGTAATAATTCGATTAAATATCTACAGATTATCTTCCTAAAGGCGAAATATTTCATTTATTATTATTATTATTGTTGCTTAGAATTCAAGTTTTCTCGCCGAGTCAAATATTCGGAAAAAACATACTTTAATGTAATTTCATCGGAATTCGAATGCTGCACCGAAAACTAGATTTTAACATGATTCAATTAAGGAAAAAATAAAGTATGATTGTTGCATCATTCCCATCATTTGCACGTATGGTACATTCCCACTCATAAACAGATTCACGCGTGCAAAATGTGGTCCAAGGATCGTTTTTCGACTCATGCAGAAAATAAATAAAATATGAACTCTGTGACCCACGATGACCGTCCAAACCGCCTTAAGCGTCGATACGAGTGAAAAGACATATTCTTGTCATTATCGGGTGATTGTCGTTTCGATGGGGCATCGTGCTCCCTCCCTCTTGACCCCGCCTTGAACGATTCATTCACCTCCCGAGGTGGATCCGATCGTATAACCGCCCCTTCCCCTACAGAACCACACAATGGACAGTTGTTCAAACGCACTCTAACTCACCGAGGGCCAGGGTGCCCTCCCCGCGGGATCGCAAGGAACAACCTCCTACTTCCACACCACCGGAACTTCCGCGTCGCTCAGTCCTTCCCCGGCCCTCCTGTTGACATATCCACCCGCGGTGGTGACAGAGCCACCGTGTGAGACGAGTGTTGTGATTGCCGGCGTGTGGCCTCTCCTGCTCCTCCCGCGATACCCGGAGGAGGTTGCCGCGAACTATTATTCGCGAGACGAGGTGTAAACGTGCGGGATGTGTAAATTCTTCGGTGTTTTCTTTGGGAATATTCAGAAGGATATCGAGGGAATGACATTGGACTTCGACATTGTGGTATCCAGAGGATGATTGTGATCGCCCTTGTATGGAGATTGTCTTGAAAGAAAATTTGCGTTTCGGATTGGAAAAATTGTGATGTGATTGAAAAAATGTCTTAGTTACATTTCTTGATCAACCTCATGAGGAGCATACGTCGTTAATCCAAAGTTAAACTATGCTTGCTTATTTTTTGGTAGTAGTGGAGGTTGCCTTGAATAATTCGTGAGCAGCTGAAGAATATCCCCCGGATGACCACAGGCACAGTGTGAAGATTTTTCATTAGTTTATCCACCATTGTCTCGGTATTTTTCCGGGGCATGTGGATTAATTTTGTCAATTAATCTGTTATGGATCTAGCGTCATCATTTCCAACAAAATTATTTCATTTCTGCAGATTTTCACCATTTTTCTCACCTCGGCTCATAGACATTGCGGTGATGAGTTCATAAGTGCATGAATTGGTCATTTTGAAGGCTAGAATCATGTTCAAGTGTCCAGTGTTACCACATCCGTTTGTGGTTTGGCTGGCTAGGAAACTTCTACGTGGAACTATTTATTTGTGAATGCTGGTGATGTGATTAAGTGGACATTAATATTGATAAACTGACCCAAGGATTGCTAAAAGTGCATTTGTGCGAGCTTAATCCCATTGAGTGCCCATTGTGTAAAAATATAGGCTTTCAGTAAACTTAAATGTAAATTAATATATAAACTAATAGATAATCAAGTAAAAATTTCTCAATGGGTGCTACTAATAAATATGTGCTGGGTAAGCCTGCTGCTCATGCATATGACTATCTAAGAGGTGAGAGCCACTTAATTTTAGGGAATCATTTGTTAACTATTTCAAAATTGCTTTAAATGTTGCAAAAATTTCCCTTTTTTACTATGGTAAAAATTATTTGTTTGTGAAGAGACCAAGTGCAATGGGAAAAAAAAGTTGGTGGAGAATCTCACTCACTTTCGCCAGTATCACTTGGTGGTATTCCATCATTAAATAAGAAAGAGGACAACTTTTACTAAAACCACTAAATTTATTAAAAAACAACCCAGGTTTCGATGTGCATTCGCATCCTCTACAGGTCAAAACCTGTAGACCTGAAGATGATGTAAATGCACATTGAAACCTAGGTTGTTTTTTAATAAATTTAGTGGTTTTAGTAAAAGTTGTCCTCTTTCTTATTTAATTGGCGGAGAATCATATTGGGAGTGCCCCAGAAGTGTGTTCGGGGAGGAGGAGCAAATACTCCCCATGCCCCTTGTCTTCACTCAATCTCAATAATTTTGTTCATTGAAACCCTGACCGAGATGATCAATTTTGTGTTTTGTCGAACGTTGTCTAAAGGTCCTCTGCTACCAAATTCACTTCATGATGTCTATGCCATTAATATTTATATCATAGAGATAAGTAGTCTCTCTTAAAATAATTATTTAGGAATTCTACCATTTCATTTATGGGTACTTTAGATTATTTAAAGCTTTTTGTTTATATTCCCTTGTTATTTTGAAAGTTTATAACATAGGCCCAGAGAATATCCCAACCACAGAGGAGGAATAATTTAAAATACTTTGATGATTTTCTTATGCAACCTGTTCTATGGTTAAATATGTTACTGCAGGGACCAAAATCACTGGTTGCCTAGTACTGAAATTATAAAATAAGTTATAGTGCTGATTATTGATAATTTGATTAGAAAATTCCTTTTGTTATACGTCATTTTTAATTATTCTTTCTTCTTCTTTTTCAGCTTTGAAGGTGAAGTTAATGCTGAGGAGGCCTATAAATCAGTTGGTTGCACAGGGGATCATGCCACGTAAGTTCTAAGTCACACTTCTAACATTGACATAGCATTCTCTAAATTATTAATTTTCAATTAAAGGAGCCATGACATTCAAATAACCTAAGTGGCATATTGGAAATCTATCCAGGTCAATGTTGAACTGGAGGAAAATTTTGCTTATCTATTTTTGTGATTTTAGATTGATGAAATTTTTCTCTAATCATGGGTAAAGTTTGAAAGTGACATATGATTGTAGAAATGTATTTTGATTACTTCAATGAATGGTGCTTAAAATATAAATATTTATATAGTGGGTGCCTAGTTGTTTTGAGGTTAACTTTCAGTATTAAGTTCCAATTGCACTTTAGGTGTAACTCAGTGAAATCCCGCTTTAGAAATATATTTTATTGAATTTCTGATGTCTCACGGGGTTTATGAGTGACACATCTGTGGTAGATGGCACTATTTTTTACTATGTCATTGTAAAATCTAACTGAAAACATGGTTAAATCATAAGTTTGGGAGATAGATAGTGGTGTGAAGGAATGGTGGGATGGTTCAGCATAATGAACTGGGCATCTCTAATTTGCCTCTCAGGTGGACCCATGCCAATGTCTGTGGCAAATATAGAAGGGTGATTAATATAATTGGATGTGTTTTCATTTGTGTCTCTGCAGCTCTGAAGACACCTCCAGCATTCCATGAGCAAAGGCAAAAGCTTGAGCGAGCCAAAACTGGTGACCTCCTCAAGGCCAAGATTCAGCAGAGACCCAACAGAACTGAGCTAGTGAGGCAGCACATTCTAGAAGGTATTTATTATACATCACTCCCCATAACATTTCCATCCAATCAATGACATTCTGAGCGTATGAGATGAAATATTATCCTTGAATTTTTGTGTTAAATCAGGCTTAACTGGGTGGTGATCGTCAGGGAAAACTTGGAATTGTTAGGGAATTCTCGTAACAGTCAGGGAGAAACTAGAATAGGAATCTTTGTTATGTTTCTACTGTTATGTATAACGGCCAGTCTTTCCCGCCCTTCATTTCACCAACTAAAACTAACATCCGTTGCTGATGTACATGGAAAAAGTTCCATCAATTCGTGGAGCATTCAGTTGTGAATCTTTGTTAATTAGTTGTGAATCAAACATACAATTTATCCCTTTTTTATATCCCTATTGCGATATTTGCTTAGTTGTCTTAAAATTCATGATCGCGATGTATTACGCTCATCACAAGGAATCCGAGGCTATGCTGTTCGGGAAATTTTACCTCGCGTATTTTAATTAAATTCCAAAACTCAGGTCAAGGAGTAGCTGGAGCTCATTAGCTTATAATAAATACATGCTTGTAGTTCTAAAAATATGAGACAATGATTGAAAAATTTAAAGGTACTGTAGAAAATATAATTCAGCAGAAAAATATATTCCAATAATGCGTGACCTTTTGGCGATCGGTCAGGGAAATTGGTAAATCATATCAGAAAAGTCAGGGAAAGGTCAGGTAATTTGAAAGTTGGATATCAGTTGCCACCTTGGTTTAAGAAGTGAATTTTATGACTTCTTTGCTACTGTTCATAAGTATTTCTTAAAATTGTTTAGCTGGTGATGAATGTTTCAGAATCATGCTTTTATGGAAGATTTATTTTTTAAAAGTGTGTATATTTATGTGAAATTTCTGTATCCCATTACAGCAGATATGGGTCATGTGGATCCATCATTGGCAGAACGCCAACGGATGTTGAAGAAGGCCAGGTTACAGGACACCCTGAATGACCAGCTGTCACACAGGCCTGGGCCTCTTGAGCTCATCCAGAAAAATATTTTGCACACTGAAGAAATAATTGAAAGAGCTGTTAAAGGTATAGTTTAACCCTACTAACCATTCAATCAATTCTCTTCATTCTTTTACTCATTTTCTTCTAGTCTTTCCCCCTTTGATTGTGTCTCCAACATATAACTCCAGGATGTAGTTTTTAGTTTAGTTACATTTACTTCTCTTCCCTCACCTGTGGGTGTTTAAATCTCTGACTTACAAACAGGTTGGTACAAAAAGTACTATGCTTTGGTGGTAGGAAATCATTTTGGTAATTCTTATTCCAAAGTAACTCTTTCTTATCTTTGAAGCCCTCTGTACTCATTTGTTTGTTATTATTTTTTTCTTAGTATGCATTGGCTTCTTTGGTAACTTCATTCAAACTTTAACATTATTTGTAGAAGTTCAAATTGTCACTTAATTGCTGCAATAGGTAATAGGGAGGGTAACTTTTGTTTGGCTTATTTTTTAAAAAATGGTCATGGAGTAGTTTTTCCTCTAACAATTGCAGTAATTGTACCTCCAATCCTTGAGACCAGCCAATTGTAAAAGATACTTTTTCAGACTTAACTTTGTATAATGGATATTCATGGTATTTGTGTTAGTAGTGTTCTAGTTTTGCAACCTGTGCTTCTATTGTGGCAGGCCATTGACATAATTATTCCAGGAAACATTCATTCTGCAAGAATCTTCATTAAATTGCAGCCAAATCTTAATATTGCTCTTTGGTTATATTTTAACTAATATCCCTGTAGAATTGCTGTTTCTGAAATCTAAGAGGGAATGCCACCAGGTCAAATTTAGCATGGAGGTCAGTTTATTCAGGTTTTTCCCATGTTGCTTCATTTTAACGGGAAACAGCTTCGCTAACGTTACAGCTAGGACAGGACCTGACGATGCTAGCTGTAACGTTAGCGAAGCTGTTGTCTGTTTAAATGAAGTAATGAGGGAAAAACCTGAATTAACTGACCTCAATAAATCACCGTGGAAGCCTCCATACCAAATTTAGCATTGCTGAAGGCATTTTGCAGACCAAGTCATACATTGTCCCCAGGGTTGAAGACAATAGACAACTGGTTTCAAAATGTTGGCAACATAGAAGATTGGACCAGGTAGAGATCCTGAATAGACCTTGCAACCAGCATTTGCCAGGAAATAATCAGATCTTTCCCACCCATTCCTTATCTTTCATATACCTATTTCTTTTACCATTTTCGCTTAGGTGAAATTCAAATTGTGCGTTGACTTACTCAATATTTCTGTTTTGATTCCAGAGGGCCAGATTTCCTTCAAGGCAACGTGTGAGGGTCACCTGGCTCGACCTCAACATCCTTCACAATATGTCACATTTGAGGAGGATTCTGGCGGCAGCTCAGAGGGTGCCGCAGGCTCACCCCCATCTTCCCAGTCAGCAGTCCCGTCTGCACCCACCGAGACTGCCATTCCCCACAGCCCTGGCCTCGCCTCCACCACGTCAAGCCTCAGTCCTTTGAGCTCTGTGTCGTCCCCGCAGAGTGTGGCCCCACCTGCTCCCCTCCCTCCACCTCCTCCTCCCCCTCCACCACCCACAATACCAACGCCCCCTCCCCCTCGGTCCATGCCCATCGCCACTCCAAGCCAAGGGAGTATCAGTGCTCAGCCTCCGACCCCTGCTCCTTCACCATCTTCGTCTGCATCGTCTACACCGTCATCATCCCTATCACACGTGTCACCGTCTCCCCTCTCAGCGGTACTATCGGCTCACAAAGAACAGGTTTCTTCCTCGAGTAGCAAGAACAGAAAGAAGTCGAAGACAAAATCTCAGCCCAAAACGAGGACAATTAAGTTCCATGAGTACAAGGTCAGTTATGTGGCCAATTAGTATGTGTGTACATATGGTTTTCTTTAGGTACCTAGTTGAGGTTTGGAACTTAAAATGAAATTTTTTAAAAATTCGTTTGTTTGTTTTCAGGGTCCACCAAATGCACAGCGTAACTCATCTTCTTTGGTCTCACCCCCACCTGTGGAGACGTCATATGAACTGCTACTTCAGCAGCAACAGTTATTCTTGCAGTGGCAACTGGAGTGGCAACACAAAGTAAGATATCAGCACATTAATGTTAAAAATTTTGTCTTGCCAGTGTATTTTTCTGTTGTTGAGATTGGTACAGCTTGTGTATCGCTTTCAAGTATTGAATTAAATCTAGTTTGATACTTTTGTGAAAAGTTCTACTTAGGTTAAATTTTTTGATTAGCCAGGAATTTGATTCTCAGTTTAAACTTCAATGAATATTTAGATTTTGGACTCATTGGTTTTATTTTTTAAACACTTAATATATAGTTAGCGCTAGAATGCACATATTCATCGCCCGAGTTTTGTTTCCTTACCCATTACTTATAATCTTGGGAATCTAATCATGTATCACCTTATGTGGTGAAGATGCTTATGGAAATTTTTAATTTAGTGGAGCTACTAATAGGGCATAAAAAATTGTTGTACTATTATCTATGTAACTTACTGATTTTTCAGTAACCCTGAGATTTCTTGAGAAACTTGAAGACATTCTATGTCTATTGCAAATATATATTAGAGCTGCGAAATCTCTGTGAAATAAGAAAAACCTAATACAGACGTTTCGATTCAATTTGCCAGTGTATCTGCTGATTTTATATGAAAATATTCTGATGGCCTGAATGGGTGAAATATTTTGTTGCATTCCTGAAAGTGCTTCAAAATTTTTGTTGCTTCATCCTGGGAAAAGCTTGCATATTCAATTTGTGGATGAATGTAGATCATTTATTACAATTTCCTGGGAAAAAAATCTTGCCATTTTAATTTTTAGATTTAATTTTGTGGGATATAAAGAGAAAATTCCTGATTCATCAGTTTATGTGTAATCCTTTTCATTATAATTTTTCTCAATTTTTTTCAGTATCCTCAGATAATCCTACCTGCTGCCCAGAAGCCGTCCGATGTAGGTTTAATAACAGTCACCACCCCATCACCTACGATCACATCTGGGAATGTGTCATCAGCATCATCACTGCCTCCTCCAACCCCACCACCGCAACCCCCACCACCCACCACTCCCATCTTCCTCCAGGCCCAATCGCCTGGGTTTGTTTCTTCCCCGGGGTCAATTGGCACCGCACCCTCTCCAGCGACAGTCTCAACAACAACTACAACTCCAATAATATCTGCTACATCAATAAGTGTGTCGTCATCAACATCAGCACCATCACCTAAGGATGTGGCTGCCCTCAGGTGCTTACCTCCTAAAATGGAAGACATGAAAGGTAAGTTAATCCTTCAGTCGTACTGCTAACCTTACGTAACTAGTCTAACCTTAGTCTTAGATCTCTGAACTGCTCCATAATTTTGTTTTTAGTTTGAGCAATGTCCCTTCATTGAAGACCGCCTCCTAGTCTTATTACTATCTGTCATTTATTAAAAGGTATCTGATAGGGTTTTCTTCAAGGAAATGTCGCCATTGTTTTGTTTCATGAGATCATTCATCAGAGTAGGTGGTATATAGGTTCACATTGTGGAAATTCATTGACATTTCCTCTGATTGACGCATTTCGATATTGTATTTTACTCTTTATTTCTCCATTTAACTGTACATGAAGAACATGTGTTGACATGGGTTCTCCCTCTTTAAGGGTTTGAATAGAATGGCTTATAATTGTTTTGATTCACCTTGTCCATCATCGTAGGTATTTTCTGTGATTGCTGTTGCATGTTCATATATAGTACTTGCTAAAGCTTTACATCTCATTAGGTGGATTAGTATTAGTTTTTCTTTTTTTTTGGTAGAAGATATTTTTGAAATCTTACAATGTATAGGACTTCAGTCTCTGCATGTCAAAATGGGGAATACATACTGTAACTGTATTTAACTGGTTTGGCAAAAATAATTAATGTATCCTTCTGATTTGACTAGCCTGGAGAAAACAACGTTACAGTGGAAACCTATTCTTGTTGATCGTTAATAAGCAAATTTGGAATAAAATATGACATTACCTTGGGTGCACTGGTGATCAATTTTCTCACCCCAGGATGAAACATAACCCTTTGGAAAATAACATTCTTTCCGAAAGTCACTGGTTCTTGTTGGTTGAGTTGGTTTGGGAAACACTGTGAACTAATCCAATATATACCGATGAATTCTTACAGTGAGTGACTTAAAGGCAGAGCTGAAAAAGCGGAATCTGCCAGTGTCGGGGTCAAAACCACAACTAATTGAAAGACTGCGTGCATATGCTGAGGCTGCTCCATCAGCGGGTAATTCTATGTGTGTGCAAATGGGATCACCTCCAGCATCATCCCCTGGAACTCCTGCACCTCCAGCGCCTCCACCCTTGCCGTCCCCTGCATCCACACCCCAATTGGGATCCCAGTCTCAGTTCACAAGCTCATCATCAACATCATCACAACACACAATCTTCGGAATGGATGCTAGTCTGGAAGACTCTCTGCCACGTATGTTATTTTGCTTCTGTCTACTTAGTATAGAATCATCGTGAATGGCAATTTCACACCAATTAATTCTCCCAGTAGTTTTATTGGGTAATGGAATTGTGAATGCAAAAAATGCAACATTTCACCATGAATATAAGGACAGCTGTAAAGTCTAAGGGACCTGATAGTGAATACTTTGCAGTGGAACCAGTTGTGTGTATGAAAATTTCTGTAAAAATATACATCAGTGCAAAATTGCCATTCAAGGTGAATTTTCTCATAGTTGAAGGTAATTGCATCAATTCGAGGGATTCATTATTTTTCTCTGTAAAATTTGTTTGACATTCGGTAATGAAATCATTACTACTGATGTTCAATCACTTTTACTTGAAACTTAGCTTGATACACCTGAGTTTAATTTTTTGTTCATGATTTTATCAAAACTTGTGAGCCTGGGACTAGCTGAATTTCTTTGCAGTGTTTTTCCACTTAAGAGGCTGCCCTATCTGCCATGCCAACATTCATTGTTGCAAAGTCTATCATAAGAACTACTTTCAGTTATCTGTGATAAAGATTATTCAGTATTGCTTTTATCTTGCTTAAATTTTCCAGAGCATTTTCAGTTGAATTCAAAAAAGAATATATTTCCAAGATGTTTAAGCTAGGAAGTGTTCAAGTCAAATGATTAATATATCTACAACTGACCCTGATATGCATTATGTTCTCCTTGATGAATGTGAATTTTCTCCTGGAACTTGTAGAATAGTCCTTGATGTTTTCTTGAAATCCAGGGGCAACCCTGTTTTTTTCACAAAAATCTCGTATTATGTGATGAATTTATATTATTTTGTTTATGACTGCCGATGAGATTACAATTTTGTTTTTCTGGACGACCTCGTTTTAGCTCTGGCAATGGACTCTCCCGTAGTGTCTCCTAGTGGGGCGTCCATGGATGCTCTCTCATCTCCATCTCCATCACCTCCATCACCGCTGTACATTCAGAACAAGTCAAATCCTCCATCAGCAGCCATGACACTGCAGGTCTTCTCTCCAGCATCAGAGATGGAGGTGGATCCAGAAGCTGCTGTTGTCGTGATCCTGGCACCACCTAGTGCAACAGCATCTCCCCCTGCCCCCTCTGCGGTGCCCTCGCCTCCCCCAGGGGTGAAGCAGGCTCCATCGCCTCCCCCTGCATCGTCCTCCTCTCCCCCCCTGCGGCCTCCTCCTCCACCTCCACCCCTCCCTCCCCCACCACAACAACCTGGCCAGAATGTGGTGTCTTCTTCCACGCCTGCTGTAGTGCCAGAGAACAACATAATAATAGGTAGAGTGCCTTATTCATACATTTTTTGAATCTTTAGTTTCTGTGACATCTGAAATGATGTAACTTGACTATGTAAGAGATTATGTATGTATGTATGTAAGGGATTTGGGCTTGTCAACTCATTGTCTTTTGTTGGTGACAGTTTCTCCATCCAGAAGATCACATGTTACATTTTAGACGCCTGCAGGATGGCTGGAGAAACTGTCCTTAATGGAAGACAATGTAATGTGCAGGGAATCCTGAAAGGGGAGCAGCATCATCTATCATTCATTTACATCCAAAGATTCTTCTCTTATTGATACCTATAGCTTTTTGTGCTTATTATCTATCAGTTTTTAATATGTTCGAAGGCTCCCACCATTTTGCACTTACTGACTGCCGCTTGCAGGCAGAGGCAATCACACTTTGATAGATATGTTGTTGTGCTAATTCTGTATTTCTCATATAATCACAAGATTGCTGTTTCTTATCTATCAAGTGACTAGTAATTTCAGTACAAATGACAGTGAATATTTAAAAAAATAAAGTTGATTTTTGGCAAAAGATTTTATCATTGATTTCAACAGATTCAGGCGAGATATCGTGGAAGTTCATCATATTAAAACAGAAACAAGATTTGCACTATTTCACAGGGTATTTTAATGCATATGACGCATTTCAGCTCCCAGAGCCATCATCAGGTACAAGGTCTCGTATGCATTAAAATACCTTGTGGAATAGTGCAATTGTTGTTTCTGTTTTTTTTTAATCATTGATGTGTGTATAATCTGTAAATATCAGAGGAAAATACTCAATCATGATTATTCTTACTCTTCGTAAACAAGCTAATGTATTCTCTTATAAATACTAATTTTTTAGGTAATGACATAATAGCACAGCAGCAGAAAAAGATAAAGGAGTTGCAGAGAGAATTGTTGCGCTCACAGTTTCAGCTTCAATGTGAACGACAACAGCAGTTGTTGCAACAACAGCTTGCATCTCAGCAGCAGGCTGCCTCTCAAACCCAGCAAAGATCCGGTAGTGCAGGTATTTGTCTATTTCTTTGAATAAATTGCATTGTGCTTAAAAGGGAAAATATATGTAAAATGCTTAATTATTTATAGTTTTTTCTTTCATCCTGTAATTATTTTCTTTTTTATGACTTTTGCATGGTAATTTTTAAATGTGTACACTACTTAATAGTTTTTGTTGCTATTTTCTCTAAATGCAGCACCTACAACTAACTCAGCTGGTGAGGTGAAACCAGCTCACCGATTGGTTCTCCAGCAGCATATTCAGAACAAGATACAGCAGCAGAATTTGCAAATTCAGCTACAGCAATTGCAGGATATGCAGCTCAAACAGAAAAAACAACTGCAGCTTCAGCAGCAAAAGCAGAAGCAGGCTTCAGCAACAAAGCAGCCGGGACAGCAAGTTCAGCAGCAGCAGCCTCAACTGCAAGCTACGCAGAATGCCAGGGCAAGTTTGGCTGCTTTTCTGCAACAGCAGAATTCTGCTACTGCAGCATCAAACAACAACAATGCTTCTACTACATCCAACAATAGCAGCAACAATAACAACAACAATAATAACTATAGTTTGAAGAAGGGGGCCAATAGTCATCAGCAGAAGGTGGTGTTAAACCAGCTGAATTTACTTAACAAGACTGTCAAGGCTGAGCCATTGACTTCCATTGGCCAAAAAACCACAGGAACCACTCCAAATGGTGTTGTTGGACATCACAGGTAATAAATGATATTTAAATAATAAATGTGTATTTTCATGATTATTTATTATATCACGGTGAGGTCATGCTTTTATCTTGTTTATCAGCCTTCAAACTAGTTACGATTGAAATTCCTAATAGAAACTGAGGGAAGTTTTTATGATTATGAAAGATCAAATCCCAAGAGAAGCTAATTTATGTCAGTTTATATTGTTAATTTTGAGAGTGGATAGGAAAAATGTCAAACTGGGGTGCATTGTGTCTTTTCGATTTTTTCTCAGAACGAATTAGTTACTTCTTGTTTCAATGCTCCATTTCTTTAGAGTTTTATTTTCTGAATTTTTTAAATGCATCAAAATACAAATAAGTATTGAGAAGTGAGATAATAGAGTACTTAATGAGAGTATTTATTAATAAACAAACCAGTTCCACTGAATCCATGGTTAACAATTAATGCTAACTTTAGTATTGTAGTTGTATGACAGTTGATCAGTGAAGATTGCATACTTATTGGTTTGATTTCTATTTTTACAGTTTTTACTGTGGATAAAGTACTTGTATGCTGTTGTTGGGATATAGTTTACAAATTCATATTGCCATTACTTATTTCTAATCGCCATGGCTGATTTTAAACATAGCTGTATCTCATGCCACTGACTCTGTTGCTTCCCCATCTTTCCTAATTGCTGTCTATATGTTTGCTGTCATAGGACTGCTTCCCTGCCCAACTTTTTTGGGACTACCTTTGGATCAGCAAAGCTTGCTCAGCAGCGGCTTCCACTGCTGGCTGCTCAGCAAGGGCAGCAACAACACATTCAGCAGGTGACAATGATGCCAACTGCAGAAGAGACACAGAAGGGCATTGAAGGAGTTGAGGGGAGTGGAAGTATTGGGGATGCAATTGGATTAGAGCTCTCACCCCTTGGAGTGCTGAAACCCGAGTCTCCCCTCTCGCCAGCTGAATCTCCCTCACCATCTCCACAGCAGTACCTGATCACCAAGCATCCCCCACAGTATGAAGAAGCCACCAAGTCTCTCAAGATAAAGCTGGTAAGCTATCATTCATTTATTAACCCCCATGTTATCATATTTGATTCTCATTGATCTGCTCCTATCTCCAAATCTATGCATGAGGGTCAAGCAATGTAATTTTCCCTGTGATTATAGTGTTAGTTTATTCTTTGCCCATAATTTTCATTGACTCTGTATATTATTAATATGAATTTTAAGCACATATTTGTTAAATGTCTCCCAATTTGCTGCAACCTTGACATTTATGTGACTAATTTTATATTGCAGCTCAAAGTTCTAGAGTTAAATAATGGTTGGTCATAGTTGTTGCTAGCATGTCCCCCATGCAGTGATACTGCCTTCTTCCCTCCCCAACCATTTCCTACTTTTCCTCAATTTTATCACTAACATGATACTTGCTCTTTCCCGAAAAACTTCATAGATGTGTGAGTATTTCCTTCTTCTCTGTGACACACATTCCATTTCATGTCATGTATTTGTTTCAGCTCAAATTCATACCAATTCCTTATCTGATGAAGAGAAACTTGAAAACAATGAGTCATGAACATTTGATGCTTTGTGATCAGTAGGTAAATGATATATATGCTACATCATAGGAAGCATATTTTATATTGTTATTTATCTAATTTATTTCAGGAGCCTGGCTCAGATAACTCTAACCCTGAAGCAGGAAACTCTGAGTCTTCAAGTTCTCGAAGCACTAGCGGAAAAAGTGTGAAGAGTCAGATTGTAGATGATGTCCTTGAGATCCTCATTAAAAATGGAGGTAAGTAAAAGTCCTGCTTTCACTGGTATCAGTCTCATTTGCTGCAATTTTAATGGCAGTACCCATTTTCCTAATTTGAGCCATATTTGTGATTGAATGTTCTATTCCTAATTATAAATGTACTTATTGTATTGAGCATATCAGGACTTGAATTTGACCAGTTGTTTGTACACTTCCATGCTCTCGGTGTTCTGTTGGTGAAATAAATTAGGTCTCTAAATTTATCCACAAAAATGCATTGACAAACAAATGAAGATATTTGACAACTACTGTAGAACTAACAATCACTTTTGGGCTTTCCCTAGTAGCTTTCTTATGTAATAGAAAGTATTAGTGATTCACACAAGTGATGATGACACTTCTGTGCATCATTGAGTCATAGGTTCACTTTTAAAGGGCACCACCGGAATATACTTTGTCCTGTAGTATGGGTTGGAATACTTAAGTACAGAGAAATCTTTATGGACTCTCTTGATACGAATTTTATCAAATGAAGTGTCTTGATTTCCTTGGGTTGGCTATTCTAGTTAATGCATCATAATCCAGTTGTAATATAGTTCTAGGCATAACTAATAAAATTGTTTTTGCCCTCATGAATTTCCCTACAACATCTGATATTTTGTCCAGGAAAATAGATATTCAGTTATTAGAATAACTGCATAGCATGGCCATGAACGAATATAATACAGTTTTCTCATCAGCCCCCTAACTTCATTGACTCTTCCCTCTGAAATCACTCATTCCTGTGATCTTTAGGATAAATTCAATGGAATTTACTCAACTTTAAATGATAATTATGCTTTGATGGATATGTTCCAGAGCTTCCACCCAGTGCAGCAAATGATCCTGCAACTCCGACAACCCCTGGTCGCTCTCTTCCTCAAGGCCTCATTTTTGTTCCGTCAACCACTTCAACATCCACTGCCCCAGTTCAGAACGCCACTCCCACCACTACTGTCTCCATGGTGCAGCAACACCAGCAGCAACCAATGGCCCAATCACAGTCATCATTCGCCCAACTTGTGCTCCCCGAAGTGAAAAGCGAGGACATGTCCACGGACAAGCACATGTCCTCCTCAGACTCGCATATGTTCCACCCCTTTGACTTTGTGCTTGGTGCCGACACTTCCCCCACCCCCCTTCACCGTGTGGCTTCGCAGGAGAGCGCCACCCACCACGAGGACCACTCTCATTCAGAGCTCATGCCGCTCCAGAACACGGAAGAGCTTGGTCTCGACCTTGAGGCCCTCGACGTGATGGAGTTTGACCTCTTGGGTGGCCCCTCTCACCCCCCTCCCATGTCGCAGGTGGAAATGGGCCCTGTGTCCCCTGTGACGCCTGAAAGTCGGGGCATGGACCACATCCCCGAGCCTCACATGCACAATTCACTGCCGCGGGATGAGGACGTGGACATGGAGGCTGTGGTGGGGTCAGGTGGTGGGGGGGAGCTGTCCGAGATGCCCATGGACCTTGATGTGTCAGATTGGCTTGATTCCCTGATAGCCCCGGCCTCGACGACGCAAAGTGGCGGTGCATCCCCATTCCACCACCAGTCCCTGCAACAACCCCCTCAATATGACCCACTCCTCTCGCACAGTCATGATCCATTTGATTTATTTGATGATGCTGAGTTGAGGATGGCATCATGGGACAGGGTTGACTTTGCAACCTAGTGTGTGTGTGCGGTTGGAATGGATTTTCTAAAAAAACAAATACAATAGAATTTGCTTCGCTCTTGGCAAATTTCGTTATGCTCTGCATCTGTTTGCCGTGGCAATGACACTTTTTTGAGTGGATTGTGCGATCACAAACAGATTACTGAGTCCCAAATGGTGCTTTATAAGCAGACTGCTGCTTTACCATGAATGTTTTTACTAAAAATGCTCTCTGAAACATTACTGTAGAACAGATTGAATCTGATGGTTGAAGTAGATGTTCAAGTGAGTTGCGCGAAGTGACGAACATGGTGGAATGTCGAAATGTAGATTGCCCTAAGACACCTTGGAATCAAGCTGTGGAATGACAAAGAATGTGCATTGTTAGGCTTCATCCTCATTCTACAGGTAAGTTTGGAGGACTTAATTCCAAACAGAAGCCTAGTGTCACCATTTTCTCGGCAAATGATCTATTTTTGGAAATATCCCAATGATGAATCATGGCCATGGCTGGATTTGGGAGAAAAAGTGGCAGTGATAAAGACATTTCTGGAATCAGAGGTGTTTTTCCATGGAAGAATGGAACATTATTTGCTCTTTTTGATCCTTCCTTCCAAGAAATTCACTATTTCTGCAAGAGGTAATAAATAATTTTGTTAATGGGAAAGTAATTGCCCTCTATGATGGATACCTTTTATTGTATTGGTGCTTTGTCATCCAGGAAGGGGCAGTGAATGTTTGGTCTGTTCAAGGCCTTTGGTGGATAAGAGTACATCTCAGAAGTCTTATGTATGAACTAGTTCATACCTTCCATATATATTGAGTGATATTGTTGCCTACTTAAATGAGTCGACCATTTCTCATTGTCTTCTTTGATTAGAATTTGAATTTGGTCAGAGGGAACATTGATTTCAATGCGTGTGACCAATGAAGGTATGCAAAGGAAGGTTATTCGAATCATCTCCCTTGACTGTTATTATTTGCTCCTCATAATGTTGTGTGATTGTATATATTTATACAAGTCTGTTTTTAGCTTTGTAGTTCACAGAGCCATTATGTTGGCCCCACTTATCAGGGTATTGCCACTCCTTAACACAAATCATTGAACTTTGTCAGCTGTATGTGCTGTTTTTAAATGTGGGAAATAATGGTTTTGAAGCAAAAGTGATTTTTTGATGGCATGATTTTCATGGGCAATACGAAAGTCTTCTTGGCAGTTTTTTCTCTTTTATTGGCATCTTAGACGTATGCCATATCCTCACTTAAACCAGTTAGGACACTCATATCATTCATTGCTCAATGTATAAATTCCTGCATGGGATTTTTTGACAAAATCCTATCCCTTGTTACCACCCGTTAAATGTTCGCACTAGCTCCTCCATATTTAAATAGTAAATATATCCTCTTTATCAAGCATGAATTGCTTAGAAGAGTACATATTTTACCCGGGACAATCAAATTATCTGACTTCCATGTTCATGTTTATGGATGAAGTTGTCTGGAATACAAGCATTCACTTGTGCCACTCCTACCTCCCTTATCAAACTCCCAAGTGCTAATTCATGCATGAAGCATGGTGAAGAAAGAATATGGAAATGACTTGATCCTTTATCCTTACGTTTTGTGAATGGAAAACTCCTGAAGGTCTGTTAACCCTTGATAGAGTTTGATTGTTCTGATGGGTATCACATTCGAGGAATCTTCCATCTTCAAATTCATAGCAATCAAAGGTGGAGAAAGATTTTTTATTGCTCCATATCGAGTTGATTATCTCATGAATACTTAATAGAAAGAACTGATTATCTAATACTTACTCTTCCATTTTCAAAATTTTAAGCAATAAAACTATTTAATGTGCTGGAATCATTCTTGTTGATCTTTCATTAGTGTGCATAGAGGTAATTGCTGTTAATATTGTCTCCTACCTGAATCGTAGCTACTTTTGTTTTTCATGGTGTGGTATTGCAACACTCCAACAAAGTGCATAGCATAATTCTTTATATGTGTATACCACATTAGAAATTCAATTCCATCTTCAGCATCTGGATGTAGTGCAGTGAAATGATTTTGTATGCCTGACTTTAGGGTCGGTGTTTTGACTGAATCCAACCTTAGCCATCCAAGTTTGTCAGTTGCATAATCAATAAGCTGAGACATACTGAGAATATATTTGCTCATAGCACATTTCTTAGTCCTATTACGAACTCCTTTTCGCATTAGGAATGGACTCATATCATTGCTACAAATTATCCAAGACTGTCTGTGGCACTACAAAATTGTTGTGTTTGTTACGGCACTGGGAGCTAGCTACAGAAAGATGGGAAACTTTTTATTGCAGTAGTGTCACTTAAAGCATGATGGAAAGAGTGAAGTTGGCTTTGCAATATTTTCAGTAATGCAGGTAAATAGTGAATTCATAATTTACTGTTGACTGAGACATTCTGCACATGAGGATGTGAAAGTAGCGTCCTCAGTTGGCTCCCGTATGATCCATATGAAAAATTATATCTTAAAAATTTTAATAGAAGTTTTCTTTTGGTTTTGTACATTTGAATGCTCATTTTATGAAATTAAAAATGAGTTTAGTTTCATTTACATGCACATGTTAAATGATTGTTGAAATACAAAGCTGATTACAATATTTTCAATGCAGATATAAGTATGGAGAGTGATAAATTTTAGGTCATTTTCGCTCTGTTTATCATTCTTCATGGTGCTTCCTCCTTCATACATACATTATTTTTACTAGAATGTGAAGTGCATATGCTCTTGGCTTTGTTGAATTTTGTTCATTTTGTAATACCAGTCTAAATTGGTTGATGCTCATATAACTCTCCTGTAGTATGATAGAAGTAGATTGTGTTCATCATCCCTTGGAGTCCATGTATTTTAACATTGGAAAAGTTAATGAATTGGCAGAAAATCTGAGGAAGTCTCTGTAAATAATAATGTTAGCAGTATCTTGCTCAATGACTTTTCATCACTTGAAGTTGCAGCGATAATATCAGTATTTTCTCTTTGTAGTTTGAAATTCTCCTTTTCTAGATAAATCATCATTTTCGTAGTATAGCTTCTATACTGTAACTGATTTCACAATTTATGTAAAATTGTGTAGGTACAAACAAGATTTTCATTCTACTGCTCTCTGTGCATAACACTCAAGATTTTAATGAAGTACAAAAACTTTTATCCCTGAGTTTTTAATACTTGAAATCCGTAAATGTATGAACATATATCTATTAATTCCTGAGAAGACAGTGCCTTATTGTGTTTAGGATAGTGTGGCAAATTCTGAAAAAGAAATCAATTTTAATTTAATATTTCCATTTCCTTGTGTAATAATTTGTACTACTGAGCAGAAGCAACACTTTTTAGTGCTTCTGTCATCTTCTATTTTGGAGAAAACAACTGATGTCATTACTTACATATTTTTGCCCTAAATAGTATGTCATGATTTCTTTGAGCAGTGTTTCCAATCATGTTCCTAGTGACCCAGAGTTAGAAATTGTCATTTAGGTAATTCATGAGGAAAATTGTAAATGTTTTCAAAATGTAAATTGGCATACAGAAGAGATGTACTGTTAAACCTTTTTCCTTAAGCAGTAATTTTAAAGTATCCGGTGATGAATTTTTATTGATTAGTCAGTTGATGGTTACACTTTGGCATTTTTTGTGATAATTTCTAATTCATTAGTTGCCTGGTGACATTAGAGAAACACTGCTAAAGAATCATTGTTTCTTCAGTTTTTTATTGTCTATATTATTTTGATTTTGGAACCATAATGTTGTTGCTATGAATAATAATTATAATCATGAATTTTCACTGCCCATAAAAGCAAGTCCGGGAAAAACTGAATTTCAACTGAGGTGTTAAAAGTGCAAAGAAGTTGGCTAAAATTTTGCATTAATCCCACTGGCCCTTAAATTAATTTAGTTTCAACTTCATAATATCCTAAATGTTTAACCAATAGTAGATGCCACTTTTTATCTCTGTGCTCATTGGAACATTTGATAAGTCTCTTTAATGAGCATGACCCCTGGTAATGAAGTATAAGTCCACCAAGTGATAGAGATGTGGCAGATTGTGTGGGAACAAAGATTTTTTAGTAACAGATGATGGGATATTCCAATGATGTAAACAGCATAACAGCTAATTCCTTTATCCCTAAAATATTTTATCTTCCAAGGCTGCTGTCCCTTTGTCCATTCCCATTCTAGCTTGCTTGTTCCCTGGTGGTTAATGATGGTGATTACTTCTGGTGCTTGGCTTTTGAATGAATGTGTGATGAATATTTATGCATGTGTAAATAGTTATATACATATATTTTTAAAACTTTTACTCTCTCACTTTGTTAAACTTACTGTACCCCACCAATTCATGGATGGACATAGTCTTGTCCGTTGATTGATACATCTTATAAGAGACTATAACATCTATGTGGCAAGAGCTTCATTATGTGAAATGAGATATGCCATCTCCATTACAACATTTTCTGTGACTTTGGTAATGTATTTTTTTATGATCAACTGTGTGCTAGAGAAAGATATTGGTCCCGCAATGTTTTTTTTAATTTTACATGGTTTTCTGCAATAACCAGAATAAGGAATCGTGTGTTTACTATTGTCATATTCAGATTTTTTGTCTTAACATTGGAATTATTTATTTTTGAGCTAAGTGATTTATTCCGGTGCTGGAAATGATGAATGACTGTGGTCCACATAGGATGGAGTGCTTTTCAAAAGTAGTTATTTTCCCACATATTGAGTGGGATTTTTTCTAGTGACATTTAGAATATTTAAGGTCCAAGTTACACCAAATTTACTTTGAGAATTTTGAATTGAAGAAAGTGAAATGGTTCTAATTGTTCACCACAGTGGTTTTTTATGGCCATCTCTTTCTGTCAGGAAAAAGCTTCAATTTTTTGTGCTTGACTTTTTTTTTTTTGGTTCAGTTGACAATGATATGATGCAATTGTTTGCAATTTCTGAAGTATCCATTGTATAATACAAGGCTTGATCTGTACTTGGTCAAAAGTTGAGGCTCAAGGTGTATATAGTGTCTCTTAAACTGTGGTTGTGATCTGTGGGTAGCTGTGGACAATTTTTTTAAACCTTGATTATGATGGAGGAATGGATAACAATCAAAATCTTAGCCTCTTGATGTTAATGTTCATAGTAAATTGTTTACTCCCCCCCTGGGTTAGAGTGATTTAATTTATGTTCAGTCTTGCCATGTTTGAGGTACATTTTCATGTGTATCATATTTCCTGTCCCAGCTTAAGTGTTTATTTTTGTATCAGTGCATGGAATTTTTCTGCGTTTCATATCATTGTTGTTTTTGAGCAAGCTGTGTGAGTTTGCTTGTTGGTGAATTGTTGCGTGTGTGCTGCTTATCTTTTTGTTTCCTATTTTCTCATCTACAAATTTTAATGAAAAAAACTTTGTGTTGCTCTATGGCAAAGCTTTTTATTCCTCAAGAATAGTAATGTTCGTGGATGGACCTTTGAGGGACTGAATTGAAGCTTATATATTTATGATTGTTTTTCCTGTTTAATTTTGTGTACATTCCATGCTTTAAAAAGGAAAGAATATATTTCCAATTGTTCTGGCTTAGCCTGACCTATTAATTTTTTTATTATTTTCATGGTGTCTACAGACTGGTGACTCAGATCCATACTTTTATTGTAACAATGCAGTGTTCATATTTTCTAATATTTACTATTCCATTAATCTACAAAAAAGTTGGGGACTAATGTGTCCTTAGCTCTTGTCTTCAAATGCGTTAAAGAGGTTACTAATAATCTACCTTTAAAGCTGACCATTTGTATATAAAACACTGTACTATAAGTCATGTACAACATACATTCCAAAAGTTAACGAAACAAAGAATCCATTTTAAAAGTACATACCATTTATCTCTTGAAGAGTAATACATTCGAATGACAATTGATAGTGCCTTTGATTTAGAAGGGAGGTAATGTCAGTCACTTGAAAGTTTGTCTGATAAAAGTTTTTTATGTATATGTTAGTTGTAAAAAAAATTGTTCTCCATCAAAAAGGCAAAAATATTGTAAGAGTCATCAGTCTGCTGCACAGTTGTCTAGTCCCTATGCCAATATACATGTAAGTTAGTATTAAAATGGCATGATTTACTTACTCTAAAAATTTACTAAAATGGGTGTTGATGTTAGACTGAATTCCTTTTCAGCTCTTTATATTTAGGTTTCTTGCTTTTGTTGAAAGGGAGTTTTTGTTGTGTTTTTGAGTGACAGTATATTGCAATCTTGAACTCAAACGCATCTGGCCCAGATTTCCCTCTTATCAGAAAGATCATGCTTTTTTATGATATATGTTGGGGACCATAGAAATGTTTGAATAGAAAAGAAAGATGAATAATGAAATGTACCACTGATAAACTGTGAGATAGTGTACGTAAGTGTGGAGATGAGTAGTGGTTAACGAGAGCTCTGAAGTGACCAATTTATTAGAAACATTTTTTCTTCTTCCAAGAGCAAACAGTCAAAAAAAGAAAGAGGGAGGTGTGGGGCATCGTAATGTTTATTATTTTTTTGTAAAGAGAGCCAAATAATCACAGCAAGGTAATTAACATATTTGTTTATTATTAAGTGATATGTTGCCTATTTTTTCATGTTTTACTGCCTTTCCCATTTTCTGTTATTGTGTCCCCTCCTTTCTCCCAAAATCTATATGCCCATGTACAATTTGTGAAAAAAAAAGTTTTTTGTTGTAATAGCAATAGAGGACTTTTATTATGTACATAAAACATAGTGAGAAAGAATTTTTTCATTGTAAAATTGGGGTTTTTGACTGTGGTGAATTGAAATAAAATGTGTATTCCTCATTACTTTTGCATTTTTATTTTTGATAGTGTGGGATTTAAGATCAAACACGTCTTCTGTGTATGCCTGATTTTTTTTTAGTTTTCCAAATTGTTTTATCTATACACAGGTACTTATGAGATAATTATTAATAGGCTGCATAGCATGGAGGTAAACATTTTCCAGTGTGAATGGGACAGTGAGCCCTGTATTAAACAACCACCGATGGTTCTGATCAAAAATGGTCATTAAGAGGGGTGTTCATTTGACAGGAGTTCAGTTTCTAGTAATATTATGCAAATGAACAGGAGGCAGGTTCTGATCAAAAATGGTCATTAAGAGGGGTGTTCATTTGACAGGAGTTCAGTTTCTAGTAATATTATGCAAATGAACAGGAGGCTGATTTGAAAAAATTGGAAAAACTCTTGAAGCGATGGTTTTGTTAAAACCTGTACAGTTGGCATTTATTTCCTCATAATCTAGTTGTTCTTGGGAAATTGCAATGAATATCAAAATGATGTATACAGACGGTGAAACCTGAATGAAGCGACTACCGATGGTTCCACTGAAAAATGATTGTTGAGAGGAGTGGTCACAGAGATGTTTCACTGTACTACAAAATAGATAGCTTTGAATTAATGGATATATAAGGAGTTCTAAATTTCTATGATTAATTCAACACTGCAACACATAAAGACTAGCTTTATCAACAGGAACTCTTTCATGGTTAATTATTTTAAATTGTACATTTTCAAAGTTCAAGAGAATTTATTTCTTTCCTTGTATGCCCTCATATTTTCCTGAAGCTCCCATTTCTACTCCTCGTAGACAGACCGCATCTTATTTTCTCTATTTCAGTTGCATTTGGTATTTTCTGAACAAGTGCCATTTCTCAACTGTGCTCTCACTCATTGCATCACGTGATGAAAGTGTTCACAAAAATGCATATCTAACATAAACAAGCTTCAGCCAACAATGGAATCTATAGGCTTTTCATCCATCCGAAAAATTATATTGCAGAACTCGCTTCCGACACGAGACCTCAAGATACTGAATAATTACATGGTCGAGGAGCAGTAATTTAGCCTTAGTGGTCCATGGATGAAGAATCAAGTCCACTAAAGGAACCGTCCTCCACTTTTCAATGGCCATTTTTACTCTGAATTCATTCAACCAAGTATAAAAAATTGGTGATGTCTTCCATGATCGTATGTTCGCATTCCTTTTCACACTGGACACAAATGGTTGACATAACTCTTGTAAAAACTAGCATCAATTACTAATTAATCCCCATTAAATGGCACTTTTTCTCTGACTGCATTTCAGTGAAGCATTATTGTTGCCAAAGCCTCTGACATCATCTCGCCTCTGCACACATAATTTCTAAGGGTAAGTGATCAATTGGGAATTGAATGATAAAAGCGATCACACTCGATAACAAACAATATATCATAAGAAGCATAGTCCTCTATAAGAGATGGTAATCCCTTCCTTTAGTCATCAGTATCCTTAGGGTTTACATTGCCGTCTTCTGCAACTGATGGCGAGCAATATTGCTGCATATAAAAAATTCATAGCCCTCAAAGCAACATAGTTATCTGACAACAATTTCTTCACTATCTATTGAAGCCTCCCTTGTATCTGGAAATATTTTTGCACACGTCAGCCACTCATATACAACCTTACTGGCTTCAGCATTCATCTCTCTTCCTTTTCATTTCACAGTCCTTATTTTCCTCTCTGTCCTTGAAAGTGTCACACTTTATTTTGAGGAGGTGATTACTTCCGGTCCTTAGCTATTAAAAACTTTGCCAATATCCTCACTGAAACTCCTTTCTCACTCTATAGTGACTATCTAAGATCCAATATCTTTGATTTTTCCTACATTCATTTTACTCATCTGACTGAAACTAATTGCTTAAGCACCTCATTGCATAGCTTGATACACAGTCCAGTGTGGAACCAAGGGAGAAAGTGACATATTCCAGACAGGCCATTGTCCGATTGCCTGGGGTGTGAAAGTTTGCTTGCATTAGATATCCAGGATTCCCCTCATCAGCTTCAATAGCAAGCTAGTAAAATGACTGAGGAGTCCTAAAAGAGCCCTGTACCTGAAAATGCCCTTGATCCCAGGATAAGTTACCAAGAAGTTCTCCTTTATTGCTTAGAGAAAATTATTCAGCTGACCCGTGAATGAGGATGAATGCCCTTCCCTCATGCTGTACACCAGAGGATTACCCTCCTGGCAGGTGACTGCCAAGGAGTCTGGTGGGCTTTATCCCTAATGGGAAGTTTATGGCCTGGCAGATTTATGAAATGAGAAAAACATTTCTAAAAAAAATACCAAAAGAGGAGAAAGGTCTCTTTAATCTCCTTTAACCTGATACCTCTGATGTGCTTTTGAAAAGAAACTAGAAATTTCAGCAGCAAATCTTGTCAGTAGCCTCAGTAGTGATGGCTGTATTTGTGGACAAGCAATACTCGCTTATCATTTCTTCCTTTATTGCTTGCATTTTTCAAAATAGACCATAAATTGCATGATTGTATTTACTACTGAGTTAATACTAACTCATAAATACTTTTTTAGCTGGTTTGTTGTATGATTTTTTTCTTTTCAATTTTGTCTGGGCTCATTATTTGAAATTGTCTGTATTTCACCACCAAATGTGACAACTATAGAATGTTCATTGTATGAAATGTTAGTTATTGATTTTGCTACATAAAATGAATCCCACAATTCCAAAAACTTAATAAATTAAAACTTTTGATATCTATCTCCTGAACATTTTCCTTCTGATAAACCCCCAAACACCAGTCTTTAAAATCCTCAGCCACACATCTTTATCTATGAAAGAAATCACAATTAATTTGCAGTGAATTGGGTGGCCTTATGTTGTAACACTTGGTTGACAATTGGAATATTCGTTTTTGAACACCTGTCAAATGATTTTTTCTTGGCAAATTTTGACGCGTTGTCATTAAATCCTCTATCAATGCAACTGTTCTCTCTTCCCCAAATCTACTTGAATTATGTTTGGATTTTTTTCATTTTTTTTTAATGTCCGGATAGGGCTTTATTGAAGTTATCATATCATCATGGCCTGCTTATACTGTACCTATGTGTGTTTTTTCCCCTCTCACTTGCACACTTTGCTCTGTCTTTTTTAAAGTCATTTTCTCTCAGATTATCACAGTCAACACATACTTACTGGTCTTGTATTCAGGAGTGTTCCACTAAATTTAATTAAGAAATAAATTATATGAAGGAGAGACCTTATTTTAGTTTGGAACAATTCGGTGTAATGATGATGATGATGATGATGCTCTAACTTATCTCATTTCTGACTTTTCTCTACTACATATGGGTTTTGCATTGCAATCAGCTAATTAAATGCATTTTGACTGGTTTAGCAGCTGCTTTTAAGAGTAACCATCAAAATTATCATAATATGTGTAAGGAAAAGTTTGTGGAATCATCTCATTACATATTTAAATCTGCTGGTGTATGAGCTGGATTCTTACATTTTTTGCGAAAAATTTTGGAGTATGGAAATATTTTTTTATTTATTCTAAGTAACATCTCTAAAAATAGTTGTATGACAAAAATATGATCACAATATAAATATGCAATTGTTTCAGCACCTTATTCACTACTGAAACAATTAAAAACAACTCATTTAATGGAAGAAGACTTGTTCCCTGCAGTATTTGAGTTCATTTTGTGGCAGTAGTTGTGTTCATCCATAAAAACCTTCTATGATTCAACTCGTATCTTATCCTTCAAAAATCTTATGCAATTATCAGCTTTTTGCGGAGTTCACTTCTTAACTTGCACAATTGCATGTGAAAATTTTACTTGAAGGATGGGAAATGGGTTCTATCACCTATGCCATCAGTGACTTTGGTAAATGTATTCTCTTAATTTTGATAAAATGTGGCTTGCCATCAGTCACCTTTATGGTAAGAACTTAAAACAGAACAATGAGTAATTGAGCAATAAACCATTCTGCCACCAAGCAAAGTCGCAATTAATTGACATGCATTATTTCAAAAATATATTGCATGGAAGAATACATATTTCAAAGTTATTTGAATCCTGCTTGACACTTAATGTCAGTATCCATTAGGTTATGGATAACTGAAGAGTAAAGTATGTCTTCATGCCAAATATTAAGAGTCCTGTCTCAGATATGTATACATGATGATAGGGACAACAGACACTGAAGCACTCCTTTTCATGTGAGTGAACCCATTAGATGCTGTTATTTCTGGACGACATGCCTCAATGTTTAGCTTTGCCTCAAAACAAAGTCTCAGTCTGTACTCCAAGAAACAATGTCCCTCGATGTCTTGGCATTAAATACTGAATTTCCTCAAGTCGTGATGGATACCACCACAATATGTACATAGCAGGTACCTACTCAGTAGAAATGTGGTAGGATCATCTGCAAACAAAGAACTGGGATTAGAGCTGGTACGTTAGATTTGGCACTAAGTACCTATGCTTACTGCCTTACATATTTACTGAGATTCAAAGAATGCAACAGGCAACATGAATAAAATTTTCCATCATAAAGTTTGAAAACTTTTAAATTCATTTAGTCACACATAATTAGAAGAACATAATACAGACCTGGAGTCAGGAAGTTTGTCAAGGATAGATCAAGTACCTTAAAACTCATCCATATGAAACAATGAATCCCAACTTCGTTGCGAGGTCTTCAGCCAATATGCCTCGCACAGTCCTTTCCGAAAACATGCCAATCATACGTTTGACCCCACCATAAAATAGTCCCTCCATTTCTTGTTTTAGTCTCAAAGGATCTGGAGCTCTTATTTGTGAATTTCCTTGGAACTGAAATGTATAAAGTTAGTTATGAAATCCATAATCAAATGTTTATTTTGTATTTTTTCCATTACAATGTCAGTAAAAGTCAACTATACCAATTTTTTAATATTCTCATTATGGGAAATATGTCATGAAGTCACAGAAAATGCTTAATATAATAAGTGAGTTCTTTGCTTGCATGGTCTGAGTAAGGATAGTTGCCAGTTGGAATGTAATTGATTCTACTCACATATTTATTCAAAACATACCTACCTTGTCACATTATTTGCTAAATATAATAAGAGTGTCCTCTACTCTCATGGAATAATTAAGGATTATGACCAATAGGAACATGATTTCTTCTACTCACATAGTTATTCACTGCATACGCACCTATTAAAGTTCAAGTTATTGGCGACTGAGCACAGGGACAAGAGACTGAGAGAGATTTATTGGAAGAAAGTAGATGGAGGGACTTTAGCAGAAAGAGTAGAGTGACCTAATCAAGTATTTTGAACATGTTGGAAGCATATCAGATCAAAAGAGGAAATGGTTTGGTCCTCCAAGGTAAGTAGAGAAGGGCACGTGTTCTTTAGATGAGTTTAATAACTGCATTGCTTTCTTACCTATACATTAGATATCATGGCTCAAATCAAGGACTTGACCATTTGGTATCTAATCAATCAGAAAGCAGCATCTGAAGTAAATGTGGAGCATGTATTGATGAGGAATACTCTTTAACATTAAGAGTAGCAAAGGAAGTTGTTGAATGGACTTACGATGGGATAGATTAGCTCATCAGAGCAGGCCTTATAAATGCAAGATTTAAGTTGGAACTTAAGTTGGATCCTTTTTAGAATGGTGCAGGTTATAAGAGGTTTTTGGATGTTGAAGACTGATAGAAGAGCCTCTGATAGGTAAGCGTGAATGAAAAAGGAATGATTTTGGTATTTTTATAGCATGAAGAGAAGTAGAAAGATCATTGTAACAATGAGAGGAGAGTGTAAAGAAATATGTATGAGTTACTTGATAAAATTTTGGGTTTATGAATAATTTAGAGTTCATCCAACCCAAAACAAGTACAAGTTTTCAGGCTTCACTTTGTGGAGTAGACGTTCGTGATATCTCCTTACATAAACTCTATTTTTATCTTTTTATAGAGTGAAAGCCACAAAGTGAGATATTTCATGATCTAAATCTGCATTTCATTGGTAGATTACTCTGCCTTCACATATGTATATACTTCTCCACAAGCCACCACATGAGTATGTGGCAGCGTACATCAGGACCCCAGCCATGATAAGTTAGGCAATGGGATTAGGGAATAAGAGAAGGAGACCAATGATTAGTGGGTCATGCTTTGGTAGAATTTGAGTCCTAATCTTGTTACATCAAGAAGAAAGAATTCTTAAAATTATCCACTTGGCAGTGAATTTCTCTTGTTTTGCCAATTTTTTCTTGATTCTCTACATAAGTTGAGGGTGAAAAGATACCCACAGCATTCACCTGAAGCCAAAATGTATGCATTTTTCCAGTTGCCATATCCTAGCTTTGACCTTTTAGTCTCCAGCAGTTTCAACCCCTGTCCTTCAAATAGTTTTGTAAAATTCTGAATGAAGAAATGAGTGACTGTAGGTAATAGTAGTCTTAAAGTGGCTCGCCTCTTAAATTATCTGTGTATTTTCTTACCTGTGACTCTGTCTCCCAGCTCTGTTTCAACCAGCTGAAGTCATTGGTGCATCCAGAGAATCGTATGAGTGGCAGACCAACCATGAAAGACTCTGACTTCATGAGTATTGGAGACCGGGCATGCTTAAGGCTTTCAAGGCCTGCACGTTCCTCTCCTGATCTCCTCCTTCTAATAGTTCTTCCCTCTTCACCATTAAGAGCCGTGTAGTTCCACTCTCCCCATTCGCTAGATTCAAGCCCTCTACTATGTCCCACATCCCCATGAATATCATTCCATGTGACTTTGGTTTGGTTAGCTAAATTGGCATCTTTTTCAGATGATGTTGATTTTCCCATGTACTTGGCCAGCATGGCAATTCCAGTTTTCGCACTTCCTACTTGACTTGCATTTGTGACATTCTGTTGCTGAGAGTGAACCTCCAAGATTTCAACGTCACTCATGTCTGGTTGTACATTGTGTATACCTTGCTGCTCTGCCATCTTCACCAGCAAGTCAATGAAGGCCCTCCTCTCAGAGTCCCTTGTGTTGGAATCCTTGAGATATGAGTGCTTCCCAGTCCACCAAGGGTCTTTCAGTTCTTCCAGAAACTTGACCTGAGAATTCCTGTCTGGCTCATTCACCTTAGTGGGCTCACTTGCGAACCTCTTGTATCGTTTGCCTGAAGATGGGTGTCCACCAAAGAACCCTGCTCCTCGAGGATGATCAGCGGAACCTTCTTCACTCCTAGATGGATATCTCGAAGGGTGAGGGCCTCTATGGTGGTCCCCACCTGAAGGGGGCCCTGAGTGCTGAGATCTCCTCCTGCCGTCTGGGCTAGGACCCTTGCCCGCATCCTGCCCCCTGGCTCCCGGAGGTCCTTGGTGCTCTTGCGGTCCTGGTCTTGAGCCCTCCGAGTCCCTTCCTGGATTCGAACCCCTGCCTCTTTCTCCCGTGACCCAGTTGACGGCCCACTTGTCAGGGGGGCGGGATTCGAAGACCGGCCACCTCTCTCGCCTCCGCTCTGCCTTAGGTTTCTCGTCCCACTGCCTCCTCTCAGCTCCGACACCAGTGGGTCCGCCACCTCGTCCGCTGGCCTCCACTGGCACCCCGCGACCCCTGATCAGCACGGGCCACATCTCCTCTCTGTGCCCTGTAGGGGGGCCTCCGTGGGGGCGGGCCTCTCGCGGAGGACCCCTGCTGGACCCCGACCTTCCACCGCCCACCCAGCTCCTATCTCTCCTTCCATCCTCCCTTCTCGACCCTCCCCACTCCCTCAGAGAATCTCCCATTGTCCCTTGAAGAGGTTTAACACTCTCTGACCACTCTGCCTCCGGTCTGCCGTCCTCCCAACCCTTGGGACCCTTGCTCCCGGCCACGGGCTCCCACTCCTCCCCACGTCCCTCGTTCCCTTTCCTGTTCCCCGACACCCCACTCGCCGCCGCCACCTCCTCTTCCTCCCCACCCCACGCCACCCCTTTCCCCGCCCCCGCCCGGCCTCCCGTCTCCTCCACACCCCTCTTGCCCTCTCCACTCTTCCCTCTCCACTTCTCCGCATCCACACCTAGGGTTTCCCGCTCACCGCCTCCCCCGTCTTCCCACTTCCCACCCGCGCGTCGACCCGCCCTAACCCCTCCAGGCTGCCCTTCTCTCCTCTCAATCCTTCCCCTGCCTCCTCCTCCACCTTCTATCCAGCCAGCTCTTTCCCCTGCCTCGTCCTCTCCCCTCCAGGTTTCCCCGCCCCTCTTCGCTCCACCCTGACCCCCCCATCCACCAAGGTTCGACCCCCACGCGACCCTTGGAACCCTACTACTCTCCCTCGGTCCCTCGTCTGCTTCTTCCGGAGGTTCGATCTGGTTCGAGGGTGCCCTAACCAACTGCTCATCCCTCTGGTATGCGCTGCTCTTCTCAGTTTCCCTCTGGTCCAGCTTTCCTTTGGTGACTGTGATAGTCTCGAAGGCCCCGACCGGATCGGGGGCCATCTTGGACTGTGGCGGGACCTCCTCCCTCCTCCACTCCTGCCCACTCTCCGGCCTCTGTTCCTTCCAAACCACTTCTCCAACATTCTCCTCGCCACTCCACTCGTCATCTCCCTTAGCGTGGACTTCCTTCCAGTCCTCTGGACCCTTAACCTTGTCCTCCTTCCAGTCTGCTCCTTTCGCGACCCCCTCCTTTGGCCCATCTCCCAATTTCGTCGCCTCCTCGCCCTTCCAACCCTTGTCCTCGACTTTCTTCCTCCATTTCGGAGCCTTCTCTTCGTCTTTGTCCTCCCTGCTTAATGCTTCCTCCTTCTCCTCGTCCCTCCTCCACAATTCCTCTTCCGAATCGTTGTCCTCCCCTTCGCTCCTCGGCTCCGGTCCCCACTCCCCCATGTTGTCCGCTCCGCCGCCGTCAACCCTCCTGCGCCGCTCCGCGTGGATCGTCACGATGACGGTCAGGTCGCTCACCCGGGCGCTCATGTCGCACTCCATGTAGCGTTTGTTCCCGCGGCCCTCCTCCTGCTCTTCATCTTCCCCCCCCTCGCCTCCTTTCGCTCCTTTCCCCCCGTGGGGGTCGTCGGCGGTGGCGGCGCGGTACTCCGGGTGCAAGCGGCCGCTGATTCCCACGCGTCCGGTGAGGATCGCCCTCCGGAAGACCACGGCAACCTTCAAGGCTGGAGGAGCCTCGCCCTCGCCGCGCGCTGCGATGAGAAGAAAAAGAAAAGGCAGAGGGAGACGTGTGAGAAAGCGCGCACTCCTTACTTCTCGGAACTAGGGACGAGTCGATTCCACTTTTTTTCGATTCCGATTCCGATCTCGATTCTATCAAATAGATTCACGATTCTCGATTCCGATTCCACTGATTCTTATTCCTAGTAACAGGTGGGATATTGATATGCGCATTCCTTATTTCTCTGAACTAGGGATGAGTCGATTCCACTTTTTTTCGATTCCGATCTCGATTCTTTCAAATCGATTCACGATTCCGATTCCATCGATTCTTATTCCTAATAACAGGTGGGATATTGATATACCAGTAGCGTACGACAATTATTAAAATTCAAATATTGGCCGAAATAAAATGACATAGACAATTAAGTCTCTCAAAAAGTATATTTAATCCTCAGCTTGAGGTAGATAAAAAGTACAAATTGATAGCCTACACCCAAAATTACTGAGTCAGATATGATGTGATAAATGAAATTTGATTTGAATATTGAATATATATCTGAAATCAATGGAATCGGAATCGACTTTAGGCGATCGATTCTCGATTCCGATTCTAATCCTGAGAATCGGTGGAATCGAGAATCGACATTTAGATTCGACTCATCCTTACTCTGAACTCTCATGATTGGATCCCGGAGTGAGGAAGGAGTCTTAGGGGAGATCAAGTTGTCATAGAATGGATGAAATCAGCAGGGGATAGCGCACGATTACTGGGGCGTGGTCAAAACGGGTCACAAACACGAATCGGCTCAAGTACATCCGACCAGTAAGGCGAACTTGTGCAAAGATCTGGTCAATCGCTCGTCAAACCTCCTCCTCCCCACCCTACTCGCGCAGTGGTGAAAAAATCGAAGAACGGCTCTCAAAAATAATTCCATAGCAATGCTCATGAAAATCATTTGTTAGACTGCACTTCATTCATGTAAAGAACTGTAAGGTAGTCCGAGCGAGATAGTTCCCTAGTCATAATAGAGACCATATTCGAATTATACGTTTCGATTTCACTAGCTGTAGGACATATCAATTAAATATTTCATTATTTATGGTTCAATAATATAGTTTTATACGACAGAAATAGAAAGTAACTAAATGAAAATATCTAAATAAGTGTTTAACTTGACTCATTTTTATCGCGCGGTGCATTTGAAACTCCTTCAAAACGGAAGGTTTTTTGTGATTCCGAAGAATTTACTGCTGTGACAATATGATTAATTTTCACAAATAGTTGAGAAAACATACAAACTACACGCTGTTAGTTTTTTTTACGATATCTAAGTGTTAGAAATACCTTATTTGTAAATAATGTCTCTCTGGAGTGAATGCACGTACCATTTCCCATGTAAAAGGGCTGGTATATTTTAGCAAATATTTCCGAAAGTAATGTAGTGAGGGGTTGAATTTTTGGTGTCTTTGGAAGGGTGAGATATTTTTCCTTAAAAATTAGATCAAATTAATTGATTTATAAGTAAAATGATATTTCGCTCAAACTACCTTAAGCACACTCGCCGCTACAAATGAATAGCTCATGAAGAACAAACAATGTAATAAAACTAATGACTAATAGGTAAGTAAAATTACACTAGTTATTTCTTTTAATGTATAATAACACAAACATGAATATTGCGCATTTTGTATTTAAGACACTAAAAGTGTTTTATGATCTGAATGTTGTTTATGATGTTTTATGATATGAAATGATAATGATGTTTTATGATATGAAATGACATTTCAAATGAGTAAATTGAAAAGTAATATATAGTTCTCCCATTAAATACTCACTGTTAGCCTTGAAATAAGATATTTATATATCAATGCAGTGGAGAAGACCATTATGCAATGTATTGACACAAACAGATCTTTAAAAATGTACTATTTAATGAAAAGTATACGACCAGAGCACCATAAAAAAGTTATAAAATACCAACTACATTGGGTCAATTGAAAATTTCTCGATGGATTTTTGACATTTTTCAAACATTGACGCGTTGGAAAAAATTTTCTCGGCAGTGAATAGGTCGGGACAAAAGTCACATGAGAGGATAACGGCTTTCTTAGAATATTTATTTTTTCCGAGTAGGGAGAAAGTTGAGAGTTGAAATGATACCGGGGGAAGTGGATGTAGTCACCTTTCCCGGCAAATGGCGCCGTGAGTTTCACTTACACACTTGGACTGTATGAATCTTACAATTAGTCTTATTCCATTAATTAACTCTACATAAATTATAAATTTGCCATGTTCGACTGAAGGGACCGACACCCGAGGTCATTGGCGCCATGAAGAGCTGCTCGGTAGGTATTCAAGATGATGATTGGATGGAGCTGGAAGAAAAGCCTTGGGTCGGCGATAGCCTACTCTTAACGAAATGCGCAAATGGGGTCGCGGTGGCCCAAATGACCTCAGTTGTCGGTCGCCTCCCCAAATATTGGGGCCGCGTCAGGTCGGTCCGATTGGGGCCGCAGTTTTACGTCCCATCCGACGGACGGAATAATGTGCATGAAATGGTGTCCAACTTAAATCCAAGCGGGGATCAATATTCCGCTGAAAAATCTCTGTCGATGGAATTAGAACCCAACCCCTTGGGATGTGAAACCAGTCCCTACTTAAGCCACCCCACTAACCCTAGCATTAATAGGTTTTATCTGAAATTCGCAACTATTAACTTCGCATTCCTTAGAGAAAATATGTTTTTGATGTAAGGCTAAGGTTTGTGTCTGAAATTGAACCATTTTGATTATTGTTTTAACGATTTAACAATTTCTTCAACAGGTTCACCGAAAACTGCGACATTATCCTAATGATTTCAATCTCAGTGGTGGATGCTAAAGAAACTACATAAGAGAGGAAGGAAATGGTTTGTGCTATTTAATGGTCGATGCATACACCGGTATGTTAAAAAATCAAATATAAAATAGTCGGTGAATGAGAACAGGCATGTTCTGGACATGAACATTTTTCATCAAAATGTGTTTAGTTAATAAACGACAATGAAGTGTGGAGGATTAGAAAAATTAGAGAACTAAGGATGCTGTATAAGTTCCCAGATGTAGTGGCTCTAATAAAAAGTAGAAGACTGAGGGCAGGGCACGTGTGGAGGAGCCAAGAGTCGCTTATAGAAGCAGTGTGTGAGGGGCAGCCGCATGGACGACGTCCACTTGGGAGACCAAGGTTGAGGCGGCAAGACCAGCTTAGGAAGGACCTAGCGAGAATGGGGAGGACACCACAGGAAGCGGAGAACAGAGAAGAATGGAGGCACATTGTTGACGAGGCCAATAACCTGCTGAGGTTTGAATGGCCAAGGAAGTAAGGTAATGTGTTTAGTTGTGAAATTCATAGGTATTTTCACATTATACTAGAGCTGAGGTTATCCTACCATGACTGCTTAATGAACAAACATGCTCGGCTACATACCATTATGTAGGTATTGAGAATTATGAAATTGACAATCACCGTGGCTGTAAATACTTTTATATCAGCCTTTTATGATGTACATTAACGAATTTTGAGAAGTTGACTAATTTTTTTAGAACATGCCAATGAAAACTAAGAAATATAAATAGTTGATACATGCTCAATAATGTATTCACAAAAATTTCAAAATATGCGGAAACTCAATAGTCATATCTGTAGACATCGATTTCAGCACCAAGCCCTTAAGTGTTAAGGTGACTTAGATTGCTGAAAGACCTTTAATCTGGACCTACTCAGTAGAATTCCTTCATGATGAAACAAGGAGAAATAAACTGAGAAATTCCACTTGGAATGACTTTTTCCAGCGATCGCCAACCAACGATATCACTCACTAGCAGCAGCGTAACCACGGAGTATATAAAGCAATAATATACATGCTGAAACCAATCGTTAAGTTGAGTTAAGGCTATTTATGGCGGAGTCGCAAAGTTTGTTTCTCATTGTTGTAGGCGTCTCTGCATTTCCCCTCTTATTTCCTCATAGCTGGTGGAAATACTTTATCGTCACCTTCAGACACAGCACCCTTCCGTTATGACTCCCTAAGGCAGTAGCGACGTCGAGCAGTGAGACCAATTGGAACAATGAGAAATTTCCCGTTCACGAGTTACCCGACTTCAGCCCGCGAAGTAAACCATTGCCATTGGGGAACTAGAGCGGAAAATTGCCATGACTGAACGCCGTACAGAACTTCCGCTGTCCTTTACGGAGAGTATATGTCAACACTGTACCCCTGTTGACACAATTTTCCCGGCCATATTCATCATTCAGCAATCAAGACATTACGATACGGTTTGGGATTTTAAGTTCTCAGTGAGTGCTACATGCTGTTACTCTTCCTCCGCTTTGAAGTGATTTCATCCTACCTCTACGACCAATGTTGCGTTATACGGAGAATAAAGCTATTTAAAAAGTTTAAATTTAGTGTATGGCACTTACTGATGATTGAATATGTAAAGATGAATTTTTTCGAAGTTTGTTTGCAGTGAATTGGCTCATAATTAACTAAGGCTTCAAACTTATAATTAAACCTCTTAACAAAACAAAATTTTTGAAAGCATGCAAATTTCAGAATATTTTTATCTATTGCAACTGCAGTTTATGGCTTTCCATTCTTTTCAAAATGGCAGATAGCGCTTTGGTTTTGATCAGCTGAGGCCAAGTTTTGATGTGATAAAATGAGGATGATCGGGTTTTCGTTGCATGAAGTTCGGTGATTTTGCCCGAGATTTCATGAGCGATTGGCGGTCACTTTCTCTAGAGATAGTCCTGCGAGAAATTGAAATTCCATCGGATCGCTATGAGCCGGAAAGATTTCAATGAGGGACATTTTTCCGTGTAAGAGAAACTGATTTTCCGAGCGCCAAAGCCAAGAATTGACTCTACCCTCATTGAGGACATGTACATAGCAAGAATGAAGTTCCTGTATTGATGCTGATGGTGATTTCTGAAGGTCGATAGGGAGAATAACATATGAAATTGAAAAATAAAATGTTTCAGCGTGGTTTAATTCTTAGAGAGAAGAACGCGATCGAAGAAGAAATTCTTAAGTATTCGGCAGAAACTGAGTTAACCCGCTTTTGAGGAATAAAACTCCTGGAGACAAAAAGTTTATTTTTAGTGAAATTGCATTAGATGATCGTATATAGAGGACTAAAAAAGCTTTCGGCCTCCCTACAACTCCTCCATTTGATAGATTAGACTTATTTATTTATAAATAGTATTTTACAGGTACGAGTAAGTTTTGACAGATAGTTTTCTACTCCAATAATCAATCACAACTATTCCATTTCCTTACGCAATTTATCTCTTCGAATCAAACTAATTTTCACATCTCTTCATGTCTTTTTACATGCCACTCGTTTTTTCTCACTCAATACCCTACCCACTAGGCCTGTGCGATGAGTCGATTCATCGAATTCATCGGCGATGATTTTAGTCATCGCGTTGCAATGAACCGCGTCGATGACAATGAATGTCATCGATCATCGACGTCGATGAGTCCGCGAATTCACCGATGTCGATGAGTCGATGAGTTGATAAATGAACTGACGTCAATGAGTCGATGAATTCACCGATGTAAATTAGTCAATGAATCCATCCACATTAGATGATAATTATTTATGTTGCGTCGCCCGCCCGTGCCTATTCCTACCTTTCCGTCGGCGATGAATGAATTCATCGACTTATCGGGGTCAGTGAGTTCATCGACTCATCGTCGTCGATGACAATCATCGAAACCGAATCATCTCGATGATTTTTTTTCATCGACCCTCGATGGGAAAATTCGTTTATCGCACAAGCCTGCTACTCACCCTTCTTCAATGGTCTGCCTTCGGTGATGTTCTTCGACATCCTTTCATTTGTAATCACTTGTCAGATCCTAATAATGCAAAATCGTATGCTGTAGCTACGAAATGTACGTTTTTTTCATCAATTATATATAAATCTCTAATAAATGATTTTTCACCGGTTTTTCAATGGTTGTCGATGATTTGCGTTGTAATACTTCTTTTTTCGGCTATTTTATTAATACGTCCATCTCAAATGTAAAGGAAAGTATTCTTAAAAATGCATTTGATTATTTTCACCCAAAATCCAAAGAGAGGAATAGCTTTTATCATCAAATACATCGTTAATATTTCATCAGTTAATATTGTCAAATAAATTTAACCAATCTATTCTATTTTAGATTCTACAATATTGGATAAATAATTTCTGTATTCGTAAGAAAGGATTCAGCTATTGTTTCATTGGTACACTCAAATATTCACCGATATCGTCTTCACAGTCTTGTACTCCACGCCACTGGTTAATTCGCCCGGAATATCCATATGAATTTTCTTTAGCATGTCTAAAATTGCGTTAGCATCCAGCTCTAAAACAAGTATCACAAGTTAGATAAACTGATGTCCACATATAAGTGCACTGATTCATCAAAAGATAACAATTACGTTACGAATCACAAGCAAAATATGGAAATTGATGAATAAGAAAGACTTCCTCCGTAGTTTACCTAAAAATCGTTCGCCGTAATGAAGTGATAATTACCCGAAATATCGCTTGCTCAACTTCCATAACTTTTTCGCCTCCATGTGGTGTTTGGAAAAACGAAAGTGGAAATACAGGGTGGCTACTGATATCCAATTTTCAAATTCCCTGACCTTTCCCTGACTTTTCCCTGATGGATTTACCAATTTCCCTGACCAATCGCCAAAAGGTCACCTATTATTGGAATATTTTTTGTGCTAAATTAAATTTTCTACGGCAGCTTCAAAAATTTTCTAAATTTTTAAATCATCGTCTCGTATTTTTAGAACTGCAAGCAAGTATTTACTATAAGCTAGTCTGCTCCAGCTACTTCACGACCTGAGTTTTGGAAGTTAAAAAAACCGCGAGCTGAAATTTTCCGAACAACATAGCCCCAGGTAAAATAAACACTAGTCAAGTCAAGTCGGATTCATTGTGATGAGCGGAAACCATTTTGATCATGATTTTTAACTCAACTAGGCAAATATCGCAATAAGGATAAACAAAAGGAATAGATTGTACGCCTGATTTACAACTAAATAACCAATATTCACAACTGAATATTCCACGAATTGATGGTGCTTATTCCATGCACGTCAGCGACGGACGTTGGTTTTAGCAGGTGAAATAAAGGGCGGGAAAGACTGGCTGATAAACGTAATGGAAGAAAAATAACGAGGATTCCTATTCCAGTTTCTCCCTGACTGTTACGAGAATTCCATTACTTTTCCAGAAATTCAAAATTCCCTGACAATTTCAGGTATTCCCTGACGACCGCCACCCTGAAATACTTAACGGAGCGAGAACCAGTGTTTCCATCGCGGTAGGCCATGGGAAGAAGGGGATCGAAGGAAATTCATTTATTATTATGGGGCACCGCCTGTTGAAGAATAGTCTGGCGTGCTGGCGACCAAAAGCACTCACCGAAGTTGCATCCCATGGTGGTGGCCGCGTCAAAGGACTCGAACGAAAGCCCCTGCACGGTCATGTCCATGCCGGGTGCGGACCTGAGCGGCCTCAAGAGGCTGAGCCCCGAGGGCCACTCGTACACCGCCCTCGGCAGCCTCCTCTTCCGCGCACCCCAAGTGCCGCGGTGCGGCGTCGACGTCTCGTTGGCACCCGAATGGTTCGACTCCCAGCCGCTCCTCTTGCTGCTCCCTCCCGCGCCCTTCCTCCCGCCCCTCCTGGCCTTCCCAGAAGATCCCGAACCCTTTCCCGCGCTCCTGTCCTTCCCCCTCCCGCGAGTCTCCGCGAATATGTTGTGAATCCTCCTCTCCTTCGTCTTCTTCTCGCCTTCCTCGCGCAGCATCTCCGCCCGGATCCTCTCCTGGACGTCTTGCAACACGGACCACCCCGCCTCCTTCCGGTTTCCCCCTCCCTCCTTCTTCCTCCTCCCCCTGGCCCTCCTCCTCCCACCTCCTCCCACCTTCCTCCTCCCCGCCGCCCTCTCCCACCCCCCTCCACCCTCCACGGCCTCCCTTTTCACCACCGACCTCCCCCCCTCGCCACCCTCCCTCTTCCATTCCTGACCCCCTCCCACTCCGCTCCACTCTTCCCAGTGTCCGCCGCCTTTGTTGGGGGGAGGCACCAGCTGAGCTTCACCACCGCCCCCCCTCCGCCTCGCTATCTCCTTGGCCGCGGCCTTCAGGGCGTCGTCCACGCGGTAGCTGCACTGGCGAGACCATTGGCCGTCTGACACCACTCTCGGGGACGCGCCATCCGCGTCTCCTGGAAAACACAACGCCCATATTAGGTGGTCGGAGTGATTTTTGTCTACATCTACATCATCTACACCTACAGTAGAGCGTCAATAATCCGGACGTCAAAAATCCGGACCGTTGATAATCCGGATTCACATCCGTAAAAAAATAAGTAAAAGTGAATACAATGTACATACTTGTCAAGAGCGTTGATGCGAGACTCGGCGGGGTCATCGACCGCTACAATGTTTTTATTTATCTTCTCTAATTATTTAACTACATCAATAAATTGAACTAATGTTCTAATAGCTAAGTTTCTTTGTTTTAGGCTTCAAACGGCCTTTTTATGGTTCTTTTCCAAAATCCGGACTCCTTGATAATCCGGACTGGGTCCGGTTACAATTGATCCGGATTATCCACGCTCTACTGTACATAATACCCAGCGAGCCGCCGCATGAGCGTGAGGCAGGGAGTGTTAGGTCACCAGCCGTGTAAAGGTGTAAGTTTTTTGGAGATGAAGTGGTGACATGTATTACAGGAGTGTATTTTGTGGAGCTCTATTTTTATTGTGGTCATTTATCGTTCGCGGAAAGAACGAGTGTTTGTACCTATCTGTTCGACAGTGTATCTCTCTTATTTTATCGCATCTATCAGACCTAGAGATGTAGTGAGGAGTCATGATAATATTCACAATGTCGCTCTAAAAAATATCAGTTCTGAATTTCAATAGGCAATCTAAGCCTAGCGTATAGCCTCCGAGTCTCTAGGGGCTCCCATCCTAATCCCTCTAAAAATTGTGAGACACTATGTACGATCGTAGCAGTTTCTACGAAGCGCGGTGCTTTCCTTTGTATTTTATAAATTCTTTTGGTTAAATTTTTTTGTCCAGGGTCCCAAATACTCGCGGCGTATTCGAGGTGTGGCCTAACCAGAGCGAAGTAGCATCTCTCTCTGACTTTTTCATCCGAGGACCTTCCTATTACACGTTCAACATACGTCTACGTGCACATAAGCGTGAAACATTACATGCGTGTTCGCATTTGTGATATCTATCGATAAAAGTGAATACATTGTATCCTACCGATTTAGTTTTTTGCGATGCAATGTTATTTCAACAAGGAGCCTCTGGAAAAATGACACATATATGATAATAATTTTATTCACATATATAGAATAGAATAGAATAGGTTTAATTATGCTCTAGGTTTCCCCATAAGAGGAAAAAATAGAAAATACATATAAAATTCTGCTTTGAGCAAAAAATAACACAAAAATCTCACAGTGATGAAAAACAAAAAATTCACAGTTACAGATAGTTAACACTGAAGACAATGGAAAATATAATATCAACCGCAGAGAGATAACAAAAACAATAATTTCTCCGATCACTTTGGAAACATATAAATCTATAACAGGTTAAATATTTCTATTATTGGCATATATGCACATATTATATACAGGGGCGTATAAGGGGTAAGATGCGATTACATAGCCTCTCCTACGCAAATTCCAACCTCACCTTCACGTGGTGTACCCTGCTTCACGGACGAGGACATGGCGACCGAGCGACTCCCGGGATAAGAAGTCACCCTCTACCATTGCCAATGGCCTCTTGGGCGGATGGGCAGGTAGAGGTCCGGGGCACCCTCTTGCCCTAGGGGTGAGAAATCACCCCTGAAGGCGGACGAACAATAGATTTGTCAATAGGATTCAGAAAGCAAGGGGAAACTACTGCATTAAGAATTTACGATATCCCTAGTACCGGCAGAAATGGGTTTATCCCAACAACAATGATGAACGGTACTCTGGTAAAATACTCCGGGGATAAAATAGTCCCCCGTTCGGATCTCCGGGTGGGGACTCTTCGAGATTTCGTTTATTCTACAATAAATAAAAGAAAAACAAAACACTAATTTGAACTTGGAATGATCGAACTCTACTAAAACCAAGTAAACTAGATGATCTCAGGATAGAAATGGATAGGATGAATGTGAAGGTACTTGGTGTAGCAGATATTAGATGGCCGGCTAAGGGAGGTTTTTGGAGCGGTGATTACGGAGTGATCCACGCAGAAACGATAGAGGGGAGACCAGAAAAAGGTGGTGTGGGCGTAAAACTGTGTAATGAGCTTGGTATGAGAGTCAAGGGATATGTGCAATGCAACGGAAGAATTATTCTAGTCAAATTGGGAACAAAGCTTAATGACACTGTGATAGTACAGGTATAAATGCCTACCTCAAACAAAATGACAATGAAGTGGAGAAAATATATGATGACCTGGATGTAATTTTGAAGGGAGTGAAGGCAAGCGACAACCGATTGATTATGGGAGATTGGAATGCCATTGTGGGAGAAGGAAGGGTAAGACCATTTGGATTGGGTGTGAGGAACGAGAGAGGAGATCGTCTTGTCGCCTTCTGCAGCACCAAGTTACAGTAGCAAGCACATGGTTCAACATCACCCACGTAAGAGATATACCTGGAAAGCACCCGGGGACAAAAGACACTACCAGATCGATTGTATTCTAGTCAAAGAGAGGTTTGAAAACAAAAAAAAAGGCTGTAGAAGCTACTCTAGTTCAGATATAGACAGTTATCATAGTGGTGATAGGTGAGTGTGAACTCAAATTTAAGAAATAAAAGAAGAAAAAATGCACGAAATGGGACCTCAGACGTTTGAAAAACGAGGAGATATTGAGCGAATTCAAGGAAAAAATGGACAGAGTGTGGAACGATGTTCAAAATGTTGTCAAATGCGAAAAATGGAGTCACCACTTCAAACACTTGTGGGCACTCAAGAAATGAGTAGACAATGCGAGGGAGTAAGAAATACGTTCTTTGGAATTATTTTATTTTCGTTGATTAATATTATTCTATTCAATCTTGCTCCAATCTTTGTCCCACGTGAATGAACGCTGCATGTTTTCCATTCACAGTCTGAAACTCTACATCAGTTCTGCATTTGTCCACGAAACTGAACTTAAAGTTTTTTATATTTGTAAATTTTATTTTGTCTTTTTTTTTAGTTGGTAGGCTGGAAGCTGAATCAAATAGCAGGGAGAGCGTGGCTGGATTTGCCTTATAAATACAAAGCATGTGTATGAATTATTGTGAGCGAAATTGAACTCTTGGTATGCATAGTATGCAGCACAGCCAGGAAAGTGCATAAGTGCATGCTTATGAATTGTAGTCTGAATGAAAATTTTATATTTGACCGGACGCACCTCAATACAGCCACGGAAGTTCATCTTCCTGAGCCCACATATTGACTACTGCGTTTGCATTTCTAACTGGGACCATCATGAACTGAGGATATTTATTCTTCACGATTAAAGTTTTTTTTATCAGTCCCGAAAGGCAAGGAGCTGTTCTGAATCATCAAAGTCGTATGTATTCTCATTTGATTGAAAGCTAACGAGTTGTGCGTTTGTCTTGGGCCATTCTCTGAGCAATTTTTCTTCGATTATTATCGATTTTTGAACTATTTTAATTTTTCAACTTTCAATGGAGCCAGAAATAGGAGAATTGTCATAATGGACTCGATTCTATTGGTGAGTAATAAGCTTCCGTTATTAAATCATGATTGAGGGAGTTCCTTGGTTCTTAGAAGAAGTAAAGCCATTCCCGTTGAATAATGGATTTCAGAAGAATTTTTAGCAAAGGATCCACTCATGTTGAAAAGTCATGTCAAGGACAAATAAGTTTTCATCTCAAGTAGAGTGCTTAAATAAAGAGGCAGAGAATGTTATGCACGCCTGCTTTCAAGCCATTAAAATGCATAATCTGTCCATGAATTACTTCATCCACCTACCCTTGCCTCACACATCGTCGCCTCCAACAAGTTAATTACAAACGGGAAGAACGAAACAAGCCGCTCAACTCTGGCGTTTTATTCTCTCTTTAAAATGTTAACGAATGCACGCATTCAAATTCATGAACTGGCAGGAACAGGTGGGTTCACTTTATACGTATACTACTTCGTTTCCTTTCGAGCGAGGCAGCGGTGAAACGTTTGTTAATTTTATCTTTTTCAAGTGTTTAGTTGGATTAGCATTCCGTATGGTTGCCTACCGACTGTCTTGTTTCCTCAGATGTTATTGCGTTCCGCGATTATATTTAAAGTATAAGATAATGAAAAAAATGAGAAGTGAAAAATTATTTGTTCTTATAATGGAATGATGTAAGCGAACAGCATCAAAGCACATTGAAACGGTCAGATTTCGATAAACACGAAATTTTGTGACTTATAGAGTCTCATGGTTCAAACTGAGCTTTTTAAGACTCAGTTGACCAAATTATGATTAGCAATCCTGTTTTATGTTTCCTCCTTACAGTAAAACAACTAATTCCTGGTTTTAGGCCATTATACTGCTTAGGTTATAACGAATCGTTAAACCTATGGCCTATGATCCTTGGAGAGAAAAACAAATTATCTGGAAGTAGAGTTCAAACTCGCGAGGTTTGGGTTACCAAGGAACTGCCTACTGCAGTCTACTATTCCTATAGATATTTCGGATTTCTCAAGTCCACCCGTACCATTTTTCATTCAAAATTGTTGAATACAGAGCAAGGAGAAAATGAGAGAAAATAAAGAACCAACTGGCCATCGACAACAATGACAGAAGTGTACTCCATTGGGAAATGCAACGACTTAATGTGATTCATGGATTAAACATCAAAAGCTGCCGTATTATCACTGGAAACTAAAACATGCCCTACATGAAAATTTTTCTCTTAGTCCGGAAATGCCATACATTACATAGTCAAAATATTCAAAAAGAGTATTCATTTCCACATTCCCTATGCAGAATGTTAATTAATATTAATCAAATTCATTACGAATATTACGAAAAGATATGTTACCCAGTCACTTCACACGAGTAGAATATCTAATTGATACAAAACCACAAGTGTCCAAATTCGCCGAAGAAAAATAACTTGACTGAATAAATATTCAGATTCGGAGCTGCCGATATTCGTTTAGGTAAATTATCTAATTACAGCAGCAAGTATCTTAATTGAAATCATATTTATTATGGGAGTATGTTATCTAGATGTTCCCTCATACGTATCCATGGTAGCACTTGATGCACTGTTTTTCCCAATGAAATATGCATGAATTATCCTCGATGGTGAAACTGCTAAACGCCCATAACCGACAATTGGGATATCCTGGTTCGAATTTCGGTATATCCAAATGATTCTTAATGGCGGATCTTTGGCGTCATGTTTTAATATTCACTCAAATGAAACACCTTATGAGTCAACCGTATCCAGAGAGATGTGTTGAAAGTAGTGTTTTTGAAAATGATATTCAACATATGTAACATTACTGTCCACTTTACTTTGCACCTAAAACAAGTATTTTGGCGTTTTAAATCAACATAATCAAGTTAAATTTGGTCCTGCATTGTCTGGTTGTGGCGAGAAAATGGGAGAGAGTCGAATAACGAAACAGACATAATAGTTGTGTGAATGGTGTGAGAGGAAGACCGCGAAAGTTATGTGTGAATGTGGCGGAAGAGACTCAAAAGAGGAGGAATTTTTATGAGCCCTTAAAATAGAAGAGCGTGTGTGACTCAATATATGAGAGTAAGGGAAGCAAAAAAGGTCAGCAAGGATAGGGCATAATGGGGAAAATTACGTGTTAAAGGGAATCACTTTTCTAGGGCTGATGGCAATAACTAAATTTGTCTACTTTGTCTACCCCGAACGGGAATGGCGTGATTAGCATGTATAGTTTGTATCTGATGGCGAAGCATTGCGCCAAAACACGTGATGCAATTGTAAAATAGAGATGTCAGAACTAAATCTATAAATATTTATAACGTCCTATATTGGTTCCATGGAGCAAGAAATACATCAAAGCGGGATGTCAAATGCAGACTAACTTAAAGAAGACATTCATTTCAAAGTGAACTCGTTAGGCCTGAGAATATGCCATAAGTTTAATGACCCTCCATGGTTTCAGGAGTCACTTTTAATATTTCTTGAAAATGGAAAGTATGAGTGAGTGAGAAGGAAAAGTCACCCAACGAAAAAGAAAAGAATGCTCCCCTCCTTATATGAATCCAAACTCGTTTCTCGAATCCTCTCCGAATTTGGAGGCTTGAGGGCTTGCGACTACTTCGCGCTGAGAGAAGTTGAGGAAGACAATGAGATATCAACGTACGGGAATATAACGAATGAAACTCGACGGTTTTTTTATGCAGGCTTCCGAAGGAGCAGCTGATGTCCACTCACAGGTGCGTGTTTTCTCTCGTCTTTTGTTTAGGGCAAAAGAGACGTCTTATTGATTCCGATCTCAAGGACAGCATGTCTCTTGTGGCTCATAAACCTGGTGAATCAATGAGTCAACCGAGAACTGGTTCATTGAGCAAACAAGTTTAGGGGCCGATGATTTTTTTGGGTACCTTTCCTCGAATTCATTCGAATTTTTATTTCACTGGATTCGCATTAGTATGTTCGGTAATAGTTCCGGAACTTCAATGTCATGGACTCTTTTAGAGGCCACAATTCAAGTGCGAGGTTATTTTAGAAGTGTGGGAGACTAGGTCGAAAAGTTAAGCGGAATTGACAGCGGAGGGAGGAATACCATGCTATTTGGCAGCATATCTCTATAAGGATCAGGAAACGCGAGTGTCTTATCTTTCGACTTTATTATCTTGGGGTGTTTTTATGTGGTCTTGCATAACTGCTGTCAGATTAACAGATAGAACATGATTGTGAGAAAAATATACCAGACCTTAACGCTGGTCGTTTTTCTCATCTGAATTTTCTGGATCTTGACAAGGGAGTGAAATGTACCCGAAGCAAACTGCTCTTCCACTTTCGTCTGTTTACGTCGAAGTTCAATCCGGTCGCGGGAGCCAGGCTGGTAATGAGCCGGCATTTCAATCCCTATAGTTGTGTTTTAAAGTACTGCCCTATGCGCGGATGTGCTTAACTCAGGAAAGATCTATTAGATTAGTCGTCGCGATATGATATCGGCCTTTACAGAGGTTGAAACCCGAAATATCCACCATTACTCTTGCGATGACCAGACCTCCTCCAATTACCCTCACCTTTAATCGGGGCTGTAAAATACGTTTTTCGTCAAAACAAAATACTACTTAAAGCTATTTTAGTAGTATAATTATTTACTTAAAATGTAACAGCTACTCTTTATTTTATTAAAAATAAGCTCCTTGAGGCTCCAGGACTCCCCACTTTTTATAACTCTTCTGGTTTTCATAATTTAGCCATTGTATTAAGTAAATAAATCTTGTATCCTTTACTCTGTGCTACCACGTACTCATAATTGAATAGAAAGAGCTACATTTTTTTAAGCTGCAGCATTTACACAATATTTAGGAGACCCAGACATTTTCTCCAAATATAGAATTTTCCGCCAATTGGCAATAGGTAAAATAAAAACTTGGATGTAGGGGGCAAGAATGATTGATTAAAGCTTACTCGGACAATTCGGCGCAGTTCAGACAACGGTAAATTATGAGAGATGTTCGCACTTTCCCGCTCTACATGGTGGAGCAAATTCAGGAAAACAAATGAATTAGCTGCTTACACATGATTAAACGCACAACTTCTTCCTTATGCTTTTGGACTCACTGATTTGATAACAGACATATTCAGTATACTGCCACAGAGAGAAAGTAAAATGCTTTTCTTCAATGAAAAATAGTACTTCCATTTACTTCTGCAATTTCTGGGTGATAACACATTCAACTTATGCTATAGCCACTCATGAAAGTTTTCTGTCAAAGGAAACATTGGCGGCTTCACTGTGGGAACAAGCGGATATACACAATGGGTTGATTTAATCTCGATTTTATCTCACTCCATTCTCTCATTGTATTGTTAAAGTGGCGAGCCTCTGGTTTGTTATACTTGAATCGCAATTTTTTTCTAATATTTTCGATGAGCGATAGCATTTATATATTTTATTGTACATTTTACTTTAAACAAACGTTGATCTTCTTTTCCACAGTGACCTCGAAACTGGGTCATAAGTGAGGGACTTTAGTAATTTAGTTAATTTTACTCTATAGTAGTTTCATACATCTGTTTGGTACTCTGAATTTCTCTAGCTGCCAATAATGAATCACATAGGGAACAAATGAAAAATTGTAAACCGGATGTACTAGAACCCAGAGAGAATATTTAGTGTAGTCAAAATCCGCAGAACGTATCTATTTTGGAAACAGGTAATCTTTCATACTACACAAGAAGTCATGCCATTTTTTCTTACAGTAATCATCATTCTTCTTAAGTTCTACTTAGGATTATATATCTCACTCATTATTATAAAACGCTTTAAAAAAAATTGGTTCCACTATTGATTTATACCGTATTTCGGATTCATTTCAAGATTCATGCTGTAAACACTTTTTATTTTCTAAGGAAACGAGGGTACCAAAATACAATACCTAGAACATGATAGTAGTTAATATACCTTTGTAAAAGAAACGGAAAAGACAATACATACCTAATGCAGCTTGCCTTTTGGTGACGAAGGACACATTTCTACTGCATACTGGAGCAAAGTTTATTAGAATGATGACTGCTAGGTAGGTGGTCACCGTAAGTATATTCTTTGATGTGGAATCCATATTTCCTTTTAATAAACGGTAGAAAACTATTAGAAGGTATTTTTATTTATTGATCAGCATTATTCAACTCTAATCCATTATATGGTATATAGCATAACATTCTACGATAAAGAATGTCAGTTAGAAATGTGAGCTGAAATCATCGTGGGGTATATTTGTCAACACATGTACTGATTCAAGCTCTGGGTTTTTTTTGGAGTACAAAATTATAAAGTATTCTCTAAATTACCATATTAAATCAATACACCTTGTGAAGTTATCACCTCAGTATTTTGTCATAAAAATCAATAACATGCAGGTAAATTATATGCGCTTTACTGTCATCGTTAATTCTGTATGATACAATTCTGTGATGATTTGGTAGTAGCCGGTTAAGGCTCCAAATAACAAATCGCTGTATATGAATTATGCTAGCAAGGAATTTGAAAACCAGTGGAAACCCAAGGCGGAGCAATTTTATTATCTTTTACTTTTTTTAGGAGTATTACTATAATAGAGCGTGTTCAAAGTTAAAATTGATTGGACGTATATAACGTTTGCTAACAATATTCATTTATTGACTCATTGCCAAATTGAATTACCTTAAAGCTAGATCTCTTTACAAGCAAGCCATATGTCAATTAAGAATAAATTATTCACCGATTATCTCTGAAAATATCAGATAAATGCAAACATATCATTCGGCATTGACCTACGTGAGCCCATGAATATATATTTTACCTTTTTCAGTGCATAATTGGTCAAAAATTATTCTATGTGACTGAAATAGTTACTTTTTTTCTCAGTCGTCGTATTTAAGTCAATATTCCTTGCAAATTGTGACGCTATTTTACTTCCCTGGAAATGAGAAAATTGTTTACCGCTACCGATTCTTCTTAAATGATTTAAAATGGATGCTACACTTCATTGATATATTGAGAAATTAGAAATTCATACCGAAGTTTTTGGTTTTCCAGTTTTATCTCCATCATCGCCGGGGAAGGGGATAAATGAGAGAGCAGAAAATCTTGAACTTGAGCCTTTTATTCTTTCTTTTAGTCTCACTTTCCGCATCTGAAATTGATTGCTATCGAAAGTGGAGGGGTCTCGATATTTACCCCTTTAAATGGACCAGAGGCGATAAGCTACTTGTTTTCCAATATATGTATTATTTATGGAGTATAATAAAAAATGGTGACATTTCATTCACATTGAAGCAATAATGTGTTCTCATTTCAGATCCCCTTTCAGTTCAGTACCAAGGTGGCTTTGAAACCTCATTTTGAGGTAAAAATCGATGAAGTTTATTTTGCTTGGACCAGTATATTATTAAAATTTTACCGAGCGATATTTGGCTGGATAAACGAATCGCAACGTTGAATTTTGCCAAAATTTGCCTGCAGATTTTTTTAAATATCTTAAGTAGCAACAGATCTTAACATTTTAAAAAATCGCACCCTTGATCAATGTTAGCTAAATTAGAGAAATTTGTTATAGCTAGACAATACATTTTTACGCTAATGATATCCATGCGTCGGTGCTGTCATGATAAGCGCCAATAACGAGTTAATACTACTCCGTCGCATCAAAATTTACCGAATTTTGTAGAAATCTTTCTGATATACGGCTTGACTAATGATTTTGCAAAACAGAGTGTCTCGGGCGATAAAATATTTAAGATGTTAGTTTTAATGAACTGTGCTTGAGCGCAAACTATAGGTAACTATAGGAGTAATTAAAAAAGAAGTATTTCCTATTCTACTTATTTATTGTTAAAGCATATTAAATTTTCAATGGTGACGCTGTATTCAATGCCATCCGACTTTAAGTGCATTTAGTAATGGGCTATGACTAAAATAAATAACTTACCTTTACATATTCCTCGTAAAATCACTAAAAGCATGAATCTTTCCCAGTTTATGCTTTCATTTCACGAAATCTATCTCGGAAAATAATTTGTGCTATTTTACTTTTTCCACTCTTAGGTTTTAACGATGAAACAGGGCAAAATTTCACAGGTATTCTGAGCAGTTGGCTGTTGATCGAGCGAGATAAACCCGGACACTGATGCTACGGAGAACTAGAGTGACTGTTACAAATATTCCCCCAGTGGATGAAGTAGCGGTGACACTTATTATTGCCGTTAAAAGATCCCGTCACTGGGACGAAAGAGGGATGACAGTTGAGGTATCCCGGAGTCTGGTGGCAGAGACGTCGAGTGGGATGAGGACACACACTTGATCCACTGGCACAAACACCTGCGATCATCCCCCGAGTGGGGAGAATGCGAAATATGGGTCTCTCTCCGTTCGGACGTTGAGATCTCCGTCTTGTCGGCCGTTGAAGTCTCCGTTCCCGCGTAGGCACCGCTGCCGGTGTTGGCCGAGATAATACTGCGAGTGAAGGGCTCGTCGGGTAAACGAACTCTTGAGAGCTCTGCGACCGAGTTACAAGACGACCCGAGTTCTTGTGTGAAGAGGCGGCGGTTGCTCTTCGACGTCCATTCCCTCTCTCCCCAACCGCACGGTCTTCCTCCACCAGACGTCCCCATTCCACCCGCTCGAATAGAAACCCTTAAAAACCCTCCCACACCGTCTGAGATGCGCTCTCCTTTGCCTCCCCTCCCGCGGTTCCGCTGCATTACTTAGCGGTCCTCAACTATAGTTCTCCCTTTTTGCGAAGGCCGAAGGTCTTCCTTGTTCTGTCTTTTTGAACTGTTGTCGTTTTTGGGTATAGCACCTGTTAGTCTCTCACGGCGTTCGGAATGACATGACCTTCCTCTTTCTCAGCTGCCTGCCGATGAAATAACTTGGACTCTATAAAATTCATTGTTCGTTTTGAATGACTCTGATAGGGTTAGACAGAGAGCGTAACCTCATGTTCTTCCGGTTTTTGTGTAAGTTTTCACGTCAGTTCAATGACACCTTTTTGTTGTTTCATAATAATTATTAGTTTCATAGCATCAATATTTCAATGGGCTTTTGCCACTTTAAAGTCCCTAAAAGCAAGGGAACATATTGTGAGTATAGAAACAATCCGGAGTTAACATGTTCTTTCATTTCTAACTATAAGACGATTGAAGAAACTTGTCATTGTTCAACAAATTAGTCGCTCACACAAACGGAGTTACTTTAAAATGATAAAGGCATTATTTGTAGTTGAACATTTGTCTTTTGTCGCCTTTGAAAGACAGAGAATATTCTGAAGAATTGGTTTTTATAATTCTTAAAGAGTTTTCGCTTTTGATATATTTAAACGTTTCAAACAGTGTGGGCCATATTTTTCGATTTTTAATGAACGCAACACTGCTATTATGAGTTAATTGTCCGGATCAGGTGAATGTTTCAGCAGATGACTAAAAGATGTGTATTTGAGCAATTTGACCTTTTGAATATGTCTTTTATGCTTATTTTGTTTGACCTTACTATGTCTTTTCAGCAACATGTTCGGCACCTGCCCGAAATATAAGGTTTAAACTTATGATATATTAAATGTAAAGTGTACAGACTTCTTTGAGATTTGATTTTACAGACTTCTGTGAGAAATGATTAACATACTTGTTTGAGACTGATTACTTAGCATTGCATAATTTTCGAACATAATAGACTGAATCTATATTTTACTCTGATATGGCTTACTTCCAATTCTCCAATGTACTTTTACATACACACTAATCACGCCGTTTCCTTCCGGGGTAGGCAGAGTCACTAAATTTCACTCATAAATACATATAATGAAAAGTCGATTCCATGAAGTCACGCCCGAGACAACGAATTACATAAATACATATTTGTACACCTAACTCTGCTTCAAAAATTTCCTCCATACTGACCTATCCTTGCATACCTCTTTTTCATCATTTACCCCCATACACTGCTTTATACACGCTCTCCTATTTTTAAGACTCCTAATATTCCTCCTCCTAAGAATTTCCTCAACCACATTCAACCACAACTTTCTCGGCCTACCACTATCTCTCGCACCATTCATTTCACTTTTATTTATCTGTTTCGTTATTCGCTTCTCATCCATTCTTTCAACATGGCCAAACCAACGAAGCACACTCCTTTCATATATGTTCATTACTGGATCATCTGAACCACATTCATTTATTACCCTGATATTGCAATTTTGAAAATCAGCTACTGATTTCTTGGTTCACGCTGTTGTGGAATAAGCTATTAAGTAACGTACAAGGTCAAAAGAATGCCAATCGCCTCTAAACAAATGGATGATGCGTGAAAGTAAAGTTTAACGCGACGTCATTTGGGCTCGTCGACAGGTTAACTTTATTAAATGAGTGGTAGTACGATACATCAAAATAATTGCTCAAATCTAGCTACGTTATTGATTAACAGTTATAATCCACCATGTGTGTATTAATATTACCAGTGCCGTTAAAATAAACTGTCATTTTCCTCAGTATCATTAAAAAATAAAATATGCGCCACAATTCTCTTTACCAATAAGAGATATGATGCTTTGAACAGGTCTTTGTGGTTCATATCATGTTGTTGAATAGACATGGGAAATAAATTAAAGAAGCAGCCAAGACAATCGGTTTAAATATTAAAAGAAGGAAATGGATTTTGTAACGTGTCATCGAATAACACAAACCTCAACCTCCCGAGCGTTCATTTTCATATGCAAATGACATTACTTAAAACTTCCCGCTCCACTTTCCTTTTCCCTTCGACCAGCTTTATAACAATTAATCCCGCCACCCTCCCGTTTTCACTTTCCCACGATCCTCACCCCCTTCCACCGCCGCAGCCGCTTCGAATGCACTTCTCCCAGGATACTCACACTCCCTCCCCTCTCCTGGTTCCCCCCCTCCCTCTTCTAATTCTCACTCAATTGGCCCGAAATCCGTTCGCACGCTTTTATCGCAGCTCGACTTCACATGGAGAGCCCATTCGTATTCTTGCGTGAGATCATCATGGTGGGAACTCATGAATGATACTTAAAAAGCTCGGAATCCGTCCAGATGCACTAAGCAGCATTCCGTTTTCTCTTTCACTCTTCTGTGCATACATACTGGCACGAAAAGAAGTGATTGGGGAAAAAATTTTCCACCATTTCCAATAAGAAAGAAAGGCTCGTACTTTTCTTTCTATTTGGCCGACTTTTGTTAGTTCTATTCCTTTCCCTACCACGAGAAGAAGGCATTGACTTCCTGGATGAGCCTTTTTTGGCCGGATTCACGCCCGTAAAGAGAACGTTTGACATCCGAGAGAGAAAGTGTTTCTAAGCCAATGAAGTCAAGTCACTTTTATTTTCAACCCTGGAATCACCTTACTCAATCATCGCCGTGCAGGCCGGCGTACCCTAGGAGTGAATTGGTGGTGGGTTGAGGATTGGGATAGGGTGTACAGTGTGTAAGATACCCATATAAAAATGTATTATCTATGATAATATTTCTCCTCGGGTAAAAGCCTGAACGACATACTAGATCCCAAATATATATAAAACTAAATAAAATGCATTCCTGGAACCAAATAACAGTAAAGTGTATTTCATGGCGTAGTCGCTGGGACTTCATAATAAGTCAGCTAATAAGATTTGGTCGGTGGAATTTCATTAGGTTTCATTATCATCTCAAGACAGATAGCTCTGCCAATTCCATTTTTTATTCCTCAATATGACGATTACCAACCATCGTGAATGCAGTTATATAAGCAAAAGAAATTAATTGGTAATAAATCTGGATTTTATTAAAATTTAGAAGTTGCGTCTCATCAAAATTAAATAAAATTATTTGAAGACAAATGTGAAAGTGGGCGAAAGTACCGAAAACTGCTTGTCTGACAGTAAATATTATACCAAAGTTTCGTCCAAAATTTCCCTACATTAAATAACCCCTTCTTGAATAACACAAAAAGTTTATTTATAGGTAATAGAACTGAGCCATAAATCCAAACATTGAATGATTTTTGCTTAATACAATTTCTTTTCAATATAGATTGTAACTTTTCGCGAGGAAACACAGGATATGTCTTAAGTAATTATGAAATCAAGCTTGATATATCAAAATAAATAGCATTCTTCTTCTAACACGAAGTTTTTTTACGGTTTTCTTACTGTCGATTAGCTCTTATTTCAAATTGGTTAATGGTTAAGTAATGTTTGGAAAGGTATGCGTATTGAGGAACATAAAACACGAAAGATGCTACCGCGTGTATGCAATGGCATGTGTACTTACATTGCACTCTTTTATGTCTCATCACATCGTAAACATGCTTAACGAATTCTCGTTAAAGAGCACAACAGAAATAAAACAAAGTCACAATAGAAACAATGAATATCAATTTTTATGCTAACGTGATGATGGCATGGATGAATATTAGATAAAGTGGTTTCATATCCAAGAAGCCATTTTTAATATACATTTTTTTTATTTATTAATTAATGATTTATTTATTTACTTACAATTTACAAAAAAAATAGTTTACATGCTGTAATTTCCCTTTGGATGGGTTAGAAAAAATTACCGCTAACCTAACCTTAAAAATGATAAATTTTCAGTCTGGTCCTGCTACGCTAATGCTTATCAGCAGGTACCAAAATTACAATATTAAGGTGTAATCACATATCCGTTTATTACTGTTACAGGAGTACGTAAAATTTAGAAATATAAAATTGTCTATTTAGGCAATTGATAGTTTCTTTACAAATTAAGTTTCTGTATCACTGTACATATAAGCAATTATAATATGATTATGAATATTTTGCTACTATTGCTTTCAATATTTAAGAATTAACCTAGCATAGAAATGAGTTATTTAAAAGTAAATAAATAAAATTCCTCCTTAAAGATTTAATAGCTGGAATTAAAAGCTCCAAATTCCTTCAATCCTGTGCGTAGATGACGGGTAGAGAGGTACAAATTTGCTGCGGGGTAATTTCTTCTATCAAGTGTTCATATTAACTGCGATCATAAGGCTCTGATTCAGTCTCTTCCGTGTTCGATCTGATAGAACCAATCCTCTTTACTTCTCCTGTTCTGGTGTGGCACTTCATCGCAGCAGTTCTGGTAATTGAGTGCAAGTAACCTCCGAATCATGCATGTTGGGTCATTCAGTCATTAGTTCAGACTAGGATCGTGGATCGTAGTACATGTGTACTCGAAGAAAGTTGTCGAAAAGCTGTCGCATGGCTAGGCAATGCTATGCTTGGTTTATTTTGAGCATATGTGAAGAAAATGGTCATTTAAGAGTACGCCTGAAAAACAAGGGTTGGAATCGCTTCTTTAAGGCACCGGGACACAAATTTTTGTCCAAAATATCGAGGTTTAAGTGATTTTTTCCAAAGATGATTTAAAGAATTTATTTAGTCAACTATCTTTGTTCAATACTTCTTCTCAATTATCCATTCATCAGTAATGATTAGATTTTCGTGAGTGAGAATCGTGAGAATTCGCATTTTTAAACGATGAAACTAAATTTCTAAAATTCATTCGATGGCAGATTGAAATATTTGAATGAAAAACGTAGGAATTACCGGTTCGGCTTCAATGACTTTCAATTTATAGGTGGAATGGATTTCTGCTTAAATTATCTTGCAGTCAGCGAGGTTTCGTATTTTTTTCCATAGATTAGTTTAAATGATGTTATCACCATTTTCTAGATTGTGCAGCACAACCGGACGCGAATAAAATTGTCAATAATTGCTTCATTTTTCTCTTTATAATTGTTATTATCTTCATAAAGTAGGTATTCTCTAAATGTCTCCTGTGATTGTGAATGGTTGGTACACTGGTTAGTAACTTAGCTAATTCTGAGACTAACTTATGTGACTGCTTAATTGTTGAAATTTATGCAAATATCTGAAGCGTGACGATTTTTTCGATTAGATATATTCTATTATCTTTCCATTAATTCGTTTTTTTTATTTGAGAGGAGAATGTTTTTCTGAACATTGACTTCTCATTTATTAATGCTAATTAAACACTATAAAAATAATTCCCGCTCACGGAATACTTCGATTTATCGACTGGAATTAAGTTCATCGTGCTCTTTCAAATCGTTATGAATAATGAGAGCTGCATATTGGGTTCCCTGAAATTGCCTCATTATAACTGAAGAGACCAGCTGATTGCTTATTACTTTCATTTCTGTCCTTAGTGAGGGATCAGTCTCACCGAGCACTACCAAACGAGGGGCCAAACATGTCCTTCTGGAGTATTTTATTGCTCTCTTGATATTCAAAATATTTCCATCGTGTATTATTGGTATTTCTTTTTCGACATGAACTTAAGAATACAAAAACAAGAAGACACAACAGACGGCGTCGTACGGTTCTTTATATGGGGGCTAAATTCATGCAATATTGAGACATTTGAGTCCACTCTGCCTTCTAACTCCTCATCAATGTGCCTAAACATGAATTTACAAAATTATAATTATCATTTTGGACGTGAAAAAACCAGTTAGGTGTTGGGGCAGTTCTGCCTTCACTATAAATTATCATATTTTAAATATGATACATATCTACAAATGGTGTAAAAACTAGGTACACGTGTTGGAAAAACTTAAGGATTATTATTCTTAAAGCAATCACGCGGCAGGAAATCTCCCACTTAAGATTGGGGATGTGCTATACGTGTAAAAGTCTACTGATTTAGGTATGCTGATGATTTCCCACATCAAAAATAAACAAATGAGTGCGGAAGAGTAAAATATAGATGCAATAAGGAAAAAAACACGAGATCACACTTCATTTAAACGATAACAAATTGCAATGAAAAGGCAGTGTTGCTAAACAAGTCGTCAGAAGTCACTTGATCCTATCTTGCATCTGAACTCATTCGCGTGCCCTTTTGAGACTAATTCGCCACGTTTATTCTACATCTGCATATTGCCCAAACAGCCGCCACAAGGTCGTCTTGCTTGGGATGTCCAGATTCCGACCGTGAAAATGAAAAATAGAGAGAATCTGAAAAAGGAATTGGGAAAGGGAAGGGATGAAAAGTGAGGCGTGTTTTGGTGAATTATTGTCCCGCTCTATTTCTGTCGCAGTCGTTCACTGTGCGTGGGAGGAGGGAATTCTCGAACTCCTGCTTCTTCGGCGGTGCGTGTTTCTCATTTAGTCTTTTTGCTGACTTAAAGTGGGGTGAATAAAATTCTTGCAGTCAGCCCGTACTTTCGATGATATAAACATTTCGGTTAACCTCACTATTGTACGCAACAATCGACTCTGTGGTGGCTCTTGCTCATTAGTCCGCTCGTAGCAGGTTTTAGGTAAACCCTCGGCTTTCCTCACTTATTTGACTCAGTTTAAATGTGTAAACCTATTGTGTTGGGCGCAAATTATGCTGAATGATGTCACAGAGTGTATACAGGGATGTCAAATCTGTTACTCTGTAAGCTATGTTTTGCTATGATTGATGTATCCACGCATCCACCATATATTAAATCTGTTCCTCAGCATATGGATAATGAAATAATTACAGTGTACTCAATGATTTTTTCAAATAGTATACGTGAAATTGGTTCAAAAAGGAATATCTGGCTAATTGTTCATTCTGACTTACAAAAGCAATTATGTTTCGGCAAGAAAAAGGTATAATAATACCGATTTAAAAGAAATAGTAGACAACATGAAAGCCCGACAATTTTTAAGGGCGTGCATCTTTTTTTTACTGTTCAACTCATAAAAATAAATATAATGTTGAACAACTATTTCCTACACTTGATACCAACGAATCTATTCGAATGCCCATCGTATTGCATTTTCCTTAAGCTAAACTTGATGTTTGAGTCGGTTAAACTTTGAATATGAAGGCCATATACGAATAGTATTTAATGTAAAAAAGCCATTTTCTTGCACTCTATGCACATGATGAAGTGACCGAAAGGGATGTGACTCGTTATTAAGTATTGGCCTCTCTGAAAGTATCCTGCGTTGATGCTCCAATTACAGTGTCGCTTCGCAAAAAACTCGATGTATGGTATGGCATTATATATAGGCGCATATACCATGTAGGTATTTTATATACCATATATGGCACATCATACTTCGCCGAATAACAGAGCGGATATTTTACTCGCCGAATGAAAAAAGCGAAGCCAATACTTCGCATATTAATTTTATCGAAGTACATGGAGCAGCTCACTGCATCGGTTTATGTAAGCAATGTATGCTTGCTTGCTAAGTGATATTGAAATTTCATTAAATTATAGTCCTAGTCGTGTCTAACTTAATGAGTTTGACATTTTTCAAACTGAAAAGAAAAAGAGCGCGTTTGGTATGAATGGCAATGCAATAAGCATATCGCATATCGCGAGCGATCAATATCGCACTTCGATAAGGCGACATGGCAGATGACAGTTGATTTCTAAGGAATTTGATGGTGATGATTCGACTTGTATCGATACCTGCCTGTCATAGTTCAGATTACTCATCAATTCAGGTTTTCTTCGTTAAAAAATGAGTGGCGGAAGTAAGCAACCAAAATGGCTAAATCGAACATAATCGAATTTTGTCATTCAACGCTTTTGCTCATCATTTTTTTCAAGTTCCACAGGCTTCTTTGAGTTTTAAAAATATCTAAAAATCTGTAAAATATATGTAGGCATCTTTATATCGAATGAAGATTGATAATTTAATGTATATTTTAATTTAATACAGGAACATATTCAAGCCTTACCTTTAAGTAACCTCTGGTAAAAATATTTCCTGGTAGTGATAAATATTTTCATATGTAATGTAACGGGGTAAAAGATCCTGCCAATATTCGGCGGGCCCTGGCAACGGGTTGCTTTGGAAGAAAAATAATAAAAAACGAGGAAGTTGTTTATGGATCGTGTCTCCTGAGCGGATGTAAAAGTATTTCTTCTTTAGTTAAATTGCGGAAATATATAGTATTCTGAATACAGCGTGCATTATTATACTCACGATCGTTACAATAATGATAAGTCCTTCTCGGGCTAAGTAGTTCATTGGTCACATAGTCAGTACCCATGTGCAGTCATATGAGCAGGATCTCTCCGGATGCGATGTCATTTCATCGCAGAATTGAATTACTACTTAGAAAGAAATATTAAAACCAGACCGTTATTCTTGCAGATTTGAACCTCGGTCGATCATATAGCGGATTTTCTTTTTTACCACTATTGAATAGAAGTTGCAAGATTACGTACCTCCGCACCTATGTAATAATCAAAGAACGCCTTGCCCTCGACTACTCAGTAAAAAGTCGATCTGATTTTAAGACAGAAAAGACAACTGATTTTCAGAGGCAATATTTTTAAGGCTGTGTCAATTGAATTTCAACTACTACTACTAGTAGTAACTATATTATATAGTACTATACAGGTAATTATACATATAGTACTATACTATTATGTAGAACTATAGTAGTAACTTTACTATACAGTAAAGCTACCGCTGACGGAGTAGCTTTCATAAGTAAAGCTACAAATACCTCCGACAAGGAGTCTACACAAATACTAAAATAAGAAGTCCTTGACCTTCGATGTGTCGCAAATTGCATTCGGAAAACCGAAACATGACACGACCAAACAACACCAATCGTTGCAGACCTTAGTCATCGAGGAAGTCATGAATTATTATTTAATAATCCTGCTCGTTCGCAGATTTTTTTTTACCATTCCCTCACTCAACAACAATCAAAAAATAATAAAGAAACTAACGACCTACAGCCCCTCCCACGACGGACTTCCCTCTACGTCTCCGATCATCCGTCTCAAGCTCCACTTTTCCGCATCGAATACCGTACCCAACAAAAAAAATATGAAGACGAGAAAGAAAATCCTTTCCCACTATTAGCTCCGGTGATCTTCGCCCTCTCGACCGAATCGGCTTTTTTTTCCTCCTCGCTCGGCCTCCTCGTCTTGTAGCTGCTGCAGCCGTTTTCGCACGCATGGTCGCTCACCGTAGGGGAGGGTGGCGGCAGGGGGTGGGGAAGAGGGGGGAAGGGAGGCGAAGGGGAAGCGCTGACCACGCCACTCTACGCCTACTCTGCCAATTACTTCTCACGCCACTGAACTTGAGACCCGCTGTCTCCCGAGCCCAATGCTTAGGCTAGATTAGAAATTTACTTAAAGACGCACTCAACTTAGTTTGAGCGAGATATCAATTCACCTAGAAATCAATGACCTTATGATTTTTATGACCAATGATATGGATTTACTTAATTACTATGTTTCTCAATATGAAGAAAAGTTTCTCATTCTTCCAAAGATACCAAAATATCAGCCCCTTACTGCACTACTTTCCGAGATATTTGCCAAAAAATGCCAGCCATTATAGATGGAAATGGTACGTGAATGCACTCCAGAGGGACATTATTTTTTAAAATGACGAATTTCTAACACATAGATCTCTTAAAAAAATTAACGTGATGCATTTTGTACGATTCTTTAACAATATTAAAAATGTCTAATTTTCACTGCTGTTATTTTTCTGAATCATAAAAAGACTTCTATTATGAATTATTTTCAACGTACCGCGTGAGAAAAATGAGTTAAGTTAGATTTGAATAGGCATTTTTTTACTTAATTATTAAGAACTTCAGTCACGTAAAAGTATATCATTGCACCATTAACATTACAAAATCTAATTCAAACTTCTTAGAGTTTCTGAAATAAAAAGATACAATTCGAGTATAGTCTATATTATGACCGGGGAAACATCTCACTCAAACTGCCTTAAGTGCACATGTTTGTGTAGTTAGCTTCCACATCAGGTCTTTTAACCGAAGGCAGCCAAGTCCAAGAATGATTTCATAACAAATTATAACCTTTGAACGCATAACCAGCTGAATTTTGAATGTGCGTATAAAAGAAACTTGGCCATTTAAAATTCTGACTTTGACCTCGCGGACTGCAGAGCTGAGCGCACGCTTTGATGCTACTGCGTCGTTACATCGAATGCTCGGCTATCTTAAACATCTTGTTCCTTTAGAGTCCTTAAGAACACCCTTATAACTTAACTGGGTAATGCAATCGGCACGATATCTGGGGTCCGGTTTCGAGTTAAGGCGAATGGTGTTTTCCTCAATGGAATTCCGCACTTTTGTGCACTTTCAGGTGACTCCGTAAAAGTAATACCGAGGCCAGTCCCGGTGTCTTCAAATTTTGTGTTTAAGGGACTTCAAAATGGAGGAAATATCTTTTTTATTAGGAAATATTGTAATTTAACGATATTATATCACATTACATTACGTGCCTGCGGTAAGATAATATAATTATTTTTCTCATTATATTTTGAATTCTCAATTCATTATTACTCTCATCATGTTTATTTTTAAACTACTTATATTAATGCACCAAATAAGGAGAATCCTTGCATCTACCAATGGGCCTGCAGTATGGAAAACTTGTAAATCTTACGAGACTATCTTCAAATGAAAGGAAACAATTTCAATGTATTCGTGAGAGACTTAGGCGAAGCGACGAATGGTCAGCAGATTGCTGCCAAGATCAAATAATGTGACATCGTTTATTGATTCAGTTCATATTTCTGGTTGATACCTCGAAAAAAAGCTGGTTTGATGATCACATTGGCTACCAATGCCCGAAGTACACTTCCAAGTGAGAGAAACAAAAAACGCCCCGACGGATGCCGTATTGAAGGGGAAAAATGACGACGCTCACTTTAACTTAGGGTGCACCATTCATTTTAACACATCCTCACTGCCATCTTTCATACCAGCATTTTAACGGGGGGAGTCATTTAATTCATAGCTGATGTAAACAAAGCAAAAGGCCACGCAAAGCCTTTTATCGCACACCACCAACGTAACGATCATCGCTGGTGAAAAATCCTAAATAAACGCGTGTTTAGGCCATCCTGGCTTTTAATTAATTTTTTCATTCATTTATCATTGAAATTTTCACCTTTTGGTATTATCATTAATTCCTGGGATTAATGTAACAGGAAAGATTCCCGCACACCCAGTGTGCGAGTGTGAAGCACAATGGCCTCTCATTACGAAAAGCCCGAGTGGTTGTATTACACTTTGTTCTCCGTTGCTTTTGTTCATACTGATTCTATTTACTTTGATGAATCCCTTTGTATTGCTATTCGTACCTAACCTCCTGGTTCCCTCTTTTATTTCAGCCTTGGGAGTTATTCCTATCCTTACCGTAAATTTTAATTTTCGGCTCAGCCAATACGTTCAGATTAACACGTTGGGCGTTAGAATTGAGGAGGAAAAACAAAAAAGGGTTGGCGTGGTGAGGAAAGCGGTTGACGCGATAATGGGAATACTGAAGAGAATAAAAGAATAAAACTGGTTAAAACATGGCAATGCCCACTGGATTTATTGCAGGTACTACGCGTTTAAGAGCTTATGCGCCATCATCAGGTACAAACCTACACGTTTTGTACCTGATGATGGCGCATAAGCGCTGAAACGCGTGGTACCTGCTATAAATCCAGTGGACATTGCCAAGTTTTAACCAGTTTTATTTTTTTATTCTCTTAACAAAATGTCCCACAACATCTCGCCGGACTTCGTTGAGTTTATTGGGAATATTGAATTCCAATCTCAAAGTCCTGGGTTCCAATCTCGGTATTGGTGGGGATGAGTCAACCAAATACCGACCCCATGAAGAACATCAATAGTGAAGCCCCTTTCCGTCGGATGAGACGTTGACTTCGTAAACTCCCTGTCGCATTTTGTAATAAGGATTAAGTCTACACGTAGGCTAATATTTCTTTCCACAAAACCTCCAAACCTCTAATAAAAATCCTCATTTTATAACATACACACCTTAAAAAATCTAAACATTATCTCTCATATAGCTATTTCCCTCTAGTTACTTCTACCGCCTACTTTTACGAAAACGAAAAAAACGAAACAAGATCGTATGCTAAATCAAGAAAAATTATGAAGGTCTATGTGTTTACTGTTAAATAGGTAGAAGGGCGAATCATTTGCTTCTGAAAATATTCTCTAAGTTGCATGACATCTAACGTATTGGTCAAAATATATAAGGTATTTTGGATTAATTCTTTCTATTTGAGATTTTCTGCATTTTTACCACGTGTACAGTGCGAATTCTGGTTGGAGATATTCGAAGTAAACGATTATAGCCAAAGAAACACTTTGTACATTCATAACTCAGCGACAATAATTTTAAATTTAACCGTTGACAAATTTTAATTGCTTTGGGGAATGAATACGAATGCGGACGACGATTGTCGTCCACAGTCAGCAGATAGCACGTGACGGACGACGATACATGGTCGAAGATAGATCGTGTTCAAGATAAGAGTGAACCCAAGTCGATAGCCTACGCTGGGACCTATGAACGATGGTAGTGGGATTTTACTTCCTCCTTGCCGTGCAACTCCCTGACAGACGGACGGGTCCTACTTTTTTCTTTCAATTCAGCTTTCACCGGTCGCGTCGGGTCGGTCACGCTCCGCGTCGCCCGGCCTCCGCTCTTCTCCCTCCGGGAGGCTCGCCTCGCCCGCCAGCGCCGCCGTCCATCCGGACCCGAAGGCATTTATAATCATTGGGCGCGCTTGCTGTTGGTATAGGAAGTTTCCTCACGCCCCCTTTCCACTGCACTCATCTTAAGGTGGCTGAAGCGGTAATCGTGCGGCACTAAGTACACATCAATATAGTTTTTGAAGTAATAAATTTGATTGTTTCAGGCTTGGCTTCGCGAAAGTGAAAGAAATCGATCATGAATTATAAAATTTTTGTACTTTTCCAAAAATTAATTTTGAAATGCGACCGGATTATCCTTTATAAGGCATTTTACGGCGCATTCTGAAGATACGACTATACAATTGATTCACTTCGATAAGGCATCCTGTGGCTCATTCCGAAGCTTCAATCATTCTATCAAATGATTTAACGATCAAACAGTCTTATAGAATGGTCATTATTTCAAACTGCATTTTTTTAAGGAAATCAGAAAAACACTTGAACCACATATCTCTCGAGTGCGGCTGTTTTTGCGTTGGAACGTGTCGTGCAGGCAGAAATAGAAGTGATACAAGAATTATTTTTTAAAGTATTTTCCAAAGCAGAGTTAAAGCATGTTATGACTAGTGTTTTCGGCGCAGTGTTCGTAATATAGACGAAATTGTATTTAAACATGTTATTTTTTTAAATAATAGGCTCGGTGTGACGCCTGGATATTTGTTATTTTTTCATGTCCTGTATCTCCTTGTGGAGCATAGGGCCTCAACAAAAGCTCTCCACCGGACTCTTGTTTCTGGAAAGCACCCTCACCTCCCCTTAGGACTTCCCCTCCTGCTTGGCTTCCTCTATCACTCCATTCCTCCATGTCTTTCTGGGTCTTCCTCTTCTTTTCTGGCCCTTAGGGTTACAATCCAGGGCCTGTTTCACTATATGGTCTTCAAGCTGACGAAGTACATGGCCAATCCATCTCGGATATTTGGTAGCAACAATTATAATAATAGATATGTAATGCCTCACGTGTAGAAAAAAATCTTCACACTAGTAACCGAGCTATTACGCAATTAATGTCTTGTGCCTTAAGGCTACAAGTAAAAATAGCTTTGAGCTGCAAAAAACAAATCGGCTTGATTCAATTTTTTTCACTTTCATCTACAGAATTCACTAATGAGAACACGTATGCTACATCTATATAATACCCTGCGAGCCGCCCCATGGGCGTATAGCAGGGGTGATAGGACACCAGTCGTGTAAAGATGTAAGGAATAATGTTTTGGGAGGTGAAATGGTGACGTGTGTTATGGGAGTGTATTTAGTGGAGCTCAATTTTTATTATGGTCACTTATTGTGCGCGGAAAGAACAAGTTTTCGCACCTGTCTGTCAAAATATCTCTCTTATTTTATCGCTTCTGTCTGGCCTAGAAACGTAGCATGGCGTCATTACAATATTCTCAGTGTCGCTCTGAAATACTATGCTAAGTTTCACGCTAAACTGTTCATAAACAAAAATAGCTCAAAACACATTTATTCGATTAGGGCTGTCGCTGTTTACATTTTGCTAAGGAAACGCCAATCAGCGCCAACCATGGTTGGTTTCTCTAACTGCGGTCGGCGGGTTATGAAGCCGTAGTAAACACGCTAGATATGTGACTTACGTAAACAAATAAGTTTTCTCCCGTGGCTTTTAGAGTACGTTTTTGCTCCCTGGCGACGAAGCAAGTTGTTTTACACTTTTAAACACCATTTTTCTAGTGAAATTACTGGCGTCTCCATCGTTTCGCTCAAAAACCTTCCTACTTTATTTCTCATTACATCAATATGTCCCCGTAACGCGTACGATACGCAAGTGAGAACGCTATTTTGTTGCATTTTATAACCAGCGTAAGATGAGCGTCCTGAAAGCAAGGCATCAGGTGCTCTGTAATCTTGAAACAGGTAACGATCACCAATGCATATTATTTACTCTGCAGAGGACTTTATTTTTCTCCATCGTCAACGCAGTGAAACCTAATGGCAGAGGTCCTTGAGGAAGTATTTTTGTCGTTGTTATGTTAATTATTTAACGTACAAAAATTAATTTATTTTTATGTTAGCCAACGGTAAAAATTTAATGAATATTTAATGATCAATCACTCGCTTGAGGGAAGCGCGGTGGCGATGCGTCTTCTTCATCGTCTTAAATTTTTGCACCAGTACTTAACCCGTAACGACGGTCACGTGGTCTCAGAAACCACCTTTATTTCAACATTGCTTTTTTCCATTTCCGCCTCACTTTTGATTTGAACACAATTTAAGACCTTCAAGCAAGGTAATATGTAAGGAGTATATCACCAAAGATGATGATAAATACCACTGATTTTTCAGTAAATTCGTTCTAAAAAGTTTCCGCGGTCTGTCATACCGCATTTCTTTGATTACGTAAGTATTTTTGTTCCTAATCTATTTGAAAAAACTGTTAAAATATGTTTCTGCTCATAACAATTTGATCGGCCCTTCATATTTGTTTTAATTGTTACATTTAATTAATATTTTCTGTAATCTTAGTATTTCTCTCAAATTCATTGTATGTAAGTTCATATACGGTAAGCTGCTCAAAATATTTATGGGAAAAACCATCGCTATTTCATATCGCTATGAAATCGCTATTTCATGTCACATTTAATATGAGATTGGCAGTATGGCAATAGTGTGCCTGATCAAAACAAATATGTCAAGCAATTTAAAAACGTATTAATTAAAATAAGTATTAGGAAATAAGTGAAATCGGTCCGTGAGATCGCATGCCTATATTAACGTTGGAAGAAAGGGTGTCTATGGTTACCGGTTAATTTATATTTAACTTGAGGTAAAATATGTTATCGGGTTAGAGAGACTAACGCCTCTGCACCGGTGCCTCAAGAATTTCTCCCTCAGCTTAACCTTTCCGATTATCACACCAGCTAACTCTTTCATAAAAATGAGTGAAACAGAATAGAATCCTGATTTTCTTCTTGTACCTATACTATGAGGAGAGTACTAGACGTACTGTCTTCCATCTGTTCTACTGGACGTTAAACTGCAGACCCAGTGGTGTTGCTCGTTCACAAGAGGTTATTGTCGATACCACCTTTCCTCCCACACTTCCTCTACTCCTCGATTACTCCTACCATAAAGTAAGCCTAACTCTTTGCTCCTACCTAAACCAGCCTATTCCTGACTGCTCTCGGTTTCTTTCCCGAACAGAATTCTGGATCTCTCTTGGGTCGTCTCGATTATTTGTTCCAAGCATTAAGTTAAGTCTCAGGCCTCCACTTGACAAGCTCTACATACCAGACAACCAATTTTGGAAATGATGCATGCGCTTTTGCGTAAGATCTACATCTACATACTACCCCGCGAGCCGCCGCTTGGGCGTGTGGCTGGGGGTGGTAGGTCACCAGCCGTGTAAAGATGTAAAAGTTTTGGAGGTGAAATGGTGACATGTCCTATGAGAGTGTGTTTGGAGGAGCTCAGATTCTATTGTGGTCGCTTATTATGCGCGGAAAGAACGAGTTTTCATACCTATCTGTTCGGAAGAGTATCTCTCTTATTTTATCGCACCTGTCAGACCTAGAAATTTAGTGAGGCGTCATGATAGTATTCTCTATGTCGCTCTGAAAAATATCAGTTCTGAATTTATCAAGCAGCCTAAGCCTAGCGTGCAGCCTTCGAGCCTCTAGGGGCTCCCAACTTAATCCTTCTAACAGTTGGATAACACTATAGGTTCGTTCGTAGCAGTTTTTAACGAAGCGTGCTGCTTTTCTTTTTACTTTGTTAAATTTTTTGGTTAAACCTCATGACCAGGATCCCAATGTTATCCCAATGTCCCAAAGATGAAGTGTACCGCGAATATTCCAAGACCGCAAGACCAAGTTCGCCATTTCAAGGATGAAAAGTCCAGGAGTTCTCAACCAGCGGGTGTTTTGTGCCCGGGGAATATTTAGGGGTACATTTTTCGCGACGTTGAAATTTTTCGCTTTGTAACCAACTATGGTAGAATACAGCAATTTTTTATCGAACAGCTTGAAACATGTGCTTAAGGGGATATCAAATTATTATCGGAAATATAAAGAAAAAGGAAACTTCCCTATAAAAGAGTATGATTCAGCAAAATTTTAATTTTTAGTAGATTATATGAAATTTTAATTTTAAAAAATATTCTCTGGCGTTCAATAAAGTTTGTAGAATTCCACTGATGAAGACCTAATCTTAAAAATGTGCATTATTTTCATTCTCGGAATCGCGCTATATAAACAATATAGATCGGGACTGTGGAATGATATTCTCTTCTGTGGAGGAATGGGGAAATTGCGTAGAAAATGTTGAAAACCCCTGGTGTAGACATTTATGTATCTGGTTTTAACGGTAGCATGTTGCGTTGCCATTTGAGAGCGACCGTTCCAAACAATGCTGTGGCAGGTACACCGATCTGCGATGGAATTTGTTGAATCGTCGACATCGTCATCACCTGTGTTCTTTTTCAAATGTAGTTTACCAGCGATAAAATGGTAGAAGATTGGTGAATAAAAGGAGCCAAGGTGACAAAGGCGAAGGAAATGTGGAACTCAAAACTTAAGTATCAAAAATGGAAAACTCAAAATGGGAAATTTATCCACCATCCCTCCAAAAGATAGAAGGGATAGTATCTGAGGATGAATAGAGCCACGATCTTGCTCTATATCTTTCTGCTGTGGATATTTTAATCGAAACATTTTTTCTCTCGAATAATTCTGTTGCTAGTTTTAAGATAACAACAATATAAATATATTTTATAAACCTTAATTTCCTCCCACGTTAGGTACTACACTCAATGGAATTGGAAAAATCGTCTCGTAGCATTGAAGTTATAATTTTTTGTGATTATCGTTAGAAATAAGTGTAAACAGGGAGAAAAAATCAATTTAATTTAACACTATGGGATTTATTGAAAGAAAACTACCTGTAGAAAAGTAGAGAGTACCTATTTGTTTTTCTCTGATGGTGAATAAAATATTTACTTTTATGTATTTTGGTAGCTTGTGCACAGCTAGTGAAGCTTTGTACGAAAGTGAATGAACTCCGACAACTTGTTTCACTATTTTACGCCTAATGTATTTACAAGGAGAAAACGTTGGGTGACTATTGGGTCCACAACAAACTATCCTAGATTGGAAACCACAAACTTCGTCACAGACGACAAATCCTCTGCTTTTGGAGCGAACTCGACAGGAACGATCATTCGTTTTTCATAAGCGGTAGACAAACAGCAAGCAGCTGTTTTCGAACAATAAGCAACATCGCAAAGCTAGCTGTCGAAATTTAATGTCAACTCCGAGAATGGCTTAGGCTGAGATCGGCGCAAGCGGAAGTTAGGTGTTACGTGTGGATCAGCATTCTTCGCTAAACAGGTGCTTAAAGGAAGTGAACGAGGTCATTCACTCACTGTTCAGGAGCGATTCGATCACAAACTTGTCTCAGTGGGATGAATGGTGAAATATTAGTGTACTTAACACCTGCACCTGCTTAATAAGCCAAGAGATCGTGTACGATCGCGAAGGAGGAAGTTGCCAGTACTATACTTAGGAGACTTGGATACATTCTATTGTTGCGAATGAGAAGAAAGCGTCATTATGGGAGATTTTGATCAAATTTTCGCCGCCATGCATGGCGAAAATATTAGACTGTCCCGATAAAATCGATGTAAGAATAGATCACACTTCTTAAAATCTTTTCTGCACTGATTTCTTAAACAGTTTAGTATCACTCTATTATAATTTGTATTTGACAAGAGATTTTCACTTAGATCGCTCAGTGGTTGAACATCTATAGCCATCTTTAAGAAAAAATGGTGAAAAGTAAAATTTCTCCATCTTCTTTCGAATGCATATCGTTTCCACGAAGTCAGTGCTTTTACTCTTTCCCATATTCATCTTGAAGATAGAATGTTTTCAATGAAAAGAAATGAACTGCGGAAAATATTTGAATTACATATTCATTTTTCCGAAGTGCTCCTTCCTCTGTATAAATTGGCTTAACTTGGCATGCTTTTGCCTTCATTTCTGGTAAATTCCACGCCTAAAAGATAATGTACTACCGCATGAGAGGTGGTCCAGGAGTAATGCATGAAAATCAGTGTGCATTATATTTGTTTAGTAATAAATATGAGTGAAGTATGGAGGGTATTTGGGGGTCCGGTCTAGACCAGTGGTAGCGTATTCGACGGAAAATATTTTCCTGGCTTGCCAACTTTTGCACGTTACCCGAATTTGACCCACCACTGAAAGCCAGCAGTCTCAGCAGAAGGCATTGATGGCGCAGATCAATGAGATCGGACCGGTCATCAACAGCCACAGCTTCGGGCGAGAGTGAAGTTCACAGAATCGGCCGGGGTACTGCGATGTGGAAGGCAATGGGAAAAACCACCACATTAGTCTTCCTAGGGAATGCAGCCATTCATTCAATATATGACATGATGGCATAACTCCCAGCAAAATATTCCGGAGGTAAAATATCCCCTAGTCCCTAAAATAAATAAATAAACTTCTCGGTCGGATGGTCGGATCTCCGGGTGAGGGGTATCAGTCAGTAAGGACAGGTGCAGAATTGGAACATGAAGGATAGTATTTGCTGAATGGATAAAAATAGAAGTAATCATGCGACTAATTAGTAAATAGAAGAAGGACATCTAGATATCCTGATGAAAGAAATCCCGCCAAGATGGTGAGAAGTAACGAGTCTTCTGAAAACGCGTCTTGAGGGTAGAAGCCGGTTCAAATTTGACGAGCAACTTTGTGAGGTACCTCTTGCCTCAGGGTCATTCATTCCAGAAGTTTTAAAAACTTAAATCTAGCATTATTGTAATGCGTGTCATAAAATGAAGTGAATAAAAAGTAGGGTATTCAGGCTACTTTTCTTGTAATTCAGTCATGTAGGTGGAGATTTTAACATGGCCTATTATGAAGATTTTTTCAGATGAAAGTAGAAAAATATTAGTTTGAACAATGAATAAAAATAAAACAGGTATTTTACCAACTATGTTAAGTTATCAGCGAATTATTCCCGTAATTGAAGACAAATTACGGAAGCTCCATACAAATGGCGCTGCAGTCGGATCCAATGGCTGGGCAAATAAGATCATTAAAAATATATTCGTGGAAAAATATGCATATGCTGTATCTTAATTGTGGTTTTCAAAAGGTAGTCGATTTTGTCAGCGAAAGCAGAATTATTTTAGTCAAAAATAAAAATATGTAATTAAGTCTTGGTTTTGACTCTCATGGGCAAGAGCCATCTTAACCCTCGAACCTTAAGGGCATGATGCAGTACTTAATGATCCACTGATGTAATCAACTCATTTGCCGAAAAAAACATATGTATATAAAACGTCGGATGAGGACTTGACGTGAGATAAAACCAATCCCCAACGCTCATGAAATCTGCATGACGAGTCGAATCGCATTTGTTCCAGGCAAGATGATGGTTGAGGGTCGTAAACCGAGAATGTGGATATCTTCGAGAGAGTCGAGAAATTAGTCGATGTCTTCCAATGTATGAACCGAAATAATAGGAAACAGAAAACAAAAATAAGGATTTGACGGTCAGGAAAAAATTAAACTAGATAATTAAAAGGTTTAAAGCAAATATCACTTCCTTGAGAAGGGCACGTGTCTGGTGAAACTTAAATCCGGAAATCACTTGCTCAATGCTCGATGACATAACTTTGGAGGACATGGAGGAATAAATATCTAACTCCCAGTCGATTTGTCGACAAGCTGATGATTCTCATATGCACACATTAAATACACATGTCACAGATGTGATTATGATTCATACGAGACTAGCAAACATACATGTTATTTGTCGTTTTTTGTTTAAGTCTGATGGCCTGACGGTGGCTTTACGGTTTTTCCTCCGTACCAGGATGAATGCCAGGCCAGCATCTTCCCGTACCAGTGTATTATAATCCAGTGACTATTAGAACCCTGAAGAGGCGACAGCCTATACCTATACCATGGTCCAAACTTGTAGCTGTTGTTTTTTGTTATTCCTGTGTTAGTTTTCTGTGTCAGTGTCCATCTTAGAGTACTGTGTGGTAGTTTGGTTTCCATATTATGCCTATTATGATGGTCAAACTAATAGACTTGAAAAATTACAACAAAAGTTATCAGAATGATAGGATATAAGTTGGGTTTCTCATATTGGGACATACCGTATGAGGAAATAAGATTTTCTTTCAACTTACCATACCTAAGTCTAATAAGAGAGTTCTGTCAACTTAAATTTCTTAATGATTTAGTAAATCATAAATTACTCAGAGCATTTGTTAAATTTAGTTTTATTTAATATTTTAAGCTTTAATCAACGTCATCCTATGTTATTCGACATACCAAATGCTAGAACTTACTACATGTACAACCATCCAATATACCACATGATGCGTTTGGCCAATAGCAATCGGGAAACCTATAAACGTATTTCTCTTCGTGAAAATCTATATATGTGACTTTGTATTTATGTATTTGTATTTTATGAAAGTTTATTGCGTAATAATATTATTTTGCTTGGAACTAAATAGTATATATTATTGTATTCAACATTCTTAATTGTTTTTGCATACATTTTACCATTTGTACTGTAATATTTGTAGTAAAAGGGTGACTGCCCGTATATAAATCAATTAATAAATAAATAAAAAATTAGTGAGTGGAAAAAAACGTCTTTTGAACTTGAACTTCGACTGGCTCATCTGATCTCATGTTAAGTTGGTAGGAGTTGCATTTGAATATCAAGCGGAGGGGTATCTATTCGTCAAACTTCTGTGTTCGTCCGCCTGGGACGTCTGATTACGAAGGGCTACTTGATGTCTCTTCCAATATATATACCTCTACTTGCCGTATCGCCGCTGAATTCATTGTCCCACATCGGCAAGATGTGATCAGGCTATTTCGCTATCCTTCGTGAAAGTGTTTCCCTAAATTTCTGCGCCCTTTCTTAATTTTACTCGACGCGTTGAGACCACCCCAACTCTAACACAAGTGAGGTTGGTTCAATTCCGGCGAATCAAGTGCGCCCTTGGAGCGCTAAGTTGAGGTCAAGCGCCGAAGCAGGGAGAGCTGTCCTGGTGTCGCTCCCATGAGCCAGTGCCCCTCCCCTCTCCCGCGCCAAACCAACCCCCCCAAGTCCCACGCGCTAATTTTCTAGTCCGTTGGCGTGGGAAGTCCTCGCGGACAAGTCATCCGCCTCTTCTTGAGACTATATGGACTGCGGAGGGAGTTAAGGTCAGCGGGGGCACGAGGAATGACACCCGAGACCTCCGCTCTTAAGGGTCACTCCACTGGTAAGGGCAGGAAAATGTGGTATTCAATAAAAAGCAACCATATTTTTATCGATCCAAATCATTTTCAATTAGCTTGATTTGGTCCTTTCCCAATGAATCTTCTGGGCAAACGGATCTCAGGCTTCCCATGGGACTAGGAAGAACTTTTTAATAATTTTCTGGTAGCTCCCATACATCAAAAAATGGTAAAGCTAAGTCCGAGAAAAACTCGATAAACGTTATAATATTTGGTTTAAAATTGTTACTTCTCACCAAAGGTTGTTAACAGGTTTTTTTATTGTACAATCATTTTTTATTCTTATTTGTGCACACCTTTCCCTCGGACTACAACCTTAATGTGGTGGAAGGGCTTGCGCGTTCCAATGGCCTCTAGAGCTGGACTAGCGGGATCAATGAAAATTGCTCCCGGTAGGGCCACCCACGCCAGATAGGTCGAAGGGTAGGAGCGAGACGAAAGGTAGTCCAGTGATGATTTCACGTGAAAATCAATGTTGGGAAGTGGGGAAGGGAGTCCCTCCAACTATTTTACTACCCTGAAAAATGAATGGCAATCAAAGATAAATGAATCCTAGAAACTACGGGACGCCGTACATAGGGCGGGTGTCGGGCCCAACTGCGGGGGATGCTAGGTCGTCATCTCACGAAATCCTTACAAAGCAGAGCAATCACAGGATAAAAGGACAAAGGAAGGTAAGAAGAAAAAGAGGAGGAGAAGGAAAGTACTGATAAAAATAGGGACTTAGAACGTTAGGACCATGATGAGGGCAGGGAAGCTGGAGAATATTAAACGAGAAATGGATAGAGGGAACAATAGAGAGATTTCACATCCTGATTTTGTACCTGATCTGAATTCCTCATCATTTGGCCCATGCAGGTTACTGTCCGCTGGTCTTTCTCATGGTGACTCCGATGTTGACTAATGAAATCGACTTGCCTGACGGAGGAGGTATGTTGCGTAACTGGTTTTTCATTCTGTACGGTGTTCCATATGGTCATCTGTCCTTATACTCTTAGTACATCTTCCATATTTCACATTGAATCCGTCCTCTTGAACGTCATAATTCGCCTCCAGTACCAATAATTGTCTTCAGTCTAGTCATTTTCAGGTTAGGAACGATTACAGAGTTAAAACCATAGGGAATAACGCTTAAACACTTGAGAAAAACACTTCCCCTCTCACCATAAAATATCCTGAATTAAAGCTTTCGCAGCGCTTCATACTTGAATGGAATTTCAGCATCTCGAGGAAGTATCTCTACCGAACGAATCGTGAAAGTGTCAATAAGAAATAATATTCTATTGTTTTATCTGAAGAATGTTCCTCGACAGCATCATGCAGCATTTCCACGGCAGCATCATTTCCTCCCATTCACTGCTATGTTTCACCCAAATAGTCTTTCATCTTTCATCCGTCTTAATTGGTCTATTCACTCGTCTCAAGGTCTGCCTGGATCTGTCGTGGGCCCTTTCCGTCTATTTCGTTCTCCAATATACCTATCTCTCATAAATGCGTTGTTACCTAAGGTATTTATATCCACCTTTCTATCTCTATTTTCACCACTCGGGACATGGTTACTGGTGTGTCTCTGTTTTTAATGTCATTAAACCCGATGTAAAATACCCGTAATGCACTGTATTCGGGGTTGTGGGAAATAAATAAAAAAATAATTTCCATAGTTTAGAAAGATCCCATAAACTTCATTTGTAAGTTAATTGTAACTTGTTACTCTCGGCGTTGCTGATAGTTTTACCATTCCGAATGATTAAAGCGTTCAAAATTATCTTAATGCCAAAAATTCTGCCCCCACACCTCAATAAGGTGTCGCCCGACACAGACTGCCACCTTCGTCCACCTACGCCCTTGATGCGGGCTAATCCGTTGCCTGCAGTGACGACAGTTTTTATGCGCGAAGCTAGTTATTCCTCTGCTATAGCCCATCCTAGATAATTGAGCAGTTTGAACATAAAGATTTGGCTTAGAGCGAAACGAAAAGTAAGCAACGTATTCTCGAGCTTATGGTTTTAAGGAAGGCCACAATCATGGATTCTTCAGTTGCGTGAATCCCTTCCCCAAACAGCAACGCGCCCGATTACTGATTGGCAGCTTTTCTAACTCTCAACTGCGCTATCATCTTGGAAGGACTTGCGCAGTTTAAAAATGAGCAAAACCGAAAAGCAGGTGCTTACAATCCCGGAAATAATTCTCAGTCGCAACTCTTTCCTTTTTTAAGGTATTCTCGAGAGTGAGAATGGCTGGGTGGTGCCGGAAGAGCAGTGTCGACTGTCCTTTGTTTTCCTCGCATTTTCTCGGGAAAAAATTGTCCCTCGGATATCGCGCATGCAGAAATTCGGCGAGGTCACGAACTTGCTGTGGGAAAAATTCACCTTCCGCGATTAAAAACGGCGCGAGTTTCGGCGGAATTTCTCACGCTTTGAACTCCAAAAGAGTCGACGATTTTTGCAGAGCCGTCATCTCCCTTCCTTGGTCCTCGTGAGAGACAAAATTATCCCCCGAGAACAAAAGTTACTCATAAAAATTAAGTCGAACAATTGCTTCTCAATTTGTGCTGGTAATCTGATCCACACATATTAATATTGTTTTCACTTGTGTTTAGAGTAAGTACGTTGTAACAACAAACGGTATTTAATCGGTAATCACAATCTGTTGTGAAATGGCAAAAAATTAACTTACTTTAGTGCTTAGAGCCTAGGTAAAAGGAAGAACAAGGAGTTAAATAGTGGACTCCAGCGAGTAACCAATCGGGCGAAGGCAAACTGGTGGAAAGGACAATGCGAGGAAATGAAAATATTGCCGAAGAGGGGAGGTGGATGCAGTATACGCTGAAGTAAAGATGATATTTGGTCGTAAGACAGGGAAAACCGTTCCACAGATTAAGGAATAAATAGGAAATACATTAATTGAATGGGAAGATATCCAGAATAGATGGAAAGAATGCAAGGAGGAACTATACGACAGCGAAAATAGACCTGTGAGCCTAGACGTAGAGGATGAGAGGAAAATAGTAAAGGATAACCTCGTATTGGAGTAACTCGACCGCGAAATACTGCGGGCATTACGAGAGATGAAACAAGGAATGCCAAGGGAGTAGATAACATTCCTTCGGAGTCTCTGAAGATTCAGGGAAATGAGGAAAAACGATAATTGTTTTGAACTTATTCGTAATATATTCGTGGATCATGGCGGGGGGATTTCGTGATAACGTCCCTAATACCTATCCCAAAGGAGAAGAAGACGTCCGTCGTAATGCGATGGATATAGAAAGATTTGTTTAACTTCTCACGCGGCAACAAAATTGCTGGTAGGAGAAAATAAAAGGTGGGAGAGTAAAACAAATTACCACTAGGGTGATGACCAGTTTGGATTACGTAAGGGGAGAGCAACTCGGGATGAGATTTTGGTGATGAGAACACCCTGAGAAAGAACCGTAGATTATAATCCGTATGTATTTGCTTGCTTAGCTGCTTTCGAAAAGACATTTGGCAGAGTTGATTGGGAAAGTAAAAATGCTATCGGTTCGTCAGACAGGGAAAACGATTCCACAAATGAAGGGCTGAATAGGAAAGGCATTAATCGAAAGGGAAAATATCCAGGATAAATGGAAAGGGAAAGGCGCATCAGTTGGTGATGAAAATGGGAATGAATTGGTGATATTAGAATCAACTGAAACTTATTCATAGCCCAGTGGGCACAAATGAGGGAGGCTGATGGAGATTCGTAAGTTATAGGCTGCCGGTAACGGCAAGTAGGTACCTATGCCCGTTGTCGTCTTTGCTTTTTAGTAATGCATGCCAAGGATATGGTCAGAGAGGCATCGAAAGAGCTAGATTGAGAATCAAAATAGAAGAGCTGAAAAAGTCAGTTAGATACACGGACGACCAAACGTTGGTTAGTCGATCTAAGGAGCAATATTACTAGCAATACGCATCAACGCAAAATCATCATTAAGTAATTCTCATAGTACTCCAAACGCCAAATTTTATGAAACCGATTGGACAAAAATATTTGGAGCAAGATATCATATTAGCAAATTTTATGTAACTCATGAATGAGAAGTTATGCAATTAAATTACCTCTTTAATATATTTTTTGTACGATATGGAAATTCTCATAAGCCTCCACGAGATAAATGACTATCTGAATTGGTTGCAGGCAGTTTTGTGGCGGTCAGTTATGGAAGTCTGAATAGGAAGCGCGGTGATCTTTTGGCATTGATGTTTAAATTCTGTGGAAAAGTATTTGATGTGACGTTGATTGCGACTGAATGTTTTTACTTGAATTTAACTTCGGTATGTGGAAGTGAGACGATCGTTCGAACCATGGTGGCGCAAAACAAAGACATGGCAAGCACGTTTGACGGTGTTAATTTACGAGCCAAGACGTACGGAAGATGTCATTTGCCTCTCTCCTTTTGGCTGCTTTCAAGGTAGCGTGTAATAATAATATACTTATACCCCTGTATACCATATATGTTGCCAAAATGTTGTAGCAATGTCCCTGTGCAACCAAGAGGGAGTGGCTGCAGCATTATGAAAATATCTCAAAATGTTCTAAACGTCTCCAACAAGTAATGGCCTTTGCAGCGTTATTGCAACTTGTCCAGAAACATGATCGCAACCGGCCTGCTACCCTTAATGAGCTGAACTTAAATTAGTTTACAGATTATACAGTCAAGTAGTATTGTATCAACGGTTCCCATTTCAACAAAAATGAAGCCAATAATTTAGGCACATGTTTTGGTGGTTCTAAACTGGTATTTCTTATCGCTACTTCTCGATTGCCCAAAAAGGAGAATTTCGTCCCAAGGTAATTCGTGAAAAGGAAGTACAGCATTTCTTATACACCTTCTGTAATGCCATTGCCACCTCGTCTACGTAATTTTTTAAATTGAAACAAAATTTAATGTAATTATGAGTACTTAAATGTAAAAAACTGCTTCACAAATTATCACGAGTATAAAGCTCAACGATCGTGTAATTAAGGAAAGTTGGTACCAGTGCAGCCTGAAATGCCTTGTCATTCAGTTCCATTTCCAATGCATCGAACTCTTCCATTGTTTCCCCTGAAAATCTCCACTTCAAAGGTAGGTAACTCATTGTTGCTTTCCCCCGAGGACATTAACATTTTTATTTCACGGATTTCCTTCAACATTTTTGCTGTGTTATTTCCATTCTTTTCAAATGCTTCAAAAGGGCTTGAGGGAGAACTGCAAAACCAGAACAAGATTAATTAGCTAAAAATTATGTAAAATGTATATCACAAGTAACAGTGGCCTTGTGCCCAAAATTGAAAGTAATTTGGCGATAATACTATTACTTGAACCAGGAATGAGTGCAATACAAGCAGTGCTGCTATCTAATTTATTGATTAATGACTACATGATCATGATGAGTATCCATCGTATTCAAAATATACATGAAAACTATCTCAAGTAGACCATACATTCTATTTTCCACTAACTGGGGAATGGAGAACTCATCATCCATACTTAAATGATACATTACGTTGTCTATTATGTATATTACCTGTCAGTCAGCTGCATTCAAACATATCTCGTATGGGCAAACGGTCAAATGCTGAGTCCAGATACAATGAAATATGATAAAATTGTGAATGAAGTACATAGTTGTAGAATAAAAGTTACTTATACATAAACAGCTGGTGGAAACTACTAAATATCTCTTGTTAAGAGGCACCTATACTAGACTTACAGCATCACCGTTCATCATAGTCAATGAAAACTAACATTTAGGTAAAATAAAGAAAAATCTGCAGTGATGAGGCATGAAAGTGAGAGTTAGGAATGAAATAATTTTCCAAGTGTGACAGCTGAGACTTTACCTTCACTCTGGGTAGTTTTCTTCTGTTCAGCTTCATGGCATGTGGATGGAGAAGGTTCTACATTGAAGTACTTCATTCATTCATTGTTCAATCCTTAGATAGGTTGACAGCAACCCTCCACCCTTCCCTATCTATTGCAAGTTCCCTTTACCTTCTGGTACCTCTACTATGTACTTTCCTCTTTATTTGATCCATGAACTTATTCCTGGGTCTTCCTCTGGGGACTATTCCCTCTATTTTACCTTCAATTATGTTCTTCACAAATCCATTGTGTCTCAGGATGTGTCCAATCCATCTCGTTCTTCTTTTCTGTATGGTGTTCCATATGGTCCTTTCCTCTTCTGCTGTTCTACACACTTCATCAGTTCTTACTTAATCTGTTCATTTTATCTTTAGCAGCCTCCTCCAGCTCCATGTTTTGAAGGTGTCTAGTCTTTTCTGGACACCTTTTCCAATGGTTTTCCATGTCCCTATCCTGCACTTTTATTACCTGACTGATGTACCCTTCCCAGTTGTTCCCACCCTGAGATCCAAGTGGGGAACTATTTTACCTCAGGAATATTTTACTGGGAGGAGTGCCTACTAGGGACATTAATGTGGTGGTATCCCTGTTGCCTGCCACATCACAGTACCCCAGCGGAGTTAGTGAATTTCACTCTTGCCGGAAGTTGTGGCTGTTGATGCTCGTTCAATCTCTTGATCTGCACCATCATTACCTTCTGCTGAGAGGACAGTGACTTCTTTTCTCTAAAACTCTGAGCATGTGTATGATGCAAGGTGTTGCTGAATATCATAAAACCCCTTCAATTTGGCAGCATTAAGTCTTACATTTTTGTGACCTCTGAGGAAACAATGGAATACTTTTCATTCTACTCCAAGGCAAACCATATGCATGTGATTGTATGGGAAATTAGCAGTAAAGTCTATGGGAAGCTGTTCCAAGGGCGAAACACTAATATTGCAATCCTCATGAGATATGTCATGAAACTATTTATCAGTTCTTTTGGTTCAGTTGTTATCCAGAAATACCATCCTCCTTTCAACATGTAATCCCTTAACAAGGCATTATTCACAACCATAATATGAGTTGTGGCCCTTCACTTGCTTAAAAATGACCTGGCAGATGCATCGCACACAAAGAAATGAATTTTAAAAGAATACACTCTATTTCCGATGTATGCCCCTTCATCTAACAATGTTGCCAATTCTTCCTTAGTATCTTGCAGGTCCAGAGAGCTTGGTTTCGAGTGTCCCCAAAAATATCGAATGCAAATGGAGAGGAAATGGAGGGATTCTCATAGTTTTCATTGACAATAAGAATAGGCCAGACCTGGCTGCCAGGGCTCCTAGAAATTGGAATTCCACCAACTTTAACTTGGAGTTGAATTACAATCCCCACCATAGCTACATCTTCTCTTAAGTGCATACTTTAAAGAATTGAGTACACCAAGGTGAAAATATTCACCATTGGTTATTTTTCTAATTGCTAACTTCTGTGGTGTTTTATGCAGAGCTCTAGCATCTGCAGGAAGGTCAGCGGAGCATGAGTGTTTCTTCAACAATTTTAGTAGTTCTGTGACTATTCTGTAGCTCCTTGTCACTACATACTCTTAAATCACCCACTAGTACTACTTTGGGCAGTTCACTTTCAGAATCACTAGGACTCATCTCTCAACTGAGGAATTGGACAAAGTTTTCGTAATTGTCACTGTGTGAAACATTAATAGCAGCATTTAAATTCAATGAACTTTGACAGTTCAAAACATCTGGCATAATGTGCTGGTGTACGATGTCACTATAGTCTGTGAAAATACTCTGAGGGTTTCCAACTTCATAAGGCTGAAATCTATGGCAGTGCTGCCGAGCACTTAGGTTGGATTACTTTTTGTATGCAAATTTAGGCATTTTAAACAAACAGAATTGGTCCTTGGCCTGTAAGTTTTTTCTTGAAAAAAATATCTGGAGCTAATAGGTGTATATGTGAAAATACATAGGAATCTGAAGACCAACCTCAAAAAGCATGACTTAATGCCTTGCACTTCAGAGTGCACCATACGTGTCTTAATTAAGAACTTACCTTCATTATTGGCTGAAATAATTCAAGCATGAGGAAGAAACCTTCTGCGGATCTTGAAGGTGCCCTTCCCAGGAGAAGTCGCACCGAATAATTCAGTCACTTGGCCAAATAAAACCACATGAGTGATACAGAGGGGTGTTGGTCAACATAATAATGCAGCCATAGAGCTAAAAACGTCCAAAAATCAATGTCCAAGTGGTCAGTGGTCTAATAATAGAGATTGCCAATAATTCCACACAGATATTGCCATTGAAGCTCACTATCCTCCTGTTATCCTCACCATTCAGTGCTGGTAGACACTGTAAACTGGTGTGACTTTGGCAATGTGTGCATCGCTCCACAAATTGAAACTTTGTTGTACAATGCATTAAAAAGTGCTAGTAGATACCAAAAACAGGTGATTTTGGGCTCGTGCACATTGCTTCACGTATTATACTTTGTTGCAATGCATTAAAAGGTATGAACCAGCATTTCATTCTTGCCCTCCCCAACATTGTTAGAAAAGATCATTAGCAGTCCAGTGGATGGGTGGGTGGCAACCCTTCTAGCTGCAAAGATTTAAAAAAGGTTGGGGAACCACTAGAGCCGATTGTTCAGTGGGTGGACAAATGACCAACCACTAGCCGGGCACTTGGCTGCCTGCCGGGCGCATCCTTCCACCACTTTTTCAGAGGCTATACCCCCAACTATGCACACCTTTTTCCAAAAGACCCCCCCATCCCCTCTCTCATAGTGTCAGTGTGTGAGGCAGGTGCCCGGCTGGAGGACGGGTGAAGTGGACGGAAAACCTGGGCGAGAGTTGCTCGCCTGGGTTTTCTGACTGCCTGCAAGTCTCTACAGTCCACCTTGCCCTTGGCTGTTAATGCGATACCGTTGCACTTGGAAGGTCAGATAGAATTTGTGCCTTCTATTGAAAGCCTTAACCCTTGTTAGGTCGAACTCAAATGTATACACTTATGGTCACATCGGGTCATTATGACCAGAGATCATCAAAATAGTTCTCTAAAACTATTACAATCTAAATTAAATGTAGATAACAATAATTGCTTAAAAAACGGGTTAGGACTAAATGTGATATTTTACTTCAATATCTTACCTTAAATATATCCAAAATGACCCTGTTGAAACTCCATGTAGAATGTCTTCAAAATAAGTCTTAATTTTAATTTTTCACAACTGAAACACTGTGCAAAAAGTGCAACACTCATTTTCATTCCTTTAGTTACACCATACATATTACACTTGGTTTTATTGACTCAGTTTTTCTTGGGTTAATATGGCCTATATCACTTTGGTATCCTGCTTTAGGCTACAATACTGGAGACATAATTATTACACTGCAGGGACATAGCAACCTCACTAATGCTTAAAACCTCCGCAATGCCCAGCAACCTTCCTGTCACATAGCTGCAACATTTTGTATTTACTGTGAGTACCCTCGTACATTGTGCATCACATTTTGTCACAGTTTCCATCACACTTTAAAGGTAGCACAGTGTGCATTCTCTGTGACTATTATCCTCATACAGTGTGCAGCATGCTTTTGTCACACGATCGGTAATGGTTTATTTTCACCAGGGACATCATCCCAAAAACATCTTCAGTGACATTATTTCCACCATGCCTAATCTATTCTTTTGTCTAGAACAGAAATCATATGTGAAACTAAAAGAAATGATTTATACATCAATTAACATTCACTCAGTTCAAGCCAAACAAGCATGATATTTATGTTACCAAAGCTGCTTGATATCTCTTGTCGCTTAGGTGGTCTTCCAGAGCATCAAACATCTCCATGGTTGCCACTGGAAACTCATAGTCCACAGGAAAGTCTTTTTCATCTCTCCTCACTATAAATTTATTGCTATTCGTAAAAAGTCTCCTCATGGCAATAAACCGGCCAACCGAAAGTTTTCTGAGCTTACAGCAGTATTTACGACAAATTGCGACATTGTTGGCATGTTGCAAATGCAAGCTGCAACATGCTGCAACCTTTCTGCAACACTTAACATTTAGTTTGCTGGAAACTAATCAATCGCTTCCGAAGATGGAGAAATGTCAAAATCGAATGCATTTTCAGGCTCAACTATTTCATTTTGAAAATTTCCGGACTCTGCAATTGCATCACAACGATGTAATTGGAATGTTGCAGAAAAATTTCAGAGCAACATGCAACCTGCATGCAACTTTTCTGTAACACTTTGTGTTTACTGCGACGTCAATCTCGATCCCACTTTGTCCGCAATTTAGCTAAAATTTTTGAAGGAGAAAGTCGGGTGATTGCATTAGCTTTTTTTTAGGACTTCCCTTTGCCTGTATAACTAGAGTACACGCTCATGAGTGGGGAATCTGTTTAAATGTTCGTTTTGGCTATGCTTAGGCTATAAAATACTAATGAATTCGAACCACTGCTCTCATTATTTGGTTAGGTTTGGTAGGTGAGTGACTGGTTGTAGACTGGATTGAGGTGGTAGGTGATTTTAGTAGAATCATCCACTTCAAAGACATGGAAGCCACTCATACTCATATGAAATATTATCTCCACTTTTCAATGAGATGTCTGGTTCACTGGGAAATGATAGGAAAGTATTGAATGAGAAATAAATAGATGGAAAGAGTTTATGAACAACTTGCTTCTGAACACTGTCAGGAAGAGAAAATAAAAATGGTTGGGGCATCTATTGAGAGGGAATGGGATTATAACAACAGCAAGACAACAAGAATGGGTAGGTGAAGTGGAGAAAAGACGAAGAAGAAGCTGTAGAGCTATAGATGATATAAAAAGAGGAGGATATACAAAGACCAAGGTACAGGTCTGGGATAGAAAGGAATGGAGACAATGACTGTGGATGGGACCTGCTACATGGCAGAATACAAGATGATGATAACCACTGATTCTAATCAGTCCTCAGTTCCTCACTGCTTAATGTTTCTCATGCCCTGATGGTGCACTCTTCCTTCATCCAGTTTGATTTGATCCATAGGTATATCTGTCCCTTTGCCTTGCCCCATTTTGTTCTGTTTCATGTAAAAAGCAAGTGTGCCAAAATTATGGTAGTAATGGCTACTCAATCCTTCTGGGATTAATTATCTTTGTGTCTGGACTCTCATGGTTCTAGTTAAAATGTTCTTATCTTTCAGTATTCCAAGATATCTCATTCAATTTCAGATGATAACTAAATATGAATTTGCGTTTTAAACCCTCATTATTATGTTGTGAAAATTGTTTAAATGAGATATGTTGATTTATCCCGCCTTATTTCTTTTAAGAGGATGATGTCACCAATCATAAGCTACTCTTTGATCTCCCATTCACTTCCAAACCTCAAATGCTATACCTGAAGAGGTCCATGGTATTAGTTTTGCAAGTTTTTATTAACTGAACGTCACACCGCCATGACAGCTTACTCACATCTGGTCATTACAACAAAAAAATGAAAAGCGCTTGTCGCTAACATCAATTTTTTTCATTACGCACTTTAAAAATACCAAAGCTTTCCTCTGATTGTCATTATAATTAAATAATATATTTCATCATGTTTTCATTAAATTCAACTTCATGATGGCCTATAGTGCTCATTGTTTTGATTGTTTTTGGTGGGGTCATTTCAATGTAATCATCCTCAGCAGGTATCAAAGGATGACTTTCTCTATTACATGACTCCATTCTTGTGTCCTCTCTCTGTCTCATTATTCCCATTGACCTTAGATCTTCCGCAACACCTTGTATTCATTTTTTATGTGGTCTACCTTATTAGATTGATGTCAAAAACTCATTTGTGCATTCTGTCCTCTTTCATCCTTTTTACATGAACATACCATGCTGCCCACTGTGATTTTGGGCTCTCTACAGCCAATCCATATGTAATGGATGTAAAATTTATACTTGATAAAATGTAAATTTTCTTTCAAAATTTTGTACATCCATTTTAAGACCAGACAGAGACTGAAATGGATTTTCTTAGTAAGTGTGGCAATTTTAGAGGCTATACTTGAATTTATAAAAGTATAAAAGTTATGATATTTATTGGGTGTCATACAACTCTGAACATGATATTGTAAGTACAGAGCATTAATACAGAAACTATATTCCTGAAAAATGCCTATATAAGAAGTAAAAACTAGAACTGCCATAGGTAAATGTACCAATACCGGACCCATTAAGGTTTTTTCATGGATTTAAACACTTATGGGAACATTTTTAATACATATTGTATTTATTGTAAAATAAGTAATTGGTTTGGAATTTCTTTTTTAAGATGGTGTTTTTGTTCAAAATTTAAGCTCAAAAAATGTATTATTTATATTTCTTTTACAATATGTATGAAATGTTCCAATTCCTGACTCCAAAAATTCAGCATGCTGTTAAAGCTGACCCTTGATGATCTTGTAGCTGACCCATTGGATATTTTCCTACAGAGTTATTAATAATAAATCTTAAACTCATTGTACTTAAGTTACCATTATTATAATTTTTAGCACAGTGTATCAAAATGAGTGACATGTACCTTTACTCACATAAACTTGAACACATCACATTTTACACATCATTGGTCATTCAATCCTAAGATTGGTTGACTGCAGTCCTCCACCCTTCCCTATCTAATGCTAGTTCCCTTACCTCCTGGTATTTGTTCCTATGTACTTTTCTTTTTATTTGGTCCATGAACTTATTCCTAGGTCTTCCTCTGGGAAATTTTCCCTCTATTTTACCTTCAATTATATTTTTCACAAACCCATCTCAGGGTGTGTCCAAATCATCTGATACTTCTTTTCTGTACTGTATTCCATATGGTCGTTTCCTCTTATACTCTCCTGTACACTTCATCATTTCTTATTTTGCTCATCCATTTTATCTTTAGCACCCTCCTCCAGCACCAGGTTTCAAAACTTCTTGTCTGTTCTGGTCAGCTTTTCCAATGGTCCATACTTACGATTCATAGAGTGCTGTGCTGCACACAAATTTTTTCACATGCTGTTTCCTGGTTTGTAGTCCTATCCTCTTTGAGCACAACAGTTTTTTTATGAATCACTTCTTAGCTTGGGCTATTCTCTGCTTGATGTCTGTTGTACTTCTTCCATCCCATGTAATGGTACTTCTAAGATAAATGAAGTAATCCACTCGCTCTAATTTCTCTCCTTTCAGGGTGACTTCTGCATTCATCTTCTCTCTTCCACATACAAGGATTATAGTCTCCGTCTTACTTATTTTCATGTTGTATTCTTGGAGAACTTGGTCCATTACTTTTAGTGACCTTCGAAAATCATTGCAATTTCCAGCTATGACTGCGATATCATCTGTGAAGTGGAGAATATTTATTCCTTCTCCATTTATGTTTATTTTGCTCAGTCCCATTTCTTGAGCTTCTCTTATGGCCTCCTCCAACTACATGTTGAACAGTGCTGGTGAGAGGTTGCATCCTTGTCTTACTGCTTTGTTAAGTTTAGCTTCTATGTGACTTACATCTCTCATTCTCATAGTGACAACTTACTTCCTGTATAGTTTATTAATAATTCTTCTGTCGTTGTAATCCATTCAGAGTTTTTCCAGCAGTCTGAACATCTTGTTCCACTCAACATTGTTGAAGGCTTTCTTCAGATCCATGAATGCGACACAGAATGACTTTTTCAGATGCGTTGTTTACTCTACCATTACTCTCAGGCAGAGTATGGACTCCATGGTACCCCTGTTCTTCCTAAATCCAAACTGGTTTTCCTCACTTTTCCTTTCCATTCTCTGGCTTATTATTCGTGTGAGTATTTTTGATGCATGTGACTCTAGACTCAAGGTTTGGTGCTCCTCACATCTCTCAGTTCTTGTTTTCCTCGGTATTGTAATCATCACACTCCTTTGAAAGTCCTGTGGAAGTACATCCAGGGTTGAAATTTGCCTTTAAAAAAATCATTTGAGTTGACAGGGATTCAAACCCGGATCTCCCAACTGCCGGTCAGGTATGATGTTCCAATGTTTTTATTTTATAACAGCAGCATATTTCATTAGCATTTTCAGAAATGGTCATCATACAACGCAAAAAAATCTGCTCCAATGATACGTACATTTATAATACATTCTTGTTTAAGGTATTTTTAGACACATACATGTATATATTTTACATATATTAGTTTTTATCGATTTTTTGCATAAAATATTCATAAAAGACATATAGCAACCATGCTTTTTCATGCTCCGAGGAGGGTATCTGTTTATTTACTGTTTTAATTTTATCGATTAAAGCCAATCTTATATTTTTCTGACCTGTTTGAATTTACATCAAAGTTGCTATTAGATCTGTTAAAATTATGCTTTTCTTGGTGGGAAATAATTTAAAATTTAATGTTAACAGATTCTTTTCTCCAATATCTCCATCTCCCAATATGTTGAAGTCTCTTAAACAGTTTTTCATTATTTCCCATTCCCTGTTTGGTCCTTTACAACCTAGTATTTTGTGAACTACATTATGTATCCTTCTGCACTTAGGGCATACTGGGCTATCGCAAAGTCCAAGTTTGTCTTTCATTTCTCCCATTATCGTACAATCCTTGCATATGTCGTACATTATACTTTTTTTCTTGATACAGTGTTTCAAGCTTGCATAATTTGTCCAAATGGTTTTTTATCGGGTTTTTAAGTTGTTTTTTATTATTTTTTCATTTCCTCCTTGCAGGTTTTTTTTGACGAGTGGATTTTTCCACTGGTTGCGTGTTTATTTTTTAAATCAATTTCCTCAGTCAGTACATTCCTACCTCATTATTTTTTCTTCCCCAAGAGTGCTCACCATTAGTATTTTCATATTATAGTGTCCTTATTGCAAAGTTTCTGCTTTTTTTCTGTTTATAACATTTGCTATCATTTTTGCATCAGTTAAGTTGAGGCCACCCATTTTAGGAGGAGCAAATAACTTTCTTTTCTCCACTGTCTTTATAAATCCATTTCAGATAAATCTATTTGTAATTTTCATTATCTGAGCGTTTTTCTTTTGTGGGAGTGGCCACACATGGGCCACATACCACAGTAGGGGAATAACATTTAATTTATAAAAGCAACTTTATCATGTTAAATGCATTCTATGGTCAGGGAAGTTGGTTATGTTCCATTTTATTATATTAATTGCCTTATCCCAGTTTTTTCTACCATCTGAAAATCATTACTATGCCACCAAAGGCCTAACACTTTTATTTAACTTGTTTGGGTCCATCCATGAATATTTTTTAATTCCTCCCCATGTATGTGTAGAAGTTTAGATTTCTTTCCAGTTATTTTTACCCCAGCTGTATCAAAGTGTGTAAATGTTTCATTTATTGTGTTTAACTCCTTCTCGTCCTTAATAAATAAAGGTATACTGTCGGCATGTCTATGCCGACAGTATACCTTTATTTATTAAGGATGCATATACTACACCTCTGTATTTTTTCCCACATCGATGGACCCCTATTTTGCAATTTTTTATTACTATAAGGATTGGTTCTAAAGCAACAACATTGGCATAGGACATCCCTGTTGAACTGAGTTTAAAATTAGGAATGCTTCTGATTTTTAGTCCCTATTTTGATCATTGAGTTTATTCCCTTATACATAGTTTGAATGATTTGAATTACTTTGTTCAGAATATTCATATTTTTCAGTACTAGAATAATCTATTCCGTTTTAATATCACCAAATGCCTTTTCTAAATCTATTGCCAGTAGAGCTGCTGTCTTTTCAGATTTTTTTGGGAGTGGAGATAGTGCAATATCTCTTATTAATATATTTGCATCTATAGCACTTTTCCTACCTGCCCCGCCACATTGATTTCATGGGCAATAGGCTTGGTAAATTCTTCTACTTTGCACGTTATACAGTAGGCATAAATCTTATAATCGGCTTTCAGTAAGGGGATTGGTCTAAAACCTTAGATTTTCTTTGGGATTTTCACTTTGGGGATGAGGGTTATTATCGCCAATTCCATGTTATCCTACCCTTCTTGGTGACTTCATTGAAGACTAACGCAAGAGCAGGTTAAATGCTATCCCAGTAAGTTAAGTAAAATTCATATGGGAGACCATAGTTCCCTGGTGCTTTACCTTTCTTCAGTTTATCTTTTATTATATCTAGGTTGTTGTCGTTTATCTCTGCTATAAATCTCTGCACTAACTTGGGGGAGAGTAGTCCTCCTCCTTCCATTGTCCATACTGCGCATTGCGGTTTTCAAAATGTAACTTGGCCTTGTCTAATTGGCGTTCTTGTTGTGTGGAGTTCCTTTCATTGGATTCCTCTATTCCCTCAACTTCCCCTCCTCCTGTTAGCTCTTTCAACAGTTTTCTTCAGGGTTGCTAGTGTAACCAGGTCCCATTTATCAACATCTCCTTGCTTCTGCCATAATCGAGGGGAGGGATTACTTTTTCAATTCGTGTCACAGGATGGCTTTTGTTAAATCCCTTACTATATCGTTCAAGTCAATTGGCATTTCATTGGATTCCATCATTTCTTTGAGGGAATTTCTGTATTACGAGATTGTTTGGTTTTGGTATCTAAAGTACTCTTTTGTTAATTTTTTAATTCTTCAAATCACATTTCCTTTGAAGATGTTCTCCCACCAAGAAATGGGATCGGTTTCAATTGTTTTATTATTCATTTGCCTATCTATTTCTAATCTAATTTTGTTGACAATTTCATCTTCTTCCAAAATATTAGTGTCTAACCTCCAGTTATTTGTTATTTTTTTAATCAGGCTATTTCCATACTTCGAATGAAAGGTATTTCAGGATAGATCAATGTCTAGAATTTGTGGTCAGTAACGGCCATTGGCATAGTTTCAAAAGACTATGTTTTTTCGCAGAAATCGGGAGACTAAGAAGTAGTCTATTCTGTTTTGTGAAGTGTTACCTATTCTTGTAAATTGCCTCTTGATCTAATTATCCTGTTGATCTCATTTTTATTGCCACATCTGTGGCTTCAATTCTATTTATTATCGCTTTTAGCTATTTACTGGGTAGGTAATTTATTTCATCTCTATTTGCATTGCTATCCTATCTATGGTAAATAGCATTTAAATCCCCCCAAGGATAGCGTTTCCCGCAAACCCAAGTACATAAGGGAGGATGGTTTTACAGAAAAATTCATCCCTCTCCCTCCTCATTTCACATCCTGAGGGGGCGTATGCATTTATGAAATGAATGTCTCCTATCATTATCCCAATAATCCTCCCTGATTCATGACTTCGAATGTTTTTTACTTTTATTCCTCTTATAATAAGAATTGCCGTCCCGAGAGGAGAAGTACCATGATTTTGAATGCTCACCCAATTTTCATTTTTTCAAAGTTTCACTCCCTCCCTCACTTCTTGGAGGAGGATTATTTCCGCCCCCATTTCCTAAAATTTTAATTTTACTCCACCTAATTTTTTTTAAATTACTGAATCCCACGATTTGGGGATACTATTCTTTTTGTTGTTACGTTTGATTGGCATAGATTCCGATCTATTGTCTACTCTACAGAGGGAATAAAGCGTGGACCTCAAGACTCATTGCGTTAAGATGACTGGATCAATATTTATTTTGTACTAAGATTTGCGTGAATATTTGCATGCGTGTTCTTATTGGTGATATCTGTAAATAAAAGACACGAAAATAGAATGATACCGACTTGGTGTTTGACTATTTAATGCTAGTTTAACGCGTAATATCATAGCATATTTTATATATATTTTGTAGTTATTCAATAATGCATGCAATGTTTTGCTTCTGAACGCGAACTAATGCTTTTATATCATTCTTAAAATTGTTCCCAGCGATATCAAGATGTCACGACGAGACCAATTTTTCTAAATGAACATGTTTCATAATAATTTCGCCTAAATTTCAAGTACCACGCCGAAATCTTGAGTCACAAAATGCTCGCAGGAAAAACTTAAAAGTATAAATCTTGTATCATTTCCATTGTTGTATTCACGGTGAGATCCTACCATGAAAAAACGCACTTAAATGAAATGTGGCCCAAGGCTTTCTTTTCTGCATACTAGAAAAATTATTAAGATTTGCAATCAATGACCCACGATTACCGTTCCAGCCACTTTAAAAACAAGCTAATGCGGACCACAGGTTTCACTTACCATTAATTTATTCCTTCAACAACCAAAACCTCACCAATTTACGTACCAATCATTTGTGGCGCAAAGAACGTCAGTTGTCAGTGGCCTCCCTCGCATGACGGACCGACTGAATGGATATATACTTCATGTTAAGAATGAAACTACTTGGTTTTTTTTTCACCAATATATATATAGACTTCCCTGACTCACTAGAACAAGAATTCTCGAGAGAAGTATATCGGCTTGGATTGGTGGCCAGTGTGCCTTGGTTTTCCATTCCGATGGGGCCTGCTTCGAATCCTCGGGTCAGGGCAGGGATTTGAAAATTTGTCTAACAAAACTAGATTTAAGCTCTGTGGAATCGCGATTTTTACAGATAGCTGAAGTACGAGCGAGTTTTCGGGTGACCGGAGGATACTATTTTAACCCCGCCCTTTATCTCTAAATAAAAGAGCTAACAGAAGAGACAAAATAATTTGGCTGAAGTCATGGGTACAAATATGAAAACAACCTTATCTCTAAAAGTAAATGCAAAATGAAACACAGTAAGACTTTAAGAGCCTCCATCAACACAAAGTATCCTTTATTCCGATCTCTCTTCCATTTCCTTTATGGTATTCCCATCTATTTTCATGCTCTGTCCCATAGTCCCAGCACCTCCTTCCCCGTGAATACGTGGCAATTGGTCAGGTGAATGGGATTTAAAAATTTCATGTTTACGTTGGTTTCATCCTGCACATTTTTCAAACATCGGTATCGGGTACGCGCTTGCGCTCTTTATTTTCAAATTTCGGCTAGACCGTTTCCAGCTCTTACCTCCTCGCAGTGAAGGAACTTCGTGAAACTTTCCAAAGTAATATGGAACCGAGGCCATTGCCATATAACTTGAGTGTTCCAAGATATGGTCGCGCGATCGGCCCGGGAGAGAGACGCAAGTCAACCTGAGCATATTCAAGGGCGCAATTCAATTCATTCAAGGCATATCCAATTCATTCGGCATTCGTGCGAAGTTCGTCGTTCAATAAGAGCTCAGTAGTGCTATGAGCTGGTGATGAGGAGATTGACGTGTGTTATTGATGACATATTTGTGATGTGTAGTGAGTGTTGCTTTCTGGTTTCTGATATTTCAAGTTTACGAGCTCGGATTTAGTTTGCGCATGGTGAAGGATTGCATTATACATATCGATGAAGCAAGATATCCGTGTGGAGCCTCGATCTGCTTACAAAAATGCCTTTTATTGACAAAATGGGTTACGCAGTAAACTTCTTTACACTACCTAGTAGTATGTACGGTGTGAAGTGTCTTTTAAGTTAAGTGTGTTCGTGTAATATTCTGAGTGCGCATAGCAGTTACGAATGATGTGCAATATCCCAAGGGATCCGGACAACATGCCTTGCCCCTGGGCTTCGTGCGCGCCACGTTAGACTGAATAAATCCCTGCAAGCCACCTCAAGGGTGTGTGGCAGTGTAGTCCGGAGTGACTGAAAATCATCGAATAACGGATAGCATATGATATGACTTTCAGGTGTGTATTTATTCTAACCAGTGATCACCCCTGGGAGAATATTGTATTAGCTAGCCCTTTTTTGTTGTTTAAGATGATATTAGTAATCGAAATTAGTCGTAACCTTAAGTACATGATTAAATTTCATTCTAGAACTAGATGGACAAAAAGTTTAATACGAAGATTCCTGAACTATTCGGGTGTTCACCACGTTGCTTGCTGCCCCTGTCAACACTTTCGACCTCCGCATTGATCTGCAAAGCGCCGTGTAAAGTGAGGGAACACGAGAGAATCTGTTGTCATAGGAAACAACCAATGTGCGGAACACCCAAAACAATTCAAGAAACTTGGTCTAAAAGCCGCGGAAACCTACGATTGATAAGGTGAGAAATGTGTGGAAGATCACTGTCTCTCTTAGAATTCGTCGTGCATGTTATGCATATACAAACTTAAGGGAAGAATTAATTCTTGCACCTTTCTTCGTCCTGTAATATCAATTATAATATTCTTTATTATTGGATTACTCTGCCCCGCAGTCTAAACTCTTGACCACTGACTGACCGACTGTTCAAAAAATAATTTCGCCTTAACCGCTGTACAAGCGTTTCGAACATAAGTAATGGTCTCCGGCTTAACTTTGTGGAAGAGCGTTACATCCATGATTAAACTGTCCATTAAATATCGGGTGGCTGGAATCAATATTTACTTTAACAACCAATGTCTCAAACTGGGAGTGACTCCAAAATACGTCCACATCTGGACCACATCAACCTCAATGCACTGCCATCAGAAAATATTGACCATGCCTTTGCCCCCTTCCCCCCCTCCACTTCGTTCCTTCCCAAGCTTCAACCATATATATACCCGACCACCTGTGATATCTTTACCTGATGATGGCACGAAGTTGCTGAAACCCGGGTCGCATGTATAATAAAATTGTGTGGATTGAAACAAAGTTGTTTTTAATCATGGATAGATGTTTCTGATCGTGTGAATGAGGTTGATTGGTATCCCACGGTCCTGTAGCAGCTGAATCACGTCTTTAAGTCGGATTCTATCAAATCATTCTCTAAGTCGATGAAACAAATATACGCTGGTTTATTGAATTCAATGGACTTCTCTACCAACTGTCTCAAGATGAGTACTGCATCTGTGCGGGATCACCCAGTTCTAAATCCTAGTTCCTGTTCTTCTTATGTCGTGAGGGAGTTGATTTTCTTTGTGATTATTTTTGCCGTGAGTTTGAGCGCTGAATACAGTGGGTTAATTCCTATGTAATTACATGTTTCCCTCCTGTCCCTTTTTTTTTAAAATAAGGGAAGCATAATGCTAGATTTCCATTTGGCTGGTATGGAGTGAAAATTGACAATATTTTGTTTATTAATTTCAATAGTTTGTCATTATTCATTTCAATAGTTTGTTTCATATTTAAGTAATTCATTTGGTTCCATCTTGACCTGGTGATTTTCTAATCTTTAAAGCTTTCAATGCTGCTTCCACCTTTGAGTAATTAACTGTTGCGTCAGTGTTGTTAACGTAAATATAGAGAGCGCTCTCGCGTCCAATGAATTTGAGCTTCCTTTAAGTAGTGCAGTTATATATGACACCCATACTTCTTCAGTTATGTGACTGACTTCTATGAGGTCATTGACTTTCTTTCCTTGTTTCCTAACCATCCTCCATATTTGTTTCTGCAGTCCATATAAACCGCATTCCATTCTTCTCGAAAATGCTTCCCAGTGTTAGTTGTTCAGTTTGTTAACCAAAGCTTTTGTTTCATTTATGATTTTTTTATAATTTTCAAGAGACTCAAGAAACAAGAGAGTTTAAGATTAAGATTTATTATAAAATTCTAAGGGCTAAGCTATATAAAAACTGATGACGATGGCTATTCGGGTGTTCAGCGGAAGATACATTTTACAGATTCAGCGTATAGGTGATTCATTTTTGACGGAAAAAAACCTATGCACAGTTGCTACATTCTACATCTACATACTACCCCGCGAACCGCCGCTTGGGCGTGTGGCAGGGGGTGGTGGGTCACCGGCCGTGAAAAGATGTAAAAGTTTTGGAGGTGAAATGGTGACATGTCCTATGATAGTGTATTTGGAGGAGCTCAGTTTCTATTGTAGTCGCTTATTGTTTGCGGAAAGAACGGGTTTTTGTAGCTATCTGTTCGCTATGTATCTCTCTTATTTTATCGCTTCTGTCAGACGTAGAAATATAGTGACCTCATGAAATCAGAGCAGTTACTTCGTCCCGACGAGGAGATGTTACATTTGACTCAGTAAATATCCCTACGCAATGTTTAGTTTTTTATAATAAGAGCGATTAAGATAGTAATGCTTCATTTTGGAAAATTCTACGATACGGCAAAGACTACCAGGAGTAGTATTAGCTTAATATCAGATGCCCACGCGACTTACTGAGGGCCTGCATGACGCTTTGTATTTCCAGTATGTATCAGATGCTCTAAAAATGGTATTAATTAGCATCTATCGATATTCACGTACATCACTCAGTGATTGAGCGTAATAAGAAAGATTTTCGCAGTAATTCCTATAAAATTTCCTCTAATTGAGGGTACTCCTGAAGAGATCTTCAGCTTAACTTCCTCTTTCCAAAATCATATGGTTCCGGGTTTCCAATAATGACGCGTTATCAATACATATACATCTACATCTGCATACTACCCCGCGAGCCGCCGCATGGGCGTGTGGCAGGGGGTGGTAGGTCACCAGCCGTGTAAAGACGTAAAATATTTGGGGATGTAATGGCGATATGTCCTATGATAGTGTGTTTGGAGAAGCTCAGTTTCTATTGTGGTCGCTTATTGTGCGCGGAAAGAACGAGTTTTTGTACCTATCTGTTCGGCTATGTATCTCTCTTATTTTATCGCTTCTGTCAGACCTAGAATGTTGCGAGGCTTCATGATAATATTCCCTGTGTAGCCTCCGAGTCTCTAGTGGCTCCCACTTTAATCCCTCTAACATTTGTGTAACACTATATTTTCGTTGCAGTTTTTAACGAAGCGTGCTGTTTATCTTTGTATTTTGTTATTTTTTTTGTTATATCATTATGACCAGGGTCCCAAATGCTCGCGGCGATTTCGAGGTGTGGCCTAGCCAGAGCGAAGTAGCATCTCTCTGACTTTTTCATCCGAGGACCTTCCTATTATACGCTTAACAAAACCTAGTTACTTTAATGCTGTGCCGCATATGTTTTGTATGTGTACTCCCCGCGATATATTTGAAGTTAAGGTGATTCCAAGATATTTTACTGTATTTGAAGATTTTATGTATATTCCACCCACGGTGTAGGTATAGCTTTTGTGTGATGACTTTCGTAGGAGGGGACTGTGGTGCATTTCCTTATATTAAGTTCTAAACCCCACTCCAGGCACCACGAATGAACGTTGTTAAGGTCGGATGACAGAACTTCAAAGGCCGCGTCTTCGCTTATTTCACAGTAGATGTATGTAGACAGTATCGTATGCAAATAATCTTATTTTGCTGCTAATTCGAGAAATTAGGCCAATAATATAAATAATGAATAAAAGAGGCTACGTAAATTTCTCTCGTCACAAGTTCCATTGTATTGTTACCAGACTTAATAGAATTTTTTTATAGGTTGCGTTATTGCCTCTGTCTCCTGAGCTCTCGCCTTACTTCGTGGTTATACCTACGAGGTTCTTTACTCTCTCGTTTGAATTTGTGTAGAATGTATTTATCGCTTCCTTTACGTAGTATTTCCAAAAAATATCTCCATGGTACTTCGGTGCTCTCGTCTTTCATTGTGGCTACGAATTTCGTGGATGAGGCTTCTAATATCTCTCCAAATTTTAGGTAATAGCATTTTTCAAATGAGTAGACTTGGCGTTTAGATTTTATAGTGGACACTACTGTTATTTTCAAAGTCGTAAAAATTACTTTATGATGACTTAAATGCCTTCGAGGATATCGACGTGTTTAATAATTGTAGGGTGACTAATAGCTAAAAGATCTAATGTTATATTACCTCTCGTAGGTTCGTTTAGTATTTGAGTAAGAGTGGTGTGAAAGTGCATTAAGGAAGGCCTCGCTTGTATCACGCTTCCTTGAATTTGATTCAACGCTATTGGTTTTTCAATTTATGGCCTGGAGGTTGAAATCTCCACCTATAATTATTACGCTTTTATTATCTCTCGAGGTAAATGATGATAATTGAGTTTCTAATTTGCACAAAACATCTATGAAAACAGAACTCGCTTTGTACTTTCCACAAAATTTTATTCTCTCCGACCATGGTTTCGACAAAGTTATGTCATTATTAAGGTCTATTTTGGAAAACATCTATTTTTGAATCTGGTGATCTGTAAAATGAACATTTATGTATATATTGTTTTTTTGCTTAGTAATACACCATACTCTCTCTATTTCCTTGTCCTCTAAAATTAGTGTTCGGAACTATTCAAATGCGATTTATCTGCTAAAAATACTCCGCCGCCAGTCCTATCTGGTCTGTCTCGTCTTAAGATTTTATCGGAAAAACTTCCATATCGCTAATATCCTCTGAAAGCCAGATTTCTGTTCCAATTATTGTCTGCATTTTCAAATATATTCTCAACTTGGTACGTTTGTTCTTTACGCTTCGGAAATTTACTATCATTAAATTTATGTCGCATTTAGCTTGATGACTGTCGGATCGCTGTTTTATGTGATTCTATGTATTAACTTTTTGATGTTCTCTGAAGCCACTGAGAAGCGAGTTTTTCTTTGAAGTTTTGCAGTTATCTAGAGAGCGCGTGTTGGAATTATTTTCGCTATGGAAGTAACATTTATTAATAATAATAGTAATTTCTTTATACGTAACAGCCGAAGCCAATTAATAGGTATTTAATACATGGACGAACACACACAAACATGCCCAGGGACGTGTAAATATCCTACCCAGGCGGGACTCAAACCCGCGACCTTCGGTTTGGCAGGCGAGGACTTTACCCGAGGACTTTACCCCGCCGCCACCGAGGTCGGCGAAATTGTGCTTCTCTTAAGTTTTTTCGGCAATGAAGGTTAACTTTGCTCGGATTTACTCAAGAGGCTGCTGTCGGGTATATACTTTTGAATCCCACTGAATGAACTACTCTCTAGCCTAAAAAATACCTACAATGCTCGAAAATCCTTCGAGCCACCCATTCTGACGCCTGGGCTGAGTAATGTACCCCAGAACGGTTGAGGGGAGCCCGGCACGATCCGAGCACCGGCCGAAGATATCCCTGTGTCGAATAGGTGTCGTTCTCCCTGTCATATGGAACATTTGCACTCTTCTGTACACCTCAAGGCTGAGTAAGTTATTCTAGACGTAGCAATTCTACTTTCAAATAGCTATTCTAAAGCAAGACTTAGTTAATTGTCAGAATGGGTTATGGGTTACAATTGTATATCTTATATCGCGTGAATCTTGGATTTAAAGTCGCATATTAAAAGTAACAGAACAAAGTAGGAGCAGTTTTCCGCACATTCAATTAACGCCAAATACTTCTACATCTACATACTACCCTGCGTACCGCCGCATGGGCGTGTGGCAGGAGGTGTTAGGACACCAGCTCAGTTTTTTTTGTGCGCGGAAAGAACGAGCTTTTGTACCTGTCTGTTTGGCAATGTATCTCTCTTATATTATCGCTTCTGTCAGACCTAGAGTTGTAGTGAGGCGTCATGATAACATTCTCTGTGTCGCTCTGAAACACGTCAGCTTTGAATTTCGCTAGCAAGCTAATCCTAGCGTTTAGCGGGGTCCCTCCTAAATCCCACTAAAAGTCGAGAAATATTATGTGTTCGCTTGTAGCAGTTTTCAACGAAGTTACAGATTTTCTTTATATTTTATTAATTTGTTTTGGTTAAATCTTTATGACCAGGGTCCTAAATGCTCGCGGGGTATTTGAGGTATGGCCTAACCAGAGCGAAGTAGCGCCTTTCTTTTAATTTTTCATCCGAGGACCTTCCTATTACACGCTTAACAGAACCTAGTTTCTTTCATGCCCTGCCGCATATGCTTTGTAAGTGTGTTCCCCTCGATATATCAGAAGTTAAGGTAATTCAAAGACATTTTACTGCATCTGAAGATTTTGGTTACTCCACCCAAGTATAGGTATGGCATTTGTGTGATGACTTTCGCAGGAAGTGAAGTTTGGTGCATTTACTAAGATTTAATTCTAGTTCCCACTCCTGGCTCGTTGTTAAGGTCCGATGACAGAATTTCAAAGTCCGTGTGTTTGCTTATTTCATGGTAGATAACTGTATCGTTTGCATATTATCTTAATTTACTGCCTACTCTAGAACTTAGGTCATTAATATAAATCATGAATAAAGGATGACCGATCACGCTTGCTTGAGAACCACCGGATGTGATTCCAACCATATCAGAGCTATAACCATCAAAAACTAGTTTTTGTTTTCGATCACTGAGAAATTCCCTTATCCAATTCACTATTATTTTGTAAACTCCGCATAAATGCAATTTATAAGCGAGTTTTTGTGACGAACCTTGTCGATTGCCTCCTTGAAATCACGGAATATTGCGTCGACTTGCTTATTTGATTCACATGATTTTAGGATATCACGAAGGAAGAGCGCAAGCTGTGTTTCGCCGGACCTGCCCTTACGGAAGCCGTGCTTACTGCTATGTAAGAAGTCACAATTACCAAGGCATTGCATTATATTGCCGACGACAATGTGTTCGAGGATCTTGCCCAGAAGTGATGTTACCGATATAGGCCGATAATTTCCTGTTTACTACTTAGTCGTTTGTGTCCAATAAAGACTACTAGAGATTCGCCATTGAGCCCTCTCGCGTATGACCAGAATGACTTGGGATTTTCATCTAGTTATTAGGATTAGCACTTGCGATTTTTTTTCATGAAGTTTTGTAGAGCAGTGCGCATTATTTTCTTCGTATTTGAACGTTAAGCAACGTAAATTTCTCTCGCCGCTAGTTCCATTGTTTTATTACCTGACTCAATACAATTTTTATCTAAGTTGTGTAATTGCCTTTGTCTCCTGAGCTCCCGCATTACCTCGTAGTTATACCAACGAAGTTCTTTACTCTCCCGTTTGAATTTTTGTGGAATAGTCATCGGTGTATTAACGTATATGTCCAAAAATCCTAGTCCTACATTGTGGCTACGATTTTCTGGACGAAGCTTCTAACGCTTCTCTCCAAATTTTATGTAATCGCATTTTTCAAACAAGTAGACATTACGTTTAGATTTTACAGTGGACTCTACTGTTGTTTTCAAAGGCGTAAAAATTACTTTATGATCACTTACGTTTTTTTATCATTGTAGGGTGAAGAACAGCTAACAAATGTAATATTTATTACCTCTCGTGGGTTCGTTAACTACTTGAGTGGTATGAAAGTTTATTTTGTAAGGTCTCGCTTATATCACACTTTCTTGAAATTATTTCAACGCTAGCGGTTTTCCACATTTTTTCCGGGAGGTTGAATCTCCACCAATAATTATCACAAAGGTAAATGGTGAATAGAGTTTCTAATTCTTACAAATCGTCTATTTTGGATTCCGGTGGTCTATAAAATTAATGCCTTTTGTTTTGTTGTTTATTAGTAAACCAAACGCTCCCTATTTCATAGTTGTGTAACATGTGAGCGGTACTATTCAAATTATTTGTCTGCTAAGAATACTCTACCGCCAGTCCTGGCTGGTCGATCACGTCTATGGATTTAATATCCTATCGGAAAAACTTCACTATCACTAATATCCTCTGCAAGCCAGTTCTGTTACTATGACTATATCTGAGTGCCCAAATATATGCTCAACTTCGGTACGTTTGTTCTTTACGCTACGGAAATTTAATTATACTAAGTTATATCGCATTTACCTTGATTCATGTTGATTCGCTTTTTCCATGATTCTATTTCTTAAAAATATTTTCTCAGGAACCAGTGACAAATGTGTTTTTCCTAAAATTTACGCCGTTATCTCGAGAGCGCGTGTTAGAACTATTTTCGTCTTCAACTTATATCATTCATATCGATAATATGTTTCGAGGAACGGAGACGGGCATTCACAGAAAGTGCAGAAATTGGAAATACAATCTCATCTGTAATTACTAGAATTATCATCGAGAATACTTATTGGGTAGTAAACTGCGCCATAAACTAGGAACGGAATGCGATAAGTAAACCATAATTTTGAGTTATGAAAATACAGCATTTAGTAAAGTCACATAATGGCTGAGCTTACATGTATATATGATGATTATCAATGAACAGCTTGAAATAGTCCGTTCTAATTTTTCTATGCTCGACCTCCTGCTGGGAAAATAGACTTAAAAGTACCATTTATTGGCCACTAACACAAAAATAGGAACAATGGGCAAAACAGAGACCACCAGAGATCTACACCGCCAATATTCTATACAAAATCACTGAAAACAGGCAAAGAAAAAATTAATGAGTTTAAAATGACACAAAGAAGTTGATCAGGAATAGGACCGCTAGCGAACTCCTCGCATGCGAAAATATTATGGGATGATTTCCAATAGCTAAATAGCAATAATTTTCTTAGTAAGTGCTGTCCGACATAATTCGATGGATATCAAGAAATATTTAATACGTTGAGATGAAATTCTTAAATTGTACGTTACACATTCGTCTTTCCTCTGCTCCGAAAAGCGAGTATGAACTACCTTTAAATTTTTCCAGCCAACTCAGGTAAGTGGGATTACGTTCAAATTAGCTTCTAGTTTCCCATACTCTGATAATGAAGAGAAAGAAAATCCGGAAGTTTTGCGCTAAAAGGAACATAAACGGTGAAAATTGAGAAGCTCCTACGCAAAGGAATCACTAGAACCCTCCAAAAGTATAGTATTATCCATAAAATATATTTAAAAGAACAGCAACTTACATTGATCGCTATCGGTCTCATGGGGTGAGAAAATATTGCAGGATGACTTCCGACAATTTTAATAGCAATTTATTTCATATAAAAGTCCTGTCCGATTATAAGGCGATGGATGTCAAGAAATTATCAATACGTTCATGTGAAGTACTTTAAGTGAAGTGGAAATACGTTCTGAAACCAATATTCGATTAAACAACAGAGATATTCCATTACAAGGTTGCTACATTAAGGAGTTCAACGCTCAGTAAAAAAATATAGCCGACGAATTCGTATTTCAGTTATACTTCGCGCGAAAAAACAAATTCACCGTTTAGAAATAAAACTTAACTGTTAAGCAAGATGAACCACGAAAAAGATGACGACAACGGTATTTCTGTGGATCGATGGCCGAAGCGGAACTTAAGTGGGTTTGGATGTGAGTGTTCCTACCTACCGACCTATCCCCGCTCCCCCAACCCCGTGTACCTATTGGACCGCTTTCCCGCAGGAGAGCGGAGAACAACCCTTTCTGCCCCAGCGTGTGAGAATCAGGGTCTCAGTTAGCCTGACCACGCCATTGTCTGTGAGGGACGGGGTTCTGATTTGGTCCCTGGCCTCGCCTAAGAGTGCAAAGGCGGTGCAATGGCCAGGGGTGTAAAGTGGGGCCCATAGCCAGGCCAACGAGTGCGTCGGGGGCGGCTAAGGGATCTTTCGTGTACCAGCCGAAGTCTTCTCGACCTCCTGTCCCACGACAGGAAGCCATTCTCTCCAGGCCGGAACCGCGGACCTTGGGTCCCCGGGCGGGGAGGTCCCTTCGGGAAAATGGGTGCGTAAGATAGGCTACCGTGGGTCGGGCCGCTCAAACGTTCCAAATCCCTGTCCCTATCACGTCGTCGATGAACCTGAAAAAGACTCTCATCACGTGGGTGTCCTATCTGCATCTGGCGATCGCATCGAAATTGCCCCCCTTATATAGGTAGACAGGTGACGTCACTGAGCTGCGAGTGGGGGCGAGGGGGCGGGTTGATCTTGTATCGTCCAATCACGGACGGACGTTTCAAAAACTTCCAAATATGGGGTTCTTCCCCGTCGCTAGTTAGGAAAGGCTTCTTCCCGCGCAACTGAGTTTTTATTCGTTAATATTTAATTTACAAATTATTATTACGTTTATCCCTCATTGAATGCTTTTAAATCGCCACCAGTCCACCACTTAGCTGCTTAAATTATAATTACAGGTAGTTATACTTACTTATCTAAGACACTTGTTTCCGGAGATTTCATTTGTCTATGAACAAACAATTTTGTGGTATTCGGTCAAGAGTATGGCTTTGTATGCCGTACTTAACAAGTTAAACTTAATATTGAGAATTAAAAAAGGGAAAACACCTCACCTTTTTTTGTTTAGAAAAATAGTTTGAAATGACACTGACTGATCAAGAATGTTCTCTTATAACTACGAGACAAACAACATCAGGAATAACTCTGTAAACATAATATCTTCAGTAATTTTACATATTGACTAATAATTACAAAAGTATTTTTCATATTGACGATATCAAGTTTTCTCAGGACTTCAAAGTTTTCTTCGAAAAGTATTCTTCTATTGCGATATGCCATTGGAAATAGAAGGTCGTTCAATACTTGGAGCAACTGAAGTTTTTTGTTTTGATTGAATTTTACTAATTTTTTTGATTGATTGAAAGATTTTTGAAGTATGTAGTTCGATTTTGGAGCTGGTCAAAAAATAAAAAACCCGTTACTTTTTACGATCGTTTGGGAGTATAAAGCTCTCCGCCATCTTAGCCTTCATTAGTTATAACATAACTTGTGTTGCATAGTAGCCCATAATTATGCGTCACGCTCTCCTAGTTTCTACTCTGACCACGCATTTTTATCCTTAACTATTTTGGTCCAAGCGGCCGGGGAAAGAACGTGGCTATCGAAGTGCCATCGAAGAAGATGTTTAAAGGCCTTCAGTGATTTTTGTTTGCATCCAAAAATATGCCATCGGAATCACAAATCATTTGTCGTTCATTCTACCCGATGGGGTATCATCTTGCCGGCGTTGAGTGTTGAATATAGTTAAGTGTCATGCCAATAAGATATCCCTGGATTTGGGACTACAGAAGTTTGATCTTGTGAAGTGCTGTTAAGTGATTGATGTCCTGTTGGTGATAAATGATCTAAATAAACATCGTTATACACCAACGAGGTGTATGAAACCAGTTCTCACGTAATTGATAGTGCTGTAGTTGGTGATATTAGTTTTCAGCATTTACATACGTGAAATTGTTCTACATCCAACGTTGCAATGTGGCTCAATGGAGTGGATAAGTGAAATTTGAAAGGAATTTGGGATATTCCGATTTCACTGACGGGATTGAATAAGTCAAACTAAAAACCACTTTGGGTGAGTACCTTCCAACTTAGATGCATAAATATTCAGAATGTTTGCTTTGAATTGTGAAGGATAACCAAGCTTATGACAAGTGTCCCTCGTCCGTCACAATGGTAAATTACCTGTGGTTCATTGTTCATCGTTCAAATCACCAATAAAATACTCGCTTCGGTATATACTCTGCATATTGCATATGTCCCCCAATTACTGGACCTAAATTGATGGAAATTGGCCGCAATTGATAGAACGATGATTGACATTTGGTTTTTTTGTCGTTATGTATTTTAAAAGAAGTAGAGTAAGCAATTACACATATATATATATATATATATATATGCACTACAAGTATGTGTGTGTATGAGAATTGCCCTTGAACTTAAGAGCTACCAGCTTCCGTTTTTTTCGTGCATACATAGAACTCCTACAGGGAGTCAGTATACTTACGGTTGTGTTCATATTTTAATATAATATACGATTACAGAACGTTGTAATTTCGATATTAAGTAACAACTGCTTGGTGTAATTCGCCAATACGATTCAATTGTGGTGTCGGCGATGCATTTGACGATCACGACGCATTACTTATTAAACCGAGGGAAATGTTTAAGACTCCCTTGGCGTGGTTCTATGGAATTTTCTTCTGCTGCGCAGAGAAATCAAGTTTTTACGAAAGGTATCATTACGTTTCTCATTTAGCATCAACTTCGAGAAACTTTATTTTGTTCGAGTTTTTTGTATCGAAGGGAGTACTTGAGTTTCTGGGTACGGTCGTTCAGAGTTTTCGGTGTGTCATACTAAGTTCTCACTCTTAGTCCTTCGCCAATGCATTGCAATTTTATAGCTAATTTGCACAGGTAATAGTTAATTCCCTATTTTCCGACACCAAATCTGGTTTTTTGCGTAAATTCTATCCTCGAACAGACAGGTGGTCATGCAAAAACGTATCTATTTGGAACACGTTCAAATATTTTACGTCTTTGTGATTCCGATGGCATATTTTTGGATGCAAACAAAAATCACTGAAGGCCTTTAAACATCTTCTTCGATGGCACTTCGATAGCCACGTTCTTTCCCCGGCCGCTTGGACCAAAATAGTTAAGGATAAAAATGCGTGGTCAGAGTAGAAACTAGGAGAGCGTGACGCATAATTATGGGCTACTATGCAACACAAGTTATGTTATAACTAATGAAGGCTAAGATGGCGGAGAGCTTTATACTCCCAAACGATCGTAAAAAGTAACGGGTTTTTTATTTTTTGACCAGCTCCAAAATCGAACTACATACTTCAAAAATCTTTCAATCAATCAAAAAAATTAGTAAAATTCAATCAAAACAAAAAACTTCAGTTGCTCCAAGTATTGAACGACCTTCTATTTCCAATGGCATATCGCAATAGAAGAATACTTTTCGAAGAAAACTTTGAAGTCCTGAGAAAACTTGATATCGTCAATATGAAAAATACTTTTGTAATTATTAGTCAATATGTAAAATTACTGAAGATATTATGTTTACAGAGTTATTCCTGATGTTGTTTGTCTCGTAGTTATAAGAGAACATTCTTGATCAGTCAGTGTCATTTCAAACTATTTTTCTAAACAAAAAAAGGTGAGGTGTTTTCCCTTTTTTAATTCTCAATATTAAGTTTAACTTGTTAAGTACGGCATACAAAGCCATACTCTTGACCGAATACCACAAAATTGTTTGTTCATAGACAAATGAAATCTCCGGAAACAAGTGTCTTAGATAAGTAAGTATAACTACCTGTAATTATAATTTAAGCAGCTAAGTGGTGGACTGGTGGCGATTTAAAAGCATTCAATGAGGGATAAACGTAATAATAATTTGTAAATTAAATATTAACGAATAAAAACTCAGTTGCGCGGGAAGAAGCCTTTCCTAACTAGCGACGGGGAAGAACCCCATATTTGGAAGTTTTTGAAACGTCCGTCCGTGATTGGACGATACAAGATCAACCCGCCCCCTCGCCCCCACTCGCAGCTCAGTGACGTCACCTGTCTACCTATATAAGGGGGGCAATTTCGATGCGATCGCCAGATGCAGATAGGACACCCACGTGATGAGAGTCTTTTTCAGGTTCATCGACGACGTGATAGGGACAGGGATTTGGAACGTTTGAGCGGCCCGACCCACGGTAGCCTATCTTACGCACCCATTTTCCCGAAGGGACCTCCCCGCCCGGGGACCCAAGGTCCGCGGTTCCGGCCTGGAGAGAATGGCTTCCTGTCGTGGGACAGGAGGTCGAGAAGACTTCGGCTGGTACACGAAAGATCCCTTAGCCGCCCCCGACGCACTCGTTGGCCTGGCTATGGGCCCCACTTTACACCCCTGGCCATTGCACCGCCTTTGCACTCTTAGGCGAGGCCAGGGACCAAATCAGAACCCCGTCCCTCACAGACAATGGCGTGGTCAGGCTAACTGAGACCCTGATTCTCACACGCTGGGGCAGAAAGGGTTGTTCTCCGCTCTCCTGCGGGAAAGCGGTCCAATAGGTACACGGGGTTGGGGGAGCGGGGATAGGTCGGTAGGTAGGAACACTCACATCCAAACCCACTTAAGTTCCGCTTCGGCCATCGATCCACAGAAATACCGTTGTCGTCATCTTTTTCGTGGTTCATCTTGCTTAACAGTTAAGTTTTATTTCTAAACGGTGAATTTGTTTTTTCGCGCGAAGTATAACTGAAATACGAATTCGTCGGCTATATTTTTTTACTGAGCGTTGAACTCCTTAATGTAGCAACCTTGTAATGGAATATCTCTGTTGTTTAATCGAATATTGGTTTCAGAACGTATTTCCACTTCACTTAAAGTACTTCACATGAACGTATTGATAATTTCTTGACATCCATCGCCTTATAATCGGACAGGACTTTTATATGAAATAAATTGCTATTAAAATTGTCGGAAGTCATCCTGCAATATTTTCTCACCCCATGAGACCGATAGCGATCAATGTAAGTTGCTGTTCTTTTAAATATATTTTATGGATAATACTATACTTTTGGAGGGTTCTAGTGATTCCTTTGCGTAGGAGCTTCTCAATTTTCACCGTTTATGTTCCTTTTAGCGCAAAACTTCCGGATTTTCTTTCTCTTCATTATCAGAGTATGGGAAACTAGAAGCTAATTTGAACGTAATCCCACTTACCTGAGTTGGCTGGAAAAATTAAAGGTAGTTCATATTCGTGTGTCGCCGAAGAGTATAGTCCATGATTTTGGAAATAAGAATTTTCTCCACACCTAAAATCATAGACCCACTTTTAACTCCTGTTACTGTATCTTCCACTCTGAGGAGATGTTGCTACCATTTATTGGTATTTTAAATAATTGGAATCGGTTTTTGGCCTTTTGTTAACTAATTTGAGTCATCCAATCCAAAGATTTTCTCAAAAGGGTGATTGACGTTTTTGAGATTAAAGTTCCTTTGCATAGCATCGTCTAATCATGTTTCTATAGTCTTCTTTGTTTAATTCTATCTCATCTTCTCCAATTATTTCTGTCATACGTTTTTTTACGCATTTTCCTAATTTATATGTTAATCACTGTGATTTTATGAGTTTTTCTTAATCCAAATTGTGGCCTTCTGCATTGATAAGCCTTGAAAAAATGAATTTCACTTTCTGATGGAACAATTGTGTAAATAGGCAAATATTTTTTAAATGAAAATCCACCTCATACTTATCAATCCAAAGTTTTTGCACTCCAAGGCTCGATGTTCTATCAAATTAAGCAAAGGTACTTATGTGCACTCTATTATCAGATAATCACGTAATTACTTCTATATCAAATTACTTTCATATCCATACAAAATCAAGCATGCACTATTCAATTGCACATCCAATAGGAAATGGTTTAATATTGCTCAATTGCTGAAAAATTTGAAAATAATGCCATGATCCACTCCATATGGAAAATCATTTTAGTTTTTCTATAGTAAAATCAAATGAGTATACATTTGCAGCAAGGGTTTGCTTAAAGATAATTATATCCTAAATGAAGACATTTTCTCAGGATGGTTCCAAGAACTTATATTTGCACAATGTGTTTCACACTACAACGGCATCGTTAGATAGAGAATAAAAGGATTACACTCGTTGTATGAGTAAAATTTTGTGGAGAAGTACGATGGTAGCATCAAACATTACACGTACACGTCTGCCACAGCCTAGCTTATAGCACATGACACTTTTTATTCATCGACTAAATCTTAGCCTTCTATTTCCTACAAAAACATACTTTCTTATTAGTGAATTCTCAATGCATGAATTGGAAATTGTATGGAAATCGAGAACAAAATAATGGGAAAGAACGGCAGGAGAAACTTGTGCAGTAGGAGGCCTTGTATTTCACATTTCTCTATTGAATACATGACCTGAGCAACATACTTGAAGCAACATAGAAAACTATCACATTTGCATCATATTGTCTTTTGCGTTCATATTGTAAGTTCTTTTAAAATTAACGTTAACGTTTTGTTTTTTTTCATGTTTGCCACTAGCCAGAAAGATATAAATATGTTTGAGGAGTCGCAAAGCACACATTCACGCAATGAACTAGGGCCGTTATCGTAAAACTTCAATGACCCCAGACCATCTAGCTCTCCCATGTAGTACTGATTACCCCCACTTTACCATATTATTTCGTTCCGCGGGACCCTTCGTATTGTGTATTCCATCGTAAAGTAAACCAGCATTTTAACGGATGCAGAATTTTTTTTATTACATCAGCGGTAGTGCATTCAGTAGTACACAATTGAGTACAGGTTCATAATTTTCAGTAATGTATTTAATATTATGTAACCAACTGTTAGACTTTAATCAAGGTATGGCTTATTGACTGCACATCGATTTCCCTTGCATTAATAAAACCACCACATTTGCAGTCTATAAGCAACTTTATTTATAATCGCATTTTCCACCTATGATTAGAGAAGGTGAGGTATAATTTAGTCATACCTATGCAAACTGCTCTGCATTGATAATCATGTGTCTTTATCTTGGCCTCAAGCCCTAACCACTACAGCACAATCACCTGAGCAATACGCGAAGATACGTGCACACATGTTGAAAGTGACGTTACGAGTTTGAAATTATGAGCACATTGAAATTATGAACACTAATTGAGGCATTGAGTTATGGTAGCAATATGCTAAGTATACGAGGCAAATAGCTTATAAAAATATATTGACGACAGTTGAAGGAAGAGTTAGTTACCTTTCCGTGAATAATAATGTTCAATCATATCGCCTCATCACTCGGCTGGTCTGTGGTTCATAGATTATCCTTCTCCTTATGCTGTGACTGCTGTTTAGATATCGCCCTCTCAGTAATCCCGTGGAGATTGAAAGCGCAACAACAATCGCTATAGTCTCAAAGGGTAGAATTTTACTCCGAGTACTTTTCGAAGCAGCTCAACTGACAGCAAGCCCATCAATGGCATTTCCAGCATGTATATCGCTTCTGACTATCTTACTTCTCCATACTCCAAGCTGGCTGCGCTGATATCTTTATCCCGGTCAAGAACATCCCTTAGGAGATTGAATGCCGATTTACAATAGAGACCAGCCGATGGGGAAAAGTTTCACTCAACGCACTTCTCTAGGTACAGCTGACTCATCAGGGTAGGGAGGTTTTTGGGGGCTTGTTGTTTACTTTAGGGACTCACAGCCTTCTTGAAGGCATTTGCTTACTGGGTACGATAACAATTAACATGTAATAGGAACCCTGAGGACAAAACTATTTTAATGGAAACTTTGGTGTGAACAAGTTGAACTTTGTGTGCGATATTGGTAACCTCTCTTGCATATTGGTACACGCACATTCAAAGGTAAATAAATGATAATATAGGCATATCAATGATAAAAGCTTGTTTTCACTTAATGAACAGATATATGGTCTTTTTTTTAAATCTCTTACTGAAGTATCTTGAAGTGTTCAAGTACTTTATCATTATAGTCGCATGACAATAGTTCAGCCCTTTCTATGTCAGGGTGTTTCTTTGCAATACTTTCAACCGTGTCCCATGCAATGAGTAATTCTTTAATGTCCACAGAATTCATGTTATGTCCTTCGTTGTTATCACCCTCCTTGCAGCTACTTCCCTTAACCATTTCCTCCAATTCTATGAGCTCTTCTGTAGTCAGCTCACTCCCAATTTCTTTGATATACTCCATGATGTCACTTCCATCTACCTCAAGCTGTAACGTTTGACCTTGATCGATGATTTCCTCGTCTTTCGCGGACTCTTCATCAAACACTGGAAAGTCGTGAACAACTTCTGGCCAAACGTTCTCTCAAGCGTAATTGAGGTATCTGGTGCAAACTTCGTTCCAGGACTCCACAATTAAGTGATTAGTATCTAAAATACTAGTTTCTGAAAATGGGGACTGCTGGTCTTATTGAAGCATTTGGAAAATTGTTTTTAAAATGTTTTTGGAAATTAGCAATTACTTTCTGATCTGTTGGTTGAAGCAAAGAAGTGGTATTGGGAGTGAAGAATTGCGCTTTATCGAATCCGAATTGCGCCTCAAGGTTTTCAGCGAGATCTAAATCGTGTCCTGTGCCATTATTCAACACCAATACAATTTTATTATCTCGAGGTTAATTTTGACTGAGGGGCAAACTCCGATAACACCCTCTTGCTGATAATTTGGCGTGTTGCCCAAGGTTTTCTGTTGCAGCGCCAAAAGACACTCAGACTTATCAACTTTCCATTTCTTAAAGATTTTCTGTGAGACATACGAGCATAGGCTGAAGTTAAGTCACGTGAAGAATTTGTTTCCAACAAAAGCATAAACTTATTTTTCCTGGGCTTATGCCCAGGCAAGAAAGCCTCTACTTTATTGGTATAAGTCCTCTTGGGTATTTTTATCCAAAAGAGGCCAGTCTCATCTACATTAAAAACCTGCTGGGAGCAATAACCTTCCTTTTCTATAAGGTCATTCAATTGCTTTAAATATTTATCTGCGGCTTCTATATCGGCGCCAGCGGTATAGCCGTGCCTCATTACACTTTTAATGCCAGTACTCACTCGGAAACCATTGACTCAACCTTAGTTCTCTTTGAAGTTTTAGTAGCGGCCATAACTGGTTAAAGTTGCCTGAGACCTTGGATTGTCAAAAACCTGCTTTTCTTTCTCACTTAAGAATGTCCATGAACAGTGTCACCCTTAACCCTCTCTCTAATCCATTGACACAGGAGTCTCTCCATTTCGGAAATTAGTTCACTTCCTTTCTGCGAAGTGTTGGATTAACTAGACTTTAATATTTCTCAGATGCTTTTCTGTTTAATTTTTGTTGATACGGTGTACGGCAAATAACCACTCCCGTGATCCAGTGCTAAAACGACCACCCTAATAAATTTTTTCCCTATCTCCTGCCTGGTTTTAATTGTTATATTCTCAATATAACAATTAGTCAATAAACAACAATTTCTGGAAATTTTTACAGTCGAATGCTAAATGTGGGTCGAAAAGATACAGTCCAAATTATGAATTACACCCTTTACTGACTAAACCACTTCACATAGACTGATCTTTGCACCTCGGTTGAGTCGTCAGCGACCCGGATGGCACTGCGTTACTGACCATGTTGACTCTTCTCTCGAACGCTCCGTACGAAATCGTAAGTGACATTCATTTCGGTGCTAGGTGGGTAAGCTTTTATAATACGTCCTTATTCGTCACCGAGGAGCGATATGGTGTTATTCGTCTCGTTTCAGCGATGCGATTTATAATCTCACGATAACTTGTGGCATCCAATAAGGTACCATGTCACATCGTTCGTACGTAATTTGCTCGAACAGAAAATTAATACTTGAGGGATAAGCTCATATATTTCTAAGTTGGTGAAAACATTAGATCTTCATAAATGCAAGGAAAATCGATGTGCAGTCAATTTACCATGCATTAACCCTTTCATTGCGTGAAGACTCCAAGAGGGCATATCGTTTGTCAGTCCACTTAAGCACACGTACACCATCAGACGTATATTGAAGTACTGATTCGCCACTCTTTAGTTTCTTTCTTAGGACGTGAGGATAATTATTTCTTCTGTTTCTCCTTAGTGTACGAGTGGTGTCTTTTTTTGAGTAATTCACTGGATAATTCCACAGAACTATAGTAATTGTCCATTTATAGACTGTGCCCACAGAAAAGAAATCTATTTATTTTCGGATGACTCTGATTGCATGTCCCCTCCCTCCTACATCAGGATCCTTTGCTCCAGTGTAAATTAAAACATCATGGACTAGTCCATTAGGCTCAGAAAGCATATATAATTTTATGCTACGTTTATGAAGCTTTTTTTGTATATCTATTGATGAAAAGATAACCTTCCTCGCAAAAGCAACATGGACTTATCAAGGCAGAGCTCTTTGCCTGGATTATAAACTTCTTTCATTCTTTGATTAAATAAACTCAAATGGGGTTGAATTTTATACAAGGGATTACTTGGTTTTGAATCTCCTTCTCCAGTGTTCCGGCCAAAATGGAAGCATGGGAAAATGAGTTGAAATTGGTCTCGGGACATAGTGCTGTAAGAAATCTATTTATTTTCGGATGACTCTGATTGCATGTCCCCTCCCTCCTACATCAGGATCCTTTGCTCCAGTGTAAATTAAAACATCATGGACTAGTCCATTAGGCTCAGAAAGCATATATAATTTTATGCTGCGTTTATGAAGCTTTTTTTGTATATCTATTGATGAAAAGATAACCTTCCTCGCAAAAGCAACATGGACTTATCAAGGCAGAGCTCTTTGCCTGGATTATAAACTTCTTTCATTCTTTGATTAAATAAACTCAAATGGGGTTGAATTTTATACAAGGGATTACTTGGTTTTGAATCTCCTTCTCCAGTGTTCCGGCCAAAATGGAAGCATGGGAAAATGAGTTGAAATTGGTCTCGGGACATAGTGCTGTAAAAGCAAGGAAAATCAAAGATATTTTCCTACCTTTTCCAGTACTTTGGGAGGGATGGCAATCTCACAACTCCCATTAGGTAAATAAGACCTAAACATGTCTCCAATTCCCCACAAGTGAGATCCCAATACTCAGTTATCCTAGCCCTAGGGTACCGATTTTTTTTGCAAGTAGTTGGCATACAGATTAGTTTCTTGGATGACACGGTCAAAAAATCATTGTTTGCTAATAAGAAAAAATAGTCAAATGGATCGCTTCTGGAATTGAATCAGGTATGTGGTCCACATAAACAATAGGGCATAGTGCTGCTGGAGCTGGAAGACCACTCCCGTGGTGCTCTTCTGCAGGCAGCTCTTCGACCAGAGTTTCCCTACTGGTGTCATCCCAACTGTCATCTGACGTCTCAGTCTCATCATTTTCATCTGGAGGGTGACTATCGACATTTTTCTCGTATGGTTCTAACAGATGCCTCCGCAGCTCATTGTCCATTAGTGGTTTTCTTCCATTATCGTCTTTCTCTTTTCCTGTGCCCCTGAAGTTGAGGGAATTTGTTCATCAGACATTCTGTAATAATTATTAAAGGTTAAAAGGTTATTTAGCTTTCAATTAATGACTAAATAATGATTAACAATGACTAATGATTAAAATCACGCAACCATTAATCCTCAGGTGCACGTGTCTCTCTCCGGAAAGTAACCAGAAATATTGAAACACACAGTGCATGGAAAAATTGTAATTTTGACGCGTTAATAGCAATCCATACCATTTAATACATGTGAAGCAGTTTTATGAAGTCACCTTGGAAGCAGAAAGACAAAGGACCTACATGTAGAGACGCTTTGACAAACTTGACCATCTAATTTTAGCAGAAAGTATTTCCTTGAGCTGGTATATACCTGCCACATCAACGTAAGCCTCAATTATCGCCTATGAAATACATTGTAAGACTAATGGGGTAGCTCTTTTGCAGTCGGAAAAAGCTCAATGCAATCACCAGTCGAACCGACATTAGTATAAGAAATACATAAACGCGAGAAACCTGTCTGTTCTAGATTTAACAGCTATAAAATTTACAAACTTTTATGCAAGGTTTATACAATGAATATGGTTTGAACAAATAATAGTTTATTAATGCAATTAGGGTTTGTTTACTTTCTTTTCTGAATATAATAGCTCCATTTGTTCGAAATGAAATATGTACATTACCTCATAGTTCAAACCAACTTTGTGGGAGATGACCCATTGAGTGGCAATGCTTCATTGGACAGATATTCTTGAGTACTTCTTAGGCAGCAGTGGTTGTATGATTTCATTGCGAGACAATATTAAAAACCCTATTTTACCAAAAACTCGTACAAAAACGTTCCTATGATTTTGAAAATTGGAATGAAATTCGTTAGTTTCTCTCATATGCTGTGCAAGTAGCAAAAATATGCACAGTACTGAAATATTGAATAGACCGAGGTCCTACAGTAATATTATAAAAATCAAATCTTGACCGCAGAGAGAAAACATGCAACTTCGAATTTGAAATACGAAATTCAAATATATTAAAGCACATACCTTCAAAACTGTAGATAACCTGGAGATATAAATAATGCAAGCAGGCAAGTATGCGGATGCCATCTAAAGATGTCCCCAGTGCAGATCGTGCAAAGGGCGAGATTCACAAAGGTGCGAAGGAAAAACTGTCCTTCTCCACTGCAGGCACACAACAATGCTTGCTTGCATTTCTTGTAAGAATGGGAAAGATGATTCTAAAAATAACCATGACAGGCAACGCAGCGACCCACAGTCTATTCCACAGTGTCATAAAATGACCCTGTTTGCATGGCTTTCCACTTGGGGAAGGGAGCGACAATGTAATAAGAGCAGCTGCTTCCAGGCAAGTGCCATTGAAAGAAAGTTTGGAATTGCATATGCCTAAAAGAAAAAATCTGCCTAAATGCTTCCTATAGCCACAGTCTCAGCCCTATGGCAAATCCCTCTCAAGAGCCCCACCCTCCCAGTGGTGGTGTTGCTGTCACACCAACGTTGGGGTTGCAAGGGTTGCTGAAGGGGACGAGCACCATTGTTACCCAGCATCTCCTGCCATCAAAAGTTCGAAGGATTTGCTACATTAGTTACTTACGAATCTAAATATTTATTACTGCACTCTAACATTCTTTAAAGAGAAGACCAATTAAGCCTCAGAAATGAGGGTCCCGAAATTCGATAATCTACTGTAACAATTTTTTCAATTCCAATTTGACTTCCAAAAAGGACTGCTTTCTGAGATATTCTACCTTTATCATCTATGGATAGGGAAATGGTGGTCGATATATGTCCTCCTTAGTTACATTTGCAACAACGCACTGTATAAATGACAAAAATGTGAATAATTGTATGTCCCTTCTATAACCATTATAAACATTCTGCTGTTGAGATATTAAGGATTAAGAATGATTAGGGATTAGACCATTGCTTATTTTACTTTTTTTCGAAATCGAAGGTATTCGGATGTGGAGAGTGCTCATTGGCATGTGTAAAACTGTAGGTTTTTTCGTGGCACGTGATTAAAGTGTAAGGGGTACCCCAAGGGGCCTAAATGCTAAAATCTTCAAAACAAATTTTTTTGAAAAGAGTCTGGTAGATGCCACATGACTACTTGAGCTGTACTTGGATACTTCACTGTATACATAGAAAACATTTTCATTATATATCACTCTTCATTGTTTATAAATATTACAAATAATGTATTATAAAAATGTATACTAATGCTATAATTCATTCATATTATTGTTGTAACACCTAAAATAACATGATTTTATGAACATATTAATTTGGTCTGCAAATATCCCATTGGAACTTCAGGGTATGCTTTATTTAGTTCAAAGCATCCCTTTTTTTGTATTTCTTTGGAAAATTTTTCTTAACTCAGTGGCTGAGAAGGGATATTTTGCATTTTTATTTCCCTCATCATTCGCACCCTATCAAAAATGTCCAACGAGTTCCCAACCACATTCAGATCTGACACTGATCTGGAACTGAAGTTCCAGGTATGGAACTGAAGTTCCTGATATGGAACTGGTGTGGTATCTTAATCCCTATTGGGAACTGGCAGGACAGTGCAGGAACTGGTAGATTACCTTTGGTACAGGAACTGGTAGGCAACCAATGCTACAAGGACCAACTGCAGCAAAAATATTATGAATTGAAAATGAATTTATGAAAATGTTGTACATCTTTCATGCTTACAATACAAAAACAAATATTTGTCCTCAAAAATATAATAGGAAATGGTTTGAGGATTGCAGGGAGCAATGAAAAACACATTCATTTATGATCAGGAAAGGATTTATACATTAAAGGTATAATGCTTTCTGGGAACTACACATATATAGCTGTGGTTAGGAACATCAACTGTTACAGCAACACACTCCAAAGATGACAAGGGAACAATTCTTTCTCTGCCATTTCCTATAATTTTTGAAATCTGATTCACACCTCTAACATCTTCAACTTTCAGTGTCTAAATAGCAAAATGAGCACTCGCTTCATGGTTTGACAGTAAGATGTTGTTTATCCTACCAAATACGCCATCACCAAGGTACACATACGGGTTGTCTGACTTGTTCTTATTTGAGACAGTCTTTTTTGTGAAATACAATGCCATTGGACACCAACTTTGTCCATTGATTATAAGTCTGACCAAGAGGGAGGTTTTGGGTGTTGCCACCATATGGCTTGCTGAGTCCTAAGGCGACAGCATTCGTTGATGTCCTTTTCATCTTGGAGACTTTTTTAACATTCTGGACCTTCTCACAAAACAACTTAACTCTGCTTTGACAAATTACATTTTTAGAAACAACTGAGTTAGTCCAAGTCAACTCGATATTTTTAGTAACTTGTTGGGGTATTCCTTTACTGGCATTTATGATTCTTTTCAAAGACCCTATTTCTGATTCTTAGGAAAATGCTGTATGGGCCCACAGTGGGTCCCAGCATCTCACACTGTCAGCAAGATGGAGTGGCTGATGTAAATTATATGTCATCTCCTTTTTGCCATAGTACTCCTCAGTTTTATACACAAACTCCAGTAAGAGAAGTTCAGCAGAATTTACTTCATCTTCGGTCATTGAATCCTTGAGGAGGATACCGCAAGCACACACAAGCAATTTCCAATGTTCATAATATTGATTCGGTAATATTCCATGAAGGAGTGGAATACTGAAAAACAAAAACCAATTTCCTAAATCCCTAGCCTTCATAAACTTCCTCTGACTGATGACAACAGGCAACCTTTTCAAAAAGTGAGGTGGCTTGATTTGACCTAACTTCTTGTCCAACTGACTTATATTGGTAGGTGTACCTATGTAATGGCCAGCATTTGTGTGAGTCATCCAGGATTCTAAAAATCGTTTAACAACCCCTAATAGCACCCAGTGCATGTAGTCAGGGGAAATCCCCAAGACATTGAATTAGACTTTAGATTAATTAATGGACTCAATGTGTTAATCCCTAAAGTCTTCTCACCGGTGGCCATGCACGATGTGAGAGCTAACTGGAAATTGCCATCAGTACGCTTCTCTGGGTAAGGGCACTTAAATGTATACTTCACAGTGCCATCAACATTCTCACCTCCTATGAAGCACCAACTACAACAATAGTGGCCATTAACACCAGTTATCCCCTGTATAGGTGCACGTGCCACTGTATCAACACAGCAACGTAAAGTCATTACTTTTACAACAACTTCCACCCCATTAACCTTCACTTTTATCCCTTCATTATGAAGTTCATTCATCATGTCTTTAAAAGCATTGAGAAATATGCCAATTTCGGGTTTTCTCTTGCCATACCACAAACCTGCAGTGATAATACTCTTTGAGCATGACTCAATACCCAATTCATTTAAGGTGAGCAAAATGGGATTAATCGACATTATGGAATCCCTAGAAATAGGAGCTGAATCACAATTGAATGAGCAAGTCACATAAAAGGTTTGTTGTTCCTCCCTAGTTCGAGGAACTTCTCCCTATACAATCTCTCTAATGTTATGTCGGAATACTTTTCTTGATCACTGAGAACAGATTTACTAAATAACACCAAAATAAATATTGCCTGAATTTATGACTAAGGTCATTATGTGATGAGGGGTTGGTTTAGCTGGAAATAAAAAATACCAGCACGATAAATAGAAATTCTACAATATTCTATTTATGGTAAATACTGTTATGGTAAACACTGTGAAATATTTATCATTCAATAATCATTCCACTGCTGCTCTGTGGATCGGAAACAGACTGAGAAAAACGGCTTTTAACATTCTACTTCTTTCATTTAATCTTAAATTTCATGTGGGTACCTATTCCTGCCTTTAAAGCTCTTAGACCAACATATAGGGGAACCGGATTCCGTTTCCGGACCACAATACTTCATCCAGTGTATTGTCGTTTTTAGGGGAGTGGACTCTGGAGGCGGTGTTTAGGCTGTAGGCGATGTGTCAAGAGATAAGTGTATATAAGGTACATAGATACACGTATTATTATCTAATAAAACATACATTGTTCTTTAATGGGACATCGTGAAAGGCATCCATCCAGCATCACCTGAGGCTGAGAGAAATATTTTCAACAAGACTTGAAAAATGTTTAAATCATTTTTGCTGATTTATTAAACCAATTAATAGTTTAATATACTTTTTGTATTACAAACCTTATTTAGTCATCTTTATTTCTACATTTGTTTATGCATGCTTACGGGATACTTCGCTTAATCGGGGCAGCCGCTTATTTGGGACAAAGTGCGCCTGTCCCGATGAGTCCCAATTAACAGGAATCTACTGTTCTAACATAATACTAATTCTATCATAAAGTTTAACCATTTTAGCATTTATCTATTTTACACACAGGTACCAATAGTAGATAAATCCTTAATAATCTTAAAAGTGAGGAAGATAACTATCAACAGGATCTGGAATGTACAAGGTGGGTAAATGGTAAGGGCGAAGTGATCATCTGTTCAGCAAATGGTAGAGAAGTCTTATGAAAAGAAAAATAAGCTGTGGAAGGCTATACTGGAGTATAGAGTGAACAACCACATACTTAATGTAATGAAGGCAATTATGATAATAATAAGGTATGAGTGAAATTTAATGGGGTCTTGAGTGACCAGTTTGAATGAAAACAGGGCGTAAAGTCGGGATGTGTATCGTCACTCAAGGCTGCTCAATATATTCTCAAAGAAAAGTGTGAGAGATATTTGCATTACTATAATGTTTTATGGTTAGTGATAAAAAATGGCATGTCTATTTTACACAGGTGATGCAGAGCTGCTGTCCAGTGACGTAGCCAGGTTTTGGGACTAGAGGGGGTAGAAAATTTTCAGGAGGCGCTGATTCATAAAATAACCAGTTTACAAATTTTTGTGATGCAATAGGTGGATGGGTTTGTACAAAATATAAAAATTGATAACATATTATACACATTTATTTAGCCCTCGATACAATGCTGTTGTCCGTATAGCTAATTCTCACTGGTCATTGCAGCTCTGAGAATTGCCTGGATGTTTAACATTCAACTGGAACTGCGTTCATAACATATTGTAAACTCAATGAAAAATGGTGTATTTTGGATATGTTGATTTTTGAGTCAATTATTGGATAGTTTAACTTCATTTGTTTAATCTTGCCAGCAATAATCTCCAATGCCTCATTTTCACCCTGTTACAAAACTTTTTTTTGAAAAACTCATGGCCTTCTATAGATTTGGAATCTCATGGGCCACATGGAGAAAAGTATACACACTGGTATTTGCAACATTAGGGAAAGAAGTGTCCTGATTCAAAGGTCACGGACTATGGTCAATATTTATTGAACCATGGGCTTGGAAAGTAGTAACAAACCTCACATTTGGCACGTTTTATTATGTGAGATAGGTTAAAAAAATACAAGGCATAATGGAAATAAAATCCATTGCTAGAATTACTTCTGCTGTAAAAAACTCCATTTTCCCGCTATGCTGTTTTTCTTAGTGTCCTTAGAACTGCCTGGTACCTCGCAGAACTTAGAAATTTTTCAGCAAATCAGTCATTTATAGTTGTACTGGCTTAAGCCACCAGATGCCAGCCTTTATTAAAGGCAGTAAAATGATGAAAAACGTCAGAGATAGTAGTTTGTCCAGTTATCACCTATGTGTCGTCGCATATGTTAGTTTCCATCTCCTTTCCCCTTCTCACGACACAAAGGGAATGGGTTTTCCCTATCCCTAAATGGAAGTTCCACCTCCTCTTATAGCCTCCTTAGATCAGTCAAAGGAGGTGTTTATGGCGAGCAAACTATAATGCATGAACTCTTATGTTGCCACTTGCATAGAGTATTATGTGCAGATTTTACTTGGCAAGAGGAAATGCGTGTCATGGCCACTCTCTCCGGGATACCAAATGAGTTGTGTGCTTGTACAAGTGAATGAAACACTGGTCCCCCAGGTGTTGTGTTTAGTTCACCCTCAATGCAGCGCAAGCAACTGATGTATTAGAAGAAATTACAATCACAGATATGAAGCAACACAAAAATATTCATGTGATGCATTTTGCCTTGTGGATCAGGGACTTTCACCCAAGGAATAGAACCATGGTTTTGGAGACTTGCAGAAGGTCTAATGGACAGATAAAATCAGAAATATGGAAGTCTAGAGATGAATAGAATTTCAGAAAATGGTGAGGCACACCTTAAGATGTCACTAGAGTCAAAATCTGACTCTTAACCATTGATCCCTGGGTAACACATCTCTAGTAATCACTGAAAAACACCATTGCCAGATTTACATTCATTTGCAGAAGTGAATTTCATCCATTATCGATAGACTATGGATTTGTAAGTGGTTTGACTCCTCATCTTGATGATGTGCTGAGGATATTGGCTAAAGTTTTAGAAAATATTCTCATCACACCATCAAGATGAGGAGTCAAGTAACATACAAATCCATGGTCTATCAAGGATGAAATTCACTTGAATGCAAATGAATGCAAATCTGGCAATGGTGTTTTTCAGTGATTACTAGTGAGGTGTCATGCAGGGATCAAGAGTTAGTGTCCAATTTTGACTCTAGTTACATTTTGTTATTCATTGGTCAAATTGTGAGGTAATATTACAGTTAGGTTTTTAAGCATTATTAATTAGTGTTCGTTGAAATGTTGGAAGAGTTGGGAGAGAAACCTGGTGTATGCATTTGCCGTCTATTCATGCAAGGTGCAAGGGGTCCTCTGTTCACTTTCCGGTTTGAATGATGAAATACTTAAGCTGGTCTCATGGTAGGAGGAAAGAGTTACTAATATAATGTGTCTTTGGCTGATATTTATTTTGCCCATTAAATGATCTCCTCTTAGCACTCAAGTAGGAATTCTAATGGATGTTCAGGATTCAGGATTCTGCTGAAAAATCTCATTAGTGCTTGGATCCAAAACTTGACCATCAAGATGGGAAGCACTGCAGCTACCTCAGCAACCATATTTTCCTCTTGCAGACTGTATCCTCCATGAAATTATTCCTGCCCCATGTAAACCTCTTTAACCTGTAATCCAAAAACTGTTTTACTTTTTGCTCTTAATGCTTCCGGTCCTCTTTGTGCCTCCAAAACCTCAGTTCATTTTCTCCTTATTCCCCAGTGCTCAACATTCTGCCTTCTACTTCATTTATAAATATATCACACCCTTGATACATATCTGCAATAACCTCTTTTTCTACCTCTTTTATATTTCTTCCTAGATGTTGGCTTGCTGCAGCGGGGTGTATAGAGGAGTGGAGGGGGTTTTGGAAGGTGGGATGGACTGGTGGAGATATAGGGTCTTCCAGGATCCGGGAGTTTCAGATGGTGGGGTGAATAAGGTGGGTGAGCCTTCTCTTCCAAGGGCTGATGGGTGGTGCTAGATGTTGGGATAGTCATCGCGGTTGAGAGGACCTGAGTGAGGATTGAAATACCTTTTTCTTTAGATAATCATTCATTTATTAACCTGAGTTTTAATGGGACAGCTACCATATTTATCTACATTTTACCTTTTCTGCCATAATATTTTTTAAATTTCCTAAGATGAGATTTTAATATTTCCTAATTTTGATTATTGCTCAATTATATGCTCCGATGTGACCAATGAATTAAGCATTAAATTACAAAGACTGCAAAATTCATGTATGCGATTCATTTTTAATATTCATTTCAACGTGCATGTATCTCCCTATTACGCATAGCTGGTTTGGTTAAAATTGAATCAGAGAAGAATAATTCAATAGGCCTTAATGTTTTTAAAGTACTGAACTTGGAAACCCCATCATATTTATATGAAAACTTTATTTTTAATGCTGAAACTAACAAGAGATCGACCCATATAACTAAAACATTTTACATCCCCAAATACCGCACAACAAAATATGAAAATACTTTCCACATCTCATCTTGTAAATTATGGAACTCATTGCCTGATAGTATCCAATTTTCTAGGAACGTCTCACAATTTAAAATGGCTTAATTTTTGCCTCCCTAACATTCTCTCTCCTTTATATGAGAAGATCAAATTAGATAAGATGACATTGTTACTAGTTTACTATAATCATTTGCTGTTTTTCTGTCTTAAAAAATATCTGTTCGTTTGCTTTTTCATTTTTTTTATTAATAGGTATTACAGATTGTAAATTTTTGTTTTAACATATTGTTTAGATTATTGATATTGAGACTTTTTCATATACTTTGCTCATTTGATGTTTTTCTTTGCTGACTTGAAAGTTGTTTGTTTGTTTTCTTTTATTGTAAGACTTAGTTTCCAAATAGCCACAGATTATAATATTTTGTTTTGTATTTTATTCCTCATGAAGGCATGTAAATTGATTTAATATTCTAAGGGACTTTGTCCCAGGACAATAAAATTGTTTTCTATTTTCTATGAATTTGCCAGTCTCTGAAGGTCAAGCCTTACCAAGCAAGTTACCAGTGGCAAGGAGTGTTTAGACGCTGGCCGTATATGGGAGGCTATAGGTGCACTACTTCTCTATAATCAAAAAAGTGATAAAACAAGAGAGAGAGAGAGAGAGAGACATGAACTAAAATGCACAAAAAACCAAAATTCCTACAAACAATCAATTGCCCAATCAAGCCCAAGTACTTAATTTGACTAACCTGTTCTATCAAAATACATTTGTCACAGAAAATAACATCTCTTTTTACACAATTTACACATTGATAATATAGTTTATTTTTATTTAAAATAGTTTTACTCGTGCTAAATACGACATATTTCGTTTTTGAACTCAGTAGCATACAGTTTGCTGAGAACCATACCCTAAGAGTTTTGAGGTCACTTTGCATCTGTTCATATAAATCGTCGATACAGTTAGCAGAATAGCTTAGTGCAGTATCGTCTGCAAAGGACGTTAGTTCACCTTTAAACCTGCCACCACATAAACTATTTACGTAAATTAAAAATAGTATGGGGCCTAACACAGAACCCTGTGGTACACCACAGGTAAGTTGGATCTTTTCACTATAGTAATTTTGTAGACGCACACATTGGTATCGATCACATAGATAACTTTTAAACCAATCATACGCAACACCGCGTATACCATTTTCCCATAATTGCTTCATTAATATCTCGTGATTAACAGAGTCAAAAGCTTTGGTTATGTCCACAAACAGGCCCACAACTTTGCAGTTCTTATTCAGTCCATCGTTCAAGTCTGAACAGAATTTTAATAAGGCATCTTCTGTACTTTTACCACTCAGAAACCCGAATTGATTACCTATTGTTAAAGAAACTGTGCTTATTTAGATAATTAAGAAGCCGAATTTTAGTAACTTTTTCAATAATTTTGGAAAACACAGATAGGAGAGATATTGGTCTATAATTGTTTATATCCATTTTATCACCTTTCTTAAAAATAGGTACAACTATTGCTGTTTTTAACTGGCTCGGGAATATTCCCGTGTGCATACTTAAATTAACGATATAAGCAAGAACAGGAGAAATATTTTCATTAATTGCTTTAATAACATATACAGAAATACTATCAATGCCTTTGGATTTTTTTGGCTTTAGTTCTTTAATAATGTTACTAATTTCTTTCTCATTTGTTGTTACAAAAAACAATGAATCACGTAAATTAATGGATGGAAAAATTTTATGATATTCATCCATATTATCTTGCAAGTGAGTGTTCTGGTCCAATGATTCAATCACTTTTCCAAAATGACAACTGAATTCATTGACAATGTCCTGACCCTCAGTAATAACGATGCCATTACTTGCTTTTATTGTCAATAAATTCTCATTTCTACGCTTTCCACCAATAATTGAATCCAAAATGCACCATTGTGCAGCTGTGTTATGGACATTACTATCAAAGAGGCTCAAATAATAATTTTCTTTACACACTGAAATATCATTTTCTAATCGTCGTTTGTATGATTCATAATGCCTTTTCAATTTTTCGTTATCAGGTTGTTTCCTCATTTTTTTATACAATAAATTCCTCCTAGAAATCATTCTGCACAAAGCAAAAGTCATCCAAGGTTTAATGAACCTTTCCCTTCTACCGCTTTCTAAAACATATTCAGCTTTTTCAATGCAACATTTGAGTTTTTTCATAAATAGCTCATAGGCTACATAAACATTTTTTCCGAATAAACATCATTCCAGTCACTTCTTTTCAGAATATAATTTAAATGGTTATAGTTAATTTGGCGATGACTTCGATCTGCTTGTTCACTGATATTTAAGGTAGCTTTCATATTCTAAGTACATGTTATAGCATGATGGTCTGTTAGTCCCCAATCAACGACTTTTCCGTCATAGTTTAAATTATCTCTACTTCTGCAAAAGATGTGATCTATGCAGGTTTTGCTATTTTTACTAATTCTAGTTGGAACTTGGATTACTGGATCCAGTCCATGACTAGCCATAATGGGTAGATAATCATACGACATATCGTTAGATTGTAATATACAAATATTCATGTCACCAATTATTATTAAGTTCCTCTCTTGCGAAATGGTTAGTACTCGATCTAATTCTAGTAGAAAATTTTCAACGGGAGTAAAATTAAGCCTGTATACACCAATGATAGATATGGTTGAGGAAGTATTTAACCGTACTGTTAATTTAACCATATCTGCAGTTTTTAATTCACCTAATTCACTGGAAAAAGAATCGTAAATATCTGCCACATATGCAATCACTCCTCCAGCCCTGTAGTTGTTGTTACATACATCAAAACTCCGATATCCAGCTATTTGATACATAGATACTTCAGTGTCATTAATCCAAATTTCGGTTAAAAAAATTATGGAAGGTTTCATGTCAAGGTTAATAAGTTGAAATACAAAATTATCGAAATTCGCTCTCAGACTTCTTATATTTTGATGTAAGACATAGAACCTGTCTACATTAACTCCAAGTTCATTTAGAATACTCATCATTATCTTAGTAAAGATAACAGGTATATAACTTACATATGACACTCACAGAGTGCTTACAGTTTCTCCAAGTCATCATGGGATTTCAGAGTAATCACTTGATCATTATCTTTTTTCCTCATAAGTATTGCCCCATGTCTCAGCCATAGATATTTGTATCCCTTTTCTTTCTTCACAGCTCGCGCGGCCGCGAAAAGCCTCCTCCGCCCTCGACTCAGGCTTTCGTTTATGTAGATCGGAGTATCAGTTGCCAAGCCCAAGTGCCGAGTAGAAAAGGTTCTCTTCACTCGCCTCTTCTGAAGGATCTCTTCCTTTGTGAGTCTACGAACGAATTTGACAACGATGCCTCTCGACCCTCCTTTATCTCCTTTCTTTCCCATTCGGTGGCATGAGTTCACCATATCATCTGTTATTTCAACCCCAAGGGCATTCCCCACACTTTTGACGACCTCTAAGGTGATCTCATTCGATTCCTGAGGAATACCGTGTATTTCAAGGTCCTTAGCACGAGAGGCCTGTTCGTTGTCATCTAACCTCATTTCCAACTCACTCACACGAGATTTTAAACTAATTTTTTCTTGCCTAAGCAAGTCTATCGTGGCTTGATACTCACGGATTTGAGTTGAATTTTCATGAAGAGCTTTCGTATTTTCATCTAGTCTATCGTGCACAAACTCAATTGCCTTGCTCAGGTCCACTACCATACGTTTTCTGTCCTTCTTGGCTTCTTCTAGTAGTCTTATGATCTGCGAAGTATTAGCAGTGCCCGAATCCAACAGAGGAACATCGGTCAATACTCTTACGTCTTTGCTCAGTACAGCTAGGACAACGCCAACTTTGCTTCTCGGCGTTGATAAATTCAATGTCTTCTTTAGACATGCGTACACAGTTAGCGTGGCACTGAGTTTCACAATCACTGCAAGTAACCTTTAGCTGGCGTTTTTGAACGCTCACATTACAGACACTGCAATTTACCATTTTTAACTGCGGCTCAAACTTAATATCGATAACTATTGCTCTCAAACAGCGTAATAAGTTAAACTCGCAGTTGAACACACTTATACAATTGACTGAACTTATCACATCACTGACGCACTTGCCCGTCGGTAGCGGAGCACCAGACCACGTCTGCCTCGCGTGAAAACTCAACCATGACTGAATCGCCCTAATTTCAAATGCATACATAGCAAATTGGTGCACAGTAAATATATCAAGTCAACATTTTTAGATTGTTTGACCTTTGCCATTTTAGTTTGTCTCATTCTCTGAATTAATTTGGCGCCTTACTCTAATCTAATTGTAATTTCGTTGTGATGCTGCGTGGGAATAAAATAATACACCTAGTGTACCCTGAAACTCGTATGATGTGAAATTTTTGAGTTATAACAGACCACCGTGTGGCTTCCGAGGTACGTGCTACCTACCAGCTGGTATCTCAGGAAGTACACTGAGAAAAAAGTTTGGTTGGAAGTATCAGTTTTGGAGATATCTCCCCGTAAAATTCAGTTCATATGGAACATAACATTTTTAGATTCTTTTTTTCTGACTAGTTTAATAGCTGTAGTTCGAAAAAACTACCAAGATGACAGTCTCAATTAAATGGAATATTTTAGCTAATTTGATTAATTTGTGTTTGTTAGTTAATTGTTGCTACAGTTATATTAATCGAAGAAAATCAATCAATTTTTTATTAAGATTATTGTAATAATAATAAAAATTCGATACTCTTAAGCACACATGCAACATATTCATAGAATCAATGATCCCTTCGTTGAAAATCAGCACACTGAAAAAGGTACCGAATTAACTTTATAATTTTAACCGAACTCTTTCGTGCTATTTGCCGTATTATGAACTAACGAAATGTTCAGTACGAGTTAACCGAATGGCTTGGCAAAGAAAATCAAGAGAAAAAAATTCGCATCAAATTTTTAGCATATTTTACGAAATTACTCCCTATTATACGTGTTCGCTTGTTTCTGACAAATCTTTTTTCTCCGTGTAGTGTGAACGCACGTCGGTTGTTTACGTTGTAACATGCGATGGTTGTGTGTACGGGGCATTACGTTCCCTCGCTACTACAAAACACACCGTTCAACCCCACAGCCGGCTCCTTAATTGGCGCCTTCCCTTCTTTGCTCACCCCTTCACAACCTCCCCTTTGCCAATGGAAGGGAAGAGAGGAGGAAGATGGGACGGGGCTTTCGGGAGAGATGTAGTATCGTTGACTGTGCCGGGAAAGTGGGGAGGTGTTGTAAGGAGGGTAACGCAAGAGGGTGGGGGTGGGACGAGGGAGTGCTTTGAGGGGAGGTGCAGGTACAGGGAGGGGGGGGGAAGCTTAGGTTTAAATATAGAACCCCCGAAGACCTTTTTCCCTGACGACGCCGGCTACGGAGTGGGAGGAGAGTCAAGGGGTGGTTGATGGTTCCTCAAGGGTATGTGGGTGGACCCCTTTATTTTTTAATCATTATTTTTTACCCCAGCAGGCCTTGTTTCGGGTCTTAAGTAAGGGAGGGTTTTTGGGACTGGGGGATTTTTTTTCCGGGCGAGGGGGGGTTGGAGGGGGGGGGAGAGCTCGTCGATGGGAGTACGGGGAGTAACAATGAGGGCGATACAAAGGGACGAAGGAGGGGAAGGGGTTGAGGAGTTGGGGGGCTAAGGAAGGCGAAGTGCCGAGTGTGTCGATGAGGGAAGGAGCCGTGCGATCGCGTTCATTGATTTTTCGTCCGAGAAAGGAAAGGGTAGGTCCTCATTTTACTTTTTTCGAGTTTTTTCATCCCGCCCGAAACTTTGTGCTATTTTTTTATTAACTCGTCGCTTGTCGAACGATTTTGCCCTTCCAATTTTCGCCGCGGCTCCCTTATTTTTTTTCAAAGAATTGCCAGCCAATTCCATTTGTCTTTCCTGGTTTGCTTCTGATGCCCCGAATCTTTATTTCAATATTCCTCTTTTTCTCTTCCCACATAATGTGCGTTCCGTCACATTGATGGTGATCAGTTAGATATATCTCCAGCCATGATTTGAGCGGTTTTATTAAAATTTCGTCAACAAGGTAGAGTTATCAAAAATTGGTGAATGGAGGTGTCAATATCGTTTTTGAAATAAAGGAAAGCGTTTTCTTTTTAAATTCCATGGGAAGTGTATCGCGCACCAACGGCGTCAGTGCAGGACTTGTGGTGATGGAGCGAATATCCCTCACCGTTGCTTTCGGAAAACTATATTTTAAGTAGGCGGCTCTCATTATCTCAGTTTTATACTGCAGTATATGTACTTCCATATGTACTTTCTTTTCTTTCCTATTCCTATATAATTTCTTCTTTCTTATTCCCTCGTAGTTTCTGTCTGGATCGTGTTTCAAGAAAAACGATTCAGTGGCAGTTAAAATTGAAATAAATTTGTCCAACTAAAAATGTAGAGACATGAGTAAAGACGAGTTCCCATTCTCAATGCCGTTTTCCACGAGGCACTTAGTTGCACAATTTTTTATTTACAGTAAATGCAAGGACGCGGGCGTCGGAATTAGAGGATGGGCTATTTTCCGAACTGTCGTTCACGTATTTGCGCATGCATTCTTCCTTTTCACCGCTTTACAAGACGCAATTTTCAATTTACATACATCAAGATAGTGCATTAAATTGCCTCTTGTAAAACCGGCTGTATAATAATTATTCCCGAGCTGTTGTCCGATTCGCTTTGTTCTGTGGACTCCTTTAACGATACACACGGTACTTGTCAATGTTTTGACATTGTTTCCCTTCACTGTCTTTTTATGGAGATATCCTTGCCGATACTCTCTCTTTTCTGCGAAATACATCTATCATCGATATGGCAAATATTGGTTTTGAGTGTGATTAATTTTTTTGCTGTGTTCTTTAAAAATTCAATTTTTTCGGCGTCCAGTTTGCATGGTAGACAGAATAAGTCTTTTTTTGACAAGGGTACAGGGTCCAATCTGTACCATGGTGAATATAACCATATTTGTCCGTCTAACTCCAATTAGAATTAGACTTTCCTGAATGGGGTGGAAAACAAATGAAGTTTTAATGAATAAAGGAATAGGAAGATGCCGAGGGTGTGAAGAGATTGTTCATTGTCGCTGTTGTTAAGGGTTACGAGATATCATAATCGATTACGGTAAATTTGTTCTTCATTTCGTTTATGACAATTAGAACAATTTGCCTTAAACCATACCTTCTATATTTTTTTAATGTCGGGTCTGTAACGATCGTTAGAGCAACTAAGAGTATGAAAATGTAAAATGAGCTTAAAGTGTTATATATTTAGGCGTGTTATACCAGCGGTTTGGTCGAGTAAAAATGCAAGAGTAGACACAATAGTACTTGGACAGTGTGCAAATGAAATAAACGATGAGATTGCTATAAAATTACGGTTGATCTGCCAAAGGCATTAAAAGCAGATTTCTGATGATGAGTGTTAATGAATCGTATGCTTTAAATATTCATGCTGATCAGTGACCTCGAGGGAAAAATTCTATAGCAAAAACTGCGTAGTAAAATACAATAATACGATACAAATTTATTTGCCCAAAGATCAGGATTCAATTAATGCACATGATATAAGGCACGTCATTTTAGGTACATACCTACCATAAAAATACCAACATATATCATATCACTTTATATGCATATCACAATTATCTCCATATTATAGAATCTTATTAAATTAAATATCTTATAACCAATAATAGATTTTCTTTAGTTCCCCAGTTTACTATATTATATTACCCTTTATTCAAATACTCTTGCACAGAATAATACATTTTCTGTTGTAAGTACTCTTTTAATTTGGATTTGAAACAGCCCATACTTTTGATGCATTTTAACTGTATGGGAAAATTATTAAATAATTTAATACCCATTTCTTTAGGGCCAATTTTTAGCAACTTAGTTCTGACTGTTTGGTAGTGAATGTCATTTCCCCTTCTTGTATGGTGATCGTGAATGTCACAGTTACGGGCAAAACTATGTAGATTAGCTTTTACATAGATAATTAGGTTCATTATGCATATGCAAGGAAGATGAAGTAGGTTCAGGTTTGTAAAAATTGGTCTCGATGGTGAAGAATGCGGTTTTCCAGCTATTATTCTTACTGCTCCTGCTACTACTTGCTACTACTTGAAAAAGGATGAAGCATTGAATGCATAAAATTGGGCAATGTTATCGGGAAAAATTGAGCGGACAAATAGCATTTTTTAAAGTCCGCAATCGAGTTATAATATAACTAAACTGAATATCTCTGAGCGCAGAGTGGCTCTAGGCTGATGGAATAAGTTTTACAATTCCTGTGATCTTCTTAATTTTATCTAGTGCTGTTAGTCTGTGCCTTACAGTACTTTAAATATTGACAACTTGAAGGGTAGATGATTGCAAAATAACTAATGAATGGTGATCTTTTGTGATTATCTCCCGTTACAGTTATCCCACATTAATCTCTGCCCTTAATTGATAATTTCAGCTAAAAGCCTTATTATCCGCCTAATGGCGTTTATGTAAGGTTATAATGTACTGGTTAATGGTTGTACATCCGAAAGAGTACTTAAAGTGTAATACATCGATTGATTACCCGCATACCGAAGCCGTTGTGTTAGAGTACTTATTTTGACTAGCCTTGCTCATATGTGCGGGCGCATGTGGCAGAAATGATAAATTCTCATTGCATTTTTTATCAGCTTACTTAAGCAATGTTTAATGAAGCAGTTAGGAAAAAATTATCATACTACCACAGTCAATATTGGATTTGAATTATCTACTCATGAAATCCGGGCCCTCTGGCGTGATAAGTGATCCACCTTTCATTCGGAATTGTATGATGAAATGAATCAACAAAACTAGCTAAATCAATCTGCCTTGCATTTTAGAGAATTACTTAAACTGACTTTCCGACGATGTTTAAATTAAAACACAACGCACGCACTAAAATTCACTGGTTGGTGGAAGGCGGGAATCGAACCCACGACCCCAGGGTGAATAAAGAAGGCTTGACCTACCGAGACTGGTAAATTAATAGACAAGCGTGGAATGCTTGTTTTTGAACTTGAAACATGAAACCACCTGTGGATGCTCTCGTGGAATCTGGAGCAAGGGCGAAAATCTAGAGCATTAGCCATTGCAACAACATTACACAAGGCCTTCGTCAATCTGTTTTCTTAGCGTCTCACCCACAGTTATGACCAGCGATGAGTCCTCAAGTCTCGTAAAGCGATTGCGCTACTATCAGGGTTGCTGCAGGCCCGGAAAACCTCGAAAATTAATGGAAATTAGCTTGGAAATTTATTTTATCTTGCCAATATACTGATTGTATCAGTATGTCATCATCATCATTGTGATTCTGTCCCCGGACAGGTTTCAACGGTACTTCCTCCAGAGCATTCTGTCCTGGGCCTCTCTCTTCATCTCTTCATAGCTCCTTCCTTTTTTGATGTCTGTCAGCATTCCGTGCCTCCTCCTTCCTCTTCCTCTCTTCTCTTCTATTTTCCCTTCTATAATTAATTTCTGAACACTATTCCTCCTTAAAATATGCCCAATCCTAATGGGATTGGGCATATTTTCCTCTTTTTAATTTCTCTCAAAATACTCCTTTCTTCTCCAATCCTCCTCAGCACCTCATCATTCCCAACTCTATCTTTCCACCCAATTCTCTCCATTCGTCGCCACAGCCTTATCTAAAAGCTTTCCAAGTACTTTTCTTCTCTCTTCTTCAAGGTCCATGTTTCGCATCCGTATAGTACAATACTCCATTTTGCAAATCTTTTTCTTATATCTGTCCTGACATTCCTCTTTGACGACAGTTCCTTAATCTTGCTAAATGCTATTTCCTTGCGCAATTTGACTTTTCATTTCTTCTGTACAATTGCCGTTCTGAGTAACTATACTTCCCAGGTACTTGACGGACCCATGTGACGAGTACTATTTTAGATCCTTTCTGTTAGTGTATGATAGTAGATTGTGTCGTACCTTACCAGAATGAGGTAAAGAAAATTTTTTTGGCGTTTAGCAATAAATTGAGCTTGAGTAAGGAAAGATCAAGAGAGGTAAATAAAGCGTTTTAAATGCGTACAAGGTTATCTAACGTGCCTTATTTGGTGACAAGCGCGGGTAACGCACGGGTCAGGCAGGTAGCAGGTAATCTACCACCCATTTGGACGTCCGCCACTTTGAGACAGTTTGAGCGAGAAATCACTTAACCTGGAAATCAACTAATCTGGTCTCATTTTAAAGGAAGATATCTCACCCTTCCGAAGCTACGAAAATATCGGTTCCTTACCGAACTACTTGCCTAGATTTTTGCCAAAAAAACACCAGCCATTTTACATGGGAAATGGTACGCGTATGCACTCCAGGGAATCATTCTAAAAATGAGGAATATATAACACCTAGAACTCGTCCAGAAGTTAAAGTGTAGGTTGTATGTTTTCTCCACTAATTTTGAAAATAAAATCATATTGTCACCACAGTAATTATTGCAGAATCTCAAAAAACCCTCCGTTGTAATGGAATATTACTTACCGCATGGAAAAAAATGAGTTAAGTTAAATGCTTAAGTCGATAATTTTTTAAATTACTTTGAATTACAGTAGTATAAAACTGTATTATTCGACCATTTGTACTAGAATATTTAATTCATGCTACCTACCGCTGCTTCCCTTAAAACATATAATTCGAATATGGTCTCCATTATGACTAGGGAACTGTCTCGTTCAAACTTGAGCGAGATAGTTCCCTGACTCAGTTTAAATTTCCCTCATCGTGGACGAGACCTATGAATAATACCAGTGCCGTCAACAAGGAAGCCATTTTATCCCAGAGCGGTACTGGCGGTACTCCGTTTATTGGGAAACTGAAATGTAAACTTCCAAGTTGTGAACCTAACTCTCTTCCAAAGCACTTATACCGCCCTAATTGTATGCTCAGGGGCGGAAGTAATTAACGCAACATTTTTCGCGCACCTTAATGCGGCATTCTCGGGAACTACTGGGAAATGCACTACGGCGAAAGATTGGCAACTCCGAGGGGAGCCTCGTAAACCCCAAGTATTCAAATTCCACCATGGAACTTACTTAATTCGGAGCTAAGGACGGATTCATATGATGCCCAATTTTCAAACCTGCTTCCTAAATCATTTCAATTTTTTGCGCGGCGTTTCGTCATCTTTCTCAAGTCGATATGAACCACTTTTTGGGAGCAACTGGTTTAAAAACATTAGTTTTCCAGATACTTCTCGAAGTTATTCCATCCGACAGTAATGTACTCGGAAATATTTATGTTATTAGCTAAATAGCCGACATTCACAGTGACTGACCTTTCGAGAACACTTTTATATTACACGTACCTACTGTAGGTCTTTCACCCAACGAGTGGAAATCAATGAGCAGATGTGGCTCTTCTTTCAGGGGACTGATTGAAATAGGCATTTTGTCTACGGGACATGATTTTTTCTTCCTAATATTCTGTGGATACAGAAAATTCTGAATTCAATGGGGATAAAATTTCTTCCTCGTTCGTCACAAGTCTGAAGTCCGAGTGGGTATGGACGATAAACCATATCTAATGATACTATTTCCAAAAATAAAAAAGAATCCTCGCATCAAAACCGAATAATTACTGCATATTATTCCGACTTTCCCTGTAACTTATTTGAGAAAGCTCATGAAATAATTGGTACTTGAGAGGATTCGTAATAAAATGTTAAGCTTGTGAAGTAAATGTAACTACAGTACGCTGAAAAAGGGATTTCCAACATATTTTTCAATAGAAATTAATGAAGGATAAACTAATTATTGATAACTGACTTCATTATATGGAATGATCATGCTTCAATTATATTTACTAACATACAAAACTGTTGAAATTAACTTTATAATTTTTTTGGGAAATGTCCCGAATTATATCATTTACTTTCTTAAGGTTTGATGGTGCGGCTGTCTTGCGTTTTCTGACCGGCGGTATTGAGGTCTGAATACGAATTCCTTTTATGTGTTTTTATTGCCAATAATCTTTTAGTGTGGCAATTGAGTCGCAGGGGCTTCAAATACGGAAGTGATTCACTAATAAGTTTAAGATATAGGAGGTAAGATGCCTATATTTCATTGGATTTGGCTGGATGGCATTAGATTTGAGGTTGTGAAAATACGTAACGGATAAATACTCGTCGTGAATAAAGTGTTTGAATACGTGAATTCGCATATCATAATGGTTGGTCAAGTGTGTTAGCCAGCTCAACCACCTCACCATGTCAATTCTTGATGCATTTCAGCTGGGGTTCATGCCTCTTTGGTGGGTGTATTTGCACCCGCGCGCGAGGCTGCAATTAATTTGCTCATTTCGTATCATGAGAATTTTCCAGTTCACGTAGGTTTCAATTGTTAGCAAAACGGAAAAGCCAGCGGCTTTCACCGGAATTAAAGCAGAAAGCATTGGTGTACGGAATAAGGTGGTGTAGGACACGATAGCTCTTCAGCCAAAGATCAAGATAAGCAGCCCAGTCGCTCAGTTCACTGGAAGGAAGTGGCTTTGGACTTCTTCAAACTCAGAAGAATTTGACTGGGTCTTACTATGCCTATACTGTGGGTGGAGTGAACATAAAATCTTCAAATACAGTAAAATATCTTGGAATTACCTTAAAATCTGATATATCTTGGGGATCACACATACAAAAATATGTGGCGCAGCATTAAAGAAAGTTTTGTTAAACGTATAATAGGATGGACTTTGTAATATTGACAATGGCCTGAAAAGTCGGAAACCGGTCGAATTGTGTTTTTAATACGTTGGTGGAAAGAACCAAGTGTTTTCATTTTTAAGAGTAACAATTTCCACAAAGTGAACTCGCCAACCATTGACTTTAGTATAATAGGAAGGTCCTCGGATGAAAAAGTCAATGAGAGATGCTACTTCGCTCTGGTTAGGCCACACCTCGAATACGCCGCGAGCATTTGGGAGCCTGGTAAAATAGATTTTACCAAAAAAATTAATAAAATACAAAGGATAGCAGCGCGCTTCCTTAAACTCTGCCACGAGCGTACATATAGTGTCTCACAACTTCTAGAAGGATTAAGGTGGGAGCCCCTAGAGACTCGGAGGCTACACTCTAGGCTTAGGTTGCTTGATAAATTCAGAACTGATATTTTTCAGAGCGACATTGAGAATATTATCATGACTCCTCACTACATCTTTAGGTCTGGCAGATGCGATAAATAGGAGAGATACACTGCCGAACAGATATGTACAAAAACTCGTTCTTTTATAGCTAGGGAGATGGTTATGTTTCGGGAAATTCTGCTACAATGTTCACTGCGGGAGGTATGGCTTGAGTATATGGTGAGGAGTCACTTGACATTTACAAAGTATGTACACAAAATTCATTAGTTCACTTGCCCTTAAGTCATCCTAACCCTTTCCCACCTCCAAGAATCCCCCCCACGCCCGCCTCCCACACCCCTTCATCCTCCCCTCTCCCAGATTCCTTCCCCTCCTCTACCGCGAACCTGTATATATACAGTGACTGATTTTGTATTTGCATCTGAAGATGACACGAAGTGTCGAAACCCGGGTCGTGTTAATAAACCTCTAGAGGAGTATATAAAGTTTTATTTAATCTACTATAATTTTATAATTTACTATTACTTCAGAACTTGGACTAGCTGCGGGGACAAGGAAAACGTCGTAGCATGAATGACACCAAGAGAATCTGGCGAATTTGGACCCTCTTAGGATTTCTATTCTGCTTTGCAAAAAGTCAATTTTCATTCATGTGAGGTTTGAATGTTCCCGTTTGCAATGAGATTTCTCAATGTTGTCAAGCGGTCGAAGGAAGAACGATTTGATTTATTTCCTGGGTGCGCCGCATTCAGACACCTAAGTTTTTTGCATTATTTTTTTCGCAACGGTACATAATGTCAACTTTTATGACATTCTTGGAAAGTAGCCCACATATATATGTAGGAATCCTGCGCTGAAAGATTTAATTCGCGTAGTAAATAAAATAAAAATAACCGCACGCTTCGTTCGGAGCTGCCTTGAACTAACAGATCGTGAAAACCAACGGATGGAAGGGCCGTTAGAGACTCCGAGGCTTCTCGCTATGCTTAGATTACGACAAATATGTAGATAAGGTGAGTATCCGTTGGACAGGAAGGACTCTTATGTTGACCCAACGCGATATTTCTATCAGCGACAAAATAAGGGGGATAAATTGCCGAGAAATATGTACTAATATTCCGTCTCCTCGAGCGCCATTTGTCATTGCAACAAATGCAGAGCGTGACACTAGCATCAGAAGCAGCGTCAACTTACAAAACGATTTAATTCTTACCCCCCTCCTCCTCCCTATTCCCTCCCCTTCTATTGCTGGTGTCCTAGCGCCCCCTTCCACGCGACTTTGGCGGCTGTTCGCAGTTTGGTATGTAGTTGTCTTACGGTGGCCCGGCCTCAGGGCCACGTAACATAGAAATTCCGAAAACTTAAATGAAGCATTTTTGAAATGCGTTATAAATTAAGATGAAAACAAATACGGTTTCTTGTATAGTTTTACTGTAATTAAGCCTTTTAAGTGGACATAATTTGCGTGGGCTGTTATGGAGATGGCTCAGAGTACATCAGAAAAACGTCGAGTTGAACTTTGTTTTGACTTGACTTTGTTTTCTTTATCGTGGGCTAGGTGAGGCGACATCGTCCCCTCTTCCCCTAACTCAGTGTCTCTCTAGACATAGGGTTTACATATATTTTTACATCAGGTATGTTTATGAATTTCATGAGTCAAGTCAACATATTATGACTGCGAAATACAAATGCGCGCTTTTCAGCTTTAGTTTTACATAGTATTGCTTTTAAACATAAATATTGTTAATTTCAACCATTTGGAATGTGGATTCTGATTTTTCTCCTTGATAACATAGGGCGAGTCCTTATTCTGTCGACGACAGCGGTGTTATTTTCACTCCAGCTTACAACATTCAGGCAGCCAACCGTTATGAAGTAACAGAACAAAAATTGAAATGAACGATCAAACATATGAAGGATTTTAATTGAAACTGGTTTCAAGGGGCGAAATGTCCAGGCAAATGGATTAAAAATGAAATATAGACATCTTACCTCCTATATCTTAAAGTTATTAGTGAATCACTTCCGTATTTGAAGTCAAAATGCGGTATTGCCAAGTGGCGCTGTATTCGGCTCTTATGGCTGGGCAAATGTAATAATTGAAAATGTACTCGTGGAATAATGTGGATATTTTGTGCCTTAATTTTGGTGTTCAATTGGAAACGCTTTTCATCTGCGAAAGCTGGAGATATAATGCGAACTAAATAAAAGTGTCTTATTTAGTATTTGTTTTGGATCACATGGTGAGGCCCAAGCCACCTTAATCTGCGTATTTGTTGTATACCGCAATTTGTGTCGTCAAACGGCAAATCACGTTTGGATTGGGGGATAAGATAACATCCAATTATTTGCTATGCTGATTGGCAATTATGTGATGCGCATGTAAATGTGTACATGCGGCATTTGATGTACATGGGTGCTTCGTTGTAGTTCGTTTGTGGTCACGAATTGTACGAGGGAAGCAGGAGAATTTTAAGATATTAGTTTTAATTACTCTTTTATATTAACATGGCGGTCGAATCTAACGAGGAAGGTTGATGCTTCCGCGGTTTTCATGTTATTCAGAATTTTTTCAATTTTCAGAAATCCTGCATCTTTATGATTTTGTTGCAAGAATGGAGCTCATGTCTTATTTACCTTTCTCTAAGTCTCAAACTTACTTACTTTACTTGTGTCTCCAACCAAGTTCATCCAGTATTTCAGTTTCACTTCTGTATGTTTTCTATCAACAGTTATTTTTTATAAATCTGGCCAATCTTACAACTCTTCCTTCACCGCTTTCCTTGTGAAGTCTTCTGATCGAACCCAATGATTGTACCAATGTATGTTAACATCTCTCTTTGGCCCTAAGATTTAATTTAAAAAAAATTTTTTTTACCAACGTGAATTTTCTCGAAGGAGGACCAATTGAAATGCTCCTCCAAAGATCGGTACAGAGATGCAATCTACCGCGTATTAAGATCCTTAACAACTGAATGGTGTTACTGCAGCACTGTGACACTGCTGTTTTGAACGTCTTTGTATTCTGAAAGTATTTTTTTTATTCTAAAAACTTAAATCTACGTTAAATGAATTACGAGTTTCAGTGTAACAGGGAGAAATTGACCCGCGCTTTGTCTCGAATTTATAGAACCGAAAGAAAAAGATGTACTCACTGCCATACCGATAGGAAATTCAGAACTCGTGTATTTCAGAGTGACACAGAGAATATTGTCATGACGCCTCACTACATATCTAGGTCTGATAGAAGCGATAAAATAAGAGAGATACACTGCCGAACTTATAGGTACAAAAACTCGTTCTTCCCGTGCGCAATAAGCGACCACAATAAAAACAGAGCTCCACTAAAACACTCCCATAATACACCATTCACAATTTCACCTCCCAAAAACTTACACCTTACACGGCTGGTGACATAACACCCCCTGCCACACGCCCATGCGGTGGCTCGCAGGGTATTATGTAAAAAATGACACCGTAACGATTTTCCTCTCTCTATCTTTCTCCTGTCCCCTCACCTATTAAGGCTGGTGTCGTTAAACTCCCTTTTGCACACCCAACACGTCTCGTCCACTTATATTTGGATGTAAGATCCAATGTGTGCTACCTATATCGTGGTGCTGTAAAAACAAGGTTTAAGGCGATGGGAGCGCGGATTGTGGGTCACTGGGTGCACATAAGAATTGTTTTTCAAGGAAGTTGAAAAAAAATCTTGGGCCACACTTTGCCTTAGTACATACATTTATATGTTTCAAAAAAATGCATGTTGTTCTATAAATGATTCAATTAAAATATATATTGAAATTTTCGTCTCAAAACATCGTTATGACTTGGGTTTACGGCGTGGAATTCAGAATACTAGCTGACCCGTGCGAATATTTCGCACAGTATGCAACTTTTTCCTGTTTCTTCCTTCTTTCTTCCTGTTCTTCTACCCGTCTCATCCCATGGACAATTATATGTTATTTATGTTTGTGTTAAAGGTACACAACATACACGATCACACTGATTGCATGTAAAATGTAAACAATGTAACGATGTGTTAATAGATGGCGCCTCCTACAGTCTTTTAAGCACGTAACCTTAGCCAACATATTAGTTGATTATATTGTCAACAGATGACACTGTTAATTTTTGATAATTTTTAAAATGTTTTAACAAAAACTTTAATTTTATACCTTTTGTCTATTTTTCGTCAATAGCGGGGAACGTAAGCTTTAAAACGATGTTTGAATCAATAATTTTGATGAAGAATTATGGGAGTTATGGCGTTGTGACAAAAAAACACCTTTGAGATGATTGGTGAAAATAATTAGTGAATATATGTTTTTACTCGGCATGATATTTGTTAGCAACCATTGTAATTATTGAAACGTATTATTTCGCGTTCATGGGAAAAGCTGTTCATTTAGAATTGAACTATTTCCTAAAATTTGTTAAGTACCGTTAGGCTACGTGTTGAAGTAGCATTAGATTGCCCAGACCAATTTGGTTATATGCAGTTTTTTCGCTGTAATCTATGCATTTTACCAGTAAGTACGCATACCAATTTCAGGAAGATCTGTTTATAAACTGAAATCGCTCCAACCACTCGAAATTCCACGCAATTTAGTCTTATGCCAGGCACAGATTATGCAATGAGTTAGCACGGTGGTGGATAGAGCTAAAATAACCCATCGGCGTCGGTGACCTACCAGAATACGATAGTGATGTATCTTTATTGAGAGCTTGATTCTTATTCCCACTTTATCGCGATAACGCACAAAAGTCTGCATTTAAATTAATCACTTTGGTTTCCAGCGTAATGATTATCCCTTCTCTTGTCTTCCTCACATCTCAAAGGAATTCGCCCTGAAGAGGCTATTCTCAAGATGGAGACACCGAAGAAATTGTGCCGGGGACACATTGAGGAGAGACGTGGTGCGCCGAGGTCCAGGCCTACGCCGTTGAGTTCCAGTCAAAATAGGCAAGAGCCACATTTTCTTTCAATACCTCTTAGACTCTCTCATTCACCGATAGTTGTGAAGTTTATGATCGCTTTGATAAAGCATGTGATCCGTCTCAATAAACTGAGAAAACGAGATTTGAATCTGTCGACCATTAATATGAAGGCCTCGTTCTATGACATCGTGTAAATAATTTAAAAAATGTAGATTCACTCTCCATAGCCGATGCAAATCCGTAATAGCATTGTCTTTGGCCTTTATTTCTTTACCAGCATTACGTTTTGTAAAATATGGCGGCGCCGGTGATTGCTAAACTTTCTGCCGTTAGCTTGCGAAGACTCCGATCATGCTGTAAGATTTGGTGAAATGAATCCAGATAGTGGATCAAATGAAATTAGTTGACATGCGAGTGATGCTTGAAGTCAAAGAAATGAGAATATTAATTCAACAGGACAAGAATACATGCAAGGTCATGATCGTCACCTGGCCAGAGAAACTTCAAGAAATATCCATGATAAAATATAACACGACAATAGTAATATCCACGTCGTGTTATATTTTATCATGGATATATCGCATTTCCACCAAGTTAAGCCTGAAACGATTTCATACGTTCAAGAAATATGTTCATCTACATCTACGTAATACCCTGCGAGCCGCCGCATGGGCGTGTGGCACGGGGTGTCAGAACACCAGCCGTGTAAAGGTGTACTTTTTTTGGAGATGAAATGGTGACTTCTATTATGGGAGTGTATTTAGTGGAGCTCATTTATTATTGTGGTCGCTTATTGTGCACGGAAAGAAGGAGTTTTTGTACTTATCTCTTCGGCAATGTACCTCTCTTATTTTATCGCATCTGTCAGAACTAGAGATGTAGCGAGGCGTCATGATAATATCCACTGTGTCGCTCTGAAACACTCCAGTTATGAATTTCTCAAGCAAGCTAAGCCTAGCGTGTAGCCTCCAAGTCTCTAGGGTCTCCCACCTTGCCTTGCAAGGATGATGTTATAATCGAGATAAGTCATTAAGTTTATTATTACACTTATTATTTTCTTAAAATTATCGGACAAGTCGATTGATGCGAAGGTACCTGCACTACTCGAGTGTTCACCTCGTTACATTCTTCCGCTAACAACACTTTTGCTCTCCACATTGATATGTAAAGTCCCGTAGGTAATGCGATGCAATCTGTTGTCAGCAGAAATAACCAACGTGTTGAGCATCCCAAAAGATTCCGTAAACCTTGTATGAAAGCCACGGAAACATACGATTGAAAAAGCGAGATGTGTTTTGATGGGTTACTATTTCGCTTAGTATTTGGAGTACGTGCTAACAAGCTTAGGGAAGGATGAATATTTCTACCTTTCTTCGTCCTGTAATAGCAATTATGATCCAGTGGATTATTGTGTCCCTCTATTTAAACTGTGATACCAGCATCTAAAAAATAACTTGCAAAAACTTGATGAAAAAATGTTGACTTTTGAAGAAGCAGCGTGTTCCCCGAATTCGCGCGTGTGCACGATTGTCATTCCGCTGGGTCAAATAGTCCCGTGCCAAGGTGAATTGAGTAGTCTTGTTACTCTTGCCTCGTCCCATGCCCTACTAGTATTACTAGGCTTGAATGATGGTCGACATGACGGCTCGAACTTAAAATGCTTTCTCAGAATTCCCAGTTTACCATATTAAAAACGCTCTGGTGAAGAGTTTGGAATCACTTAAAAACTGAAACTACAGGGTGCTGCAGCATAATTTGCTGATTCGAGAGATCAGGAAAACAAAAGATGTTATAGGTATCGTTGTAATTATTTTTTATCTATCACTTACAACATTGGAAATTTTCGTTAACTCTGTTTTGAAAATTATATCCAACAAGTGACTTCAATTTCTTATTCTTAATATTATGCAAGGGATGAAAGTTAAGGTAAAAATTCAAATCAGCAAATTATGCTGACGCACTTTGTACCTACGTGCCTGCATTTAGTATTAGGCAGTATTTACACGACATATGTCTGAATGTTAATTTAATATATGCGTCTACTTTTTAAGAGTCTTGCTGGGTTTATTAGGCCAGGAGAATTTAAATTTTCCCTCTCTTTGGAGTGCCACTGTCTATCTGCTTCAATCTCCGTTTTGTTTACTCGTACTTCAGCCACGATTTCAACTAACTTCCGATCACACGCATTTCATAAGTCAGAGACTAGTGCCAACCGTAGTACCTCTATCGTGATAAACAAGTGAGCTAGGGTAAGCGCTAACTTGCGTTCACGCGGCGAAATTCGTACCAGCATTCAAGTTGCAAGCATAGAAAGCAAGCCATGTAGACGGGCCGCAACGAAACGGATGTGTTGAAGTAAAAGGAGGCGACATGTGCGACAAATGCGCCCCTGAGGGGAAAATCTGGTTACGCTCGTACGTTAATTTCATATAAACATTGTGAAGTACATTTCGGGATTTGTCATTCGAAACGTGGTAGTCTTAAACTGCAATTTAGCGGATGTAGCTGTTTTTTTACTAAAATTTCGCCATTTATCTTTGCATTTTGTTTTAGCCTCTCAAACGTGAAATCTTGTAAACCTTGAATTTGCCGTGAGTTTTATTAATGTGAAATATTCCAGAATTGCCCGTGAATTACATTTTTAAACCTTTAATTTGGTATTCGTTTGTCTTTATCGATTCTATCAGATTATGAGTCGGTACGAATTTCAGTTGGATTTCACTCTGGCAATAAGCTGGGGTTGTCAACCATGAGTGTTATTCTACGTGCTGTTTCCAACCATGGAATATTTTGAGAAGGCGGAAAAGGTAAAACGATACTAGTTTTCAGCGAGTGTCGGATTGCATTAATTCCGTGACTTTGCCTACCACGAAAGGGAATGGGTATGCATGTGAAAAATCGTCGACAAGAAGTTCTTTATATTTTTTCTTTTGTATTTAATGAGTTTTGTATTATTTGAGTAATTTGTATTATGTTTTTCGGACTTTTGACGGACACACAACCTTAGGAAGTAATTAGCGAGGAAATCTATTGTAATCAGAAGATCCATTTATTAATCGTTGTGTTCACTTTTGATGCACCTTTATGCGTAGAGCATTGACTCTTGGTCAGCGGGGGTGTAGTAAATGTTTTCCAAGATGTAGCAAGGAATCCGCGGGTGCTCAAGGGATTGAGTTGCCCGGGAACACACTAACATGGCTGACTCGACTTTGGTATATTAGCTCCTCTGCTTAACTTCGAGGTTCCATCGCCTGTGCTTCTTGACATTGCTCATACCCCTATTCTCGTGTCTCTTAATCTAGGATGCCAATCCTATCCCAAAAATTTGATTCGCTTTTTTGGGGAGGCGACCGACAGCTAAGGTCATTTGCGCCATAGGGAATGGGTAAGGGAGGAAGGGTGGATAGAAACCCGGCGTCGGTGTCGGCTCTTAAAGAAAGGCGCCAAGGGGACCACAGTTTAACGTCTCATCCAACAGATGGAGTACTGTACTTGAAGTGCCCTCCACAAGACACTCAAGTAGGGATCGGGCTTCCTCTGAAAAACATCTTCCTCTGCAGGGATTTGAACCCTGGCCACCCGTATGGTTATCCAGTACTTTAACAGTTGCCAAATATTGAGTTCTTACTCACGCTTGATTACATATTCTGTTGCGCTAAATCAATATTTGACAGGGTTTTTAACAGATAGGCTACTATGTTTGATATTTTTAGATCTCTCGTTCTAAGGAAATATAAATAGAGAAAGTGTGATGAATTTGGGGATCATGAATCTGAATTGTCGCCAAAATGAACTCCTGCTCGGAGATTGTTACTCTTCGAGAGCATGTTTAGGATTTATTAGCCCCAATTATCGTTAGCTCTTTCCCAAAAGGAAAGGGAAATAAAGTCGCGAGTCTACAGAGAAATGAGAATGGTATGATGTTTCTTATATTTTTGTAGTATGCCAAATGTGGGCGCACTTAAGCTTGTGGATGGGATATTGTATCAATTGAATATATATGTTAACCGTACTATGTTCTTTTTGTCACCTAATTTCGAAACGTTGTTTGAGAGAAGAGGTAACAAGCGTATTTTAAAGGAAAAAGTTCGAGTTCCTACCGAATATGCAATGAACTACCAAATATTGTGTTTCTGTTGGAAAGAGAGCAAAGGTCATCATATTTAGTGTAAGGGCTCTGGTAAGGATACATCTACATCTACATAGTACCCTGCGAGCCGCCGCATGGGCGTGTGGCAGGAGGTGTTAGGCCACCAACCGTGTAAAGGTGTAAGTTTTTCGAGATGAAATATTGACATGTATTATAGGAGTGTATTTAGTGGAGCTCAATTTTTATTGTGGTCGCTTATTGTTCGCGGAAAGAACGAGTTTTTGTACGTATCTGGTCGGCAGTGTATCTCTCTTATTTTATCGCATCTGTCAGACTTAGGGATTTAGTGAGGAGTCATGATAATATTTTCATTGTCGCTCTGAAAAATATCAGTTCTGAATTTATCAAGCAACCTAAGCCTTGAGTGTAGCCTCCGAGTCTCTAGGGGCTCCCACCTTAATCCATCTAGAAGTTGTGAGACACTATATGTACGCTCGTGGCAGTTTTTAACGAAGCGCGCTGCTATCCTTTGTATTTTATTAATTTTATTGGCTGAATATATTTTACCAGGGTCCCAAATTCTCGAAGCCTATTCGAGGTGTGGTCTAAGCAGAGCGAAGTAGCATCTCTCTTTGACTTTTTCATCCAAGGACTTTCCTATGATACGTTTAACAAAACCAAGTTTCTTTGATGCTGTGCCACATATGTTATGTATGTGTAATCCCCTCTATATAACGGATGGATATACTTTTTCCTCGTGTATTGATGATCTTGAGGAGTCTGAGATATGATAGTACTGACCTTCATTTTACGTGCGTTCTTTTTTGCTTTTTTCCCGAGGGGAGAGGAACGACTCTCCGAAGGGGTCGTGATCATATGACCCGGAGTCGCCCTGACCCACCCCCGCCCCCCTCTCCTCGCGCTCGTAGTGGACGTCCTTTCTCCGAAAGGTCTTGTTTCCCTCACCTTGGTGACCACTCAACCTCTTCAGCCTTCTCTCTGCGTCCTCCTCCTTTTCTGCTCCATCTCCACGAACGAAGTCTTCCTCCACTTCGTGATATTTCCCTTCAGATTTCCCTCTCTCAGTGTTTGCGGAAAAAGTAGGATGGATAGAGTCGGGAATGAGTGGGTAATAAATGAATGTGGGCTAGATGCTCCAGTAATGGACATATGATAGGAGTGAGGCTTAGTTGGTTTGATCATGTTGAGAGTATGGGTGAGAGTCGGATAACGAAACAGATATATAAGACTGCAATGAATGGTGCGAGAGGTAGAGGTAGGTCGAGAAAGTTGTGGTTGAGGAGATACTTGGGAGGAGGAATATTAGGAATCTTAAAAACAGGAGGGCGTGTATGAAGCAGTGTATGGGGTAAATGAAGCAAAAGAGGTTTGAAGCAAAAGAGGATAGGTTAGCATGGAGGAAATTATTGAAGCAGAGTTAGGTGTACAAATATATATTTATGAGTGAAACTTTGTGACTGTGCCTACCCCGGAGGGGAACGGCGTGATTGTTTTGTATGATTTCCCTCTCAGTGTCCACCCACCGCTTAAATCTCATTTCTCCATCTTCTCCACGAATGTTTCGCGACGACTCGCCCGATCAAAATTATTAATATATTGCGATACACCGATAATCAATCAATCATTGGCTATCTCAAATAAGAAAAAAAATTTATTCCTTTCATTGGAGCGAATTAAATTGAATCTAAATGCAGTAAATTCTTCTCGGGTTTCCGACCGTGTAAGTTGTTCCGTCTTCTTCTTTGCCAACGTTTATACGAAAGACCTTTTCATCGTCTTCAGGGCCGTATTAATGATGAGCTAACAATGCGATCACATAAAATAATAAAATTAAGTCCTATAGGAATCTAAATGCGTTTTTTTATTTTGATTTGGGTATGGTTTGAGATTTTTCTGAATGTGGCAGAAAGAAGTGTTTACGGGGTAATTCCAATATTTAATTCAAGGAGCGAAAATGTTGTAGAATCACCTTTCAGTCCATATTTTGAAAGCATCTTATTGACCAGTGCTATCGATCATCCAAGATTAAGTACCGTCAACTTATAGCATTAGCTGATTTATACATTACCCTCTTTCTTCTTCTTACCCACTTCGAGTGTAAAATGATCCATCTGTTCGCTTCTTTCTCTACATAAAATTGAATTGAACATAAGCCACCTCGACGCTGCTAATTCATGTGTCCCTTGGAGTCATTAAGTTAAGCATCATGCTCCCGAATTGTTGTATAATTATCTAGGTTGATTTCTTTGCGAGTATTAATTTATTTTATTTGTCACCTACTTTTTCGTTTTGCATGTAATTTATAGCTATATTCTCGTGCTATTTTCATATCATTAGGTAAATATTCAGTATTTGAAGGAGACTCGGAAGAATTGCTGCTAAACTTACTGAATCGAAAGAAATACTCTTGCCAAATGGTAACACTGTTCTGTAGTCAGCCAATTAAGCATGTGCGAGCAGCTGAGGACAATGATTTAGCATATCCTAAGTAAACGGTTTTATTAGGAAGTAGCTACTCGTATTTAAATAATTTTCCTATCATTGAGATCGCACAAATGTGGTGTTAAGTTTCGCGCACGGGTGGAGTTGTACGCCAAAGAGGGTGAAATTCGCAGTGAGAAACAAATCATTGGACTTGATCGGGATTCGAATCCGGATTTCCAAATTACAGGGCAGGTTTATCTGATATCAACACCACCAAGACATATTAATACCTAGCGAATTTTGGCGGTGGTTTATAAATCCAAGTGTGTCGATCGGCAATTGAAATACTCGATCGAATCTCGATCATAGCAAATTATTTTTTCGTGGCGAATTCCACTTTATTTGGTGGACATCTATTTTAATCTTGTGCTCCTGATTAATTTTCGATTGTGAATTGTAATATAATGTCAATGGAGATTTATGAAGACTAATGAGGAAGCACTCCGTTTGATTGATGGCAGAAAAAAAGGCAACCTTTGGAGATCTGGAGGCAGAGGAGGTGGGTGGATCAAATAATCTGATGCAAGCATTAGGTGACTGTTATTATAAACGGAAATCTTGTTCCCTGGGGTAGAGGGAGAAGAAAATATGCGGGATGTTGGAAGTTTGCAGAGTTGCATATGTGAATAGTTTGAGGGAGCAAAACATTTGAAATCGAATAGCCGAGTGGATATTGTCCATAAAAAACCTAACTGGTTGAATGAAATTCAGAATAATGAAGTGATTTGACAGGAGACGTGGGTGAAACGGCATAGAAATGAATTTAAAGAGATCCGAAGTCAGTGAGATATTATTTGTTTGTTAAAGTTATTCGGCGTATCCCGCTGCGTATTGAGCATTTTAAATTGACTCAGCGTTTCGTTGTGTATACTGAGAACGTCGTCAGGAGAATGTAAGAGTCTGTTTGTTTCGCCTCTATATATAGGCTTTTCGTCGAGACGGTTGACCATTTTTAAGGGTTTTAAATTTAAAAAAATGATGCGTGCCATTAAAAATGTATGGAAATGACACCTAACCACCGAATATCTTTAACGGCACGCATCATTTTTAAAATGTAAAACCCTTTAAAATGGTCAACCGTCTCGACGAAGAGCCTTTAGATATAGAGGCAAAACAAACAGACTCTTACATTCTCCTGACGACAGTCTCAGTATGCAGAACGAAACGTTGAGTCAATTTAAAATGATCAATACACACAGGGATACCCCGAATAACTTTAATATAGTTAAGAGTCGCTGCGAAAACCTTCAAACGGGGATTATTTGTATGCTTTAAAAAATAAATTAATGCGTTATGTGCGGAGAATTAATGACTGGTGTGATTTCATGAACTTGCTGGTAGTGGTGGTCGACTTAACCCCAAAATCTTGTTCACCAGCGAGCTGGCAACTCCGGTCCTATTGAGACGGAGAGAACGCCTTGTGGGGAATCATGATTTTTGACGTTATTTCCTGGACGTCCCGGATTGGGTTGGGTGCTCTGCGCAACGCACAGGTGGATGGCGGGGAATAAAACGTGCGGCGCCCCCCCACTCCATCCCCCGTCCCTCCCCAGCTCCTCCCAGAATCCACCCCCTGTGCGTCGGCGTGGGCACGGTCGCTTTTGTCCATTTTATTTCCTCCATCGTAGTCAAGGGTGAGTGGTGGGTGGTGTCCCTCCTGCACGGCGCTGGCTGGCTGGCGAAACCCTTCCCCCTCTTCTCTATTTGTCCAATCATCTCCCAGACTACTTTCAAACCTCCCCCCCCAATGCCTTGCATCACCTCTCTTCCCTGCCTCACTCGACCTCTCCTTCCACCGACTTTATTCCCCCAACCACGCACCCTTTCCCTCTCCTTCCTCCCCTGCGCCCGTCCCCCCGTCCCCAGCCCCCCAACCCCCACTCCTCCCTCTCCTACCGCCCCTCCCCTCCTCCCCCGCCGCCTCCAGCGCTCGGGAGAGGCAATCTCCAGTAGCCCCGAGTAAGTCGACCCGAACGCAACCTCGCCAGAATACGCGGTCGACTCGTGTGAAATTCCGCGCGCGCTTTTATCGAGACGAAGACAGTTCTCGCGATCTATTTTTCTACCGGCGCCGGCGTCGCCCTATTGTTTAACGCATCCCAATCAGCGTCGTGGGACTTTTTTTTCTCCATCCTCCTCCAAAGCCTGCTCTAAAAAAAGTCCTATTTAGTTTACGCGTAGTTTACCTTTAGTTTTACACTTAGTTTCCGCGTAGTTTACGCATTTTAAATATTCCCTTCTGTCCTCCCAATTTTTAACCATCTGACGACGCTCTGCGGAGGACGCCCTTGGTCCGTGAGAAAAAGTGCGTCCACCATCTTTCCTTCGGTTTGTGCTTCGTCTTTCTAATTGTCGTCGCCATGTTATGTTACCCTGACGGCGCGTGAGTGATGTTGGTTTTTCCAAGGGGTCCTACCCCTTGCCGAAGTGCTGTTCGTCAGTAAAGGAAGGAAAAAAAGTGATTTCAATCGTGTTGGAAAGTTTTCTATGTTTTGTCTGTTGGATTTTTTCCTCCTTCCTTGGGACTTCACTTGTACTCTCATCAAGAGGTTCTTCTAGGTATTTTCATTTTTTATTTCATCTCCTCCCTTCGATTCTCCAACCGCTCCGTACTTAGCTGATTTCTTTGCGTGCCAGCGACCATTCGTGTGCAGTGCGTGTCTCAAGTGCGCTTCGCTCTTCCGTGTCAATGCTTCCAGTTTCCGTTTTTTTGCTTCCTTCTCTCCGTTTTATCACACGTCCTCTGAAAGCCCTCGTATCTTCCGTTAGCGCTGGGGAATAAGTTATTCTCGTTAATGAGCTGCTCCGCTTGCGAGTGTGCAGTGATGGATGACTTCATTTTCATCTCTGCAGATTTAAGATTTGAGGGATGAATATTTTTCGTATTTTGGATTCCACTTCGCGACGTTTGGATGTACAGTTGAACAGATTTTTTTTTGAAATTATGACGCTTTCTCGTTAATCAGTCCATTAACCAGTCGTAGGAAAGCTCTTATACCTAAAACGCATTTCGAATATTGTACTATCTCCACCGTGGTCTCTCTTTGTCTTTCTCTCGTTCGAGCGTGTCAACTTTCTTCGGAGTCAACAGGTGACGGTGTGGTGTTCGTCGCCGCCCTACCAGGGCTTCCTTCCTCTCTCGTTTCCCCCGGTTCGGCCGAACAGAGTGGGAGAAAAAGGAGAAAGGGGCTTGTTTCGCTCAACCGGTGGATGATAAACTTTCTTCGGGGCGACCTTATCTCGGATGAAAAGAGGAGGTGGGTGTCGAGGAAACGGGAGCTGATGGCCGCTCGTTTGTTCTTCAAGCGAAGGACTTGATAAGGGATTTTATTTTGCTTTTTATAGCTCTTAGAAGGGGACTGAAAGGAAGAATTGGACCCCGCTCCCCTCTCAAACCCATGCTAAAATTCTCCGGGGCGCGGTAAATGAGACCAAAGTGGAGCATAGTTACGCTTCCGCTTGGAAACATTTTACTACTCATTTTGTAGAAGTTTGGCAAAATTCGATTATAACCTTAGTTTCCTCCTCCTCCTCTTCTCCTTCCGAACGCCTTTTGAAAGCTTTCGTGTCCCCGTATCGTTTGTTTTGGTTCTCAGTCGTTGCCGTCGAAACCATTTGTGGAGGGTCGCACGCTGAGAACCGTGGTTGAGGGAGGTTAATTTTCCTACCCTTCAAGGATCTATATCTGGGACTCAAGTACAAAACGACGCTTTGAAATCGTGAAAGCATTGCTTCATTTTGCTCACTCCTCCAGAGATGTTCAAACTCAGTGACGGCTAGATACTCAAAATTGCCTTATCTTTCAATCCTGGGACCAAATTACTTTGAGGTAAAAGCATTTTCGAGTTGATGAGGATGGTGGTGTCACTCATCGAACTAATCTGATACATGTCACTTTAATCATCGAGCACCATAAGCTCCAGTTTCTTCGCTTCAAAAGTGATCGTTTTTACCTAACGTCACCACTGGATTTTACTCTCTAGTATGCTGTAATTCTAAAGCCTTCGTTTGGCGGAACCAAGGGAATTATCCTCTTATATCCCTATTGGAAATTTTAACTGGGTTTACGGATAGTTGAAGGTTAAAGTAAAGAACGACCGTGGTTGTAGGGATCCGGACGGCAAAAGTCAAATTGGGTCCGCCGAACTCCCAAGTAGTGATTTGATGGGACGGCAGCTAGAGCTATCGGCCTCGCCTTGATCCTGGCAGCGGTAGGTGTCTCTTTTCGGAGAAACTCCCCCGTGATTTTCGGGAACGAACACCCAGGTGCGCGGCGAAGGAAGCCCATGATGGCTCGGTGCTCTTGGTAATCCGTGTCCTTCCCAGAATCTACTCAAATCCGGGAGTAAAGATGACCGACCACAGGCGACGACTGTTCTTTCCCTGCCTCCCGGGTGGGGAAGGGCCAAGTTCCGGCGTCGGAGGGTCATCGTCTCCCGACAAAAGCCTTCCAGCTACACCGTTGTTAATATGTTAGGTCTAGGAGTAAGATGATAGGAAGTAGAATAGTGGGAGTTGGTGTGGTAAAGGCCTGGATATCGGAGCTCGAGGTCGAAACCGTAACGTCTCCGGGGTATCATGGAAATGTTTTGCATCGTATGTTTACCGAGGGGGAAATTTTTCCGTGGAATGAACTGCGTCTGGTTGCTTCTTTCTGAACCAGATTGGAATGATGCAACCCAGGCACGTCCGGGGAGAGTCTTAACGAAAGAATGGAGTCAGTGTAATCGTGGCGTTGTTTCTTCCTCGTGTTAGCTAGTATAATCAGCTTGGAGTTGGTTTGACGTGAGGTGAAGATGAAGCCATTGGCGTCAATGTACGTGACGCCGACGATCAGGAATTTTGATCTTATATCCATTTCGTTGAGTTTGGGAACAGATTGGCAATTGGTAAACAGTGCTTCTCACGTTTACCAATAATCTCATGGAACGTAGCCACTTAGAGGATTTTGGACGATTTGAAATACAATTTTGGTCTTTCTCCCTCGACTGTAGTAGTTATAAGGTCTTCGCGGACAGTGGAGTTTATTCTTAATCTACTTGACTTCCCGATTATTGCCAAACTAGTCGGGTGTTTCATGAAATCTGACTATTTTGAAAAGTACCTATACACATCCAATTATAAAAACATACATGTATATATCTTCTTGAAAGTGTTCGAATTTGTGCCTCAAATTAAGAATATTTCGCCAAATGAAGGGTATATCTCTTTTTATTTATGTACTTCTGCGTAATGGGCTCATGAATTTGTGGGAAAAAAAATCTGTTCAACTACCGATGTCGGGAATCGTAGGATTACCAAAATACCAAAATGGTAAAAGCTGAATTATAGCTTTTAGGTTTTCAAATAGAAATGTATTCTCGACGGTAGAGGAAATATAGTCTTTATCCGTCTCATTTTGCCTGTTTGGAACCAATAGAAACAGCCAATTGCCTATGGACACGTTTTTAAAGAGTAAACTGTAATCAGTCGCTTGCCTATTGAAGGCACCGGGAACAGCACTCTCTTTTCAAAATAAACTTTCAGAGTCGTGGTTCTTTTAGAGAAGCGACTTGGGGTTATTAGATAAATGATTTTATTAATCGAGATATTATAATATCCATATTCTTATGAAGGGTATTTTTCTCTGTAAAGAAATAACGATTCGATGTATTTATTAGGTCAACTTTACCTTATTTTATGGTGCTGGTTTAGAAAGTCGCCGATGGATCATCTGTTTTAGCGTACCGTGATTCCCTCCTTGCTCGTCTTACACCATCTACCTCTCTTCTCCTCCCTACTCGCCCCAGTCGTTAATTTGGAGCAATTCCTTGATGAAAGTCTTAGATTAACGCCCGCACAGAATATTTAATATAACTCCTTTTATTAGTCTTATATTGATGGAGAGATCTGAAATCATCGCGAGAGTTCACGCGCTTCCTAAGACGGATATGTGTCACTACGCGTCCACGACGGAATGAAGACTATTTTTTTACGCGCGAATTGCTTATATGGTTTGTTAGGAGGTATCTCAGAGGAGGAGAGTGTTCATAACGAGTGAAGTGAAAGCGACTTTTGTGCTCCGTGGACGTGGAGTTGTGTGCATCTTCGACGCCTTGTACAACCCCCAGTGTATTCCTGCGTAGGGACACCGGGGGGGTCTTTACCGACGAACCCCGCTGCATCCCGAGGGGGTGAGAAGGGAGACTGCTGACGGCAATACCCGGACGACTGCGAAAAGGTAGGTGGTGATCCTTCGATTTCCGTTATTTGTGTAAGCCGGGTGTGCGTGATTAATCATTGGATTGAGTGAAAACTCGTGATGTGTGCTTAACGGTGGTCTGTTATCGCGCGTACAATCAGCTCGCCGCCCGTGAAATTCATTTGCGTCATCTAGCGTTCAGAGTGAGTGCGTGAAAAAATAACTCACCTTAGAAAGATTTTTTTGGGACTTTAGGCGAGTGATGCCCATCGATTTTTTGATTTAAGGAATCTGAGCATTCAAAAGAATTTGCAGCATTATCTCGGTGAAACTATTCTCGGAATCTCTCGAATTCTCGGAAACATCACGGAATGAAATCATACGTCAAACCAGTAAGTTTTTTTTGCAAGCGTTGGCTATACTTTTTAAAATGTTTACGTTCCTTAAGTTTTCCTTTCTAGTGCCTGAGTTTAACTCTCGTAATCAACCAGCGAATCGAATGAAAACTTGTGATGTGTTCTTTACGGTGGTCTGTTGTCGCTGGTACAATCCTTGATTAGCCCGTGAAATTAATTTGAATCGGAGTGCATTCAGGGGTTGTGAGAAAGACAACACGCCGACGAAAGTTTTTTTACATCGATTTGTGATCCCGTTTTATTTTCTATTGACGGAGTTTTTGACACTTAAAAGACTTTTCAGAATTACTTTTGTGGAACAATTTTAGGGAAATGTCGACAAAATGAAATTTTAATTCACTTTGCAAGTTTGAATCTAACGATGACTTAAAATATGTATAAAAATATACACTCCTTGAGTTTTTTGTGTATCTGTTAGACTTTCGAAAACTGTCCCCTCCTGGGCAATACATTAAGCGTGGTATTTTTTATTTATTCGTTTTAAGATACCTGACCACTGCATTCGCTTAGCTACATTTTCTTTACTATTGGAAACATGATTTTTTTTACGTTAGATTCACTTAATGCTTAAATTTAGCATATTTAAGTTGAAATAAGTGGAAGAATTTTCCGAATATCCTATGTTAGGTGCATATAATGGTTTTAAATATTATCAAACGCCGTACCTTCCGGGCTTTGTATGAACTATGTGTTTATGTTTAAGAGATTTCCGACTGAGGAGGATGAGAAACGTTTTCAGATTGTGAACTCTATAATGGATCTTAAGACTCGTGCGTGTCATGTGGATAGTATATATTTTCGTGCAGCAGAGCGACAAGCTTTCCTCTGTAATAACATTATTTTCGCTCTTAAGGTGTAAATTAAGATGCAACAAAATTAGACAAAACGCTTTCTAAGGCTTTGCCTAGATACCTTATGACCGGAGCCTTTAATCTCGTTAATAATATGCGTAAATTAATGATGGAATTTCTTAATTACGAGGCTGAAACAAGATCTCATTTTGCAAATGAGACAGAATCGAGGAAATTAAACGTAGCCCTATAATCCCTGAATCCAAGAGAAGATCACCAAAGTTCCAGGATCCTTAAACCCAAATCTTAATTAGGATTATGGAATGAAAAATTCCTTTATTCGAGGGGAAACATGCTAAAAAAGTTTCAGAGGATGAGGATTAAACTTTATAACTTAAAGGCTGGATCAGGCCGAAGTCCTTATAGTTTTTGAGAAATAATTTTTTATTGCTTTTTTGCAAATGAAAGGTGGAAGTGGAAGGTGACTATCAAACTGCAAATTAAAGCCGAAACTACTTAAGAACAGACTAAACCGTTTCCAGCTTCAGTCATTCCGTGTTAAGCCTTTGACCACCTGTTTCTCACGGCATAGATTAAAGATATCTGCCGACCTACCCTTTGCCTGGAATGCACAACTGCGGATTAGTCATTATCTCTGCGTGTGTTATTTAGATTCAGTGATTGCTCTAAATCGATTTTTTTAGTCTCACCGTTTACCTTCATTCTAATGCGAAAACGAAAATCAAGTTGTGCTACTGAGGTCAAGTGGCAATTTTTAATTATACGTTGTATAGTATCTATGCATGCGTAGTCTATTGCTTTGAGTTCACGCAAAAGCGACTTTGTCTGCTAGCAGTTCATATACATGTTGTACCGTAAAACAATGAAACCTCTCAAAAGTGGACACCATTTATCCAAGACAATTGTCCGCCCTTTGAAGGTGACCGATTTTGATAGGGGGAGTTCTACCAATGCCAAAATGTTTTCTTTCTTTAAAAGTATAAAGACTTAAGAACATTTCACAGACAGTCTCAGAACATATTATCATAAAGGCGTCGATGCTCATTGGAGAACTACAAGAATAAGAAATTACAACGTTCTCAAGTAAATCTGAAGCAAAATACTATTAATCGCTGATTTTTTTTTGCTATAGGTAGATTACACACAAAATTTGATGTCAACCCCAAGCAAATCCTTGAAAGGGAAAATATTCCTTCAGCTATTCAATAGTGCCGAGTATTTAGAAGACTTTTGTGGAGTAGTGCCATTTTTAACAACCGAGTACATGTTCGAAGAGGCTCTCTGTGGATAAGTGCGTCGTCAATTTTTGCTGCCATTGGCTACAGAATTTTCACCTTCCCCAAGGAAAAATATGTCTCTCGGTAGATGTAAAATTGCTGTTCGTTAAGAGTGGGTCTTATTTCTCCTCTAATAAAATGGGAAGTGAGTTAAGGCATCCCCGTTATTCAGAGTTCCCGTTATATCTGGGGATTAGAGACCCAATAGCCTCCGTATCCTACGGCCGGGGATTGGAAATCTGTCCGTTTTTGGGAGGTGCTCGCTATTAGGCGGTGTCCATGGAGGAATGTTTCACTTTTATCTCTTTTGTTTAAAGAAATTGATGGTTTAACTACTCAAATCGGAGACAATGGTGGAACGCCCTAGTCACTGGGCGTGAAGCGGTCAATCTCTGCCGCGAATACCCCAGGGACCGACTGCTCCTCTTGCACATCTTCTGCCTCGCTCCTATTGAAGGGCAACCAGGGTGCCACAAGCGTGTTGCGGGCTGACAAGTATTTCGAAGTAAAAAAACATGTTTACAATGGAATGATTCTGCAACCGTTCCAGTTGATTCAGGTTTGGCGATTTTGTTGCCAATTCAATGTCGATTATTTTCTGACAGTAGTGTCGCCAAATTCATAATTTTTGCTCGTCGAGAGGGTTATATCCGTATGTTAATTTGTATTGACAGAAATGCTCCAATAGTGCCCCTTCCCCTAGTGAAGATATTTAGTTATCATTCCGATGGTCTTTGTCCGTGCATAACCAAAAATAGCTTCTAAAAAATGTATAAGAAAGGAAAGTGATAATAGAAAATGAAGTCAATAAAGGGATTATAAGTCTTTTGGCAAATCAACAAAAATCACGCATAAGTATGTAACAGCATCAAACATTTAAGAAGATTATTCAAACATCAATTGTAATTTGGAGTTAAATGAAATTATCTTACATGCCAAGAATATAATTTAAATTTCAGAATTTTAGGTTACAACATGTTAAATGGACTTATTATAATTATGATCAGGATATAACAGAATTTCAAAGAACAATCACGAATGAGTGGTAGAAAACTATTTACTTGTGAAGAATCTATGAAGTATTATTTTATAAAAAGTAATTGACGTCGATGCAATACACTCATGGAATAGTTTTTTCCAAATGTTTTCTCCTTGCCTGATTCCCTTCGAATACCGCACACTTGGTACACACTTTTATGACACTGTCAAATACTACCTAGTGATTCTCTGTTGGATAGTTAACAAGGGGGCTGTAAAACTGGAATAAAAAAAGGATAATTTTAGCAATATGAGTTGAGAGAGCGAAAGAATGAGAAGTTTGGTGGGATTTGATCGAGTTGTACCTGGATTAGATTTTTCTGTAGTCTTGTGTTATGCGTGTGGAGGAGGAAATCATCTACACAGATATAAACTTCTAACAAAAGCCTCACGCTTCGTTAAAAACTGCGAAAAGAAAGTGTTGCGCAGCTGATGGATGCACTTGTCTGGGAGCTGTTTGAGACTCGGAGGCTCTACGCTAAGATGAGGTGACTTGATAAATTCTAAAGAGGGAAGTTTCAATACGTCGCCGGGATATTATTTTGAACTCTTGCTGTATCTCTTGTTGTACATAACACATAGTGTTTCACTACTGTTAGAGAGACTTAAGGTAAGAGCCCCTAGAGACTCGGAGGCTGCACGCTGGGCTTAGGCTACTTGAGATATTCAGAACTGGTGTGTTTCAGAGCGACACAGAGAATATCATCATGACGCCTCACTACATATCTAGGTATGACAGACGCGTTAAAATAAGAGAGATACTCTGCCGAACAGGTAGGTACAAAAACTCGTTCTTTCCGCGCACAATGAGCGACCACAATAAAAACTGAGCTCCTCTAAATACACTCCCATAGCACATGTCACAATTTCACCTCCAAAAATTTAACATCCTTACACGGCTTGTGACCTACCACCCCCTGCCACACGCCCAAGCGGCGGCTCTCGGGGTAGTATGTATATGTAGATATCTATAAATGAGAGGAGTGTCAAAATATGAGAGTGATTCGCTGTGGAATAAAATTAGGGTCACCCCACCCAACGGTGAATTAGGTGTGACTATTGGGAATTGTAGAAAAAACTGAATTCGCCGTGAATGTCACGAGTTACTCTTTAACTTGTGTTTTAGTAGGCTTCATTGATTAGGCGTTTATTTACTTGATTCTTCCATAAGATTCGGAGGTGGTGCTAAGGTCAGTTTTATTTCTTCCCAGGAAGGAGTCAAAGAGATCTACTTTGAACGCTATAATTGAGGTGTGTCGAATGGTCGAATGGTATAAAAAGCATGATATCACCCGAAGACCTATTCCTACCGGTAACATGACATGTGTATGAATAAAATAGCTCTGCATATCGTTGCTATTTGAACTATTGGTGTCACATGTTGTATCTCTTGTGATATCTAATTTTACATAGAAAAGTGGCATTTAAACCTGTCCGTCGTGAAATTGATCTCTCTAAACTTATGCCTGTGATCGAACCTTCTGCTTTAGGAGGGATGTTTCAGTTTGTTCTTTTCGACTGGGGAGATGAAACTCTGTTCAGTTTCGTATTCCTGTATGGCAGTTGTTCGGTATAGTTTTGTTGTTTTTGTCTGGTCTTCTGATCTAAATTGGTGGCAGAATTATTGTCCTCCTTGTCCACTAAAATTCGTGTGACCGAAGTCTTTTAAATCACCCTAGTCTCGCGTTTGACTTTGGAATGTGTTGCGGCTACTAAGCTTTGCGAACACACGTGCGTATCGCACTAATTATCCCTCGAAAATTCTAATTGGCGAGTTTGATGGCGTGAAAAAAATAACTGTGCTTACCTTAGGTAAGGAACATTTTAGCCCCTCTCTGGTCGGTTTCTTGTAGTTGACCAGTTTTTCATGGATGGTTTTATGTAATTTTGTTTTAAGAAGATCGTGAAGTTGGTCGCAGGTGTAAGCCTGTGCCGGAACGGGAGACGGGATACTCCCGGCCACTGTATGGGAGACCGATTGCCCAGAGATCCCTCCGTCGCGCGTCGTACGCATGTATTTTTGCTATGATGATTTGGTACCTAGAAGTTATTTGCCGCTCTGTGTGTTCTATACCTTTTCTCTTATCATTCTACCGCTACGGCTTCATAAATTGGCCATTAATGCATAGTTACTTATATTTTTGCCAGGTTCTTTTTACTCTGTTTAATCCTGGTAGAGTATACTTTTTCATGGAAAATTTCCAAACGTAAGCGGATCTTTTACAGTTGTACTGGCTCTTTGGTCGGGTTTTTCTAAGGTCAAATTTTACCAGCTATACTTGTGATTTTCTTAGTTTTTGCAAGTTGCTCTTAATGCATGTGCTGAATTGGTACTTTGTGTTCATTCTCTCAACTTTTATATCATTTTCAACTACTAAAAAGAGTGATGGCGACCTGAATATTTTCTTAAAAGTGAATAAATTTGCCTCTCCTTGTATTGTGCTGGTGAATTATGGATCAACCGGGGAAATATCATCATGACGTCTCTTGTACTTGTTTTCCGCCCCGTCTCACAGTGGTCTGAGAACCCACTTTAGCGGTCAAAAATCAATTTTCTCAGAATGTTGAATTTACATCGTAGATGGTTTTACGATAAAGAGAAATGATCAATTCATTATAAACCAAATGAAATTTCATCCCTTGATAACGCATGTCCGACTAGTACAGACGGACATCTGAGGGACCAGCGCCACCGATTAAAAATCATTTTCTCACACTCGAAATGGAAGCAAAATATAACTCGACTTAGGCGTGTTTTCCAATAAAAATTAGATTATTCATTCATATTGAAACCTATGCTCCAATTTTACTCTGCCAAATCGTCTCTTCTTGTCGTATTTGAGTAACTACGGCAAGATGTTCTCAAATGGTACTACGCCACGCACTTTACCGTCATCAATTTGACTTTTAAAAAATCTTACATTATCTTGCGATGAGACAATATATTAGGGCTAGTGAAGTCCTTTGTCCAAAGGAAGAAACAAGAGTTATGTGCTTTTAAGTGCCATTTTTTAAGCTATTGGCACTTTTATCCCGAAGCGTGGGCAGCGGTGCTGCCGCTAGCTGCTCATCCTCGCGCTCCATCGGAGCAGTCCGTGCTAAGAAATAGCGGTCTGTTAACATTCTCAAAGAAACTAAGTGGCTTAGAAAGAAGTAAATTCATTACTTTACACTCTAAATGCAATAAATACATCACTCGGCATATTAAATAGCATAGCTATTAGTGCTAAGGACTTGGTGTAGATTAAAATCGACACGCTCCCATTTGCAATGTTAACAAATACGACTTAAATGAGTTCATGAAAATAAATACGTTGCCGCATTTTTTAGTAATTTTTTTATATTCACCCTATAAACTGGTAATTATTTTCTTCTAAGTAAACATTTGAGTAAACATAGAACTTCGGCTCGGTGTGAGTAGCATCTTCCTGCTTATTTTTATCGTTTTAAAAGTGTTAAAACTTGATATAACCGGGACCGAGCATGTTTAAGAAAAGACAGTTCTTAGAGTTAATTAGGGAAAACTCGTACGACTCCGATGCGGAGAGGAGTAAACGAATTTTTCAATTCATAAATAGGTAAAAGATTTTCTATTTAATCATGGTTTATAAGTTTTTGTTGCTAGTCGAACGAGAAATGGGAAATAATTTTTCAGCCGTATAACGGAACGGAGTGTACGGAAGTCGTATCCTTGGTATCCAATGCCAGTTACTGTACATAAAATCTTCATACATGGAGCTGACAAAATAAATGCCATGCCCTTTCCAATCGGCTACTTTCCCGAGGAAGCGCAAGAATCTAGGAATAAGGACTGCAAAAGGTATAGAGAGCTTCACACCAGGAAAATGAACCGGGAGCTAACAAACGTAGACCTACTCCACATCCTCCTTCAGTCTTCAGATCCACTTTTACTTCACCTACGCATATTACCTAAAAAAAACCTTATCCCTCTAATATTGGAAATTCTGTTTTCTCCATGTGTGGAACCAATGACGCATTTTAATTCAAACGACGAAGAGAACCTGGCGTAAATTAAGCTTTTACTTATGCAGTGATCAACTGAAGAATTGTCTTTTAAACGGTTAATATTCGCCACCGGCTACAATGATAGTAAAAACATACAGGGCCTGCAAAAAATCATAAATTACCTATCAACACACGTTCTCCTTTCCATAAAGATTGGTTCGTTCATAACTTTTGGCAAGGATAAAGCAAAATTAAGAGTGGAAGTAAATAAATTTATGACAAATCTGTTCGTAATAAGCAGCATATGGCTGTTCAATTGAGGAAGGTTCAATGAACAGGTCCTCGACGTGAGATTCGTGTCGATTTTCATCAACACCAAGTCTTTAGCACAAATAGCTATGCTATTTAATACGCCGAGTGATATTTTTATTGCATTTAGAGTGTAAAGTAATGCATTTACTTCTCTCTTTGCTCCTCAGTCACGCCGATTAATTGACCATTTTATTACCGTTAACAAAGTTAGTGGATTACAGCGATAGGCGGTATGGAGAAACATTATATGATCCGTTTAATCTTCGGCAGGAATCCATGGGTGTGTTTAGTATTTGCGCCTGAGTGTTATCTATGAGATTTTTTAAATGTAATGCCTGAGTTACGTACGAATTGGCTCCTACAATTTTTTTATTTTTTTGCCGTTATTTTGCTATCCTTTCCTACCATGCTTGTATGATTTAATGAAATAGTTGAGAAATTTAAATGTTATTCGATGTTTAGGCCTTCTCGGTGTTGATCAATTAGTACCATTAAGAGAACTAGCCATGTAATTACTATCAGAGGTAGACTTTTTTTTCTCCCCAGTGGGATTGTAAATCGTCAACATTGATTTGAGTGATTTCTTAGCCTTAATCAGATTACCTAGGGTATTTCCTAAGTAATGAGTATGTATCGTTGGGATAAAAAGACCTGGAACTTGTGTTTCTAACTGGAGTCAAACGGTATGCATAAACCCTATCCGTTTGGAAAGAGATACGTCTTTATCGCCTGAACAATATTTAAAAATGAGATAAGCCCTCGGATTTCTGGCCACCTTTTCCCTAGCCAAGTCTTTAAATGCTGCTGGTCTGTCATTTCTCTGAACCTGTAAAAGTGTCTCGTATCAAAGCTCCAATCATAAATACCTGTCAACGCGTCGCAGGTGTTATTATGAGCTATAACTCATATTCACACTGCCGTGATGAGTAATCGCACCTTGCAGTAGTTTACGGGGATCACAAAATCCCACTATAGAGACCCGTCATGATACTAAAACTCATTTTTTCAGTGTACTGTCCAATACTTAATACCTAATTAAATTTTGAATAATATTGTGAATTTAGTCGTTCTGATGTATAGGATGCAAATTTTTTTTCGATGAATTTCTTCCTAGAGCCAAATCAACCTTACTATGGTGCTTGGACGGTGTAGAAAACAAGTGCATGTTTTAGAATTTCCATATCCTTTATGAAGACTAGGGTAATTGTTTCCTCGAAATTCGAAAGTTATGCGGCACAATTTTTCTCTGAAAGTTTTGCAGGATTCTTGGTCGATGTGATACACCAGCTGAGAAAAATGGAAGTGGATGTTGCTACCGATAATGCTCCGGTGAGTCATCACGCATTGTGAGATTTTTGGCAGCTCATTAACGTCGTTTCTTGAGGAATAGAAATTACTATTATTTCAAGATTTACATTTTTTCCTAGTTTTAAACAGTAGAAAATGTCAGGGGTCTTCTCTCGCTCCATCTTTCTTTCTCTCTCTTTTCTGTGACATTATATATATAATTTAATGTTGGAATTGATGAGCGGAGCAGTTTCGCTCACCCCTGACTTGGCCTCATCATGTAAAATAGCCGCATAAAATGGTTATGCTAGGTGACATCGTTTATGAATTTCAATGCTTGTTAGAGATTTCAGGTTAATAATTCTGCTAACCATTGTTGTTTGTAACTCTTTAGTGCAGTCCAATAAAACCAACTCATTTTTCATAACAGGGATTTAATTGTAGTCTTTCATCTATTTTAAATCCAAATAGTATTTTTGGTTCTGCTAATAGCATGAAGAGAAATTTATTAGAACAGCACCTTTTTGAATTAGAACAACTTTTAGGTTAATCAACAAAAGTAGTCATTAGGTTTAACGGCCTTTCGTGCTTGAAAAGGCAAGAGACTTGCTTTAACTTTGAAATTTGGCGATAATTTGGACGAATTTTTCCTATTACAATGTTGTCATTTATCGTCTAGCGTTCGAAGTACTGATGGTATATGTAGTTGAAAATAGAATAGACATCAATCAATAATGACCTGACTTTTCGGTGTTATCAATAGCGTTATTGATGAGAAATCAAAAGATGCATGAGAAAAATTTCGAGCCAGCAGTACTGGTGAATCGTCTGCAACTTTAAAAATGTTTTTAATTCAGTATAAAACTGAATACATTGAAGCTGTATCTCGCAGCCTTTGAATTTATACTCAGTTTTACGAACATATTTTCCATTTACACTTTCAGCGTCTAGGCGTCTTTTCTTGGTGTATTATGTTCGCAATAATAGTATACTGTCGATGACGCTTTTGCGTTGGGACGCCTAAACGTTAAACAGTGGGAGAGAAAAATCTCTCTTATGAATCCTCACCACTCCTGTTCCTCGAGTGATTCGAAACTCGATCAAATCACTGTGTTGGTCCATCATCATCGGCACTCATCAATCTGAGGATTGCTTCGCTCTATCTGTCCACTCAACTCTTCTATCAGGTTACCATTTCGTTCCTGTATGAGCGTTCTCTTCAACGTCCTGCGTGATTGGCCTACTTAATCCATCCCGGGTCATTCTTGGTTAAACTTCCCCTTTATTCTCCTTCCTCCCCCAGCTTTCTGGAGGTTGTTGTGACTATGACTGTGTCCAATCAGTTTTTCTTATTTTTTATAATTTTCATTGTTTTCTTTCCTCTCTCATTTGCATGTGAATATATTTCTTCTCTCAATTGTACGTAGGATAACTTTGGTGATTTTTCTCATTTACTATCATTTATCGATATTAGCACATGTCCACTTGCTACTTGATCAGCATCATTCACTATCAGCGTAAAAGTTCGTTGACACCGAGTATTTTATATAATTCTTTCATTGGCATCGGAATAGTTGCTCTTGTAATTTTCAATATTAAACCATTTTTCAGTTGAAAGCTGGGTTGAGTACTTGAGTGTTTTCGTGTTGTCGTTATCCAAAACACGAAACACTTAAGGAGAGCAATGCACACAGTTGCTACTTCTCTTGAAACACTTCTCACATTTACTAACTTCTTACTAAGATCGCACTGCTCCTCTAAAAACTACGGATTGGAAGCACCCTTCCGAATTTGAAGAGTGGCAATAACGTTCTGGCTTTCATGAACCTAATTGAAAAATGACGATTTCGCGAGCAAACGCATTATGAAGAACCGTGATCGCGCCCGTTGTCAACTTCAAAAACGTTCCTTTCAGGCGTATGGTATTTTGAAGAATAAGGAATAATTGGTTGGCGACCATGGTATCGGATACATAATGGTTCATTTTTATATTTTCATTCATTTGGTTATTCGAACCGATTCAGTCCCATTTGTTATTTGAAATATTGAATGCTTTTCCGGTTCTTCAGTGGGTTTAGCATATGGGTTAGTACTCACTTATAATAAATCTCAGATTGACTGACTGCAGCCTTCCATTACGTCATTTCCCTTGAAAACTCCTCAATAACTCTTCCCGTTTATTTTTCGTTCTTTCTGGCCGTCTAAGAAGCGTAGCAAAACTTGGTTCCATTCTCCAGCGGACAGTATGAGGTCAATGAGGGTAAATTGCGTGTTGATGAGCTGGCAGAGTTGCTGAAAGACTCCCGCGAGGACCTCTGGTGGAACACTCATCCCCTTAGTCCCATCTTTTTTTATGCTTCCTACATCCTGACGCAGTGAAGGTGGTTTGAGAGAAATGTCTTCCCTTGTCTCTATGGTGGCCGTATTAAAAAGTTATCACTTTTTTTTTTAATTTCAGCAGCTGTGTACGGTACATGAAGTTATTATTACAATAGCAATGGTGTAAAAATATTGTGTCATATGGCTGACTTTCTCAGTAATTGACTAATAATGCATACATAAGTCTTTTACTTGACTCGTTTTTTTCTTACTGTACGCTGAAAACTCCTCTTCCAAGGATTTTTTGCGCTGTAAAAATTACTGCCATGAGTTTTTGATTTATTTGAAAAAATCTGAAATAACCTACAAACTACATCTCGTTAAATTTCTGACCAGCGATGTGCATTAGAAATTCCTTACTATTAAAAAAGTAGCGTGTCGAAGAGAGTATATCCATTCTATTTATCTAGAGTTCTGGCTAACCATACGGATGGCCAGAGATCAAATCTCTGCAGCGGAGGATATTTTGCACAGGAAGCCCGATCCCTACTTGAGTGCCTTGTGGAGGGCGCTTAAGTGCAGTACTCCGTCTGTCGGATGTGACGTTAAACCGTGGTCCTCTCGGCGCCTATTGTTAAGAGCAGGCTAATGCCGACGCCGGGTTTCTATCCACCCTTCCTCCCTTACCTATCCCCTATGGCGCAAATGACCTTAACTGTCGGTCGCACTTGCGTTAATTGATGGAGTGCGCGTCAGGACTCTTAACTGTGAACATTGTCCTTCATCAGCGGTCTGCATTTTGCATCCTGATATCGGTAACGCGAAAGAAGAAACTGTGACCCTGGAGGAGGTTTTCTTTGAACCGCTCGAGATAATACAGATCCCGTAACCTAGTAGTCTTGTGGTGCAATTACAAAGGATTCGAGATTTTGGCGTAGTTAAACCACAAGTTACCGGCGAAAGAGTAGAATTTCGCGGTTAGAGACGCTTTAAACAACATTTCGCATTCATTTTTAAACAACATTTCGCAAGCAGTCATTGAAGTTAGAGCTCATTCTTCCCTTCTCTAATACTGGGAGAGAGCTGGTGATGTTTTCGTTCATTTCATCTCCTTATAGCTCTCTGTATTTATACTTCTGTCTCGAATGGCATAATGAGCTCAGTGGCTGTTAGCATACCAAGTCGTATGCATCGTTTAACTATTCAAGATTTTGCCTTATAAGTGTGGTTTTGTGGACAGTATGTTTGCCAGTTGCCACTGATATACATACCTTGAAATGTGAGTGCAATTTGTGCCAATTCGACCTGTTAGAACCCTTGCAATATATTGATAAAACTTTTTTTCATTGAAAATTCATGATATGAGAAAAAATAGTCGCAGCTTTTAACATTGACCACCATAGCAGGCGCCTTCTCCATCCACATCAATGGTTCACTTACAACCCCCCAAGCGTCATGGAAATCATTGTTGCTGGTTTCATCCTTCCCCCTTCGCTGTACAGGGACATGGGCAAACGGTTGAAGTTCCAGATTTTGCGGAAATTGAGCGACTGATGGTGAGTGTAGAGGAAGAAGAGAAGCGTATGGGTGAGTGGGAAAGGGGAGTTACGGGAGTGTCTCCAGGTCTCCTAAGATGGCAGACCTCTCTCCCTCGCTTAATGTCTTCTTCCATCTCCTCTTCCCCTATACCCTCCCACCATTTTGGAACCCCTTCCCCTCCTCCGTAGCTCCCTTCTTAAGGGGACAGCTCGCCAGGGGTATCCGCTGTCACGATCTCCGCCGCAAATTGATTTCGTTCCGCGGGGACGGCGAAGGGGTTTAAGAGGGAGAGGAGGAGGATGTTGTGGGAAGAGGAGGCGGGGGTGGACGTCTTGAAGCCAATCCGCAAATAGATTCCACTTCCGCGCAAACGTCCGGCGTATTAAGAGAAGAGGACTCTCCCGCCTCCCCCATCCCTTTCCTCCCTCTATGTGCGAGACCCCGCTATCCTGAAACGACCAGCCGTCTTCCATTCTTCTAGTCCGTAGGCCATTCTATAAGCAAGGCGTTGCAGTGCGCAGTTTGGTTCTGGGTTGGTTCGCGCAATATTGTCGCTGCCTTGCTAAAAAAAATCCATAGAAGCCGTTCTGTAGAACGTTGGGAATTCTACAGAAATTGACTCTTTTTTCTTCAGAACTAGCTTTTCTAAGGCTCTTTACGGAACGTGAGAGCCTGACTCTACAGAACATACTGTTCTGTGGAGTTGTTTTCTGTAGAGCAAAACAATTCCTTACAAGCTGTTCTGTGGAACTTCAGCAACTCTACGGAAATATTCTGCAGAGCGGTGAATTCTACAGAACGTCGTAGGGAATTCCAAAGAACGTCCTAAGGAATTCTGCAGAATTTCCTAAGGTATTTTGCAGAAAATCATTAGGTATTCTGCAGAACGTCGTAGGGAATTCCGTAAAATGGCGTTTCAATACTTTAAGGAATATCTACAGAACTTTTTCAGAAATTCTGTAGAAGTATTTATAAGGAAGCTATACAGAATGTTTTAGCTGGGTGGATGCCCCGGCGAGTGAATGTCGGACCCCGATCGTAGTCAAAAATACATGATATGTAATTGATTGACGAATAAAGCCTTTGTGACATCCACAGTGTAGGTGTGAATGTCATAAACGTTAAAATTGTGGCAGTTTAAACGTTGAATTACTGTTTAATAGTTAGAAATTAAATTGTGGAAGTCACAAACGTTTTATTGGTCGATTATTATGACATCCTTCCGCTTTTCGATTTCATATGAATATTTTTTTAATATGCTTAGGTTGTCCTTGGTCGACTACGCTAATAACAATAAACTAAAAATTATCAGATGCCAAAAAATCAATCTAATTTATCTACTGTAAGTAAACGTATGTACATTAGGAGTTTAATGCGCATAGTGGAGATTGGTGAATACTTACATTTATCAAAACTTTGAAAAATATTTTTTCGATTGATTCATTTAGTATAGCCGTATTTAAAATTGGCTACGTATTTTAACGCTTACGCTTGATTTCATCTCGAAGTTTTCAATAAAGCATGCGGGCAATCGTCCAGAAATTATGAGAGGTTCGTTTTAAATATGTCTAACATCTTCCATGTAGTTTTTTGGAGGTATTTGGATATAATTCTTCAGTTATGAGACATTCAAAAATTTTATTTAGTTTTTTTCCTTGTAGCATATTATAATATTGGCGATTTTAAAGGGCAATTACCCGCCAACCATACCGTAAATCGATCGCGATTTCACTTCTAGACTTCTATTTACATAAAATATTTTTACCCGAAGTTTCATAAATTTACTAAATACATCATTACGACTAAGAAGTACCTTAAAGCTGATTAAGGCCGTGGGCAGTGTGTTGTCTGGATGGATGTGCCCCGAATATTTCGTGTGTAAAATGAGGACTTGCTGGAATGACTTCATGAATGCATGGGCAAAAGACAGCAAAATAGCTCCTACTCTAATTCCATGCCCGCCTGCTTGCATTTCCTGCGCATCAAACTGCTTAATTGAGTACCTAATGTAAAATGGCATTTACAGATCGAGCGTGAGAAATGGTAAACATTTTTAAAATGCATGACTTCTTGCCTGATATTTACTAGATATTAATGAAAAAGTATCTCAGACACATCTTGGTGGAATACCTTCAGAGTAAATTTGGAGAAAACAATATGGAATCCCTCGATATTCATTGGCTCAGAGACGTAGAAAGAGACGAGAGGACTGCTTTTGCAGCAGCACTGCTCGCTGTTGTGCAGAAGGGGCTGAAGAAATTGAGGTTTAGTTAAAAATTAAGTAGGCTGAGGAACAATTCATTCACACGAAATTGCGATAACGAAAGCAAAACTTTGTCCAGGTTTTGTTTCAGTAATAATCTTTCATACATCCGCGGAAGTAATGATTTTGCTAAATATGATTCCTGATTCTGATAACTTGATTTGTGTACTTCCATTTGGCAGGCCAGGTACGAAAATTCCTCGTAAATGCAAAAAATCACGCCTGGGGCTATTTCACGTGCGGTTAATTATTTTTCTTGTTGCTCTAAATCATGTATTTGTCTGTCATCCAAGAAATTATCCTCTTTGTCCTGAGAAAATTTCAACCGCGCTTCAATGCATACAATAGACTTGCCTGTGACAGGGTTTCGTGAATGCACAGAATTGGAGCCGGAGCATTTTTCCGTGCAGTCGTTCATGCACTCGGGCAGTGATAGACGCAATTCTCTGTTTGGTGAAGAAAAGTCAGAGGTAGGGTCGCCTTCCTTATTCTTCCTTCCGCCTGCGCATCTTCTCCTGCGTCGTCTTCTCTCGACTAGTCGTCCACTTTTTACTTCCTGTCCACTCCATCCTCCGACGATCAAGACGGGGGAACCCGCTGGACGATTCCGTGACACGAACGGCGGAGGAGAGAGAAACTCCTTAAAGGGTAAGCCTTGCCCAACGGAAAGAATGAGTCTGGACAAAGTGGATGTGTGGAATTGTAGTGTAGTGTGTGATGGGTTGAGAAGGTGACCTCTTTGGTCTTAGTAAGAGGTAGGGCAGAATTGTTTGGGGCGTTTTGAGGGACGGAGCGAAATGAGAATTTAAGGGTTGGCGGAGAGAGTTTGGAGATTCAGAAGGAAGAAATAAAGGAGTGGACTTAGAGGAGAAAGGATGAAAGAGAGTGGTCATTTCCTTCGAAGACACCCCGATGGAACAATTTACTGCGAGGGCCTTCCTGTCACGCGGTTACTCCTTTTCCCGCCTGCGGTACGAATTCTCACGCTAGCCGTGGGGGTATGTTTTTGCGGATGAGAAATGAGAATGCATCGTAAACTAGGAGATTGCGCAGCAATAGTTGCAGTGATAGTTGAAGAATTTTACCCACTCCCGCGGCTGAGGTTAAATCAAACTGTTGATCCCAAAACCTTAATCCCGAACAACCACAACTTCCTTTAATCCGGTAGAATCTATAGGCGGACTGTGGATAAAAAACATGAAAAGTGTTTTCTAAACCCGACTATGCTGTGGCAAGAGTACATGTGCATTCACATTATGTCTCCTCAGTTTTTGACGCCCCTGGTCAGATATTTTCCACATCTGTAAACTATTATCCCATTAAGGTGGAATTGGTTTATTTAATGAATCATGATTTCTTCTTACCATAATGATTAAAAAATGAGAACTCTATAACGAGGGAAAAATAACTTTTGAATTCAATGTTTGATACAATCCAGATAATAAATTCCCTAACCCATTTAATTTGCATAAACCATAGTCACTTATTATTATTTCCATAAACTGTACCCCGTACGGCACGGAATTGTTTTTATTATCTCTTATTAAATGAATAAAAAAAAACTCCTCGGGTGCAACCACAGTCATTTTCCAATTGAAGAAGGGCGAGGCGAGGGCATGTGGTGGGGGTGGGATGGGGATGGACTTAAGCGGAGGTCTGTCAGTATGTTTTTTAGAGACTGCGTCTCCCCCACGTGGGTCCTCCCTGCAGTCTTACTCATTGTCCGTCTTATCAGAGCTCCGTCTTGGTGTCTCAGAAGCTCTCCTCGTAACAAGAGCTAAGAAATACCAACAACTTTCGCATTATCTTGTTCAGTCACCAATGTGTCTTCAGGGAATGAAGAAGCATCGGCTTGCCTCCTGAATTTTCTGGGCTTTATCGGTAGTTGCCTTCCGCAGAAATACTTGGAGGTAGGTTATATATCCAGTACTCTACAAGGACCTGAGTAAAGTTCGCAAGTTCTGGCGGAATGGAAGTGTATGGAAACAGAAACATTGGTTTTGAAGAAGGGGAAAAGGAGTGCTCGTTATAATTATTAATGCTATAAATGAAAATTATGGCGCTAAACCAATTCAGTTTGCATGTTAGAATTTTATTTTCAACCAGTGCGTCGATGCCATACTTATTTTTATTTTTTTGTATCTATATTCACGATAGTAGATGATGATTCTACTTGAATTTGATTTACTTGTCAAATGTCGCATGTTACTGCTCTGACTATCTTTACATACATGTTACATACTTGTAACAATATGTATATTTAACTACTGATTCAAGGTGGCGATGATATAATCAAAATTTTGTCATAAAAACAATTGAAGGAAATGCCTTGGGTTACTCAGTGTCCGTCTTTAGAAATTCTTAATTCGACTGTAAAATTTGTTGGCTGATGTTAATGTACATCTGAATTCTGTGTGAGTGATAACGTACCCAAAACTCCTTTGATGGCTTCGTTTTTTACAAAGCTAGCTATTTCTTTTGAGGCTTAAGAAACAGAAGAATTTGGATGTCCAGTGGAGTAGCAGTTATCTACCCTAAAAATTATGTCAGTTGCCATCATTGTTTCCGTTGTGTTAAACAAGTCGTTGAACGGGCAACATTAAGTGTATCGATTATGTATAGGCAAGTACCCTAAGATAAAGCTATTATCTTTTGATTGAGCCGTTAGTTAATCTGTTATACGTTATAAATTTTTTGAATAAAATATGTAGTAGTAATAATACATTTAAAAATTCGGATGAAAACTTTGTGGTTATTAATAAACCCGTTGATGGTTGGCGAGGGTGGCATATTCGACGAAAAAGTATAATAATTATCCTTCCTCATCCCTTGGTTTTACAATATATGTCATTGTAGGTACATTCTACCCTTATTTGTTTAAGCAGTAATCAACTGGCACACCTGAAACAATTAGTTGATGGGCCGATTGATCATTGTAGTAACCTTTGTTAAAATGTATTGCTGAAAAACCACTTTTCATTGCATAAGTGGGTGTCTTTCGTCAAGTAACAGCATAAATGTGTTTTTTATAATATTTACAATCTTTATCAAATTAAGTTTCTCAAATGAAAGGAAAAACTGCAATCAATGTGATCAAATTTCATGAGGTTATGTCCTTTGCAATTGTATCTCTTAAGGCGTTATGGTAGTGACTCACTTCTCAGCCAGAAATTTGAAAATCTAAGACGGTCAACCTCTGGCGACATCTTTCTTCCATACGATACATAAAGAACATCCATCAGTACTCGTTTTTGAGGTCGCAATCGTTAAAACGGTGGACCTTTATTCGCTAAAAATGTAACTATATGCCGACACTATGGAGGCGAACCGTGCCGTTACGAATTATTTCACTCCGTACGTTATTCCAGCCTACTCAATTTTAAGTAGAGAAAGTCATGGAACAGCTTTGCAACTTAAGGCGTTATGGTAGTGACGGCCGAGGGGAGCGTCTCAGGCCTCATTTTCACTCTGCCCCTGTTTACGTATCACTCAATTACGGGTTAAATATTAAAGATATCGACTTCAAGTTTTCTTTATTTGGTTTAAAAAATATCATTTCAAAAGGAGATGCAAAAGAAAAATTTTTAGCCCTCTGGGTTAGTGAGGAAACTTACCTAAACTAACATAAGCTCACTTCTCAGCCAGATATTTGAAAATTGAAGACGATCAACCTCTGGCGACATCTTTCTTCTATACGATACGTACAGAACATCCGTCGTTACTCGTTTTTTTGGTCGCAATCATTAAAACGGTGGACTAAAATCTCTCTATTTTCCGACACTATGAGGGCGAATCGTGCCCTGACGAATTTCTTTCCCCCTGAGGAATCATTAAATGCTTCCACTGCCTCTCAAGCAACGTTGAGTCACCCTTCTTTCTCAATTCTAGTATAATGTTTCAACCTGCCTCCCCTCTTCTTAAGCGAATGTAAGATAATCCCAACCACCTCCCCCAAAAACGTCTTACGTAGTACTTGATTGGCCCCCTAGAAGTCCCACTAGAGTGATCTAGGAAGTAGATTACAAAAGTGTCCGTGTGCATAAGACGAAAGCCCTCACACCCTCCGCTTCCTACGACTTAGTCGCAGAGGTGGAGGAGAGCGGAAGGGTAAGAGTAATGGTGGGTGTTCTTTTTGTATCGTACACGTAGAAGAAAGATGTCGCCAGAGGTTGATCGTCATCAATGTTCCAATTTCTGGCTGAGCAGTGAGTTTTTGTTAGCCAAAGTTCAGGTAAGTTTCCTCACCAACCCAGATGGATAAAAATTTTCTTTCGCATCGTTTTTTAGAATGATATCTTTCAAACCAAATAAAGAAAACCCAAAGTCAATATCTTTCATAGTTAACACGTAATTGAGTGATACGTAAACACGGGTAGAGTGAAAATGAGGCCTGAAATGCTCCCCACGGCCGTCACTAGCATAACGCCTCAAGTCTGCTTGGGCTTGAGGCTGGGTCGCTATCGCGCCAGAATCATAAATTTAAAATCCCAGGACAAGCAATATCCATGCGGGATCCAATCTCGTAAACTATGGATTGCCTGGCGACACGCTAATAGCGTGATCCTCGCGGAAGGATTTACTGTGTTTCACTGATACGAGGGTGTAAATATAACCTCCAATACTCGAAAGGGAAGAAATATCTCCAATTAAAAACTAAATTCAACTCACTGCGTGACTTTCTCGAACTAATTCTATCGCAAACGCGAAGTTCGCCGGCAAACCTTTTAAAATTAGTGACTTTCTTCCTCTTAGTGAGCAGAAAGAGCGTCGCAAAAGAAAGAGTCTCCTCCGCTAACCCTCTTGAAATGCGTCACGTGCGGTTTGTTATCTCACGGTATTGTGTGAACCACGATATATCTTCATGAATCCGGCAACGACAGTACCATGGAAACCCGAATAACCTAGTCCTCTTCTCTCTTTGGAGGGACAAAATACGTGAGCTCTGTTTACTTTGGGTCGAGATACCATAAAAATCCTAAATACGCCACGTGCACCTTTTCAGACTCATCAGTGAGAATCATCAGTATGAGATAAACTATCCTTGGATATTTTTATGTCAATTTGTTTCTCAAAAACAATATTTTTTCGGATATTGTGGAACCATTCTGTCGAACTGAAAATATGTTCTGTCCCTTTTTCTTCAACATCTTGCATTATCTGGCATTGGTAATGACAATAAACTCATTATCAAGTTACTTTAGTTAAATTGAAAACGGTAGTTTTATTATTCACGTCATACAGCATACAGTTAGTACTATTTATAGTTTTCAATTAGAAAATTATATCTTTGCCGTATGTCACTATAATTATTTTTAATAAGAATTATTACTAAGAATCGCATGTAACTTAATTATTATATCGTCTTCAGTCGTATAACTAGTAATTTTGAAATGAGTATGATTTATAACGTTTAAAATTATTGCTCTTACGAGGGGAGGAAAATGACTTTGCTGAGCTAGGTTCATAAATATTTACTATAGGATTTGATAAATATTAATATGGATTTCGGACATACACTTGAGTGATTGTGGTAACGATAATGATATACCTATTATAAGGGTTGCATGAAAATACACCTGTCCTATTTTTGCTTGATAACGTTGGAATACCTATAATTGATTGATATGTTCATAATGTCCTTAAGCTTAATAACTGTGAATTATGAGGTACAAAATTGATCGATAAAGGAATGTGCTCTGTCAGTGCGTCATCTGAGGATGAATTGTTATAAAAAATATTATCTATAAATGGTTATTTTGCGGAAGCTTTGCGTGCTTCAACAAGCAATATAAGCACTTAGGTCGCTCAGAAGAGGTCGCTTTATGTGCGACCTCTTCAATGTACGACCTTTGTCGTGAAATTCACTTTCGCCCATTCTCTCCTTGGACCATCCTAGGCCGGGGGAATCCATTAGATGACATTCTACGACCTTGTAGTACGCACTCTCGTCTTCTCCGGAAGTCAATCGAACAGCCTATTCCTGAGGATTTTTACTCTGATGTGGCGTTGAGTGGCTGCTTTCTCGACGAAGGACATCGAGGATGCTCGGGCGAGGGTTGCCGACCTCTGAGCTAATGGGGTCGGGGAGATGGGAATGGAAGGGCATTAGTGACGGTGACAGAAAGGAAGGGAATGGAGCAAGCGTCTTTTTTAGGGCATTGAGCGGTGGTTACAATCACGAATCTACTGGGAAAAAATTGTTTCCCTTAAACTAATGACTTTATAGCATAAACATAAGGGACGGCCGATTTATTATTAAATTATGCGCATTTATATCTCACAAGCTTTTTATTTTTAGGTTAATTTAGGCCACGGATTTGTTTGCTAAGTTTGTAAAATTTATCTTATTCTCAATTACTAGTTTTTAAAACAGGAGTAGGACTTCAAATAAGTTCTTTTGTTATTTGTGGATACGTTTTTGAGTTTTTAATACTTGTGGGAAACATCAGAATATTGCACGATTTTAAAGTTTTTTTCTGAGTTTATTTCAGTAATGACAAATAGTATGTTTGGATTTGCAGAAATATTGATCACATGGTAAGGCATGAGGGAACTTATGTAATAATAAAAAAATTATTGATTAGAAGGGGGAGATATAAACCATTGCAATACGGAATGAAAAAATTGTCTACTTTGTATTGAGAATATATAATGGAAATTTCTGTGTGCAGTGAGACAATTCGATCTGGACCTTCCATTATTCCCACGGATGAGGCTCGTTATTAAAGTTTCTGCTCTTTTCTTTATGCTTACGCTCAGAATCCCACTCACACAGTATCATCGTTTTGGAATGGTTTATTAGCTGAAGCAATCATACACTTTTTGCATTTGCTAGTTAACTAATTTCCAATGAGAATACTTGATTAAATTGTGAGCTGAACTTTCTTCTGCGATTTATGCCTTACCACCTTAATCTGCCGTTTATCCTCTCTATTTGTTTGTGGTGAACGTGTGGGGTCAATGTGGGGTGTCTCACTAAATTCATTTTCTTATCTTCTCTGTACATATGTTCCTTTAATTTTTCTATTCTGGCATACCCATTATGTAGTTCCGTTGCGGGGTGGGGAAAGTTTTAAAGGTAATTCTCGGTAACAGGTCTTTAAATCTGATTCTGCTTTTGTGATTAACCCCATACCTCTCTTTCCATGGATCTTACAACTTTTGCTTCCATACACTTCTCTGTTAGTTCATGCACGCCCTGTTATTCATGAGACTCCTTATATTCCTTTTCCTAAGAATATATTCTACCGTCTTTGCTCGTAATTATTTTTTTCTATCTATAAATATAAAAACCCACCTATAGAAAAAATATGAATGCATTTTTTTTTACATTTTATCGTAATGAAAAAATATGTAAGTAATTTTTTCTCTATGTAAAAATTGAATATATACTTCTCCTGTGTGTGAAAAATATTGCCGTTTCCTCTGTTCGAGTTTAAACTATCTGGTATTGATTACCTGAGGTTACCATTTACGTCGAACTTTGCCCTCTTACGTACAAAAGACGCAAAGGCACGTGTCCTTTTAGCATGCATCCTTATGTTCAAGGCGTGACCCGTTAGCCTGCATGTCTGTTTGCACGCACATGCAAAGTGAAGATGGTGCGGGAGGGACGTGTCGCAAAGGGGCGTTTGTTTGTCCCCTTCTTTCCTCTGCTCCCTCCTGCTTCCTTCCATTGTGGATAGAGGGATGAAAATTCAAGTGTCCTGGGGGCACTGAGGGAGCGGCTTTCGCGGGTTGTGAGGAGGGAAGGCGCCGGCCGTGGCACAAGGGAGGCGTTGAATGACTCTTTCGCACGCTCTCCATTTCGGACACATCGGACACGCGTGGGGGGGCACCACACGAAGGACAGGGAGGAGTGCGGAAAGATAAAGGGAGGCAAGTGGAGGGAGATAATGGAATCCTGTGGTGTGAGGGAGGAAGGACTGTGTTAGGGCGAAGGGCCTAGACTTGGTCCTTGGGGTTGGCTGGTTTTCGAGTCAAGTCGCCGTGGTCAAAAGTTAAGGTAGTTTGAGCGAAAAATCATTTTACCTAGAAATCAACGAATTTGGTCTTATTTTAAAGAAAAATATATCACCCTTCCATTGACATAAAAAATTCTACCCCTTACCACATTATCTTCGAAGATATTTGCCAAAAAAATATCAGACCTTTTATATGGGAAATGGTACGTATATGCACTCCAGAGAGACCTTTTATTAAAACTGAGGAACTTTCTACACTTAGATCTCGTCAAAAAATCAACAGTGTGTAGTATGTATGTCAACTATTTTTGAAAATTAGTCATATTTTCACTGCATTAAATTCTTCGGAATCACAATAAACCTTCCGTTTTGATGGAGTTTCAAACGTACCGCGTGAAAAAAATGAGTCAAGTCAAAGACTTATGTTGATATTTTCATTCGATTACTTACAATTTCTGTCATGTAAAACTATTTTATTGCACCATTAATAATGCAATATTTAACTCGTGTGTCTCACAGTTGGTGAAATTAAAACTTATACATCGAATACGGTCTCTATCATGATTAGGGAACTATCTCGCTCGGACTACCTTAATTCTTCTGAAAGACTGCATCTGGAAAAGCTAGACTAGGTAAACTATAAAAGTCGAAATGAAAAATTAGAAGCCACTATTAGACCTATCATCACGTTAGTTACCGGAATAAGACCAGAAACGTTTGAAAGGAAGCGGGGAATGAAGACACTAGACTTGTGGTTCCCAGAATGGGCGTTAAGGCCCCCTTGGGGGCGGTACTGTAATCTAGGTGGGCGAAAAGAAACATGGGGACGGCAGCAGAGTGCTGGGGGCGAGGTGTCCAAATGGCCAAGTTAAACCTAAATGGTAACCGCAGGTAATCAATACCAGGTAGTTCGTACCCTGGGATGATTGAACTATTTTTAAATTGGATTTGAAGTGAAAATTAATTAAATCAGAATTATTTTAACTATTTTTATGATCTTTCTGATTTAAAGCTTACGGTTGCGGGTCGTTGGTTATTGGAACTGGATGGAAGGTGGCTCAAAGATGTTAGGGAAACAGAGCACTAGACGGAGATAATGGAGAATAACTTTGTTAGCGCCAATTAAAGGCTTTATTGGCGTAATCAGGGTTTCGATACTTTGTGTTATCTTCAGAAAGTGTCGCATGCGCCACCGTGGAAAATTGGATGCCGCTAGGCAATGCGGAGGGATGTAGTTTTTAAAAACGTTTTTAAACTTATTTTAATCTGCCAGTAGATGTGAGCATACCTGCGCGAAAAATTGATTTTTTTCAAAAATGATAATTCTACCAATCTAAGTTTTATTGGGTCATTCGACATGAAATGACCATATAATTTTAAGTTAGAAATTATAGGAAAATTTCCTGACATACATTTCATTAGAAATTTAGCAACTGTCAATTCATCCAAAGCAGTTTGTCTTTGAAAATTACCTTAACTTGTCCTAAAGACTTATATTTTTTTTTAGCTTAAGGCATATAATCGAAAACTTTATTTCTAGCGTTACCCCATAATGGTGGATGCCGTATGACACCTCACATCCGGGTACAACTCAGTCCGGTGTCTCATCTCCGAATAATTTATAAACATAGCATATCCCAGGCAATACATCACAATATATTCTTCACCCTTACGGACTGGGGGTGTTATGAGGGGATGGTTATATGAGGCATGAGGGTTGTGAGAGGAGAGGGGGACAGAGGGAAGGGTCTAGGATGAGAGGAGAATGTGGAATCATTTTGGGGGTCTAATTTTGGGGTCGGATCGTGGAAGGGATTGGACCGTTGTTAAATTTAAAGGATCATCGTCGTGGAATCCTCTTCAGGCTATCGGCTTAAGAATGTCTATCGAAAGGCCCTTCACTCCGTCCATTATTAATTATATTAATGAGAGAAAATCGCAATTTCATCGCTTGAATATCTTTCGTCGTGAATGGAAAAGCATGAAAGGATTTTAGTTTGGTCTTTAGTGCGGTGGTTCAAGAGGGTTTCAGGTTTCTTCAACTGCTTCAATTTTTTTATACAGCCCCGACACAACACACATTATATTCCACTTTTATGTTTGTATCGTTTTGAAAGAAACTGCTTTAATTAATGAGATGCTTTATCTATAAAAAACAAATTCAAGGATTATAATCTCCAGGTTAGTCTTCTAATATATGGTTAATGAGCACTTTTTACGTCTATGGGGATCAACTGCGGCGATATTTCAGTTGAATTACTGCAGCTTGACTTCCATTTTTCCAGTAAAACTAAATTGAAGATGAAAATGAGAAAATGTATAGGATAGGTGCATACAACTTATTACTATTTAATTTCATGGGAGAATTTTTCTACATTTTTTTCGCGAAAATGACATTTATAATAAATGAAAAAATATATTTTTCCCTATGACTTATGCATTATCTGCATTTTGAGCGTTTGAAAAGGTTGAATTTTTTGTGTATATCACCAAAAGAAACGATTTGCTATATGCGGCCGGCATACGTTACACCAATTCCGCTATGTTTGTTACAATCCTTCTCTACTTCGACGTGGCTTAACCTTTTAATTGAATGCTGATCGTATGGATGAACGGGCGTTTTCAGTTAGCAATACCAGTTGATAAACATATTCCTTAGTCGCCGTTTGACGTTGATAAGATGGAGCAATTGGTCAAAGGTTTATTTGTGGATGATACGAGTCATATCGGAATGAAAAAAATCGCAATTTCACGATTGTATATTTCGTTTTCAACGGAGTAATAAGGTCTCGGTTGTGGAAATGGATGCGAAACAGGGTAATGGGTCATGCAGTGATCCATTGTTTCCAGTCATTGCTGGAGAGTCTAGTGTTGTTTCCCGTAGGGAAATTTTTCAAGAAACAGAAAAACAAAATGTCAATCCTTATTACTTTTAATTAATCATTTTCATCAGTAGTATGAATTTTCCAACGTATACTTTATTTCTTTCCATAAAAATTTATTTTAATTGAAATATGCGGGATCAAGGATATTTTTGCATCAATGATAGTTTTATGTAGCTTGCCAAAGTGTAGATAATTTTATTTAGAATGCCCGTTTTCATCCACTACTATGGCATTGTCGTCTCAGTCATAACAAGATATTTATTAGTATTATTAATTGACGAAATTAGACTTGTCGGGACGAGTAGGATTGTAGTAAATGAGAAAAATGTTGTTTTTCTTGGTTGTAAGTTAAAGAGTGATTGAAAAAAATATTGATGAGAGTATTACAGCGAGTTGTGTTTATGGTTTCGGCTAAGGTTCAATTTTAAATATCAGTTTCAATTTGGATTTGGAGGCCCGCCAAAAAGGGTGATAAACATGGGCTACGTCCCCGATTGGACGTTAAAGTGAAACTGAAATGTGAATTGCAAATAGAGGAATTAGCCTCGGAAATTATCCAATTTTTCCGGAGGAGTAAATTTGAGGGACTAGCCTCCTTTTAGATCATTTAGATCCTCTTCTTCTTATTCCATTCTCGCGCAAAGAAATCCGGACGATACCTCGGAACATTGAAATGGGAGGAAAAAGGTCTGCAATCGGTGAGTTAAAAGTTTAGCGAAGAAAAAGATGTTTTTTTTTCCGGGCATGAAGGGATTAGTGGGGAACGCGATGGTTTTGCGTCTGTATTCTAGTCGATAACCACTATTTCCGTTGGAGGTCTTAAACAGAAGGCTGAAAAACTAGAGGAAGACTCGATTAAACTCTTGGAACATATAATTCGCATTTTCGGGGTCTGTATGCCCTCCGTGTAATTTAGTGGTGGCAGGATCAGGCGGTATCTATGTCGTCTGACACGGCTGGATTTGTCGAGCGAAACGGCGGATTCAATTCGCCCTATGGAATATCTTTAAAGATTCTCCCTCAGGGTTTAGGAATGGTATTGATGAAGTTATTTTCCGTGCAGCTTTCAAATCCCAACCGAAATGGAAAATGTACATTTTTCACTTCACTAGCACGTAGTGATTGAGGCTAGCATGGAGAGGTATAGCAATTTTTCTTCTCACTGAAGCTGTAGTTTATACGATGGCTTATACTGGAATTAACTTTTATAAGGCTATACACAAACTAGAGAGACTTTTTTAAAATTCTGTGACTATAGATTTTGAGATAGCTAAACGTAAATAAATTGTATTTTTCTTGTGTCGGACCACTGTACCCTGCTGCAAAAAAAACTGGAGGACTTTAATATTGTAGCGAGACAAGTTAAATATAAACATAGGCTCACTGACGTGATGTAAAGAAACATCTTTTGAGAATGCTTTTGTTTATTTCGTTACTGTGACCCCTAAAACTCGAAGCAACAACAATAGGAGGACACACTCGATCATATCCTAGCCACCGAGGGTGGACTTGAACCCGTGACTAGGATTGGATGCCAAGGACCTAACCCCGCCGGTACTGCAGTGAATGGATCTTCAGCCTTGTACGTCATAGATTCAATCGATCAAATTAATTGTGTAGATATTTGGAATCGTGAAAAGGAGCGTAGTGAAAGAGCCACCACTTCTCTTCTTTAGTCCAGACACTACGGCAGAGAAATCCGAGCTGAACATTGCAGGAAGGGAGAAAGGAGGTCTGTGAGGAGTGAGACGTTCAACGGAAAAGAAAAAGAGGCTACTCCTTAGAGGTGGAGTAGGGTCTGTGTGTGTGTGTGAGAAGGATGGAGGAAACACTTGTAAAGGAGGAAAAAATAAGGCCTTACTCCCACATTATCGCCTCCTCCTAAGAAGAGATTAAAAATTCAGCCCACATAAATGATTAACCGTGTCCTAATTTTCCTCCCTCCTCGGCAGGTTTGAATTCAAAGCTGACCGCGAAGGGTGTAAGGGGTTAGGTGGGTGGGGGGATTGTAAAAGGGTACGTAGAGCTTGTGAAGGGGCTGGAGGGGGAGCGAGAGGGTGTGGGAAAGGGCCAATTGGGGTGGTTGATCCTTTTAGTCGTCCCTGGCATTTAAGTTATTTCGTCCCATCGTCCCTCCTTGCCTTCCATCTCAACGAGACAACCTTACACTCTACTGCCTGCTTCGAGGAATAAGCAGCGAGTCCAATTGTGTAAGAGCCACTCTGGTGGTTTGCCGCCGAAACGTGTGGCGGCGCCGCGCCGCTTATCCGTCTTTATGCCACCGATTTTTCGTTGGGCTTTTAGTTAAAGAGCCACAGGAAAATTAGAAACGTTACACTTCCTTTTTTAAATTCTTTCTTCGCTTATTTATCATAATCCTTTCTTGATTTTTCTGCTTTCAGAAATTCAAGCATCCTTAGTGATGAATGAAAATAAAAACTTAATTGGTGTATTTATTTCTGAAATAATTCTTTTAATTTAACTTTTGGAAAGTTTATTTTTCTATTTACAAGACGACGCTGTATTATTGTTGACATTTCCTGTATATTTAGCTAACAACGATATTTAATTTCGTGGCACCTAAATAGTTGAGGAGGTATTCACGCTACTCTGTTTGACAAAACAAATGTGGAATTAATCCCTCACGTTTGCTCTTTTTTTCGTATATTGATTTGATTGGTGGCGTTACTTCGTTGGTGGAAAGCAAAGGTGAGGTGCTGATGACGAGGTATTATACTTGTGCATGTTATCAATACCTAGCATTGCGCGAGGGTAAAATAAATTTTACTTTTCAAGAATTTTTTTTCTAACACTAAAATATGCATCCTGGGCAGTCAGTTTCGGTCCTGATTCCTGGCTCATCCTACTCTGCAGAAGTGTATACCTAATAGAATTAGTTAAATTTTGAATAAAAGGTAATTGACTCAGTAAACTTTTCCCAAGGACTACAACCTTGTGTGCTCCGATGACCCTTAGAGCTGAACTAGCGAGTGCAATGCTCTTGGTAGGGCCATCCACGACAGATAGGCTGAAGGTTAGGAGATGGACGAATGGTTCTCCACGCAGCGTCTGTTCCTCATTAAGGTGGCTGCAAAAGGTGTCTACCCCAGTGGGGCGGCCCTAAAAACACTATTGAGAAGGCAACGGAATGCTGCCTCAATGAAAAACGTTGAAATTATGGAGAGTACGTGTAAGACTGTGAATCATGGCAACTACGGCTGTCTTGCCCGGCAGCAGAAGAAGCAAGGTCCGTCGTCAAACAAAATCCTTGCTCGGAATTATAGGCAAATGCTGAATCGAAGGAAAGGAAGATGCGAAACAGGACCGCAACAATCAGAATAAGCACGTCAAAAGTCAGGACCAAGCCAAGTGCGATCAAATTAGAGAAATGGAGAAGTTGGAGGTATAAATTACGGATTCAAGCTATAAGCGCAGGACTATTGCAGCGATGACTGATAGTCGTGATGTATAGCGGAGGGGATGAAATCCGGAGTGAGGTTGTATTCGTACTGAACTGGAAACTTGGTAGAAAAGTAGTCTATGCTAAACCTGTAAGTGAGAGGATGAAAGTCGTCGAGCTAGGGGCAGATCCAACGAACATAGTTATAATCCACGTTTATATGCCTACCTCGAATCACAGAGAGGGAGAGGTGGATGGGGTATACTAACAGCTGGAGGAAATAATTGATGGAACACCTAGGAGCAAGCAGCTGGTAGTAATGGGGAATTGGAACGCGGTGGTGGGTGATTAACCCTTAACCACCTAGCATGGGTCTCACAGACCTAAACGATTTAATAATCGTAAATATTTCGGCGCCCTAGTTTTGTATTGACTTGTTCGTGCTTGTACCTTTTCCTCTCGCCCCTCAGTGTCGCGCAACCGCTCGCCGGGGTCGGACGTGCGCGCGTTTGTCACATGTTAGTAAAAAACTACTACCTCGGGTCTGAGAGACCTATGTTAGGTGGTTATGTGATTTTTCTTTAATTATTTATTTTTCATTGTTTTGGTTAAAAGTGGCTCTAAATGATGATTCTATCGCGCATTGGTTGGAGCACGATCTGTCAGACGACGCATTTAGCGATGTGGTGTCTGATATTGGGCTAGATCATGTTTTGGAAGAAAGCTATGCGTCCGATTCCGAATGCGAAGAGAGAACTGCGGTGAGCAATAAACAGAATTCATCATCCCACAATATTGTTTCCTCAAATTTAAGTCAAGACCAAGAGTTTTCATCAGAAGATGATGAACCTTTATCTGATATTCGATGGAGACCGAGGAAGAAGAATTATTTCGGTAGGAATCGCTTTCGTTAGTCATCTGTCCCACAGTCTTCGCGATTGAGAACTTTACAACATAATATAGTGCAGGAAACACCAGGTATAAAACCAGCATATCGTGGAGAGCTAAATTCTTCGTCTTCTCTAATAGATATATGGCAGCATTTTTACCAACGAAATGCTTGAAAAAATCGTTTTTCATACTTATGTGAAAATTAGAGAAATCAGACCAAAGTACCAAATTGCCACCTGCGTTCAAGATTTAGATCTTATAGAATTGAAAGCATTTATAGGCTTACTATTTTACACTGCAAACTTCAAGAAAACCATGAAGATTATACATCATGGTATAGCACTGACGGCACGGGAAGGGAAATATATCGCTGTATAATGAGCAAAAACAGGTTTGAAGTGTTGCTAAATTCTATACGTTTTGATGATGCGTCAACCCGAGCAGCACGTCGAGAAATTGATGCATCTGCCCCTATTGCTGACCTCTTTGCATCCTTTATTGACCGCTGTCAAGCTATTTATGCAATCGATAGTTACGCTTGTATCTATGAGATGTTGGTTGCGTTTCGAGGAAGATGCAGGTTCAAAATGTACATGCCAAAAAACCAGCCAAATATAGAATAAAAATGCAATGCCTTACAGATGCAAAGTCGGGTTAACTACTTTATGCCCACATATACAATGGCAAAGATTCCGATGGGCTGAATTTACCAACTGAGCAGCAACGTCTGAAGAAACCCACTCAAGCTGTAATGCGTCTCACTCCGCCCATCGAAGGATCTAATAGTAACTTAACAACTGACAACTAGTATACCTCTCTTGAGCTACTAGAAACATTAAAAAAGAAACAGATGACAGGCGTGGGAACCTTGAGGAAAAACCAAAAAGAAATTCCGCAAGAATTCAAGCCAGCTCGTAATCGAAATGTTGATTCCACAGTTTTTGAGTTTACGAAAGATTTCACTACATCATCATATGTGCTAAAACAAAACAAAGCAGTAATCACACTATCAAGTATGCACCACAGGCCAAATGTTGATGAAACTACCAAAAAACTGGAGATAATCTTATTTTACAACCAAACCAAAATTGGTGTGGATCTACTCGACCTAAGGTGCTCAAATTACTCTACAGGTCGTCGCACACGCAGATGGCCCTTGGCAATATTTTACCGGCTACTTGACATTTCTGCCTCAAATTGCTACGTCGTGAATCTATCTATCCAGCCCCAAGAACAAAAGATTGAAAGCAGGTTCAAGTTTTTGAAGAAACTGGCTGAACAGTTGACGAGACCGCACATGGAACGTCGTGAAAGTAATGTGAAATTGCAACGTGACATACGGATCGGTATACAACGCATCCTCCACAGAGATGCGACCACTCTATCAGCTGGTCCAAGAAGCAATAGTGCAGAAGAAAAGTTGGTGGTTCGCAAAAATTGTTCAAGTTGCACATACAGTAAGAGCCGCAAAACACAATACATGTGTTTCGAATGCAAAGCACAAATTTGCCTGGAATGCTCAAAGAAGCTGTGTTTTCGCTGCCGTGAAAAACTCTAAGTTGAGAGTTTACAATTTTGTTGATTTTTTTATTTTATTTAGAATTGGAAGTTTTTTCTAGGTTCATTGTTCATTGAACATTTAAAAAAAGTTACAACGAAATTTCTATACTATGTGATAATTTTTGTGGATCTCATTTTTCAAAGATGTGCGTGTGTAAGCTTAAAATAAGAGTTATTTACACTTATCAGAGATTAAACAAAAAATAAAGTCCATTTTCATGTTCCTTTATTTTTAATAAATAGTTTAATATGCTCCTAAATCGACTATTAATTAATAACCAAACCTTTCTGCGCAAATTTTTATAAAATTGAATTATTTTACTCTAAGGTCTGACAGACCCATGATAGGTGGTTGAGTGACAAAAATATATGCTAGGTGGTCAAGGGTTAATACTTAGAATAATAAATGGAAGGCTGAAGAGCAAGGTTCAAATAATACCTGGGTGACCGCAAGTATGGATTTAGGAGAAGGAAGGGAACGCGAGACGCTGTTGGAGTGATGAGGACGCTAGTAGAATGAAACCGTGAATATAGGCAAAATGTATGTGCTTACTTCGCACATTTCGAGAAGGCGTTTGATAGAGTGGAATGCATGGCATTAATGGAAATGTTGAAAGGGTGAGGACCCAACTGGAGGTACAGGCGTCTCATCCGGAATAATTGTACGAAATAGAGGCCGCAGGTTAAGGTAGTCGCTAGGGAATCGGGATTGGCAGTGACGGGACGGGGAGTGCGGCAGGGGCCACCACTATGACCGTTTCTTGGGAGCTACCGGGAGAGATGGAGGTTGGAGTAAAGTTAGGAGGTCAATTAGATTTACAGTGGGTCAAGCTTTGGTTTTTATTTCAGCTACGGGGCTGCAGTCTGCGTTGAATGCGTTCGACGTGCAGTGCGAAAGGATGAAGATAAACTATAAGAAGACGAAAATGATGGGATTCCCTGGGAGCAAGAAAGCGGGGCTGAACGTAAGACGGGGAGAACTCAAAATAGAGCAAGCCGAGCAGTTTACTTATCTGGGTAGTATTATTGAAGTTAATGGGTTTAATGGTATGTACATAAAATGTAGAATTGCCCTGGCTAAAGAAGCATTTTCAAAGAGGAGGGAAACGATTGAGGGGGGCGGGTTCTGAGGAGAGGCGTAAATAAAAGTCCGGCTAAAACTTTAATATGGAGCGTGGCGCTGCATTGGTCAGAGATCTAGACATTGCAAAGGGAGGACAGGGTGGCAATCGTTAGGGAAAACCGGGAAAACCTAGAATTGTCAGGGATTTTTGAATTTCTGGAAAAGTCAGGGAATTCTTGCAACAGTCAGGGAAAAACTGGGATATGAATTCTTATTATTATTCTACCATTACGTTTATCGGCCAGTCTTTCCCGCCCTTTATTTCACCTGCTAAAACCAACGTCCGTCGCGGACGTGCATTGAGTAAGCCCTAACAATTCGGGAAATATTCAGTTGTGAATCTTATTAGTTGTGAATCAGATGTAAAATGTATCCCTTTTGTATATCCTTCTATCGATATTTGACTATTAGTGTTAAAATTCATGATCACAATGTATTATGCTTAGCACGAGGAATCCGAGGCTATGTTGTCCGGAAAATTTTACCTCGCGTTTTATTTTAACTTCCGAAACTCAGGTCGGGAGGTAGCTGGAGCTCAATAGCTTAAAGTTAATACGTGCTCGAAGTTTTAAAAATACGAGACGATGATTAGAAAATTAAAGCTACTGTAGAACACTTAAATCAGCAGAAAAAATATTCCAATAATAGGTGGTCTTTTGGCGATTGGTCAGGGAAATTGGTAAATCCAACAGGGAAAAATTAGGGAATTTAAAATTTGGATATCAGTAGCCACCCTGGAGGATGTACTTAGACTTGAGGCGTTTGAGATGTGGTTTTGAAGATGGATGGAAAGGTGAGCTTGTTGGCAAGAAGGACGAACGAGGAGGTATTGGATGTGGTTCTAGAGATGAGGAAGGTGGTGGTGGAGGTATTAAGGAGGTAGAAGAGATGGACGGAGGACGTTTAGGAAAGAGAGGAAGTGTTGAAGAGGGTAATGGAGGGGAGAGCACTGGGGAAGAGTGGAAGAGGAAGGGAGCAGATAGGAATTTTGGACCTAATATGAAGAGGGGAACGATAAAGCAGCATGCTTCGTTAAAAAATGCTACGAACGAACATATAGTGTTACACAACTGTTAGAGGGATTAAGGTGGGAGCCCCTAGAGACTCGGAGGCTGCACGCTGGGCTTAGGCTGCATGATAAATTCAGAACTGGTGTGTTTCAGAGCGACACAGAGAATATCATCATGACGCCTCACTACATTTCTAGGTATGACAGACGCGTTAAAATAAGAGAGATACTCTGCCGAACAGGTAGGTACAAAAACTCGTTCTTTACGCGCACAGTAAGCGACCACGATAAAAATTGAGCTCCACTACATACACTCCCATAGTACATGTTACCATTTCACTTCCAAATGTTTTACATCATTACACGGCTGGTGACCTACCACCTCCTGCCACACGTCCTTGCGGCGGATCGCGGGGTAGTATGTAGATGTGAGGAATTTAAGAGAGATCTAATGGCGGATCACCTTTAGGAGGGAAAACTGAACTATAAGACAGAATTCAGGAAAGTGGGATAAGTAGGTACTAATAAATGATCTTGTACTTTCCCGGTGAATATTATGCGTGAAATTCTCTCAGGATTCCCAATAATTAATGTCCAGTAACCTACCAATCAGCTGGTAGAATCCTTAAATGAATACAGAAAAATAAATATTTCAACTGACCAAAAAAATAGGTATAAATAAAACTTTAAAAGATCAATGAACCGCGGTAACACGGTAACATAACATTAAAACGCAAACACCGTCGTATACAATTGGAATTTTTCATCAGTTGTACAGAGAGTAGATGAAAGCTTCGTCTGCGTCAAACGAGTGTATTATGATATCTTGCCATCATAATTGTCTCGGAACAAACTGCATAATTACCAATCCAGTTGATGATTAAAACCAACATTTTATTTTGTATACTAAATTGATCAGTCTCTGAATTTTTTCAGTCAAAGTATGTATTTTGGTTGAATTGGTTGCAATAATTCGCTAAAAATAAAAAAATAAAATTCATTGATGCCTTCATTCAATTTCCGTTTGATATTCTGATGTTAAATTGTTTAATCTGTTGTGGTATCAAAACGTATTTTATAATACGTTTTCATCGCATTTTCTATTTTCACCAATGGAAGTTTTAGTATCTTAAATATAATATCTTTTTCGCTTGAATGCCTTCCAGCATAAGAAATTTCAAGTTTAATTTGTGGAATAACTAATGTAGAAATGGGTACGATTCTGTTGAAGGAAAAACATGGAACTCTTCTCCTTTCCTTTAAAAGTAAAACGATTCAGAGAAAAATGTGATTTTCTTCGGTTAACGATGTAGCCGCCTTAAGGTGAGAAGGATTTTCTCGGCGCTCCACAAACGTCTTTTTTTTCCTCTTACCAGCGGGAGCAAATGAGCGGCTGGAAAATATACAAATTTGCGTGCGGAGGAAGAGAAAAAATTAAGTTTGCTGGAAATGAAATGAGGAAACGTACGGTTGGGAGAACGTGGTGTTAGTTCGTTGTCTCTTGCTTGATCGTAAAGCGGGGAAAAAATATCCCTTCCCGTAAAATTGTCCTTCTTGTCATAAGTTGTTGACCGTTCCCTAGATTCTGGGCCCCCTAACGTGTAGAGGTTGGTACTTCGATCTAGGCAACAAAATTTAGGGCAGAAATGGGGAATATGAAATTTTTCTAACATTTAATGAAATGATAATCCCCTTCATATTTCGAAAGATTGCTGTCTGTATCATCATTGTCATTGTTGTCTCAACCAATCACCCAATTAGGACCTAATTGTCGTGTCCACTAGTTATTAATGTGGTAGCCGAAAAGAAAATGTCTTATTTTCGGCGCTTTGTAAATTTCATTTGAATGGAGAATATGAAATTCTTCTGACATATAATGAAATGAGAATTCCCCTTCATATTTCGCAAGATTGCTGTCTGAACCATCATCGTCATTGTTGTCTCAACCAATCACCCAATTAGGACCTAATTGTAGTGTCCACTAGTTATTATTGTAGTAGCCAGAAAAAAAAGCCTTATTTTCTGCGCTTTGTAAATCTCATTCTAGCTTTAGAAAATGGAGATTTTTTTCTTATCGTGCAGCTTAACTTGCACCCAGATAGGATCATATAGTTGGGGTAATAAGTAGTTTTGAGATGCGCAATTTTTGATGGCAATATATTTTCAGGGAACGTCTCTAATCCACCTTACCAAGGTCTACTTCACAATTCAAACCTGACCCACCGATTCTCCAGGAAACGCAGGGTTTCGGATGTAATCCGAAGATTTATGCGAAATTGAGAGAAATTTAAACATGATGGAATTAAACCATACAATTTTCCAAAATTAATTTAATTTCTACGCGGTTAACATTGTTTGTAAATCATTGCCATCTGAATAGTTCAGTAGATTCATCTGACCATTAAGTATGAACATTAGCACCCGGGTCGATAGTAAATTTATGTTGTGAAAAATTGCACGGAATTAATTTCCGAAGACGATGTTGAAGACGATGTTTAAATCGTTTGTTAATCAGAATAACTCGGTATTTATCAATAATTGGCTTGAGTGATTCTAGAATAACTGACTACTGCGTGAAATATTTGAGAAAAACTTAACGGAGAAGAATCTAATCACTTCAAATACGTAGAATTTACATGTAAACAACCATTAAGGAAGTTTGAGCGAAATATCATTTTACCTAGAAATCAATGAATTTGGTCTCATTTTAAAGAAAAATATCTCACCCTTCTAATGACAACATAAATTCAAACCCTTACCACATTACTTTCGGAGATATTTGCCAAAATATACCAGCCATTTTACATGGGAAATTGTACGTATATGCACTCCTGAGAGACATTATTTACAAAATGAGGAATTTCTAACACTTAGATGTCGAAAAAAAACTAACAGCGTGTAGTTGGTATGTTTAGTCAAATATATTTGAAAATTAATCATATTGTCACCGCAGTAAATTCTCCGGGATCACAAAAATCCTTCCGTTTTGAAGCAGTTTAAAACACAGCGAGAAATACGAGTCAAGTTAAATACACTTTACAGTTTCAGGCCTCACTTTGTGGAAGTTGATAGTATCCATATTTAAATAATACAAGTAAGAAAATTACAAAATTTGTATTCTTTAAATATGGATAGTAAAATTAAAAACTTATTTAGATATTTTTATTTAATTACTTACAATTTCTGTCGTATAAAACTATATTATTGCAACATTAATTATGCAATATTTAATTGATGTGTCTTAATCTGGTTAAATTAAATCGTTTAATTCGTATATGGTTTCTATTATGACTAGGGAACTATTTCGCTCAGACTACCGTAAAGGCTGGACAATTTCATATTGAGTTGAAGAAAGGCTAAATATTAGGAAAAAAGGCTTGCTTTGGTAAAAATTATAATTTTGCACCACATGCTGAGGGTATCACCATGCGCATTGCGTGCAATGTAGGAATCGGGTATTTTGGGTGGCTCAAGGGAGTATGTATGTAGTTGGAGTGGTAAGGGGATGTTCGAGTGATCTCCGTATAGGTAGGATAGAGGTAAGTGCAAGCATAAACTTTCCGATGGAGTGGCCCTGTGGGGTTTTCCTCAGGCTCGCTGTGGAGAAACCCTTGTATGAGGAAAGAAATATGTGACCGCTTGAAAACTTTGCTTCATAATTTTGAAAAATGTATGAGCTTAAATGCTGTCTTGAACACGAAAATCTGGTATCTTCCTTTACTCCTTGCTTCCCTACTAAGTGGAAAGTTCTGGCGGGTACCGGATTCTCTCTCGAGCATAAACGTTTGCAATAGCTTAATTATATAATATAACTCTACTCTCCAGTAGTTTCATGTCAACTTATTCGCAAGACAGTTCTATTTTTGAAAAATACACTAGCCTTGTTCTGTCATCAATCGTCCCTGTACGGTTTTTGGTTTTACAACTTTCTTTGGCGTGTTCCTTAGGCTGATTTTTTAAAAAGAAAACGGCCGTTTTGACATTACCTGTGGCCTCGCTCTCTTCGTTGCTCCTTGTCCGAGTCTTATATTTATAGGAGTGTTAAGTTATTCGGCACGTCAGATCGACCTCAATATATTTCCTTTTGTAGTTTCTATAATTCAAGGAGTTATTATCTCTTTTGTTGAGGTTTCCAGGGATAAACTTGTATTATTCCAAAGAATTAAAATTAATTCAATATGTAGGCTAAAGGGTGTTTTATGGTAGGGTATGGAACTATGCCGAATACTTAGTTTTCTAATACCTTTTAAATTGAAGTTTTGTCTACATTAAGTTTTAATAGCTGTGGTTCATTATTCTTTGAATGAGGTTTCCATATTTTATCTCTTTCGTGGGGGTTAGAAAATATTTGGAATTTTATAATTGATTTATTTTCAAACGTAAATGAAAACGGCAAATGTTTCTAATTTTGCGTGTAACGCGCAAGTCCTACATAAATCTTTAACAGACGTACAAACGAAAAACATCGTGCAGGGTTCCGCTGGGAACTGGTATCACACCCATTTTTTCCGCGTACGTAAAGATTCTTGGAAATTCTTAGATGAAAAAACCTTTGTTGTTATGCAGAGCCCATTTTCTCTTAACTCTTACGATTCAAGTTGAGCTAAAATACCGCGCCTTAGAAGGTTGATAACATTTGACGATAGCGCAAGATATAAAGGCGTTAGTACACGTGGGTGTAGTGGACTCCTTATTCAAAGATATCATCGCATAGTCTTATCTTACACCTAAATCATAAAACAGATAAAATCCATGAACAAGACGGAATAAGAACGCGTGACCTTTGAATTATTAAGGCTAGCGAAACTAGTTAACACGACTAATCCTTGAACATAAGATGTGCCTTGTAACATGTATTTTGAGACAGCACATGATGAATATGAAAATGGCCAGTTATTTTAAACGGGTAACTATTAAAATATATAAGAATGCATACGTAACACTTATTACAGCATTTAAAATCAATCCACAGGTAATAATTTAATAGAAAAGTTAAAATTATTACTTTTTCGTATAATTTAAAATTAACTCAGAAATAAATAATTTGAGTAAGAAATGAAAACCGCTACTTATTCATAGAATGAAATGTTAACTCATAAATAAAATTTTATTGAATCATTAAGAGAGTAATTTTCCGTAGTATTCAAGAAATAACCCATGTGTAAGAATTCAATGTAAAAATTAAAATGACTCCTTATTCGTAACGATTCAAAACCAATCCATGACTTGGAATTAAATTAAAAAGTTCTGTGGTAACGTGTAGAGTTTTTTTTAAATATTAGCGTGTGTTACCTCTCGAGAACTAAGCTCAACCAAGTAGAGGGGAATATTTATGGTCACGTGATTGTAACCATCGGAAATCCATCCTTTTTGACTGCGGGCTTGAGACATCTGCTCTTCCCCAGACGTCGCATTTCTACGAGACCGCGCCAGTAAACGCTGGCTGATTAAAGAGAATTATGGCGTGCACGCTCACCCCAAGGAAAGCCTCCGGAAATTTTCGAATTGTTCTTGCCTCTCCCATTGAAAGCAAGCTGATTGAGCGTCTGTCGTCTTTTGTTTTATTTTACACCGTCCTCCACCTCTTCCCGCTCCATTTTCTCCAACACTAAGACGAGTAAAGTTGTGGCGTCGAGAGGGGAAATGGTGCTGAAGGGAAGTCGCCGCCGCGAGTGTCGTTTGACTCGCCGATCCGTCTTGGTGACAAACGGTCGGGTTGGAGAAAAAATGAAACTATAGCTCTTTTCACGAAGTGAACGTGACTGCTTTAGCTAGTTTGAGCGAGATATATTTTTACGATAAATTCATATAAATTCTTTATTATATTTATTATTATATTATATTATTTTTTATAAAATTAAATAAAAAACGAGTTGTGACTCAATTTAAATATCATTATCTGCTCTTTCCTCTGGTATATTAATATCAGCCCCTCCCCTTACTATCTTTTGAGATTTTAACAAAAACAGAAGCTACTCTCGTTGGAATATGGTACGGCTGAATGCTTCAGAGACAATTTATTTCTTTAGTTTCACGCTTGGAAGACATTTAACAGTGTTGAATTTAAACATTCGAGATGATGTTCCACAACATCTCACCGAATTTTGTTGAATATATTCAACAGTGTGTTGTTAATATTTTTACCTACTATTAAAAAGTATTAATCACTCACGGTAACACTTGTTATGAAGTCTTAAAAGCTTTCGGTTTTAAAATGTGTAATGAGATTGTTGCTGAAATTATCATTCACTTTTCGGCCATTAACTTTTATATATTTACTCCATGCTTCTTAGAGCAGATTAAAGCTTAAAAATTAAATTCGATTATGGCGTATTTATGACTTGAGAAACATTTGGCTCAAACTATCTTGAGATTTTTTTTAAATAGCACCAACTGAATGCCACCAGTTCGAACAATATAGATAATTGACAAATTTTTAGCCTATCATCGACCAAGACTTGCTAAAAAATCTGTTTTGCCTAGGAATTTACCTGTATTTTTTCCTTTTTATTTCCTCTAAGAATAAGTTAGAATATTTGACGAATGACTCGCGACAAGTGCCTAAATTTAACGGTTGTTTGGTTGATTAACTGTAGAGACGACCTACTAACGACTACTGCTGAAATAAGTTTGCGCCAATGATTGGTTTGATGGATTGAATGATAAAATGGCAATAGAAAGAAGCTGCATTGGATGTTCCATACTCTGAACAAGAGGGGTCTTGGGATCAATAGTTGGACGCACCATCCGACTGACAAAATGCTCCGTTTGGCGTGCTCTCCGCACTGCATCCATATTGGAATGGACACTGTAAGGAAATAAGATCCACCTTTGTCAGTAGTTGAGTACAAATCCGCTGAACAGGAAGCCTTCGATAAAACGACTTTTATACCGCGAGCTTTGCGTAATTTATCGCTCATTCAAATTCAATGTAATGCTTCGTTAAACTTTTACGTGACTTAACAGTTTCTGAAAATCGTCTATTTCAGTAAAACATGAATCACTCTTGAGCATGCACCTGGGTTGATTTGACTTTGATTTTGTTCATAATATCGGGCCTTAAAGTAGATCTTGAGAAGAATCTTGGGCTTTCTTTCATGTTCATCTCTGAAATCGGAATTCCAGTGAGAAACATCACATCTGCCGTTATTTGAACCTGGGCTCTCTGCTTTTGGAGTCATCGGAAACGACTTCAATACCGCGATCATTTGATAATTTAAAGCTAATTCAATTATGATCAAATGCTGCGTTAAACATTTGCGTGACTTTATTAATTTTTTTCGACGTAACACTTTTTTCTCAACTCCGCCAATGACGGTTAGGCGTTCATAACTTACCCTTAGCATTCTCACTAGTTAGATTGGAATTGATTTTTATACGCTGGCAAGACTTATGGTAGGTCTTGTGAATTCATTGGTTGTTCAATCCTAACATTGGTTTACTGCACCCCTCCATCCTTCCTCATCTAATGCTATTTCCCTTACCTCCTAGTATCTATTCCCGTGTACTTTCCTCTTCATTTGGTCCATGAACTTATTCCTGGGTCTTGCTCTTGGGTCTTCCCTCTATTTTACCTTCAATTATATTCTTCACAAACCCATTGTGTCTCAGGGTGTGTCCAATTCATCTTGTTCTTCTTTCCTGTATGGTATTCCATGTGGTCCTTTCCTTTCCTACTCCTGTACTCTTCATAATTTCTGATATTGTCCGTCCATTTTATCCGTCGGCATCCTCCTCTATAATCAGTCTTTGAAGGTTTCTAGTACTTTTTGGTCAGCTTGTCCAGATGTACATACTTCCGACCCATAGAGTGCCACGCTCCTCACCAATGTTTACGCATACTATTTCCTAGTTTGTAGTTCTATTTTCTTTGAATGCAGCTGTTGCCTTTTTACCACGAACGCCTTCTTAGCTTGGGTTTTTCTTCGCTTGATGCCGGTTGTACTTCTTCCGTCCCTCGTGATGGTACTTCCGAGATAGGCGAAGGATTCCACTTGATCTAATTTCTCTCCTCTCAGGGTGGCTTCTGCATTCAGCTTCTCTTTTCCGCATACTTGTATTTTAGTCTTCGTCTTATTTATTTTCACGTTGTATTCTTGGAGAACTTGATCCATTACGTTTACTGACCTTTGAAGATCGTCACCATTTCCAGCTTTGACTTCGATATCATCCGCGAAGCGGATCATGTTTATTTCTTCTCTGTTTATCTTTATTCCGCTCAGTCCCATTTCTTGTGCTTCTCTTATGGCCTCCTCCGAGTACATGTTGAACAGTGCTACAACCTTGTTTTACAAGTGAGAGGCTGCATCCTTGAACTCCGTCCGTTTTTTGAACTCCGTCAATTCCAGTTAAACTCACAAAACTTGCATTCTCTTAAGTTAATTTGACTTTTAATATTTTCAAGTATCAACAGGCCTCGAAAGAAGCCTCACGAAGCGTCTGGGGTTTTCTCTGTTCTACTCGTTTGCGTTCCCTTACCTCCGTTGCTTTAAGGGCGAGTGGCGTGAGTCTCTCTCCTTACGTGAAAGAGGTCGGCCCTTCGTTCCTTTGCCGAGGGTTGATTACGGCGATGGACGGGTTGGGCGCGTGTGCCGTCGTAACGTCTGGAAGGAAATCTCTTTGCTCTGGCTCTGCTTTGAAGATTATAGTGTAATTCTCTTATGTCGCGGACTCTACCACAATCAGCTTTAAGTGGGTCGGATTGGGGCTAACGCATGCAAGGTATCCATGCGAGGTGCATAGCTCTAGTTGCTAATGAAATGTTAGGGTCTAGAAAATATCCTTTGAAGGAGTGGTGTATCTGGAAAGTAGTTTATGCGTACTTGAGCATATGTCGAATAGGACTCAATTCTGTTGCTTACAATAGTTTAAGTAATAAGGAATAAACATGGAGATGAAGAATTGGGTATATCCTAAGTTAAAATTTTTTGGGGTTACCATCTAAAACCTCTTTTAAAGAGTAAATAAAAAACCTTTTCATTGAAACATAACAACAAAATGACACTATATGTGTTGACCGTGTTGACCAGAGAAGACATAGCTTCTTTTATAGTTAGCACTTGATCTTCTCCATTGGGTTATAAGTTATCGTGATTACACGGACACACACAAATACATGAGTATTCATGAACAATTATATGTAAAATTCGATAATTACATTGATTACATATTTAATTCCATTTTAACTTGTAGTGTTTCACTCAAGATGCATAAAAATTCGCGAAAAATCGTTTCCTATCTAATATAAGGTAATTACGTGAATGTTACTTAATATAACCTCAATGAAACTTATTCTTTATGGCCAAGTTTTGGCCTGTCGTCAAATTTAATTGGTTGGTTTTGCAGTTGAAAAGAAAACTACATATTTTTCTGAATGTACAGCTTAGAAATGGATGATGGGAAATTTGTTTTTACGTGCAAATAAAAAAAATTATCTCTTTAGTAATCAAAATATGTGGTTCATTTAAAAAAATCCATGTATAGTTAATAAAATATTAATGACCTGTGTGTCTTCTATCCTGAATTGAATTAATTATTTCTTTGCCCTCATCCAATTCGAATGAGTAGAACCGTCTGGGTGAGCTATTGGGATTTTAATTTTACATCTTGAATAGTTAATTACCTGCATAGTTAAGTTTTTATTTGACAGTATATAAACTCCAATTCATCATTAATTCTTTGAAAAACCTTTGTCTGAGGATTGAAGGAGCTCTTTCATTTGCAAATCCCAAAAAAATGTGAAATATTGTATTGCTTAAGGGACCAATGAGCGAGGTTTTGCCCCATTATCAGATACGGACTGGGAAGTATTTCTGAACACGTAGCACAAGCTCATCATCCAATAATGTGATCTTTGGCACCTCTTTATAAATTGCCACTTTACATTTTAAGCAGTCTTGTGGGAAACTTTAAAGTTTAAGTCAGAGAAATAGAGCATTTATAATTTAGGAAAATATTTTTTTCATGAAATTTTATGAGGGAATGTGGCGCCCTTGGGAAGTTTATTTCCTCCTCCATCTAGGTTAAATATTGATGAAGACACTGTTTCAGAAAAAAAAGTTCTCATTTGTATTTTAACGATACGTATGCATCGTAAATTATTCGTGAATGAAATAGCATAGGGTTTAGAGTTTAGGAATAGTTTAGCATAGGCTTTAGTTTAGGAATAGAGTTAAAAATCATCTATTTTCCACTACTTAAAATAGTATCTTCCCAACTTTACATAAAGATTTTTAAAATTATCTCCTCGAATATCATCAGAGAAAATCAAGAGTGCCTTTAAACTCTGTGAGCCAAGAAACTTCTCTCAAGATTGGTTGCTGGAGAATATATTATATTCACGGGAAAATCGTTCAATGTGGTATATCTGAAGTTTCTAAGGAAAGACTTGGAGGGATTGATGCTAAAATTGTTTGAGTTTGTCTAAGTCATGCTTCAATAATCCGTGGAAATGCAGCGAGGCATGTGGATTGGAGGTTAAAACCCTTTGGAAAGGTGGTGCCAATATTGGTTTGTTTTCGTTGCAATGCAGACGTCATGAATTTTGATTACATAACTTGGAGAGAAGTTTCCAAAATTTCAAATTAATTCCTTTACGCCGAAAAGTTTGTTTTGCGAGGAAAACAACTTTTGGTGCCTGCAGAATCCAGGCAAATAATGAGGCAAGAAGGATAACTTGCTCCGGTCGTAATTCCTGCTATCTTTTGAAGTAATTTTCATCCTTATTTTTGTAAATGCGGTGACGCTTATTTTAAACCCCGTAATCAATCATTATTGAAATGAATAATAAGTGAAAATGAGACAAGTTAATTCATTGTAGGCTACTAATGAGGTAAATTAATTCCAGGCAGCGAGTGACTTTAGAAGTTGTTACCAATTGAAGTTTGAAGTTGCTACTGCAGATCGTTCACAAAGTCATTTGTTCTCTTCTTATGGTCTACAAGGTGTGTTAAAATAAAGACCAGACTGTTGAAACAGTAACTTCATACCAATGGGTGTATCATTTTGATGTTTGTCCCCTTTAAATTACTCCAATTCGCTGACCATATTTGGCTTCCTATGTTTCTTCCTCCCTCAAAGAAAAAGAATGCTGACCTTGAATGGAGTCCTGGATGTACTTTCTCTCGATGTTATCTATTCTGTCAATTCGACGTCCTTTCAAAGTCGATTTGAACGTTAAGTGCAGTAAAATGTCTCCCAAAGCCTTATCAGGGGAGTAGAATGGGTGAGGTTGCACCGTCGTCTTTTTTTCAGCAGAGGTGTGTTCCGATGCGTTGTCGTGGTGAAGCGTTCAGCTCAGGTTCCGCAAAAGATCAGGCCTCTTTCTCATCACTGCGTGTCTTAATCTCTTCAAAATTTCTGTTGATATTAATATCGAATGTTTTTCCCCGTGCCCTACCTCCAAACCCCGACTGTAATCCTATGATTGACTCGCACCAAATCACGCTCTGCGGTATCGTGAACGTCGTATGTTGACGTGGAAAGTGGGCCACTTCCAGAATCTTTATCAGTCTTAAGTTCGCCCAGTATTGAATGAACTGCAGCAGTCGATAGACAGTGACCGGCTAATTGATTCTTCCTCGAAGGGTAGTTTCTTTCCCCATCTCTGTGGCACTTCTCACTAGGTCGAAACAAAATTTAACGCGCACACGTTGCTCCTGGAAATGTTTGATTTCCACTTAGACAAAAATTGTACCATTGACCGCTGTAGACTCGGAAAAAAGGTGCTGTTACACGGAAACAGATGAACACAGTGCAACGCGCCTTGGGTTAGTGCGGTGCTAAGAATGTCATAAGTGGTGTAAGTTTGTTCATTCCATTCTGTCAAGTGGTTGGCGCATACTGCGCTCAGTCTGGTACAATTTTTTGAATACGCCTTGTCATCTAGAGAGTAAATTTGAACTCGAACTTGTATTCACCAATGGATGCGTTGTAGCAAACTAATTGTTGATTTCCGTCGAGTAAATTTTGTACATCTTACTGATGCAGTGCAATCAACAATACTTCTTGAATTAATGCTGAATAGAATAATCAATCGACTGAAGCTAACTATATGCTTATAAACCACCATTTATGATTCTAATGAAATCCTACTCGAGTTTTTCTTGGAATTAACTTGGCAGCATAAAAACTTCTTTCATCACTATTAAAAATGGTAGTTGACTACTCTTAATTCATAGTAATGAGTTAATTCTTACGTTTTGAGACTCCTGAAAGATATTTTTATTACAAAAACATATCAGGCGGTGGGAACTAGTACAATCTGGTTTCAATGTATGCCGGGATGGGAATAGTAACTTCAGTGAACAGTTGTCCGATCAACTGTAAGAAATCAGCCCAGGAGAGGAAACACACTTTATTCGGAGGTGAGGGAAGGTGGTGAGGAATGAGCAAATTTACTGTCATTTACACTTCGTGTCTAAAGAATAATTTTACTCTTGGTTACATAAAGCAATTTAGAGTAATTTTCTTTTGAAATATCTTTGCGTGTTCAATAACTTAAAAAATTAATAAAAAATATTTCCTCGTAGTAATACGCTATCATGATACGAATTTTTAATTTCAGATCCTTCATTGGAAGAAGGAAATACGACATGAATTGAAATAGTCGTGCCATAAAGCCTATAAATTAAGTTCTCTGGCGTACTTGCTTACCTTCTTTGTTTGCTGTGGAAAGTCTTTACTCGTAGAACCGATTGCTCATTGGGCCCTTATCTTGGTCGATTTCCGCATCTTCTTTCCTGACATAGATAAATGAGAGTGATGAATTTTCTTAAGTCTTGCTCCATTTAAACTGCGGAGATGTTGCGATTTCTCGTAACGTTTGATTTTAAGTCAGCTCTTTCGAAGTTTCTGCGGAATATTGCCCAAGCTATAAAGGGAACCTTAGTGGTTCGTTTAAAATTCAACATTCCTCCTAGATCTCAAGGTGATCAAAATTAGGTGTTATGATGGACCATTTTATGTCCGTCCAATTTCGTTTTTACGACCGTTCCATCGGGAGCAAGGGAGCGAGATAAGCTCTTAAAAAATAATTCGTACTCTTAATAGCGTCGAGCGGTTCCGAAATTTGGTCTATGAGGAATGAGGACGGGCGCTCATTGGAGGCTTTCACAGAGTAGATTTTTTAAAGGGATGGAAATGGTATATTTGGTAAGGAAGAAGAGGATAGAAGAGGGATTTGATGTAGTGGAAGAAGAGTATATACTTGTCAGTAGTTAAGGGTTATTTAGGAGGATACGAATGGTTGAATATTGTGCAGGGCTGGACGAGGGAGGAAAAATAAGGAATTTGAGCGGCCTAAGAGTGGGTGGTTTTTGAAGGTAGTGACGCGTCTTATCCGTTGGTACAGATAGATTGGGCACCTTCGGTTGACAGCGATGCCATGAAACCAAGTTTATCCAACTCTTCAATTCATATTTTTTATAACTCATAAATTTTAAGATATATCCAATCGGGGCTTAAGCCATGAAAGAGGAGGGTGGAAAACGTTAAGTAAGATCCGAGTGATTTCCGATCTGTCACCGAATTCAAGCATCGTTGGGCTTAGCTCAAATTTAAAGAGTAATCCTCGTATTGGTCGGAGTGCTGTTGCCTCTGACTACAAGTCGCAAACAGTATGATGGACCTTTTTCACTCTCTCACCTATTCTCGGACTTATATCCTAACGCCGAAAACAAGTCCAAAATTTATTTTATTAATTATTTTTCACATGAATCTATAAGGAAACATAAGGATCTTACTGATTATGTACATATTAAGAAAATGAAATGAATCGTCTCGAGCCATACTGCGAAGAATGAAAACTCGTTAGTAAATTTCCACAGTTTAGCTACTTTTAGTCCTCGCGCACATTCTTCTCATCTCAACATATCAGCAGTCCTAAATTTCCGTCGCTTACTAATTTACTATCGAGTTTTCATTCTTCCTCGTATGGATATTGAATATTTCTACAAAGTTACGCCTGAAACTCTTTCAACTGTCTCGAAGTTGTTAAGGTAGTCCGAGCGAGATATCATTTTACTTAGAAATCAATGAATTTGGTCTCGTTTTAAAGAAATACATCTAACCTATCCAATGACATAAAAAATTCTACCCATTATCTCATTACTTCCGGAGATATTTTTCAAAAAATACCAGCCCTTTTACATGGGAAATGGTTCGTGCATGCACTCCAGAGAGACATTATTTACAAAATGAGGTATTTCTAACACTTAGTTGTCGTAAGAAAACTAACAGTGTGTAGTTTGTATGTTTCCTCAACTATATTTGAAAATTATCATATTGTCACCGCAGTAGGTTCTTGGGTATTACAAAAATATTTCCGATTTGAAGGAGTTTCAAACGCACCGTGCGAAAAAAATGAGTCAAGTTAAAGACTTATTTATATATTTTCACTTATTAACTCATAATTTCTGTCATATAAAACTATATTATTGCACCATTAATAATGCAATATTTGATTGATTTGTCCTACAGCTGGTGAAATTAAAACGTATAATTCGAATATGGTCTCTATTATGACTAGGGAACTATCTCGCTCGGAGTACCTTATGGTATAAACCCGAATCAACAAAATATTTGGGGCGGACAGATGAAATGTGGTCCTAGAAATTTAAAAAAATGATTAAGATGTGCGCTCAATGACCCACGATTACCGATCCAGTCACCTTGAAGCGATGCTGAATTGACGGAGAACGCTGAATGGAAAATTTCGAATGATACTTCACGAGAAGAGCGGGAGGGAGGGAGGAAGGGCGGAGGAGGGACAGGTGGGTGGACGGGAGCAGACCTCGCTGAAGTCGATACCCTTATAATGGCCAAAACCCTTTGGCCAACGGAAGAGTGAAATTCGGGGACTGGTGCTTTCGTGGATGTTGGGGGTGGGAAGGGTAGGTGGGCGGGGTGGGGAGGAAGTGAAAGGGGCGGCGGCTTGGGTAACGAGAGGGCGATCCCGAAAAGGGTTTTTGGTTTAAAGGGTTTGTCTGAAAAACAAGGACGGCCCCTGAGGGTACGGGGCGAGATAGGAGGGGGAGACTTTGAAACAAAGGACGAAGCGGTGGGCGACGGAAATGTGGGACTGCTGATACGTGGAGATGAGAAGAATGTGCGCGAGGACAGAGGGCATCATGGGAAGCGAAAATGGATTGGAAGAGGCGGGCGGAATTGTTTAGAGTTTAATCCGTCACATTTCTGTCAGTCTGAGTCCATCTATCTACTTACGGCTATCTACTCGAGTTGTGTGAAATTCACAGTGGAATAGTCTTTCGCCTGGACTGGGAATTGTGTGATCACTAGCGGGTGACTCCGTTTAAGTTACTGCGCGGCTAGTTCCGTAGTTCTTTGAAAATATCTGCTCGATCTTGGGAAATGGAAGCGCGTCATAAAAGTAAAAGAATGCATATACTAAGGTACTTAGTTCAATTCCCACTCCCCTATGCTTTTCTTCTCGGCGCAATTTTCCATGCTTGCTTCATCGCCGTTATCGCCGTCAGAGGCTGACGACATCTTTGCGTTTTCTAACTTGACATAGTGATGGCAAATTTAGTCTCATGGGTAGTAGTTTCGTTGAAAATCTCATTTCCTTTGTGTTTTAATCCTTGATTGGCCATAATTTAACACATTTAGAACCAGAATAAACGAGCAACATTTATTGTTCTTAAGTTGTGCTTCGGTGGAAAGATACGCAAATCGCCTTTTAATATTGTTGCGTGAATTAGGACTCGTAGAAAGCGCACAGGTCTTAGCAATACCCAGGCTGGCCGAAGGGCCGTGATTTGCGATGCAGGTTATATTTTTCCTCATTACACTTTACTTATCAAAATTAATGGAGCGTGGTCACGTATGCCTAGGTTACTTGACTGAATGAATGAACGTGCAAAATCTTTTGTTAAACTTGGTAGGTTCCGGCGTGACTTCGTGGAAATTGATCGCCATTGGGTTCTTTGCATCAAAGTTTATGGTTCTTGAGTAGTGCTTCGTTAGAATTAAAGATACGGAAAAATAAGGTAAGCAAATAAATATAAATGCAACGTTTGCAGTTTATTCGGAGGAAACGAAATGTATGGAAATATAATTGAGAAGGGTGACAATTCAAGTAAACAACTTGTACTTGTGATTAACTCTATGAAATTGTGGCATTGATTTTTAGGAAATCTGTTTATATTAACAGGAGAGACGTGTCTTCTAGTGTGTGTGTATGTATGTATGGCCTTCGCGTTATGATTTATGCGTAATGTGAGAAAAAAACATGATAACTTTATCTTAATAAACTCATTTATTTATAGAAGAAAACTCTTTGAAATAAAACGATAATAGAAATTTTCACATAAAAAACAGGTGAAAAACTTTGGTTTGCGTGTGAGAACATAAACAATGTCAATAAATAATAGAAAATTTATGGTTTGGTGATTCAAAAACTGCAATATGACCGTTTCAAATTTAGTTGACTGTTTGAGCTTTATGGAGATTTCGTTTTCTGTGTGAATCTCTATAAGGCCGGAGATGCCTCGTTACCTTTAGCAGCAGAAAAATTCACTTACTACAATTGACGTACACTTTTTGCTCATATGAGAGTTCTCCAATGTGTAAATATCATTCCCTCAAGTGACTTAATAAAAATTCGCGCGCTGTTGAAAATAATTGCCTATGATGCGCATTATTTTGGTAATTTCCTTCTCCAATAGGCCCATTCTGTCAACTGAATGTGGAACGCTCTTGCAGTGTGTAGAGCATATCTAGGAATGAGTATTTGTCAAGGGAAGCAAAAATCACTGTACACAAAATTGCTCAACCCTCGGCGTTAAGTTATGGCAACAAAACATGGATACATCAGAATAAGCACGAGGGTAGGCTACATTCTAAGGGAATCTGGTATCAGAGAAGTGTTTGCGGGAAAATTAGGACGTAGACGGACAGAAAAGAATGAACGATGAAAGAATGTGGTTTGGCTGCTGTAGTAATGGAAATATATGAAAGGAGTGAGTGTACCTTGCGAGCCGCCGTGTGGGCTAAGGGATAAGTTTCTGGGAGGAGAAATGTAGACGTGTATAATGGGAGTGTATTTTGTGGATCTCATTTTTTATTGTGGTCATTTATTGTTCGTGGAACGAACGATTTTTTGTACCCATCTGTTCGGCAATGTATCTCTCTTATTTTATCGCTTCTATCAGGCCTAAAGATGCAGTGTGGTGTCATGATAATATCCACTGTGTCGCTCTGAAGCACACCAGTTCTGAAGGCTTATAACAGCAGAGCGATTGTTTTGAGAGGAAGAGATAGACCGCGATAATATTGGGTGAATGTAGTTGAAGTAGAGCTCTTTTAGAGTAGGGATATTAGGAGTGTTAAAAAGAGGAGGGCATGTGTGAAATAATGTATGAGTGCAAGGAAAGAAAACATTGTTTGTAATGGTATTATGGAGGAAATTATAAGGGAGTTAATGTCTCTAGGGATAACGGCAGTAGGGGATTGGGTTGGTGTGGTGGCTAGAGTACTGGCTAACCATACGGGCGGCCAGAGTTGAAATCCCTGCAGAGGAAGATGTTTTTCAGAGGAAACCCGATCCCTAATTGAATGTCTTGTGGAGGGCACTTCACATACAGTACTCCATCTGTCTGATGAGGCGTTAAACAGTGGTCCCCTTGGCGCCTTTCGTTAAGAGCATTCTAATGCCGACGCCGGGTTTCCCTTCCTCCCTTACCTATTCCCTTAGGTGCATATGACCTTAGCCATCGGTCACCTCCCCAAATATCTAATCCAATCCGATAACGGCAGTAATTAAAGCTTTGACTTAGCCAACCCCGAAAGTCGTATGCGTGGGCATGCGAACCCGTGATGGGTATGTATGGGTGTTGTAGAAGAAAATATAAGATTTGAATGAAGGGTTTATCGGGGAAGACAATGGAGTAGAGAGTACGGCAAAGCCAAACTTCACATAGGTGACTGCTTTTGGCGATGGCGGTGTTCGGGCAAAGCAAAGCGTCGAGGTGAATTGGAAAAGGGGAGAGAGAGATAGACGGCGGAAGATTGGGGGATGGATGCGAAGTAGGAAGACGGGCAATCCTGTGCGGGAACCGAAATTTTGATAGACCAAATTATGAATGCCCTCTCTCATGGAGACGGAAAAACAATGCGGGCAGGGATGCATTAGGGAACGAAATGGGTTGCGGGAGATGAGGACGCTCTCATAAAGATAATGGGTTTCCGAAAGAGAAAACCTTTTAAAGGGGAAAAGACTTTTGCTTTAATCTTGGAAAGATACGAGCGAAGCTACAAAAAGATGACTGAAAGTGAATGGAAATCAGTTTGTTGGGAGTAAACGGGATGAAGATGGAAGGGGAAAACGCGTGAATCTGCCATAAGTAGGTATTGTAATGCCTCATGATTTGTGATCGATGAGATTTTTCGATAATTCGAAGTGCATTTCTTCACCTCTCAGCGTTTGACATTTCTGCTTGTGCAATACTTCGATGAATACGGCAGAGATTTGAGGGAAAAACGAGTGCTTCTGCCGTACGTAGGCCTTGCAATCCCTCATGATTTGTGGTCAATGATACTTTCCAATAATTTGATATATATTTTTTTAACTCTCAGAGTTTCAGACCTATGCTTGAACAAACATTCGATGAATTTTTCTGCAATTATCTTCATTGCAGGGCGCAACCGATTTATGCTAGAACTGTATCAAATTTTACAAAAATGTATGTAAAATAAAAATCTTTTTATGTCAGATAAAATTATACAATAAAACAATTCTCTGACTATAGAGCAATTATTGTTCGGAAAGAGAGAATAATATCGTATGATTTGATTGCGCGGTGATTTTTATTTTTTTTGTCATTTTATACGCGTTTGGGCGTGTCTGCTTCATCCATTTGCATCAGTCATAATACGTTAGCTCCGGTTACGTCAACACGTATGTTTGCAGAAAAGTTTAAGCGGAAAATACATAGGCTCTAATAAGTACATTATTTTAATAAGGAATATACTGTTTTGAAATAGTTTGGCCAGAAAAACAATTTTTTAATGTTCCCAAACTCTTGAGGGATGATTATTGTGCATTGTGGCGTCCGTCAAACAGTTGGATACTTGAAGTAATTTTGATTTAATTTAGTTTGTTGCGGAGGAGCTATTTTTATTGAAGTATTGAAAAGCAGGATTCTCAGTAAAGGACAGCCTTACACCCAAGGATGCCGAAACCATTATGATTCCGGAAATTAAACACGGGTCTACGGAGTGAAAGGACATGAAATACAATGAGCTGTAAGATTATTCAAAAACGGAAATTATCTCCAGTTTCTCAAAGGATATTGCGCATTCCATCAAAGGAGAAAATAATGTGAAAAATCCCATCAACTGCTTTCTTGGCGTGGATTTCAATAGGCCCTTAAAGAAATTCAGTTGTTCTGAGAATGCTTGAACGTTCTCTTCCAGGACTTCTAAGTGAACCATTGATGCTTTGATAAGCAAGCGATACAAAAATATCGTTTTCAGTGCCAATGATTTTTTCACAGTTCATCCTTCGCTTCTCAATTGGAGTTGTAATGACTTAGGTAATCTGACAGGAAGATTATTAAAGGCGCTGCTCAACCTAGGGTTGTAACTTAGCTTGCGTAATGTTAACTTAAGGGCGTAGTTGTGATAGGTTTTTCAGGCGCGCTTTGTCGGTCATTTGTTGAATGCTTGTTTGCATAATGGGTGGATAATATGAAAGAAAAAGCAAATCATATTCAATAAACCTGGTAACAGAGCAACTACTTCGAAAAGCTGTTGATATAAATAATCAGTAAAGTGATCCTCAAGTCTTCTAATAAGAACGTATGGCGCCCAGTGTTTCAAATAACTGACCTCAACTTCTTGGACTCTCCTTAATCCTAGTTAGCCGGATGTTTTCAGTGGATTAGGTTGGTGTGACACCTTGAAATGTTTGCAAGCCCTGATGTATATATTGAAAGTGGCGGGTAAATTCCTAAAGAATCCCCAACCCAGTATGGGTGCCATTGTGGAGGGCTCTCAGGGTGGTAAACTTTGTTTGTCTAATAGGAGGTAAACCTATGGCTCCATTGTCCCCTTATACCCATCATTGGTCGTTCTATCGTAAGGGTGGCTGATGAAATGTTACAAATAACTTCTGTAGTAGGTCTATTTCCTAGGTAACTTATCTTTCTACCGCAGCTGCATAGGGTTTCCTTCATCCTTAGGTTGAGTCTATATGGTATATAATACCTTACATATAGGAGATATAATGAGCGCGATAATTCTTCGGGGGAAAAATCATCCACCTTGACCGGGACAGAACCTGGATCTCTCGATATCGCTCCTTGTGCTTGAGCCAGAAACGAAGCGTCCTTCTCTCATGTGGAATTTTGCGAGCTTTAAAGAAGACGATTGTGCTCGACTGCTGGGCATGTATTGTTGCTAAATAGCCGAAGCTTACGAACAGATTCACCTTTCATGGGGTTGAAGCCAACCTTGAACACTAAGGTTTTCTACTTAGTTCAATTTTTGACGTTATTGGTTACTATTCATGGGATCATATATTACAGCTTCACTTAGAAGTATGTATGTGATACTACCACAGAGCGTTTCGGTGGAGGCGGATGTTTTTTTCTCCGCAGAATTATTGAACCTATTTACACTCGCTAATGGCCCCGTAAAAGGTAATCCCGTGGCTAAATCGCAGTGACCTCAAAAATTGTCTGAGAAACCACATCTGAGATGTTCAGGAGACAGGGGGATTTTACATTGTTACCGTAAGTCTTTATTTTTTGGGTGTTATCCTCTACTTAGTGGAATGCTTTGTTCAAGCCGTTGAAGTATATAAATTTATGCTGATTATAAATTAATATGTTTTCACGAATTTTTGATATCCTATTGGTTAAACATATAGGTCCTTGGTTATTACTATTCGATTTCTGGGCTCAATATGGGAAAGTAGTATGATGAGTTCTTTGGTGATCCCCTTGGCCTTTCCAATCGACAGACTAGTGGCTGAGAATGCAAATAGGCCGAGGAGCACCGTGGGTGCGTAGCAAACACTTCGACCAACGGCCCCTGGCTCAATCCTTCGCTTACCAACCAATTCACCGAGCGCTAATGACCAGCGTAATCGGTCTTCTCCAATTTTATCAAATACTTAAACCTCTATGACTGCAATCGTTTTTCGTTTTAACGGGTAGCGCCATTGTGGGAAATTTCGGAGCTTAAGAAGTGCATTCACAGTTATATTAAACCATACCTAAGGTGGGTGCTGTTAAATCTGGATTTACATTGGAGTTTTAACAATAGCCAGGTTAGATGCAGTTGCTTTATCCGGAACTAAATCATGTTAATAATATGTATTAATGTCTTTCATTTCTCTGCATTGGTGATGTAATTACATACCGCAAAAAAAGAAATCCGACACTCCAGGAGAAAAATATTCTGAAAATGAGATTGCTATTCCTTGATAATGAATGTCTTTGACAGTTTATGCTCTAAGGTTTAAAACTTTAATTAGCTACATTATGGTTAATAAATACTATGTCCTGACATGTAATACATAAGATAGAATGATGCACTAAGGAAATGTAAACAATTATAGGGAAGAAATTAGGCAAAAGAAATCGAATAAAAATACTTTGGCTATTTCTATTGACTTTTAACAGTCTTACGCGTGGCGAATCCTAAAACCAATCTTATGGAACCAATTGAATTCTTACTAATACCAGGGATATGCTAAATCTCTTTGAGGTAGTCCGAGCGAAATATCACTTTACTTAGAAATCAATGAATTTGGCCTCATTTTGAAGAAAAATATCTCACCTATACTACGACACCAAAATTCTACCCCTTACCACATTACTTTCGGAGATATTTGCCAAAAAATACCAACCCTTTTACATGGGAAATGGTGCGTGCATGCACTCCAGAGAGACATTATTTACAAAATGAGGTATTTCTAACACTTAGATGTCGTAAAAAACTAACAATGTGTAGTTTGTATGTTTTGTCAACTATATTTGAAAATTAATCGTATTGTCACCGCAGTAAATTCTTCGGTTTTACAAAACACCTTCCGTTTTGATTGAGTTTCAAACGTACCGCGCGAAAAAAATCAGTACAACAGTAGTAATTACTGACAATTTCTGACGTATAAAACTATATTAATGCACCATTAATAATGCAATATTTGATTGGTGTGTCCTACAGCTGGTGAAATTAAACCGTATAATTCGAATATGGTCTCTATTATGATTAGGGAACTATCTCGCTCGGACTGCCTTAATTTGAGTTTGATGTGAAAATTATGAGTACGACCGTGCGACAATCTACTCTTTTCGACGTTCAAGAAACCCCCCCCCCCCCCTGACCTTTTGAATCGACAGGCGCGGGCGGCGGCGGCGGAATGCACATTGGCCGAGGAGAGCTGTGGGCGCCAACCGTTCGACCGGCGGCCCTCGGAATGAGAACTGGGACAGGTGCGTTAAATAATGCACCAGGTACATACACACTCCCAGCTCCTCCCATATAAACACACACTGACAGGGAAGTCCGAAAGCAAAAGCGATTTCCGCTCCATCGCCAAGGTCGGAGAACGTTACCAAATGCCACCTCGGTCTTGTGGGAAAGAAGGGAAAAGAAATTAATGCATATTTGATGTGGGCCGAAAGGGGGGAGGGTAAGAAGCAGTGGTAGGGAAGCCTCATGAAGTTGCCCATTCGAATGAATTCATTCGCGGAAGGCGACTGTGGGGACATTTGACATTGAGCATTTACATACAACCTAGTGAGCAACCAAGAGGACGTGTGGTAGGAGAGGGGGTTTGGCACTAGCCATGAAGAGAAAGGATATTGGTGAAAGGAATGGTTAGTACGTTAATGTTAAAATAATGGTCCGTTGTCGTAGAAGTCATGTTTCTATACTGTCTGGTTGCCTTCTTCATTAGTGCTTTAGGGAAAAAATCTTAAACGTGTTTGTCCAGAGGTGGATTCTGTTTACTTTTTTGTCTCTTATGTGTAGTGAAGGGGGTTAAATAAATCCGCCCTGTTGTAATAAACTCTACTATTTTTTAGACTGATGCTCAAATTTCTTTGTGAGACATGCGGAAGATTGACATCATTCAGATTATGAATATGCACGTACTAGGCAATGTGTACTATTTATGCAAATTTTATACCAAAACTGAGCTACATTGTCCATTTAAATATAAACTTTTAGATACGAGTCGGCTATTGCTCTAAGTATGTTCTGTAAAACGATTTACCCTAGGGAAGAATCATTTCTTTATCGTATTTATCAAAGTTTCTTTTGATTTGACTCGGCCAAACTTACTAGCTCGATATTTCTGTGAAACCTGTCTTTAGAGGACTCTCTTGAACCATGATTTTTTTCCGACAATGGCAGTTTTGAATAAAAAATAATTGGAATATTCACATCTTAACTTAAATTATTCAGCGTTCCAGTAATGTTTCAGAAATACAAGCTGGCTGATGCTAAGAGAGGCATGCGTTCGTCGGAAATTACTTAACACGTTGAGTAAAGATGAAAGCCTCAAGTTTCAGAGTAAATAATCTCAAATTCTTGGCGTAAAATATAAATGAAGGTAGAACAAGGATTTTGCCTAGAATTTTTGCTAGTCATCTGGCTACTTATAATTATGCCCTCATCGCAGCGTACGTTAAGCCTTATGTAGACAAATGTATATTGAACGATCATGGTATTATCTTGAATTTGGAAGAAATAGGGATATATCTTGTCGACCTCCACTTAATGTCACGTTCCTATCAAGGAAGTTCATCTTAAAATTTATCAAAATTTGTACATCTTTAACACTATTTTTTTGCTATTTTCAATTTAAAAATCTAATTGGAATTGATATTTTTAAAACTATCTCATGAAAGTATTCACGTTCCCTGGAGACATTTACATTTTAATAGGATTTTTGTAAACATGCTACAGGTATTTTCTCCTTTAATCATTTCTGTAATATTTACATATAATTCATGATAATATTTTTGAGCTCTCATCTGTAATTTTTACTTTGAGATATTCACAAACAAAACTTACAACTTTTTTGAGACTTTAAGATATAATAACTATTTTTCCATGGTCTACTCATCACCTTGACTGCTTTTACGGTTTATTTCATTGTATACTCAGATTTTTAGAAATGAAACGTGGCCTTAGTAGTTTCGGGTCACTTTAAAACGGGAAAAAAACTATTTACAATTTTCACACGCTGACCCACAATTACCGCTCCATCCACCCTAGGTTACGTTATATTCTCACGTTCGATCCGAGCTGGCCATGATGATTTGTGAGTGAGAAATGATTGAGTCAAAGGGGTATAGGGGTCGTGTTTGAGGGTGGCATGAGATCTTCTGTGAAGGACTTGACGGCCCAGCAACGGGACGGCGGCAACAGGAGGGGTGGGGGGGAGGGGGTGAGACGGCCATTCCTGATGGAATAAGGGGAAGAGGAGTTGCTGTTCCTCTTCACTCTCTGTTTTCCTTTTTCATTCGGAATGACGAGAGCGGACGTTCTTTCAAACTCCAGCGGGGGCGGGAGTGAGGAGCATGCATGAATGAGTAATTGGCTCTCCCGGGAGCCTCTTCCATTAATGAAGTGCCATATCTACCGCTGCCATATATCTCCTTCTCGCATATGAAATGTCCATGTGTATACCCGTACTCGCAATTTAGTGTAATGTAACGTAAAACTATCTGAGCATGCACGCACCTATTCATGTTAGATAGATCAGGATAGTTTAAAAAAACAGGATAATTAATTTGGGAGTTTGCAGTTTTCGATTACCTTTAATTCGCTCTGTTGTTTTTAGCGTTGAATATAAAAAGGAAAACTAGGGATGTTTTAGAATAGGAAACGCCCGTCATGAATAGAATGTACCATCTTTCGTAGATGTATATAGCTGGCACTGTGCGTTTCAGCTTACTGTCACATAATCACGTGCAATGTTTAAATTAGTAGTTTTATAAACCTACACTGAGGCTGGAGAAAAGGTTCGGTATTTAAGCAGGAAGGTGAAATGGAAGGAAAGCGTGGATATTAAGTTTTTGATTGGAAAAGGAAGGTTCCTTAAGGTGATATTCAATTTGGCATGAGTCGGATAGTTCTTAAAAATTAAGAAACTAAACTAGAGTTGATAACACTTTGCCTGTGTCGCAACAAGGATTCTGAGATGATAAATTTCAAATTCGGGTGAGGTTAGCACAAAGTATGAGAATCGATTTGTAAGAAATCTGAAACTGAATATAACTGAAAATCTAGCTCAAATAGGTCTCTTGACTCTGTTTTTATGCCTACTAGGTCTTGTTCTCATTACTAACAAATGATTCAAAACGTTTTTTGCATACTAAAACAAAGTTACTACATACAGTTTTCGTAGCCGCTTTTTGCACCTCTATACGCCCCCTGCCACCTCTAGTTGTTGTGGCTCGCTAGTTGAAATGATGGTGTAGATGAAAAGCTCTATCATGGGTGGATTCAAGGGAGGAATAAGTTCATATGTACTTATCAATGTCTTCCAAGCCACCTCCAAAATTTTCGTTACTCTGAGATACCACACGAGGCATGCATTACTCGTCCCAAACCTTGTCGAGCCTCGCACGCACTCTTCACCGCTGAACCCTGTCCTTCTCCTGTGAGGTTTTTGGCTCTCCCCTCCGTCTTATTTATTTGACCATTTGGCCGAAGGGATTGTTCTTCCTCCACCGTTACTGATTACGGAAAAGGACGCCTCGGTAGCTTGCTCAGCGAAAACATTCGGCGAGATATCGAGGGATGAAGTTTCGTGTCCCAGTCATAGTAAACGATTCATCTACAGCGGAATTATGCTCTATTGTGCTCTTGCCGGTGACACAGGAAAGGTAATACTGCGGCTATTATATTTCCTCAAAATGCTTACTCACAACGCAGGAGTTGATAACTATTTGTATTAATTATACTACTACTGCTCATTCATGGAATTGAAAGTACTAATTCTTTGAGGAAATCAAATCATGCAGGACAGTTAACGAGGGGTGTGGTGTCATAAATGACGATAAGTTATTAAACACTAATATGTACTGAGCCCACTCCACGTTCTAAGAGAGGGATATTATGGAAGGGAAAAATTGGAACTCTCATGGTCCCTTTTTGTCCCAGGAAAAATGAAATTTTAAAACTTTTGGTTCTGCAATTTATTTATTTTTATGCTTGTGATAGTTTCTACCGTAAGTCGTTGGCTCAACCCACATATGTTAAATGCTATCTGAAAAATAGTGTGCTTTCAACGTTAACTATCCAATCTATTTTTTCCTCCTAGAGACATTTCCGCATAATTTATTTGACTATTCAGAAAAATGGAAAGCGTCCGACAGACACTTGTTAAAAGCAGTATTGACACTTTTACGAAAGAGTATAGTGCCAGAAAATATAATAAACCCGATAAAAGCAATATGCACACCCAAATAAGTGATGACCCGAGCAAATGGAAAATATTTAGGACTTATTGAGGTAGATACCGGGATAAGACGAGGAGGCTCGGTAAGTGTACTACTATTTAATGTAGTGATGGGTGAGATAATCAGAGAGGTTGAAACTGAAAGAGGGTACAGGATGCAAGATCCAGAGGTCAACGTCGTATGCAATGATCGCTTATTGATCGTGGAAAGAAAGAACTCTTGTAATTATCTATTCGGCAGTGCATATCTCTTATTATATTGCTTTGTCGGCCCTAGCAATGTAATATTGCGTCAAAATGATATTCTCTTCGTCGCTTTGAAAAAACACCTGTTCTAAATTTCTCAAGCAAAATAAGTCTAGCGCGCTGCCTCCGAGTCTCTAGCGGCTCCCAACCTAATTCATCTAAAAGCTGGGAAACTCTATGTTCGCTCGTAGCAAATTTTAACGAAGCGTGTAACTTTCCTTTGTATTTTCTGTAGTTATTTGGAATAAATATTACTGTATGGGGTCCCAAAACTCGCGGCGAAGTCAAAGTGTGGGCCTAACCAGAGTAATGTAGCACCTCTCTTATACTTTTCCACCCGAGGACCTTCCTATTATACATTTGATAAATTCTAGTTTCTTTAATGCTGTGCCGCATATGTTTTGTATGTGTGTTCCCCACGATATAACAGAAGTTAAGGTTGATTCCAAGATATTTTACTGTAACTGAATACATAATACTTACTCCACCCACAATGCACAATGCACTACAATCAGTTATTTTACTATTTTATGAATAGGTCAATTAAAAACCTAAAACCTTTGGAAACATGCTCATGGTGACACGCAACGTAGCTTGTAGACGTGTATGATAGCATCGTCTTCTTTCTTTTGCCAAGGAACTGAGCAGAAGTGCACACACTAGTTAATGAATCACTTATTGATGTGGAGGGCGAAAATTGCCGCGCGTCTTAATTTATGAATCGTCCGTCGTCTGTCCGCTTCATAGACTCAATCGAAGGGCTTCATCGACCTTTGCCACCTCACTCTCTCATGCTTACTTTTTTCCTTCCATTTCCTTGGGACCCCTCTCATGATAATCGTAAGAAAGCCTTAGAGGGCGCCGTGCGTCCATTCTTGTCACGCGGGGCAGGTCTCGGCAAACTGTTAAATCGCGCCGACCCATATGCAGCACCTGTCACCGTGCTCCTCTACATTATCGGAGTATGTGCATCGGAGTGGTCGCGAGATTTTTATCGTTATTGTTTCAGTCTGCGGTCGATATTCCAGTTTTGACCCATACGGTGCATTGTTTTATTTTTTGGCGGTTTTTATTTTTTTATTAGGTTTCAAATTTGTGGCGGGTGGAATAAAATTATTGTAATTTTTATATTACGCATTTGCATCTTTTTCAGAGAACAGTGTCCTATTATTAAATTGTGAAAACATTATTCTACATTTTTGGTTTAATTTTTTTCCATTTTTTAAATCATTTTATTATAATATATATATTATATATATATAATATTTTATACATATATATTTATAAACATATATATATATATATATATATATATATATATATATATATATATATATATATATATATATATTATTTGTATAAATGGGATAAATATGACCATCAGGGTGAGTCAAAATTTCAAAGCGTCGAAAAACGGTTACGAAGCTTTAGCTAATTTCTTTTGATGCGAAAATAGCGTATTTGAAATTTTAAGCCTATCAATCCCCGGCAACCCCTGCCAAAGGGATGATATACTTTCAATTTGTAAGGGTGAGAACCTTTTTTTTTTTATTAGGAATCCGAATGGTAAATGTCAATATATATTCTCTTCAACAGGTATATGCCTCCATGATGGGCATTTTTAAGACTAAAACATTAATAAATTCCGTTTATATTACTTCAATAATGGTTTTAAAAACATTGGTTGGCCCCTGGTGGATAAGCATCACACATTGCATGTTTAGATGCTCTAGAGGCTATTCCCTAAATAACTCATTATCCTTCGGGTTTTCCCTCTTCTCAATTAAAATTTAAACTTTATGCAATCGAATGCTGTAGTTACCAGCATAGCCTACTTTTTTTTTATTCACCCCCAGTATTTAAGTATGACCATAATATTGAAATGACGGTAAGTCAAAAAGTTTTCGATGCACTAAAATTTTTGTCCTCTCCAACATGACGGTTACTCTACCAAACGATATTTCTCTATAAAACGCTCTGAATTACCACAAATTCTGTATATATGTGAGTATAATGCAATTGGTGGTTCTTCTATTTAGTAGGAATAATTTTTGACCAGTCGTTTCAGTTTCATTTCGTAACAATGTCAACCTCTTTACTTCGTCGCAAGCCGCAGATCTTTCCGCTCTCTTGCGCTGTCTCTCTTAGAGACCCTGGGTTGCCTTGACTTAAGATCTCATTCATCATGATCATCAGCTGGTATTCTGCCTGCTGGCAGGTCCCATACACCACTGCTGTCTCCATCCGCTTCTGTCCCGAACCTTCTCTTTAGTCACATTGTAGTTTGGATTTAATTCTTCTTCTTCCCCTCTTTCTCTCTCCCTCAACTGAACCTTCTAATACCACTGTTAACATGTTTTTCCCTCTAATCACATGACCCAACCTGTTACCTTTCCTTTTTCTTATTTCCTTTATGAGCGATCTTGCTTTCTTCACTTTCTTCACTTCACTTGCTTTCTTTAAGACCTCATTTCTCACCTTATCCACCCATCTTACTTTTTATATCTTTCTCCACACCCTTATTCCAAAAGCCTCTATTCTATTTCTTCCACTTTTCCCTAATGTCTATGCTTCACATCCATACATGAAAATGCTCCATGTGTGACACTTAGCAACAATCGTAACCTTCACCAGAATCTCATTTGATATTGCATTAATTATTTGTTCTTTTATCATTGGGATTAAAGACGAACATGTCTACTGGAAGGAAAACTAATATTTGGCTGATATTTTTTATAAGATAATGAAGAGAGGTACATTCTTCACAAGAGGTCAAATTCTTCATCGGCAACTGCGCCGCTTTCGGCAAGTATGTAGGATAGTGTGCTTTTTGTGGAACGTGAGAAATCAAGGGAACGCAACCTTTTTCGGCCGAGGTTCAAAGAAATTTTAAAAAGATTTGGTGATTCCCACACAAGAATTTGGAATTGATTCATCAGTGGCCCTAGCTGTGTCATCAATGGCGAAAGCTGAAGGAATTAGTTGAAATGTGAAAACTAAATGATCACTTTCCATGTCTTCGAATGCAGAATATTTGTATTAAATATGTTGATATCCCTGATGTTTTCCTTGAAGTTATCGTTATAATTCGTATTTACCCTAATCTTGGCTGCAAAATATTAAAAATTTTAGTTTGTTCTCTAAGTCCCTGTGTGTCTATAAAGTGATCTATAAACGCTATATTGCTGACTGGTGGTAATTGCAAAAGTTGCATCCAGATAACAACGAATCTACGGCGAAATCTTTATATTGTCTTTCTTGTACGCTCTTTTTGGTAAATATTTTTTGTCAGAAAAATTTAATGAATAATTTTTATATTCAGTTAATATATTATATTGAAATGAATTTAGTGTTAATATTTATTAATTATGTGGAAAATCCTAAGGATTATGAGTAATTTAAGGAATAGTCATGTAAGTTAAAGCACGCGGCAGTGATCAATGTGTGTTGCCTATCCACCAGCCCAATGGCAGCCTAATGTTTTAAAACCATTATTTGGGTAAGATGAACGGCAATATATTAATGTTTTAGTCTCGCCTAACGTCCATAAGGGAAGCATGCACCTATCACAGAGAATGTGTGTTGAAATTTACCATTTTTATCGGATTAGAAAGAAACAATAATTCACACTCTAAAAAGTTTAGTTTGGCATTCCTGTGGTACGGGTTGTCTGGGTTTGATCCGCCCCAAATTTTGCATGCATAAAAAAGAAAATAGTTAAGCTTTGAGAACCATTAAATTCAAAATATATTAAAAATTTGGAAATTTTTGCTCATTAAACAAAAAATAATACTTATACTAAATAAAATTTCAATTAGGTCGTATTGGGTAGATATCCGGTGCGTTATTGGAATTGTGTACATAAAATATCTTCCGTCGATGGATATCCACGATCTGTTCACATGATTCTACGTGACATTTCTGAGACATAAAATCGGCCGTGTTTGGCCGAAAAAAGGTTGGGAAGTTACGCGTGAGCGTCTGAGTCACGTGGAGTGACGTCTGTTCACACTAGAGCCTATTGGCTATTTTCATTCCCCTTAGACCACGACTGTGTCTTTATTGATCCATTGCTCTGTACCCATTTTTGTCTAGATTCATTGGATACCAGATATGGATTATGATATTTTCTGTGATAAAATAAGATGCGATGTTTTTATTTAGATGCCATCATGACGAAAGAAATAGTACTCAAGAGGCAGTTTGATTTTCCAGAAAATTTTATTTCTGTCTTTTTGTAGTGTTTCCTTTCGGATGACTTTCTACGGAAAAATTCGCTCACTCGCGATGTTTTTTATTTTTGCATTATGTTGAATTACATATATAGATCACGCAGACATTTGTAGCCTGCACTTGCGTAGAATATGTCGTCAGGGAGTAGATCACGTGGGGAAATGGGTAATTATTGACCCAGAGACAATGTTGTGGAAAAAGATACTCTTGTAGTATAATGGTTCTTCTGCCTGCTCCCTTACGCTTGCTCCGTTGCCTATGTAATTCTCTCTGGCGGGTTCCAGCAATTTCTACAATATTTTTCGAGCTAATATATGTTGCCTCTCGGAACCGTGTGATAGACTTCGCAAAACAACTGCGGATAATCTCGAATAGCTTGGTAACATCAAAATGCCATGTGTCTTTGGGTTACATCCTTGTACAAATGAAACTGAAATAGAAATTTGTTAATGATTATTAAAAGAGAGCGGCAAATTGATGGTCAACTGGTATCGAAATGTTGCTGAAAATACGATTTTATAATCTTAGCTCCCATTTAAAGCCTGTCTTGTCCCGCTTTAGGTTTTTTTTTAAATGCCTCCCTCCTCATTTTACTCAGAGAGAGAATAAGTCAACTTAGCTTCTCCTATGCTTCATTCTTCGCGTCATTCCTGCAACATTTCTGACCACATAATCCTTAGCTCCTGGCCGACGAGAGAACTGTATTCCTCTGTGATGTGAAGTTTTCTGCTGTTTAACAGGCAAAGAGAAATTCATGGGCTGACTCGTTCATAGCCGCCGAAACTTTATCATTTACATATATATCGCGTTGTATGCGCACATGCACCCCGTAACTGGGTATTCGTGATCCTGCACTCGGATATACGTGGCTGGAATGATTTATTTCACTGCATCCCAGCTTATTCATGCACCTGAATGTAATTTTGATATCAGTTGCCTACGGCGTTTGTATTGATTTTTCCTATGGAATTGGATTTTGTTACGAGTGCTCCGTTGACCATGGTCGTGTTCTACCTACCGGGAAAAGTCAGAGCCGGCAAAAAAAACCGTGCATGACCCGGAAAAGACTCGAGCTCGTCCCGTTCGATGATATATTTATTTAGGGTATTGCTTATTGGGTTGACCCGTTTGGCATTTGCTTGTCAAGTGACGTGGAGCTATTTGAAGCTTATATGATAGGAATGGAATGTCAGCATGTCTTACCTCCTGGGATAATTTGATGAATTCAAAATTTAATTGATACTCATAAGGATTTTCTAGGTTTGTCTGACGATACGAAGTGACTCTTGAAGTTATTCCTTATTATTATTTATTCTATATTAAATCTTGTAAGCTTCTTCCTTTGAGGAAAAAGTCTTGACATTTTCCGTTCAGTGAAGTGGAGTGTTTCAACAAGGGCCTACTTTGTTGATTAGTTTTGAAAGTTTTCTTCGAATGCTCCTTTATTGGGTTTATTTTTTGGTGTGTGTATTGATTTCATGCCTGCAAAAAAATCAACTCTAATACATTGAAGGTATATGACAATTTATCTCCGCAGAGGTAATGTGAAGGTTTATGATGAAATGGTACGTGAGACATACCATTTCTCTTTGGTCAGGCCTCATGTCAAAATCGCAAAAATCACTTCAAATGTAAAATCAATAGATATCGTACCTTGACTGATAAAAATGTATTGGCAAAAGTAAACGTGCGTGTTGTCGAAAACTGCCATGAGCAAAGAGAGACACTGGCGGCTACTGGAAGTACTATATTGGGAACAGTTAGGCGTTCGATGGTTTTCGGTTGACGTGACGAATATGATTCAAGTTTCTAGCTCTATCCTACCTCTAAAAAAATGGACATATGTGACAACTGAAGAGAGATTGACCGCAGCATCAACATATGTAATTACATTATTAAAATTAAAATGAATTGATATAATTTTCATGGATGAAAAAATGTTACTATTAATTATTAAATTATTAATTATTAAAATTAATTATCAAATTAATAAAAAAATATTAAAATCACAAAAGGTAAAGGTATCAAGTCAAGCTGAAAATAAAATCAAACAAGGCCTTGTAGTCGGATCCATTTTTTTAAATTTGATGGAATGAATTTAAAAAATGTAGGTATTTGGAACTAATATACCTATAAAGTAGTAGGAATTATATTTCCCGCGGATATCATAAAAGTTTACTCACAAAATAACTATTAAATGGAAAAGCCTCAATCGGATTCACCGATACATGTATCAATTAATGTAACGTGTAGATTTTCTTCATTAACCACTACAGGATTCAACCATCAACAGAAGACCATCGTTTATATTGTTTATTTGGTAGTATTCGCAGGCTTGAAATGGATGGATTGGGTGCTACCACGAGCCCCAGGAAAACATCTTCCATAATGTTTTCAATACATTTTTGGGAAAGTTTTTGTCTAACTCGCTTAATGTGTTCAGTACAAGATTCTAGTACTTCTTCTGACTGACTTCTTTTGGCAAAATTGAAGGCGCAATAATTATTGGGCCATTAACTGTTGAATACTATGGTTGGCGCTTGATAGCAAGGTTACAGTTCTAAAAACCAAAGGCTTTAATCCCTAAGTTCACATTTCGTGGTAAATATTAAGACTGTTCCAGTAGATGAACAATGCCAGGAGTAGAACTTAATTGAGTGAACACATATGAAATTGCCTTTGTAAGACGTATAATTAGTAAATAATCGAATTTTCAGTAAAAATCCTTCCGTAAAGGAGAAATTTTGGCAAAGTTTCGTTTCGCAAAGGGAAAAAACGAAAAAAAATTTCTATTCATAATGTTAACATTGATTGTAAATGCATGAATTTTTTTCTTAAATAAATTAATTACTCATCATTGTAACTCGGAATAATATTTAAAATGTTTGCCAAAAGTTATTTTGCTCTGATAGCTGGATTCGAGCATTTGGCTAAATGTCTAATAGACAAACAGATAGCCATTGATTAACGAAACCTGGTGGTACTTTATACCTATGGCTTTTACGTATGGGCGAGTGACGCGATTTTATTAAAATGACAACCGAGTTTATGTTGAATTGACTGTTCCCTGAAATTATTTCAGCAATTCAGAACATTCTTTTAAATTTCACATATTTCTATGCGGAGAATGCGTATTACAAAATGGATATCGGTCAGTAATGAAAAGAGCGCTTCGCGTTTAAATTATACTATTTTCCCCTTGCCTCAAGTATTGCGAAAGTGACGCCCATTTTGGAAGCAAAATTTCTCATCAAATTTGATTTTAATATTCTTAAAAATATTGAATTGATTTGTACCACTACAGCCATTCCAGTAGTTGAAAGTCCATCTAATGAAAATTGATTTATCGGATTTTGGTCAGCTTTTAGGGACTCGGGACTCTTGTTCGGCGTGAAAATATGAGCCAAATATAGCAGTTATGGACGCATAATAAATGAATTACTGGGAATTTCATTTTATAAAACAATATCATTGCGCCATTAATTTAAAAAAATGTTTACTTCACACTTCTTATAGCTAATGACATAAAAAATAAAATTTATATATGATCATTTCTTGAGGGAAAAATCTCGCTCAAACCATCTTAGGGTAGTTTGAGCGAAATATCATTTTACTTAAAAATCATTGAATTTAATCTCATTTTAAAGAAAAATATCTCACCCTTCTAATGACACCAAAAATTCAACTCCTCATTACATTGCTTTCCTTGATATTTGCCATAAAATTTCAGCCCTTTTATTTGTCAAAATGGTACGTGTATGCACTCCAGAGAGATATTTTTTTACAAAATGAGGAATTTCTAACACTTAGATCTCGTCAAAAAATCAACAGTGTGTAGTTTGTGTGTTTTCTCAACTATTTTTGAAAATTAATCATATTGTCAACGCAGTATATTCTTCGGGATCACAGAAAAACCTTCCGTTTTGATGGAATTTCAAACGAACCGCGTGGAAGAAATGAGTCAAGTTAAAGACTTATATATTTTCATTTAATTACTTACAATTTCTGTCATATATAAATATATTATTGCACCATTAATAATACAATATTCAATTTATGTGTCCTACAGCTGGTGAAATTTAAAAGGTATAATTCGAATGTGGTGTCATTATGTCTAGGGAACTATCTCGCTCGAACTACCATAACCAGAACTGGGGTTTAGAACTAAATATTAGTAAATGCACCATAGTTCACTTCCTGCGAAAGTCATCACACAATCGCCATACCTATACCGTGGGTGAAGTAAACATAAAATCTTCAAATACAGTAAAATATCTTGGAATTACCATAACTTCAGGTATATCGTAGGGAACACACGTACAAAACATATACGGCACTGCATTAAAGAATCTAGGTTTTGATAAGCGAATAATAGGAAGGTCCTCGGATGAAAAAGTAAAAGAGAGATGCAACTTCGCTCTGGTTAGGCCACACATCGAATACGCCGCGAGCATTTGGGACCCTGGTCATAAAGATTTAACCAAAAAAATTAACAAAATACAAAAAAAGCAGCACGCTTCGTTAAAAACTGCCTTGAGCGAACATACAGTGTCTCACAACTTTTAGAGGGATAAAGGAGGGAGCCCCTAGAGACTCGGAGGCTGCACGCTAGGCTTAGGCTGCTTGGGATATTCAGAACTGGTGTGTTTCAGAGCGACACAGAGAATATTATCATGACGCCTCACTACACTTCTAGGCCTGACAGATGCGATAAAATAAGAGAGATACACTGCCGAACACGTAGGTACAAAATCTCGTTCTTTCCCCGCACAATAAGTGACCACAGTATAGACTCAGCTCCTCCAAATACACTCTCATAGGACATGTCACCATTTCACCTCCAAAACTTTTACATCTTTACACGGCTGGTGACCTACCACCACCTGCCATACGCCCAAGCGGCGGCTCGCAGAATAGTATTTAGATGTTAATGTAGATTTAGATGCACCGCTGGTGAAATAAAAACGTATACTTCGAATATGGTCTCTATAATGACTAGGGTACTATCTCGCTCGGACTACCTTAAATGCTTTATACTGGAAGCATTGCATTACTCCCAACCCTACCCCGCTTTAAGAGTGAGGTTGAAAAACGTGAAAAGTCGTATGCGGAGTATATACGGAAGAGGCCATGGTGAGGGTTGGGGGGAGTGGGAGTAGTATCCTTATGCGGTGGGTGGATTCGATTCGTGTAGACATGGCGGGCGGTTGGAGCGCACCCACGGCGGAAATGGGAACAGATAGAGCTCCTGAGGGAGGGGGGAAGGCGAGGAAAAGCGGAGGTGTTTTATTGGGCGGGGTTTTGTTTACTACGAGTGCACCCTCCTTTTGGGAGAGTCCTCTCTCCCCGCCCGCCAGGAGTGGCTTTGATCGACAGCCTGGAAAAAAAGGTGACTGACGATGGCCGTTCTCTCTCCTGTCCCGTAATTAACTCCGGAGCCTCTCAGAAAAAAAGAACTGCGCTGCCGTCATTAGGTGTCATTGTTCATCGAACATCTTCATTGAGGCAACTTCCTGCTTATTATCTTTTCAAAATAGGAATTTGAATTCTAAATGGCAGTTCTTCCGGCCGTAAATTTAATTTTTTGTCCTAGTTTTATTTGTTATTTAATTTGTGAAATAATTTTGCATGTTAAAATTTTAATTTATGAATACATAACCAAGTGGTTACTCTATGTTCCCATGCGGTAAATGGGATCAGTGGTTTGTGGGAATAAAAATTTACCTTTTGCCTAATTTTTATCACACATGTTTACTTAGGATATTCCCCATATTTCTTCTTAAAGAGGAAAATGCATGCTTTTAGTCTTTATTTTCGTCAGAAGAATGATGGTGCTTTAACCCAGTATCCAATTTTTATACGTTCTTGTCGCATTCTTAATTTAGTTCCTCACTTACACCAGCGTTTGTTGGAGCCGCCTAAAACTCATCCTGCTTGGTCAATGCATTATTGTTGTAGTCACCCCTTCATATCTACTTAAATGCATGGATTTTCCTTAAAATTACATTTTGCCATCTTCACGGCCTATAAAACTTTTACATAATTCTGATTAAGTACCGTACTGAACTTGATATGTACTCTCTAGAGGTCTTTTGGTACGTCCTTATATTTATCCAACGTAGTTTTAAAAGTGTTTTTCACGGTCGTGGGTATTAAAAGAAAGCTTAATACTGAGATTTCAGCGTGGGTGATACTTCTGAGAGCGAGAAAAGAAAGGTAATTCTGATGTTTCTTAAAAGAAGTCACAGACGGCTGGAATCCATTATTGCACGTGAACTGCTTACAACCCTCCTCTTTTTATTGAGAAGGCGTGATATCAGAAGATCGTTAGTTTAAAATGACGCATTTTATTTCTTTACTTTTAATGTGAGAAATGCAATATCTTTGTGCCTTTTTTAAAGAAGTTTTCATCAACCGCCTTGAGCTTTCTATTGAAGAAAGTCTGACGTTATTGAAGGAAAGACAGTTTAGTCGTTTACTTTTCGTGCCTGGTCGTACCCTCCATCCTCGAGAGCTTCATTTTCCAGGGCCCTTTCAAAGTTTCCGTTTCCATTTCCATCACGGTCTCAAGAAAAAGTCACCTCAGTGAGAAGGTTGAAAAATCTTTGAGAGGGCCCATGAACGGAACGGAAGAGTGGTTGGAATACCTTGGGGTGCTTGGGATTGGATAGCCACCTATGCTTCAGTCTGAGCATTGAAATCGCAATGGGTTGTAAGGAGACTTCAACTTCTCAATTCTTGGTAAAATATTTACTTGAAATCAACGTTTTAGCAAAAAAAATGATCAATCGGAGTTGCTACCGACCTGGAATACCTGTAAAAGCCATGAAACAGAATGTAAGTGGTAAGTATCGGGATAGTCGTCATGTGAGAAATTAGCCTTGATATTGGTTAATTATAGTCAATTTATGATTGTTTTCTATTTTTCAGGAATTTTGGATCATTCCGTTGATGCGTGCACTTAACGGCCCTAATATGTTCAATCGGTCGCCTATGGGCATTGTTATGATCAGAATGGAAATAATTGGAACAAGCCGGTGGTAGGAAGTGTAAGGACACCAATCGTGTTATTAGAAATGAATAGAGAAAACAAAGTTTGAAGAAATTCAGAATAAATAATAGTGAGATTTTCAGACATTTAGTATTTGAATTTCCTGGTCTCTTCCTGTTGCCGATTTTTGCTTAGCAGCATAAACGAAACTTTAAACTTGTCCGACAGGGATTTCTTATTTCAGTCGCATATCGCATTGCAGCCATAGCAAGGTATTTATGTTCTACAGGTCTTATATGTGGGTCATTTGCACCGTTTGGTAGAGATGCGTTGGTTGACTAACTATGAAATACACGGTAGCAGTAAAGAAATTGGGTGTGTACCACTTTCAATGAGCCTCATGGAACTTGATGGCATCCAAGTGGGAGTTGGGATTCTTCCGATGTATCCTCGATGCTTCCGGGATTCAAACGAGGATCCTCTGTGCTGGCTGAAATCTAATACTTTATCCGACGTGCAAAATTCAATTTAGTTCCGTTGAGCCCGTGAATCGACCTTCATTGGATCCGATTTCCGGCCAATGGGGTCGCTTAGGGGGTGAGAATCGACTGAAAGGTCGTGCCGCAATGGTTTACGGAAGCAACGAGTGGTGCTCTTTTTTTTTGAATTCGTCTCTTTTTCTCCCAAAGGACTTCCTCTTCCATAGCTAATAAAGTGTTCATGTGAGTGAGTTGGGAGTTGGTTAGTCCCACATGTTGAGGGAAGAGGAGGGTTTCGAAGGAGCGCGAGGGCTGGCAAGCCTTTTAACGATCCAATCTTGTGATCTCGAGTGAAAGGCAGTAACGCTGAGTGCTTTCGAGCGCACATCGTCTGCGGAAATTACTCCGGTTGGACACGCTCTCGTTACTTTGCCACACACAGGTTTTTATTTTTCATGCCGCGGGAGGAAATGACGGCGGAGGGGGCGAAAAAACAGTATTGCTCGCGCCTCCTTGCGAAAACTTAGGGCCCCCGCCCCCCACCCCCAACGGATGGTATCTCATTCGATGCATTTTATGGACCCACTTCACAAGATTCTCGAGGCGGTTCCATTTTTAACGCATCCTGAGGAGAGTGAGGAAAAGCACCGTGTCGGACCCGCATGCAATGCCGTTGCACGCAACCCCACGCTTCGAGGTCTTCCCTTGAAATAATTACGGGTCATTCGTCGTTTGTGACTGAGATATTTTTGGAGTCGACGAATTCATTTAACTGCTAGCTCATTTGTTTTACGACTCTTTCTTTATCAATAAATACTTGTATTTGCTGATCTAGAGCCGGTTTTATAACGTCTGGTAACCGTTAACCTTAAGATGGCCCAACATTTTTGTTGCCTTGGTGTTTACTGAGAGGTCGGGGTTTGGATATGGCGCCAGACTGTGATATTTTGATGTGAGTTTGAAAAAACCAAATATCCTCGATTTTGATTCAAGAGAATATTGAACCAAGTATTGTAATATAGCACATTATATTTTCTATTGGGAATAGATACAACTTAAAAAATGGGGATCGGGTTGGTGTGGTGGGTAGAGTACTCGCCTACCACTTGAGCGGCCAGGGTTCAAATCCCTTCAGAGGAGGTTATTTTTCAGAGAAAACTTGATCCCTACTTGAGTGTCTTGTGAAGGACACTTCAAGTACAGTACTCGGTCTGTCGGATGAGACGTTAAACCGTTTTTGTTAAGAGCAGGCTAATGCCGATGCCGGATTTCTATCCACCCTTCCTCCATCACCTATCCCTTATGGCGCAAATGACCTTAGCCGTCGGTCGCCTCCCCAAATATTCAATCCAGTTCAACTCAAAATGCTTGTTATAAAGCTAAATTTTATATTTTACTTTGAGTTTAGTTAAGTTTTTTGAAATAACCACAATCTTGAGTTTATTTATCTTCAGTTTTAGAAAGTGTGAATACCTTTTTTTCTTAAATAGGAATTAAATATTAGCTGGTTAGCAATTATGCGTGAATGTAAGGATTTGTAGACTTTGAGGAAATTTCTGTTGTAGGCATAATTATCCAACAGTTCTAAACCTCTTCGATGCTCAAATGTTCACCCATTGATGGCGTTTGTATTGAACTTAAAGTTAAGACAAATTTTCTAACCTTGAAATTTATTATGTTTTCTTTTTATTTTGATAATGTATTTTATCAAAAATAAGGTAAAATCTAGACGTAGATTCAGATGTTATTAAGAAATGAGAAATTTTGTTTATATGAAAAGTAACCCTCTGCTCATTCTGATACGCATTGTTGCGTGAAGAATATTTACAGGGCTCTCATGTAAGTATGAGATAAAAGAGCCGTTGTACGTTGAATTTTGCGGCATAAAAATTCAAGGATAGGCAAACCTGCATTTAGGCTTTGGATATATTTTTGAGGTCAGATTAATCCTTATTCTTTCAGGTGCTTATGATTTTATCTTTATTTGCCACGTTTTTGAGTTGGTGATTCTTATCAGTTTAATGGGAATGGTATTTATCCATTCGGTGAGACTACATTTTGCCATTTTCTTATTTAGCGGACGGTTTTCAATGATATTTAAATTTTTTATTTTTGCAAATCTTTCGGTCACTTTCCTTTTCTTCACTTCTTTTTCCTTCCCATTTAAAATATCTTGTTTTCCACCGCACAAACTTGACCTTTTTAAATTTTTGCGTGGACAACTAGACTATGGTAGTACAGGTATGTATATTCAGGGAGTTCACAGAAACGGCTTTCAAAAATCGATCGCATGCTAAATAAGCTACCGGTTTTGAGTACTTATCTGTCTCCGTATGTTTCATTATAGCAATTGATGTAATATTAAAGTAGATTAACTCGTACATTAACGTACCGAAGGTTATGATGAGTAAAGGACTGACAATCATAGGCCGATTTAAGAAATCAAATTGAAAAAAAATCTTCGAAAAGAAAATTGACTTGGGCCCATGTTTCGAGTCTGCTGATGGAAAGTGCTTGAATGACTAATCCGTAGGTTAAGGTAAGGCCACTATTTACTATAATTCTAATGTGATGTACCTATTTCTAGTCATAACAGTAATCATATGAGTTTGAATGTCAGTCCCATATTGGTCTTTAATGCTCGAATGGCTATGTACTTTTTATTTTGCGATAGTTTTTTGTTCAAATGTTCATGATATTTTTTATCTCAAGACTAGTTTTTTATAATACTTTATCATTATAAAATTTAAAATGTTTAGAAGAAAGAAAACTTGGAAGTATGAGATATGCGACGATAAAAGAGGAAGTTGACTGAGGAAAATAGGAAAGAAAGAAAAAGTAAATATTTATCGAGACACAGACACATCGAGAATAAAGTCAGACCCACGTCTCCTCACATGTTAGATAGTGTGCCTGAGAGAAATTCTATCGTCTGTTAAGTTATTTTAAAATACACTGGCGAACATTTGCATGCTATAACTGCAAATTTAATTCTATTAATATGTTTTTTGGTTTAGTTTTATTTATTTGAGAAATTATTTTAAAAAATATTTGGAAATAATTATTAATGTTTTCGTCAAGTGTCTGAAACTAGCTCTACTCTGCAATAACGGTTGAAGTGTGTCTGTATTTGTTAGCCAACATTAAAGTCATTCAATATTCTATGAACTTTTGATTTTTATTGGTGGTAATGGGAAACTTGTTTCGATATCAAGGAACTTTAATTGTTAGCACTTTTTATGAACAATAACATAAATTAAATTATGAATCTTTCTAAGCTTAAACGTAACTATATCATTGAAATTGTTTGTTCGTTAACTGGAGTGTTTCATGAGAATAATGAGTCTAAAATTTACCATTAATGGGGTTCTGGTTATCCCATTATCTATTTTACAAATTCAATTTTATCTGTTTCCTCGTGGCAAATTATTTCGGTCGTAATCCTCCTACCTGTATATGCTACGGTAGATTGCCTATTGTTTTAGAAATGTTCTTTGAAGTAGGCAGTTATGATGGTATTTCATTATATTAATGAAAGCATGTTGTGCCGGTGACGGATTATGTAATCTGCGGAAAATTGCGTTTACGTCGTTCGTGGGCCCAGATGGTAGGTGTCCCATATGGTTATTGGAGAAATAATCACGTTACTGTAAATTATAATCATGAAGTTGTGAACTAATTGAATGCGTGCTTCATCCGCAAAGCAAAATCTCCTCACAAGTTAGATAGTGTGCCAAAGAGATCGACAGGACATCTCGATAGCAGAAAATTCTATCGTCTATTGAGTTCTCTGAAAATTCACTGACGAAAATTTACATGCTATAACTGCACACTTAATTCTTATAATATGTTTTTTGGTTGAGTTTTATTTATTGAGAGTTATTTGACTTCTCAACGCCAAAGTGTCGCCAATATTGGAATCTTCAGGGCTGAAATACAATAACTAATGGACAGGGATTAACAACCAGTATGTTTACAAATTTTGAGGGATATTTTTACACAAACATTGTAGCGTATAAAATGACATATATAAATAAATGTATAAACCTTTGAAATAAACGAAATTTAACTACTAAACTAATTTTCCATGGACAACAAGTGAACATAAATAAACAAAATTATAAATCATAACTTGAAAAATGTGTAATAATAATATTTAGTTTTCTGTAGAAGCAGAGGAAAGAGGTAAAGCAGAGTTTTCTATGGAAACGGGTAGTTTTCCACTGCTTGTGTAGCAACTTGTTGTAGTTTCCTTTAATCAATGGTTTAATTTAGCTAATTTCCAAGGTTGGTAAATTTGAATTTACTCCTTATATGCCACAATGTTGATTCAAAAATATTTCTAAAAATTTCTAAACATACGTGTTGTTCATCCTTATTGATTAGTAATTGTATTAAAGACTCGAAGATTACAAAATATTTAGTGCTACGTTGGCGATGAAAAATTTAATTATTCGACCAATACTCAAGAAAAATATTGTTTTAGATACTTGAGTAATAATTCAATATTCATGTATGATTCTCATGCCGAGATGTGGTTATTGAATATGTTCACCCTTCTGTTTTAATATATATAAAGAATCTGGAGGCCGATCCTTCACATCATAATTTTTCTTAAGACGTATTCTCGAAGGAATTACACGAGTCAAGAAAATTATTTCTTCGATCGTCGTAGAAAACACGTCGCAAGTCCACCAATGGCCCATGTCTCTGGCTGCGGAATGTGTGAACTTTCCAGTAAATAAACGTGCAAAAGCAGCTGTACCCATGGTGCTAATCATGAAAAAACAAGTAAAAACACTGAAGTAGTGTGTTTCATGTTGATTTTGATAATTTGTACGCCGTTTAGTCTGTTACATTGCTCCAAATCCAATGTTTTTCGTACAAGAGTATAAAGTTGGTAAAGAAATGGGCCTTGCCCTCTGCAATTTTGAGGGAAGTTTTTCTAAGTAAAAAAGCACAAAAAAGCAAAAGGAAAACACATTATTGCAAGAAATAAGCGGCAACAGTTATCAATAAAAAAATGAACAAGAACTTTAGACATGGCAACGGGTCCATGGTGATCTAGTTTGCTCCATCAGGCAATATACGAGATTAAATCTCTGGGGAGGACTCTCCGTTGGTGCGCAGGTACGTTGAATTCGACACTTGTGGCGGTAAGATGTCCCAAATGGAGGTCCGGGGCGAGCGATCTTTTAGCTCCGACCTCAAACAAAATGGAATTAAAAAAATGAGGAGATAGAGTGGGAGGGACTGACACAGGGTAGGAAGCGACGAGGTCGAGGGGAAAAACGTTCCTTCCCCGACCACCTGTGGCGCTGCTATCCTCTGTGCAGGCTTCGGACCAATTCAATTCATGTCAGCTCGAAGCGCGTTCGAGAGAGATAAAAGCTTTTATGTATTTATTTTACGACAGGGAGTTTGGGAGGAATATATAGGTGTTCTGAAGGGGGTTAGTGATACTGGGGACAACGAGGGTGGATGGGTATGAAAATAAGGGTGGGCAGGTGGGGATTTGGCAAGGTTTTCGGGGAAAGGAAAGGGCTAGCACATGAAATTGCAAAATGGGGGAGAGGTGTTACTCAAAATGGCAAAATGGTGCGACTCATAGACACGCTTGAAAGAGTGGTAGGTTTTAGGTAGTCCGAGCGAGATAGTTCCCTAGTCGTAATAGAGACCATATTCGAATTATACGTTTTAATTACACCAACTGTAGGACACATCGATTAAATATAGCATTATTAATGTTGCAATAATATAGTTCTATATGACAGAAATTGTGAGTTAATAAATGAAAATATCTAAATAAGTCTTTAACTTGACTCATTTTTTCACGCGGTACGTTTGAAACTCTTTCAAACCGGAAGGTTTTTTGTGATACCCAAGAACCTACTAATTTTCAAATATAGTGGAGAAAACATACAAGCTACACACTGTTAGTTTTTTACGACATCTAAGTGTTATAAATACCTAATTTGGTAAATAATGACTCTCTTTAGTGCATAGACGTACCGTTTCCTGGGTAAAAGGGCTGGTATTTTTTGGCAAATATCTCCGAAATGAATGTGGTATGGGGTAGAATTTTTTATGCCATTGGATAGGTGAGATATTTTTCATTAAAATGAGACCCAATTCATTGATTTCTAAGTAAAATAATATTTCACTCGGACTACCTTAAGCATGAAGTGAGTAGAAGGGACATTTCCATTTTAAATGCTTGGAGAGTTTTTGAACCATCATGCTTGGATCATTTATATCTAATGGTAATTATGGTTTATCTTCACCTGTTACAACAATACTTCAAGCAGGAGGAAAGGTTTTTTTAGGTGTTCCACCGGGTAAGAGGCTCCATACGTGCCGAAATTTCGAAGAATCGCTTGTTTTTCATCTTCAGGGCTTCAGAATTCCGCAATTTTGACCGCCATTACGGCCAGAACTTGGAGTCAGGCGTGATTGGTTCCGCTATTGTCTGATTGTCTTTTTAAGAGGCAATGTCACTTATTTGAGTCTGAATAAAGGTGGGCTGTATAAAATGTGAAATGCAAGTATGAAATATTCCTCGTATTGAGCGATTGGTTTGTTGGGGTGATGCGTATAAGTGTACTGCTAAACATGTTTTGGTTCTGCGGAAGAGAATAATAAGAACAGTTACTTTTAAAAACTGATATCATTACTCTCTTTGACTTTTTTGCGAATTAAATGTTGTACCTTTACGATATTTATATGTTTATTAAGTGTTCAAAAAATTTTACTTACGGAGTGGAAACTTAGGTAGCTCATTGCCTAGACAATATAAGTGGAGCCTCCGCATGCTATCAGTTGTTTCACCCCATAGGTCTCATTAAACCTTATTTCAGAGATTTTTTCTTTATTTAGCACCAAAAATATTTTACCTACTTCCCGAAAATATTAAAAGAGAAAAAAAAGTGACGTTATTTGTATAGCAAGTGAGAAAATGACTATTAGATTACGATTCTATTGAATTATTATTTAAAAATGTACATGAAACTGTTTCATGCGACAAGATATTGTAAATTAATTCTGCAAATTATTGTATAGCACCGTTTATAACACTAATTTTATCTCACTTTTGTTGAATAAATTTTGCACGTTTATATGGTTTCTCCCACACAGGTTTCGATCTTTGGGGTAAACTAAAACTTCCATAAATTATGTGTTGCTGTTTTAATGTATGCACAATATGGGAGCATTGAATTATTATTGTTATTTAAATCTTCTACGGTAAATTTTCAAGGGGATGATACTTTTATTTTTCACTTTCTCTGTGTACTGCTTCAACCATTGATCACCCCAGCTGTTTGATGTCTGAATTGACTCTCTGCCACCCTCGTCGTTTCAGTATTCCAGGTCGTCTTCTTCCTTCTGGTCCTCTGAGCCCTACTTCTTTCAGCAATCACCCTGCTGTCTTTGCACGACAATGCCCGCCCATCCCATTCTTTACGTTCTTGTGCATGCTATAGTGTCGGGGTACAAGTAAAGGACTCTTATTCCGTTAGGCATTATGTTTGATTCTGCACTATGGAAAGGGTGGGAAGGACGCCAACTGTCACCTTATTGTGAAAGGAATTCATTAATTGAGAAAATATTTATCCATCCATATGCCGCATTTAAACTATAACTGAACTAGGACTATAAAGAGCACCAGCACCAACCATTGGGATGATGAAAAAGCCTTCCTTCGAAGTATCGGCCATCATGCTGACCCGTCAGGAAGCTTGGGAAGAACTTACCTGAAAGGTTTGCGGGGAAAGCGCAAAATCTTTCCTCGTTTAGTTTGTTGAATGCTTGATCTGAAAATGCCATCGTAGAAATTATTGTGTTAGTTTTAATTTGGATTGTGATTGTATAAAAGGGATATTAATTTTTACCTGCAGAAATTGCCTTGGGAAGAAAGACAATTTCATTTTATTTTTCCCCAAGAAACGTTTTCGCGATTTTATCACTGGTTTTGACAAAAGTGAGATATCTTTGGATGTAATAGGCTTCGAAAGATTCAATCGGAAAATTATATTCCGCGGTTTTTTTTGTTGGGCAATTTTCTCTCGGATGAAAAGTAGGCATTAGATAAAAATGACCTGTAGTCACTCACTTCACTGGTGAATCGTATCGACAGGCTTGTGAGCGGGAATCAAAATTGATATTCGCATCGATCGCTTATTCTTCCCACCTCTCTTCTATCGCATGTGGATTGGAGAAGGTGGGAAGTTTTGCCGCCAGTTCGTGTGTAATGATGGAGGCTCGGCGGGAAGTTGGTGTTTTATGGGGAGAAGGGAAGCGTCTCGTGCATGGGTGAGCCTTAGGGCCACGGGGCTGTTCGTGCGTGGAGTGCTTACTATCCCGCGATCCTCGTATCCTGCGGGGGTGGAGGAGGGGGGGCGAGGGGGCCATAGGAGAAGGGGCAGACTTGGTAGCTTTCTCCGTAAAGGCCCTCCTCCATCCTGCCCCCCCCCCCACCGCCCTGAGAAGCAACTTGTCGGCGGAAATGGAGCAACAAGAAAGTGAAACAGAAAAACTGATGAGGCGTGAGAAAAATTTCGCCTCGCGAACTCTGCTCATCTTTGTGAAAATCGATAGGATGGATTCAGTGCTGACGCTGGTAAAATTATACTGATTCTATGGACGCTTGAGAGAGAATCCAAAGTAAATACTCTCCTTTTCAGGTGGACGAGACGCTATAATATTCACGAAGTTCGTGAAGAAACATCCCACATCTTTTATGGTAAATTTAGTCTTATCTTTTAGATGAATGAAAATGAATGAGATTTTTGTGAGGAAACGCCTCCAGGACTTCACAGCTAACATTTTTTGTCACCATATTTCTAATTAGAATTAGTTGATGTTATAGTTGTCATACTCCTAGGACCAATGTTATTTTTGGTGTATAAGCATTATCGTTTATACGGCCGTTCTAATCCCCAAAATATTAAATCGAATGAAGGGTAATTTAATAGTAATTAAATAAAGATTATGGTCTCATTTCTCTTAGCTATCGTGCTCTTTACTCGAGCATTTGATGAGTACATCATTTATTACATTAATTTGAGGCTCTTGTCCTGTTGACATGATTCTCCGCGCTCATATTAAGGCGGCCTTGTGGTGGTTTCGCGGAAGGTGCAATGTAGATTTCCATGGTCAGCACATGCCCATCTCCGCTCCATTACCCACTCAGCTCATTTATACGTTGAGTTCAAATCTTTAGCTCTGTTCCTTGCATTTCTTTCTCCTTATGTCTTAGTTTATTCCTCTCCGTTCTTCCTCCTCTTTGATCTTACATTAACGTTTGAAGATGAGAAAGTGTCCAATAGCATGAGTGAGTGAATACGTCTTCCAATTAGCACCATCTACATTGCTTTGTTTCATCCCTTCGCCTTTGCTTGTTTCCTCCTTCCTTCCAACCTCTACTCCAAAGATTATAATTTTGGCCAAGATGCACCTTGAATTTTGATTTTGTGTTCTTTTTCTTTAAAAGAATTCAACTAAGGTGGATTTGCCGAGATTTTAGGAACTTTCTGTATTATCCTGACGATACAGTCTGCTTTCATTGCAGAAGCTGTCGCTGCTCTATCGGTGGTGCGCGTTTGAGTTTGGGAAGGTTCTGATTCCTGTGTTTACTCTTCTCTTGAAATTTATTTCGTCCAGTCGTTCGAGTATATCTTGTTTGGAAAAAGTGGAGGGTGGATGCAAGAACTTGGTGAGACCTTAAATTTGTTCTAGATAAAAGATTATCATCTGCATTTGGTAATTTATAAATATATGTGATTCGTTATTATTGAATTAATAATCAATCAAATTGTCGAGTGATTTTATGCTTGCACATTAATGCATCGAGAATTCCTGTTTCTGATCAAACACGTTATGAGAAGTCCGGGCTTGAAGGACATCGAGACCAGTCTTGGAGGTCTGAAAACAATTTTTCCGTTCAAAACAGCTTTATACAAGGTGACATTGCGTCTTTCATAAAAAGAGACGTTTCAGGCGTAATCTGGTGGAATGACATAATTAATGAAAATTGGCAATTCTCCACAACATAAACTTTAATACGACCCGTTTCGATGTACTATATCATCATCAGGATCATCACCGGATGGTGATGTAGTACATCGAAACGGGTCGCATTAAAGTTTATATTGTGGAAAATTGCCAATTTTCATTAAAACTGCGCCATTCATATTCTTGAACGGTGAAAGGTCTTTTATTAATTGAATTACTTTTATTTTTTACAAGCCAAATCCCATTAATGCGGTCGAATAGACCGATAGATAGCTGTAACATTCTCTAGCAGTACCTAATCTCGTATCGGTAACGTGAGTGAAATCGTTACGACGAGTTATTTACTATAACCTTTTGAGTAGTGATTTTTTTTCGTTTTCCCTAACAGCAGGAGTGAGTTTTTTTGGTCAAAAATCAATCTACTTCCAATTACAATTTTAATATCTTGAATTCAATATTTTTTATGAACAATTAATGAAAACAAGAAGATCGTAAATTACATGAGAAAAACAAATAAAATAAAATAAAATCACCGTAAAGATTCTAAATATTGTGGCATAAGAACAAAATTATTAACTTAGAACTGGACTAAAACCAGCTTTAAATGCAGTAACTTCCGTCAATGGAACCAACTACATGTGATATGCATGTACTCAAGGCTGAACGTAGTCAGTAGAATAATGGAATAGGTGGCAGGACTCTTCAGAGACACTTGATAGTAATGATTGGACTCGCTAGACAACAGGATAGATGGAACAACTTGCTACCATGCATCTAAATGGGAGGCGTGATCGTACGCCTTTACTGCTCCGGCGCAAATTTGAAAGACGTACATCTACGATCATGCTCTGGATGGCCAGGAGGCACGAAGACGTAAATAAACGCTCATACTGCTCAAAGGATCCGCGAGTTATAAGGATATTTTGTGAAGTGCAATTTCAATTGACGCTTTACTCGAATCCATTAATGCAAAATTTCGGTAATAATAGAACGTTTTTCATAGCCATAAGAACCTCTCGAAAGACAGATAATTTCCCGTTGGATTTGTTGTCCCTCGTGCATCTCACGCGGTGCAAGTGGCGTTTTTTTCTCATTCAAGATTTTCCGGTAGTGAAACATGGGTTTGTCAAGATAGAGATTAGATTAGACTAAACGCTGTGGGTATGAGTTATCTGAGGAGTATTTGCGGAAAAAGTAGGATGGATAGGGTCAGGAATGAGTGGGTCATGAATGAATGTGGGTTAAATGCTCCAGTAATGGATGTGTATGAAAGGAGTGTGCTTCGTTGGTTTGGCCATGTTGAGAGAATGGATGAGAGTCGAATAACGAAACAGATATGTATGAGAGTGAAATGAATGTTGGCAGAGGTAGAGGTAGGCCGAGAAAGTTGTGGTTGAATGTGGTTGAGGAAATTCTTAGAAGGAGGAATATTAGGAGTCCTAAAAACAGGAGGGCGTGTATGAAACAGTGTATGGGGGTAAATGAGGCAAAAGAGTTTTGCAAGGATAGGTCAGTATGGAGGAAATTATTGAAGCAGAGTTAGGTGTACAAATATGTATTTATGAGTGAAACTTGTGACTCTGCCTACCCCGGAAGGAAACGGCGTAATTGGTATGTATGTAAGATTTTCCAATCGCCCCTGATTCTGTCTCGTGGGGTCTCCACGCTGAACTAATCCCCTTTGTATTCATTGAAGTCCCTTGAATGAAAGTTTTCGGAAGCGGTGGACGGACGTAGGCCACCACGCGCTTTCAACCTCCTTCCTTCCCTCCCCTTGACGCCACCCACCCTAAACTCACCCTCCCGATCCCCCCTTTCCTCTTTCTTCTTCTTCGTGTTGCCTCCCTTTTCTTCTTCCCTTTTTCGTTCGCCGAGGCATCCAACGAGGAGAGTGAGAATCTCTCTCGTGCCTTTGTGGCTGGGACTCCCGTCGACGATGTTCCGAAAAGGGGAGTATCTGTGAAGGGACTTCGGCTTCATCACGGACCACTGCCCCGCTGTGATGCTCCCTTTGTGTTGCAGCAAAGAACGAGAAAGGGGGGCTCTGGTCCTTCCGGAAAAATCTTCCGTCCAAAGCCGTACGTCTAGGCTTGTGGCTGTGCGACTTCATTTATTCCCAAGTTTCATCCTACGTGATCATGGTTTAATGTTATAACTATTATAGAACATCGTCGGAGGGTCTTGCTATGTGGAGCTGATGTATTTATACGCCATTAAGGAAAAAGGGCTTTCATTATCTAAAATAAACAACATACATATATCAATTTTCAACAATGTGTAGCTATTCGCAGAGATTACTCGAAAGATAGTTTTGCTGAATATTATATGACAGAAGAAATACATTAATATGATTTATAAAACGAATTTCAATGCAGTTAATATCAAATAGAATAGCTTCACGTGCCAGTGTAAAAGAAATATTTTACTTCATAGGCAAAAATGTTGAAGTATGATAGACGAAGGATAATAAAGATTAAGAATCTTCAAAAGGATCATCTTAGTGGACAAAGTTTCTTATTACCTGAAAAATGTTTGTGAACGGACCAATAGTTATGCGCAATATAATACTGTATCACAATAAGTTGTAAAAATTAAATTACTTGGAAATATGTTTGCGTCATTTAGACTGGAAAGATACTCTCTGGACCTTATGACTTGAAACCGAGCATCAAATCTAATTTGATACCTTCTTTTAAGGTGAATCTGTCCTCTGACAGGTTTCACTGCTCCCTCCCTGCAGTTCTGTCCTATACTGCCTTCTTCAGCTCTTCAAACTCCTGTCTATCTTGTCAAAGTATTACGTCTTCGTCCTTCTATCCCTCTATTTCCCTCAATCTTTCCCTCTAATATTCTTTTCTGCAAGGAAACTTTCCTCAGGACGTGTTCCATCTCTCTTATTGATCTCAAAATATTCCTTTACTCATTTATCCTCACTTCCTCTGTTCCTTGCCTCGTTGATATCTAAGGTGGCATCAAAGAGACTGCGAGCAATCGTGATACCGTGAAACCACATCTGTTATCATAGGTCGACAGTGAATCCTAGGAAGCGGGCCCTTTTTATGGCCATTCGTATCAGATTCGATCACAGAAATGCATGTGGTCAGTTACTCCGCAAAAGGCATCGCGAGGAGTGGTCGTCGCTTCGAAGCCACGGACTGAAACTCTTTACCGGTTGAGGGTAAGTTGCGCACCGAGAGAAACACTTTATTGTGCCGTATGTTTTCCTCTTTGCATGTCATCTTTCGTCGTTATGGAGGTTGTCCAAGTGCGAGAAAGTCATCACGCGTCCTCCCTAAGCTTAGAAATGGATATTTGTTTGCGCTTTCCTGATAAAACAGAGATTTTGATGTGAAACCATTTTCTCCTCCGTCCCGTCTTTTCTGTTACCTGCATTAGATAACCATAGGTGCGTTTTTTTGAAGATTTTCCATGCCTGCTACAAGACTGCGCGTTGTCTCTAGGTCGTTATAGTGGTTGAAAAACATGATGACGGTCGAGAAGAAGTCGCCTTGTTGGGAGAATCCATTGCGTACGAGCTGGCTCGGCACAGTAGTGGTGTAAGGTGGTCTCCTCGTTTGAATACTGTATTCCCTGGTTTCAATGCCTTCATAACCATGTTCTTAGCATGTTACTCACATCAGTTTTTAACTCTTTATAGTTCTTGATTTGACGTTTAAATAGGTATCTGCGATAGAACGCGAACGATTTCCGAGTGCTCACTCCGGAAAGCAAAAAATTGCCGTGAAACGTCCAGCCGGCAATTCCTCGTCATCTCAAGCAAAATGCAGTTTTGTTGGCAGCGTGGCTTTCCATGTTTTGTTCATTGACCTCTGCCGAACCCTTACACAGGAGTCTTCACCTTCTCGTCAAGCTTCGCGCCGGCGACTGCCACCATATCTGGCTACCGTTGTTAATGGTGGATGCCAACCTGTTATGACAAATAATCTCTCAATCCCGGTCCCCTCCCTTCAAGTCTCATCTTAATTCAAAGAAGTTTATGAAGCACATGGAACCTTCTATGGTACGATATACGTAAACCATACGATAGATGAGAGAAATATTGTAACCCCTAAAAGGCGCAGTCATTCATATGGAACAGTTTTGCAGGTGATATGGCAAAAATATGGGTAATAGTTTCAAAGTGTACGAGGTACAGCAAGGATTTATCGATAAAAATTCAAAATAGATATAAGTTGCAAAAAAAGCGCTGCATTATTCATGAAATTTACGTACCCATCACGCCGTTCCCTTCCGGGGTAGGGACAGTCAAAATGTTTCACTCATTAATACACAATTGTACACCTAACTCTACTTCAATAATTTCCTCCATACTGACCTATCCTTGCAAATCTCTTTTGCCTCATTTACCCCCACAACTGTGAGTTGTGATTTTCTCCCGCTGAGGAAGGGTTCTCACCCGAAAGCTTCCGAGAGCAGTGGACACCGGTGTCACCATGGATCGCCTTTCTGTGAGTGTCCACTGATATACCTATCTATCCATCCCCAACCTCAACGCCTTGTTGCTGTCTATCCTGACATACCCATGTTTCACTACCATATAGCAAAGAGGGAAGAAGTACACTTTTGTACGCGGCAATTTTCGCTTCCTTATACAAGTACTCATTCCTTGATAAGCTCCACATGCTACCTACCACTTTCCTTCCAGCATTCGCACGTCTCTTCATCTCCTCATCTATTCTTCCATTTTTCACATACATCTTACCTAAGTACACAAAATCATCCACCTGTTCAATTACTTCACCATTCGCTCTCATTCTACAGTTATTCTCCACATTCTTCTTAGCAAAAATACTACTTTAGTCTTGCACGCATTTACCTTCAATTCCATTGTCTCCGTTGATTCACAGAACTTATCTAGGAGCTTCTGTAATCCCTGTTGACTGTCTGAGATCAAAACAGCATCATCCGCATATAGAAGAACTCGCACGTTTACATATCCAATCAAAACACCGTCGTTTTCATTACATGCATCTCTAACACATTTATCCATAAATACATTAAACAGCCATGGAGACTTTACGCATCCTTGCTTTACATCCCGATTTATTACAAACCAATCACTCAGAACCCCGTTAACTCTTACACTTGCCTTATATTGTCATACATCGCCATCATAACATTCAATAACTGCCCATTCACCCCATAGTCTCTCAAAAACTTCCACAACTTCTTTCTATTTACTCTGTCATATGCCTTCTCTAAATCGACAAATGCACAGTACAATTTCTTTCGGACACTCATATATTTTTCTATCACTCGCTGAAGTGCAAATAGCTGGTCACTACATACTCTCCCAGTCATAAACCCGCACTGCACACCCCATATTTTGTCGGAAGTAATATTCCTCACTCTTTCGATTAATATTTTACTGAACACTTTTCCCGGGATACTCAATAAACTAATGGCCCGTTAATTATTACATTCCGTCTTTCCTCCCTTCCCTTTGTACAATGGGGAAAAATACGCCTGCAGCCATGTTATGGTGTTCAGTTTTCGCGAAAAAACGTCTGTGCGTCTACACGCCATATACTCTCCTCTTTAATCTATAGCCAACATAATAAGTTTAATGCTAGCAGATCAATACAATTTTTGAATACACTCCTGGAGGTTAGGTCTTCAAGTAAGCTATTTATTAGATATTGTCGACGCGTAACAATTTTATTTTTGCATCGTAAGGGCTATAAGGTACAACTAGTATAAGTTCCAATTGATGAGATATTTGAAGCCCTGTTTTTACCGTGAGATTAAAACATAAGTGCATTAACAGAACAGGCTGAGTTCAGTGTACTTAGAAATATTTATATTGTTAAGTATATTTGAAGACTAACCCTTAGTAAGAATTGTGTGCTAAATAATTAGGTAAAGGCCGGTATCCTAACATCCACTTTATCAAGCCTTTAGGGCAGCTCCTGGGGAAAAACAGATATGTGGATAAGGCGTGAGGTAGGTAATGATAAAAATTGGACGTGTGGGATTTTTTTTAATGCTCGCGTCTCGACGCATATATAATAGGATTCCTATACATGCTCTTGCCGAGCGCATTTTAAAAAATTCACCCGTCTCTCACAGATCCCGTTCTTATCTCTTCTTTTCAATCATTGTGTGTTGAATGCGCCCGTGAAATTCGCACGAAGAGAAATGCAAAACTTGCGAAGGCCCAGTTGGCTCGGAATTTTCCGACAATTTTACCTCGTCGGTCTAGGGTAAAGGAAGCTTTCCCGCGCTGGAATAAAGCTTTGTGCTGAATCCGAGTGTATGGGGCATTCTCACACGCCCGAGATCTATTTACTCGGTTGGAATTCCTGTTCGAGATTCAGAGAAACGGAGGTAGAATACTTGCTCTCCTCAGTCGGCAACTCGGTGATGGAAATTCGAACAAAAAATTATTCTGAATCCTAGGATGAAGGAATGCGTATGTAACGGAAGCCCGATTGTCAAAGTGGAGGTGTAAATCTGATAAAGGCTCGATCTGTGTGTGAATGATAAATAAAATTGGACTCCTACTACTGCGACTCTCTTCCCACTGCCGTGACACGACATTTTAATTACCTTACATGACACAGCAATTTGTCAGGGTTTTCATTTTGGTATTTAGCGCAAAATATTTAGCATATACTGTAATTATATGAACCATATCACGTAAAAGCAGAATATTTTGAGAAGTTGCAAAATTTTTTTAACACTATCACCTTTTTATCATTGTGTTAAGGTAGTCCGAGCGAGATAGGTCCCTAGTCATAATAGAGACCATATTCGAATTATACATTTTGATTTCACCAGCTGTAGGACACATGAATTAAATATTGCATTATTAATAGTGCAATAATATAGTTTTTTATGACAGAAATTGTAATTGATGAAATGAAACTATCTAAATAAATCTTTAACTTGACTCTTTTTTTCGCGCGGTGCGTTTGAAACTCCTTCAAAACGGAAGGTTTTTTGTGATACACAAAAACCTACTGCGGTGACAATATGATTAATTTTCAAATATAGTTGAGGAAACATACAAACTACTCACTGTTAGTTTTTTACGACATCTAAGTGTTAGCAATACCTCGTTTTGTAAATAATGTCTCCTTTGAGTGCATACACGTAACATTTACCATGTAAAAGAGCTGGTATATTTAGACAAATATCTCCGAAAGTAATGTGGTAAGGGGTAGAATTTTTTGTGTCACTGGATAGGTGAGATATTTTTCTTTAAAATGAGACCAAATTCATTGATTTCCAAGTATAATGATTTTTTGCTCAAACTTCCTTAATAGGTGGGAAAAATGTACAGTAAAATAGTAGCTCTATTCGGGAAGTCAACGGGGTGAAAGACTCCATGAGTGCCGACGTTTCGGTGACCGAGTCGTCTATCGTCTTCAGGGCAGAATGGGCAGGGTAAGCCTTCAACTCTCTACCCTGAAGACGATGGACGATTCGGCCATCGAAACGTCGGCTCATTGAGTCCATCACCCGGTGGAATTCCCGAGTTAAGCTTCTCAACATCTCACGACGGGAAAGCCTCAGATCTTACTTCATGTACAGTAGATTCTCACGAGATAAATTAATATGACCCATGACAATACCTCTACGCATTTTGTAAACTTCCTATGATTGATACATTTATTACAGTCATCACATTAAATAACCGAACTATGAACCATATTACATAATACAGGTTACATTAAAAAATAGAACATACTGAAAATTGAAAAAAAGTTTACAGGTTGGACCAGGGGCGGGCATTTTTTCCCGCAACCTTTTTCTATTCATATTTTATCATATTCACAAATTGTACAAAACTGCGTATCAAACTGTAACGTTATTCATTCTATATCTAACTAAATAAAAGTAATTCAAATTTCTATGGTGTATAGAAGTAATTAAAAATTGAAAAAAAAACAAAGTTGTGAACTATTTTAGCCCTCTATTGATCCTGCTAGGGCTAACAGCAATGATTTCATTGCCAAGCAGTATAATCAAATGCTGGGAAATATCATCATCACGTCATAATTTGGCTATGCTAATAAACCATAGTCATGAATATCAAAACATCTATTGGATATTCCAGTCCCCTAGAATTAATTTTTGTACCTGCTGGAAAAACGGACAGATCTGATTGGACAAAATGTAGAATCAATTGATATGAGTGCCTCTGGTCCTGTTTTGGCGAGCACTCGGAACTCACCTTCGTTTAACGATGTCTTAACTTAGTGTCACGTTATTTGTGATAATATCACTAGTTGTGCGAGGAAAGTAATATTGCACCTGTCAACTCGGTTGAGTACATCTCTTGTTTTGTCTCTTCTATGAATTCTGCAGACACAGCGCTGGATTAAAATTATATCATTCCATGTCGTACTGAATCTCACCTGTTTGGGATACAAAAGTAATCTAAGTATATAGTGTTGCGCTAGTCTCTAACGGTCCCCAACCTAATCCATCAGCTGTACGATACCTTCTCTTCGCAGCAGCGTTGAAGAAGCTTATGACTTCCCTTTGTATTTTAATTACTTCTTGCATTAAATATTTCTGTGCTGGGTTCCAAAATCTCCCGGTTTATTCTAAATGTGGCGTAACTAGAGCAATGTAACATCTCTCTTTCAGGTTTTCATCGTAGAGCCTTCTTCTTGTTCGTTTGATAAATCCTAGTTTCATCAATGCAGCTGCGCAAATGTTTCGTTTGTTATCCCCGCCACGCTTTGTCTGAAGTCGAGGTGTTCCCTTGGTTTTTTAAGTCATCTCACTCCATTATATTAACTCCTCAAATATTTTATACCACTTATGTATCTTTGGCACGTATACATACAACGCCTCGTGTTAGTTGAAACAAAATTTGAAGTTGGGGGAAAGATGCGAAATAATCCTAAAAAATATTGTATTCTTGTTTTATTGGAAAAGTTTGTCGTTGAACGACATCGGGAAAGTTTCAAGATAAAGGAACAGTCAGAAAAAAAGGAAAGTCAACCATTTTATATATTTTGGATGACTTAGAACAAGGAATGCGTCACGGTAAAGTAACCTTGGTTCGTGTGAAATTGGAAGCAACGGTGAGCAAATGAAAATATCTCCCATAGTCCCTAGGCAAAGCGCACATTCAATCGGGTGAATGTATTACCATATTCTGTGAGTGATCGTTGTTTATTTCCATCCATCCAAATCTCCTTACCATTACTGAAATGAATGCAAGGAACTCTGAGAGAGAGAGAGAGAGCGAAAGTTTCATCTTTGAATGTTGCGTATCCTCGTTGAAGGTGTCAAAAATTCGAATGGCCCTTAAAAATACTCCCTCGATGAAATATCCATGAATTTTGAATTGACACTTTTCCACGTTAAAAAATTAATTCATTCTGCACGTTTAGGCGTACATTGGAATCATCAGATAAATTTCCTCCCCTCGTAAACCAAGTACTTGCTTTCCTTGTCAAGTTTTCAATACTATCGTAAATAGGGTTCTACCGGCTGTCAGCTGTTTAAATGGGTGTAGTTTAGCATTTAGAGGTATGTGATTATCGTAACTTTCAAGATGTTTTGCTTACATGTATTTATTTGATGCTTATATTTTCTGTGCTCGCGTGTAAAAATTTACCCTCACTTGATAATTCTCAGGTAATTCAAGTCAGCTTCTGCGTTATCTTCAATTCATTTCTCTTTCTCTCTTTAAGATGGCTCCTCCAAGAAAGGATATACACGTCATTTTATTCGTAAATTGTTAACTTTTAGGAAGAGTAGTGAACAGAATAATATGTCCTTCATATGATATGAACTGAAAAATTTACTTTTCCTCGCTATTTGTCATGTAAATCAAACTGAAATTACCTGGCATTCAATAGTGGAGACAATTGGAAAAATTATATTTTTGTATCCAATATAAATGTCATTTTTATGGAGCACTGTTTTTAAAAAGCTGTTGATTCGATTGCGTACAGAAGTGGTTTAATCGATTTTCCGGAAGCCTGAAACTTTCGGTTGATTAACGAACTCCATCAGCGAAATGAGGATTTTTAGAAACATTTGAAAACGTTGAGGAATTGAGTATTTGCTTTGTCTCGCGCAGTCTCAGTGGAAACTCCTTAAATGGTGAATTTGGCAATTCTGCAACCATCACACCTCAATTCCAGAGCCCTCTCTCCACGGCTGTGACTCACTTCCTATTCGTTCCTTCGTACGAGTCTCCTTCAACCCGGAAGCCATTATCCTCTTATGTTTCATCACCACTTTTCTCGTTCCAACTGCGTAACGAATCCCTGACAGTTTCATTATTCCCACGTTTTTCCGAAAGACAATTTTCTCTCATTTGCGCCGTCTTACCCAAATTTCTTCTTTATATTCCTCTTTAAGCATTTCGTCTTTACTCGTCTTTCTCTTACCTCTTCCGTCATTCTCTCCCACCCTTTTCGCCCATTCGGATGGTACAGTGGAAGTATATATGATTTTCATTTATTAGCTCTACTCAACATTATAATATCGTTCTTATTAGCACATGAAATTTTAATTGTATATTACAATCGATTCTTGTTTTCACTCATCCCCTCTCGCTCTTAGGTGTATGGACCATGTTTTACACTTAGTCCCAAAGGTTTTATGATATTACGAACAGCGATGCTAAAATTATTTTCTTTCAGCCAAATTGCAATCATTCAATGCTTCATATCATATATATTATTTCTCAAATGTGTTTTTTTGTCGCAACGCCATAACTCCCATAATTCTTCATCAAAATTAATGATTTAAACATCGTTTTAAAGCTTATGTTCCCCGCTATTGACGAAGAATATGCAAATGGTTTGAAATTAAAGTGTTTGTGAAAAACATTTAAAATTAAAGTTTTTGTTAAAACATGATCGAAAATTAACAGTTCCATCTGTCGTCAATATAATCAACTAATATGTTAGTTATGGTTACGTGCTTAAAAGACGGTAGGAGACGTCATCTATTAACACATCGTTTAGTTAGATTGATTACATTCTACTTGCAATCAGTTAGACCGTTTACTGTTTACGTTATGTATATTAAACACGAACACAAATAACATATAATTGTCCATGGGAAGAAACAGGTAGAAGAGCAGGAAGAAAGAAGAAATAAACAGGAAGAAGCGAAATATTCGACAGGTAGAAGAACAGGAAGAAAGAAGAAAGAAACAGGAAGAAGCTGCATACTGTGCCAAATATTCGCACGGGTCAGCTAGTTTATCTATATATGTTGAATTGTAGGTCATGTTATTTTAAACTAACTTGGATGTTTAAATTTATCAGCAACCTTCGACGCCTATACAATGAATGAAATATGGTATAATAATTTTAAAAGCTACCATTTATGCACAGAATAAGGAACTGAAGGAATGGACATGAAACATTGGTTAGCATCAAAGGTATACCTTTCGTACCACCAGTTTAACCTTGTGATAATATTTTTCCCTGAAAAAAGGAAAAGTTCTGAAATTAAATAAGTTCTCGCCTGTATCAACCTGGCTAGATAATATTTAGTCCATCCATCCCTTATACTCTTTATTATGCTGAAGATGTTGTGACTCGGTAACGGATAGTCCAGGGATGACGAATGCTGCTTTAAAAAATTACCGGGATATTAATGGACGTGTGGAAAATAATACTAATAAATCGTCTTCGAAATGTACGATCCGGAGGTACGCTTAAGGAAGCGCTATGAAAAACGCAGAAAATAACGGCCTAATATAATCAGTAAAATGACCCTTTAAAATTAAATAGTGCACTCCATGTCATTTCAGGAAGCAGGGGCATATGATTATGTTGCTACTCGTCATACAATTCTGATTTATCGAGGATAAAACTAGCAATATTTCTTTTCAAATTAATTGGCATTCAAGGTAACTGTTAACACATTACTCTCTACGTATAGGTGTCAATTAGAGTGGAGAGATTAGATCTGGCTTATGATTTCACTAGTCCTTTATTTTGCTAGTTTTACGATACCACTTTAAAGTTATTATAGAATATTTAAATTACAAGATATTAATTTGCTTGATATAAAACAGTATGTAAGTAGTGAGATAAGATATTTATAACGGGTAATAATGCTGCAGTTAAAACAAATAAGGCAACATACGTGACTATAATAAAACTTTGAATGGTCGCATACTAGTAAAAGCGTGCCCCGTATTTCTTGTGTTAATTCCTTCATTACCGCGTAAGTCAGTCATTTCTGGTAGGAACATGGCTGATTTTCTGTATGGAATGGAGCTTTATTAACCTGCCGCCATTCGGAAGAGGAAAATTGAAAAAAGTTCGTGTTCGTGTCCAACGTTACGGGGAAGTTCAGGGAGTGGGCGTTTCCTACAGTTTCCGTTTCAATTTCGCTCGTTTATGGAGGTTATTTCCTGTCGTGGATTCGGGCTCGCAACTCACCCCCTCGCTTCATTTCGTTCACTCCAGCTCTTCCCTCCACCGATTCCTCGTCGTCCCTCTCCCACTGTCCATCTATCCCCCCCACGCCCCCTTGCTTCTTTCGGAAGGGAAGTACACAAGGGCTGCACCCCGCGTCGCCGCTCGGCAACCAAATCCCCTCCGCCCTTCGCCTCATCGCCCTCCCGGGTAAGTCTCTCGACTTCTCAGAGTTCCCTCAAAGCTCTTCAAGGGTACGTTTCTGGGGATTAGTTTTCATCAAACGTTTCCTCCCTTTGCGCCCAGTGACAATTTCATAGACTTCATCGGTGATGGCGAGCATATGACACGCATGTCAAAGGTGACGCGCTAAGACATTTTGGGCCGATTTTACAATGTCTATTTAAACTTCACGTTAGCGTTAACGGCCGGTTAAGCACCAGAGTCGGTTTTACTCCAAAAATGGTTAAGTTCAATCTAGACGTTAAAGTGCTCGTTACGATAACGGAGAGTTTCCAATGGTTATCTGAGTTAACGTGAAGATTAACTTAACGTCCACGTTACTTAACGTGAAGTTTAACCAGGCATTGTAAAACAGGCCCTTTGGGTGAGAAATTGTTTGCTCACGGTCATCGCCCAAAAACGGTAACCACGCGCTGATACATTATTTTTCGTAAGAAAAAATATATCTTGAAGACCATGCAGAATAACGTATTGTAAAACTAAAAAACGTCCACCATTTTATATCATAAAATATTACGCCCAATGATGCAACCCTCTACTTGATCGTCTTCAATTTGTGTTATAAGAGGAGAGGGAGGGGTAGGGGATAAGTTAATGGCCTAACTTGGACTTTCTGTGTACGAAATTCAAACCCTCAATTGAAGATTTATGTAATAATAATTCATCAGCGAAAAAGTTGCCAATGTAACGAATTCTTGTTTTTAATTTTTAATAAATGAAATATAAAAATATTAACTTTTTTCCTGAAGTCTTCAAATATCGAAAAAATATAGATATTTCTAGAAGTGACACGGCACCCGAGTTAAGCTAAGTTTAGGACACACTAAGCTAAAAAGGTACGTCATCACGGAAGTATATCATCATCAATTCGGAGATTGGTTTGATGCACTTCTCCACTTCATTCTCCCATCCACCAACTGCTTCATTTCTACCTATTTTTTCACCTTCACGTCCTTCATGGTTGCCTGCATTACAAGGAATTTGGCATCAAAGCTTTACGCAAGACGTGATAAGGAAGGGAAAAAACGGTTACAAATTTTATTACAAAATTTACGCCGGGAGGGGGGGAGGAAGGGATCGAAATAATCCTGCGATCCTGCGTAATATTTTAAGCTTTCCAGAGAGCGTGTTGTTTTCGCTTTGTCTATTGTTGCTGGACGAAAAATCTTACTTCGTATGAATACCACCACGGTGGCACCTCTCACATTATGCTGAACTATGGTAAAAAGGACGATGAATTCTTCATGTTCATTAGTTTTGAGATATCGAAAGTTTGAAAATCATGTTTTTTCGAGTAGTACCTTCTGTAAACCGCGAAATCTTGAAAACCGTTATAGATAAACCCGTCTAAAAATTTGAACTACTTTAGATTTCTCCATAGGGCTTATGATTATAAAAAATATAAAAAAAACGGGTGTGAGGCCAGTTTTTGCATATTTGGGGTTGGAATCTCCCATTTCTTTTGATATATTTGCATATTTCTAGAAATGTATGTTAAATTTGCATTATTGGAAAGGGGTCATTCGTAATACTTCACCTTTTGATGCGTGGGGGAGGAATAGCGTTAATATAAGTGAACAAAATTGCCTTACGTTATACGGGAATGGCCCTTTAGGTTGGTCTTCCTCTGTCATTTTTCGTATTCTTTTCTCTTTCTGATATTGTTTCCAATTGAATGTTGTGGAGAAAAATGTGTCTTATGCATTATCTCTCATTCTCTGTAAAGATTTACTTGTTTTCTCTCCGACTCGTCGTAAGACTTCTTTGCCAGTGATTCTGTCCTCCCATTTGATCCTCCTCATTCTTCAATGGCACCGCCTCTTCACTTTCCAATCTCTTTTTCTCTCTCGCTGCTGGGTTGAATGGGTGTGGCCGGCACGAATGAGAACTGCTGGCGCCCGCATTTTAAGAGCCGAAAAAGCCATCTCACTCGTTTCCGTCCGAAGTTTCTCCCAAATAAAAACAATCACGGATCCTGGAACCTGGTTGGTATGTCCAGGTGACCTGTTGAATGATTTGTTTTCGTAGGCTTGTTGGCTCTTCATGAAGTCGATCGATTGTAGGCCCAATCTCCACCTTGCGGATAGGTGGGTGGGTTGGTAATAGCTGGATTTTTGGTCACACCTACGTAATGTCCTGCAAGCCGACGCAAGAGCTGGTGGCAGAGGGTGTTAAGAAATGAACTGTTAGAAAGAGAGAGAAAGAATAAAAAGAATTGAAAGAGGAATAGGATGTAAGCAAGTTGTTTGATTGCGTAGTGCCTTGTCTATCGCTCGATTTTCTTTGTAGAAACTTACAAAGCGTGTATGTATTATTTGGAACGTAGAATGTTTCTGGTACCTAATTCGAATGGCCGGTTTCGGTGGAGATGAGGTATGTTTCTTACCTGCATACCATAAATGCATGTATTCGTATTTTGCCATATCGTTTTTTTGGGATTGGTACAGCATAGTGTTTGGTTAAAATCAATTATACTTTACCTTGAATTCTGAGTCTAACTCTTCTAATAACCTAGATACACCCACGATAGGTTAACATATTGTATAGGACGATATATGTAAAAATGGCATGAGATAATGAGAGAAGGAGACTTTACAGTAAAATATATCGAACCACAGAACCTGATTCAAGTGGATTCTTCTCTGAATCATCAAACTGAATCTCAGGCTTAGAATTTAGACTCTCAACATAATTGCTAAAAAATAAAACAAAATTGCTCAAAAAATGACGATTAATTGTAATCGTCATCTAAAATGCAACTAAATTTTCCCTAAATGACCTGCTTTTCGATTCATATGTATTTAATGAAATGGCTGTGTTATCCTATTCAGTCATTTTATTTGCAATAACATAGGACCTAATTAATCATCTGATTTCTAAGCATTAACAGCCTTCTTGCGTTTGTTTTAGAAAACATCTGACCACAGTGCGGTGACCCGGGACATGCCACACGTTGATAAATTAATTTATGGATATGATAGAAAAGGTAAATTTCGGTCGTATTGCTATTGAGGTAGTTGGAAGCATTAACAATATTATGGCTTTAAGGAAAAAGATGATACCCGTAAAAAATTAATGCCTGGGTATGGTGGAGAAGGAGACTTTCATTCGCATCAGAGTCTAAGTAGTTACAGTGGTTAAAAACATCGTAGCTACTACTTAATAAACTTTCGGCTGTATTTTCTTTTTGTAATACCCTAATAATGTATAGTGCTATATTTTTAACCGGGTTATCGCAAGAGCTATTGCTCATAACAATCTTACCTAAATATCTTTAGATTTTAATATCTCTTGGGAATTAGATTTTTGGCTCATAAAAAGCCTTCAAGCGTTAAATATTTGACCATTAACGACAACATTAGCAGTTTAAAAAATGCTTTTATGCATATGGAGCTAAATACCAATTTATTTTTGTCTTTTAATGTAAAGGATAAATTCTTTAAAATCAGTGCTCTGAGTATTAGGTCCAATCCGTTTTTCTTCTCGCGTGGCATTGTCTTGAATTCCCTGGAACATTTCTTGCGCGAGCCTACTTGGATGCATAAATATGGAATAAAATGCTTGCGTTTTTGCTTGGTAGTTGCCATTTCACCGTCTTGAGTTAAAGGCTAATTGAGGTACTTCAACCTAGTGGGTACTAACACATTAAACGCTTGCTAATTAAACCGCCCTCCCGGTAAAAAATACATGATATACTCTCCGATATATGTACAGTTCGATTTCATTCTCCCTCGAGAGAAACATGGTTTGACTATCGATATATAGTGGCGTATCTTAGTTATGTCTCTTTTTTATGTACACATATGTTCATTTGGAAATTAAATCCGTGGAAGAATAGTATCAAAGTTTTCTCATGACTTAATTTCTCCAAATTATCTCTTTGATTAATTATACCTTGTGCATTTACGGTATGGAGTGCTTTTAAAGACTGGACTGAAGTATATAATGATCGACATATATTTTACCAAATTAGAATTCCAGTGGTTTCTCGTGTATTTTCCTGGCATGCGTCAATTATAAAAATCTTCAATGCTCCTCAGTGCTATTCTACAAAGAGTAGTTATATTTTTACGTCCTAAGTTGTGTCATCATCTGCGATGCAGAGTAATAATTGTGTTCCTGGAAGGTGGAGAGAAAGAGTGTTGTTTGATGGAAAAATTTGTATTTCAGCGAAGACCGCATGCTCGTGCCTCACGAAATTTTTCGGCTTCATATTTTCGTTGGTGAATATAATTTATCGAGTAAACTAATCTTCATGCCTTCGCTACTACAGGTTGGGAGGGATGCTGAAGGATTTTTGTAATTTTAGCTCATACAGGTTGGGATCGTATATTATGGAGCATGTATTGTAAGTTTAAAAATATATTATTAATAGATCTGTTGTACTACTCACATGTAATGGGTAACGTCCATTTGCTTTTCTTAAAAGTTGTACGGAGGACATCATTATTTAAGGTACGGTTTTTCAGGATCGTTCAAAGCCTTCATGTGTGAACTTATCCACATGAAAATAATGTCTTAGCAAGCTAATTTCTGAAAGTCACAGATAAAATAAATCTTGAGCCTGGGCTGATTGTGAAATTATAATAAATATTCCCTGAATACGCGACCAAGGCTTTTACAATTTAAGCTATACTGGCATCGTTTTCCGCTGTGAATTCCACAGTATTCAATTACATACATAGACCACTCGTCGTCGTCAACGCGAATCCCTGTCCAGGTGAGTAATTTCATCACTTAAAATGCCAAATATTTATGTAATGATTCAGTGGGTCGTTTCACTAAAGCCACCGACGCGGCTATTCCTTCAGTACTTTGAAGATCATGTCGATTTATTTGTGAAGGAACTGTGCCGAACGTTAGCACTCAATCTTCGTGAAGAAAAATTTTACAATTAGGAAGAAGATTTCGAGATCAGTGTGGGAAATGACTACAGTCACAAACGAGCTAAGTTCTGAAAATTCGAGGGGCGTGTTTGAAGAGACCCTTAATTCCTTTCAGGTAAATTACGTGGATCTGCTTATCCGAGAAGGAACTAGCAGCGTTCTCACTTCTAAAGGTTAAGCAATCCTTTCGAGCCTCGTGTTTTGGATAATTGCAGTCGTGAGTCTCATTCCGCAAAAGCAGAGGGGGAGAGAGAATTTAACTGATTTCACCGGAGATGTTCTTTCTTTGCCTCTTTGTCGTTCGGTCGGGGGTTTGCTGCGAATGCTAATGGGGACTGGGGTGAGGGGTAGAATGGCTGAGGGGAAATCGCTGAAACTATTTTAGCTGTTTCTTTAAGCTGACGAGTTGGAGGCATCATTAAGTAAGTAAGAGGTAGTGGAGTGATTAGAGATTTGATAAACAGGAAGATTCAAATATAGTTCTTTAAAGACATGTAACGAATTTGTACATTCAATTTACAATTTAAAAAATACGGGCCTTTTTTTCGAGCGCAGAGGGCGGAAATAGAGAGGGGAAATGGTTTACATTTTACTAAATCAAAGATCTTGACTAACTTTTTGCAAATAGTTACTGATTATAAAAACCATACTTATATGTTTTCATTGGAGAAATGATGAACTTGGCGTTGTGTTGAGCGTCAGGAGTGTGACGCTCTATTACGAGGCGGCCTCTTGAATCTATTTTGACAGTGAAGGAGCATTCCTGATGTCCTTCGGATAAAATATCTATTCTCATGCAGGTTATGGATAAAGATGAGCGGGTGGATTACAAACGCTGTCAGGATAGCAAAATGCTTTTCTAGAAGAAAAAAATATTGAACATACGTTTTCCAATACCGAGAAAATTAAGGATGAATATTTATCACAAAGGAAAAAGTAACTTCGTTTCCTTTCACAGATTTATTTTCCTGGTACAACATGTTTCGACACAGCGGTGTCATTATTAGGTACCAGTACCTGATGGTGATACCGCTGTGTCGAAACATATTGTACCAGGAAAATAAATTTGTGGAAGGTGACCAAGTTATTTAATTTTTCATTTGTGAAACTCTACTTCCACATGGTATCGCCTCCAACTGTGGAATGAATATTTATCATAACGATGTGCATATCCGCAATTTTCTAATGCTCTCTACATGTATGAGATGAGAACTTCCTCTCCGTCGACTTGCGCCCCTTGAAATACTTAGACAATGGTGCCGGAAAATCGGAGCATAAGTTCATTTAGAGCGTGTGGTCGGTGGTACATATTTTCTGACGTGGAAATTAGACGGAGAGAAAAACTTCAAGGAAAGAATTATTAGTCGTCGGATATCTTCATCTGATCACTCAAATGCGATCTTTTATCTCAAGGACCTTATAAGTCTTGTCGGACGCACGAATGTAATTTCATATAGAATTACAGCAAACAAATTGCCTTTTTAGGGGAATCGAGGCTTTGGGTTGATTCATTGAGATAATAGTGCTGCTCGTACGTAAGAGCAGCTGTATTATGAAAAAAATGTAGCGATAAAGTTCTTGTGACCAAAAATCTTTTTTAGAAGAAATATAGCGTCAGTAAAAGAACTTGCGAGTAGGTGGGAGAACCGAACGAATTCGCCTGACTGGATCGATAGAGGGCGTGCGGAGACAAAGATTTTGTGTGACGAGGGCAGAGTTAGTGGGGAGGGAAGATTACTCGAGGCAAGTGGACAATGAAGGATTCTCGGAGTCAACCTGGAATAAAAAGCTACTCTTTTCCCGCGGGATTCCTAAAAGGGTGTAAAGGGGGTGATGCTTTGAAGAAAGAAGACATGGTAAGTTGTATAGAAGAGAGAATTGAAGGCTTCCACTCCAGCCAAAGGAACTTTTTGTGGACCATTCCCGCTTCCAAAACCAGCCTAACTCTCCCTCTATGTTCCGACCGTGGATGCTTTTTTATTTATTTCCCTTCCTCTTTTCGGTATCATTCTGCTGCGAGAGTCGTCGATGTTTCCTTGAGTAAACGCGGGGATTTTTTTGAGCTCAGAGAGTAGTAACCGAGAGAGGTAATGGGGTACATTTCATTAAATCAAAGGTTGAGAAGAACTATTTACAAACGGAGACTGATGATGAAAAACGTAAACTTATATTCTGAATCGGAAAAAAAGCTCACTTGCCTTACTTCTAAGTAAATCACCCTGAAGTTTCAACAGTTCATAAACGCGAATGTATTGAGCTCACATATGGCAATTGAAGGCCCAAATTTATTTTTTTAAGTATATAAAAAATGATTGGATGGGAGATGACTCCCCCATATGAAAAAGGAATTTGAATGCCTGAACATACTTATCCTTTATTGAGTTTCATACGTTTCTACGCTCCCTAACTCTATTGATTTGTCCTCCTAACCATTATTTTTTTTAGAATAGGATGGTTTGCCTGCCCTCAGTTGTCACATGCTCATGATACCCTGCGATTGAAGTTGATGCACCACTGGAAACGGTGGAGTGATGTTGCAACAGGTTTGGTGATCAGGGATGTGTTTTGAAAACGAAAATTTCAAACAATTTCGGAAAGTGGCTGCCGAAATAGCGGCATTTTAATCGTTTCGCCGTTCTCGGAATGATATATAAGTGAGTGATGTCTCAGTGCTAGAAGATATTCTTCGGGTGAACGATCATTGGTCTAGCAGTAAAATTAAGTTTTCCCAGCTTCCTCTTCTCCTCATTTGCTGACTTCAGCATTTCCTCGCTCCTAACTACTTTTGCCATTAATTAATTTTGATTCCTCATTTGTGTGGTAGCTTCTTCATCATGCTGGAATACCTAATGTGCAATATATGATCATAGAAACATTGGAACCAAAACATATGGTTACAGCTATTTCAAACTTGATCCAGAGTTAAACGAATAATTTCAACAGATTCAGGCGAGATATCGCAGAAGTTCGTCATATTAAAACAGAAACAACAATTGCACTATTCCACAAGGTATTTTAATAGTGCAATTGTTGTTTCTGTTGTAACAATTTAACCAGAGTAAAACCAAATAGTCCTCTGCCACATTTTTTTGCTTCCAAGAATTTCAAGAATTTGGACAGTTACTTGTCGGTTTTATGGCTGGATCGTGAACTCCTATCCACTATTTCGCTATTAACTGTAATCTTTACCGCAGAAAGAGATTTCTTCCGCGAATGTATTAGTGAAAATAACTGTTTAAGTCAACAATTTTGTTTGGTTTGTTTAGATAATTCTCTTTTATCTTAAGGATTGGCCCATCTATTTCAAAACAATGTTAAGGTACAAAATACGCAGATAACTTGAATATATGCTGATGTGGTTTTCGAGTTGTGCTGCGCTTGGAGTATATTTTCGTTTCACTCGCAGTGCATAGTGCGTATTGAGGAAGTTAGTGATTGTTGCTGTTATCTCATCGTTTGAAATATCGGAGATTTGCGAAGATTGGATCTCTTTTACCTTCTAATGTCTTGCTGTTATTTTGCGTCCTGCTGCTTCCTGTGTTTTCGCCGCGGTTAGTCTCGGCGAGCTTCGCCATTTGATTTGAGAATAAAATATGTAGCGTAAAAAGGCATGACTTTGTTAATCTAAATCCAAATATTATCTTCCGTGCCACCTCAAGGGTGTACGACAGGGGTTGAGTAACCATCAAAATGCACTATAATGTACCTGTACCATGCACTATAATGTACCTGTAACTTTCACCAACATCCACTACACTATTGGTACGCTACCAATGCATCAGAAACTATTTGTATATACCAAGGTTGCAACTATGAAAACGAGACACAAGAGTCAGATAGGGCTCATGCGAAACGTGTTTTAAGACTACGTGGTAGATTAATAAACAATCATTACGGATCAAATAAGCTAATCTGCTACACTATTTGTCGACTTACCTACTTCAAAGCCTCATTAGCAGCCATTATGATCTCCCATCGATTGCGGGAAGATCTACATTTTAAAACTCTCTGTTCCGCAGTTATTGTCCGTATCAAACGTGGAACTCGTTCTTTCCAGTCGGTAGTCAGAACATAAATTTTATGACATTTAAGTCATTTTACGATCGATCTCCTCGTGTGTGGTATGATTGTTTATTTTTTTTAAGCTCAGTTGTCCAATTCTGGATGTCACACTGCTTCGCAATGCTTTATTATTTTCCAAAAAAATGGAACCTTCCAATCTTTCACTCGGAAATTCCTTCTTCCTTTACCCCCACTCTTTCGTCCACTTACCTCTCCTTCTTTTACCGCTATTCGCACAGGAAGAGTAGACGACGGAAACAAGGCCAACACGGTGAAAGAAAGGCCCGCGGTGTAGTACTACTCGTCCCAATGGGTGCGGTTCCGTGTTTTTTCTCTTCCTTTTGATGTTCCGTCCCTAATGCTCGTTTCATCTCATCCCTCAGTGTAGAGGATGCTCCTCCTTTTCCTCATTTTCGTCGAAAAACTAGTCTCGCTCTGTAAATTAGCAAGCAGCTTCAAATATCAAAATTATCGCTCCGGGAGGCTTTTTCTCTCTGTCTCATAATCCCTTGTATGCATTAAAGATAAAAAGAAAAGTATTCGTGGACGACCTTGTTTTTTACACACAGCCATTCCGAAGCTCTAACCTCGATTTCTCCTATCAGGAAATGGCGGCGCGATATAGTTTTTATGACGCAGCATTTTCTTATGACTTGCAGCAAGTTTTATGGAATCATAAATGTATGTTATCTTTCCCAGTTTGCAATTTTGAGTGCGAGAATGATACCGTTGTGCGAGATAAATATATATGTGCGGAGAATTTATTTTTTTTTAATTATTGCAAAAACCCGTGTCCCTGGATTACACATGAGATTTTGTTAATATTTTCTTCATTGTATTAGCCTCTGGGAATTTGACGTAAATGTTACTTTTTACTCCCATTTATCGGGAAGCTTAATTTTATATACTTTTAATAGGGTAAAGTTATCTGGGAATTCTTGTGCATGGGAATAAATTTAATATTCTCTGCTTGACGTAGCTATTAAAAATGGCAAACTGGTTTACTACTTTCATAAAAATGTACTATGGTATGAACTTAGCAAACTGAGATGAAGCTCGAGATATTGGATTCCCAGCTACTAAAATTGGAAAACTTGTTTTAGCCTTTCATAAAAGTGTAGTGTAATATAAACTTGGCAAGGATATATGAAAACTCCTGCTTTAACCATCGGATATTGGATCCTGGATTCGTCACCTAGGTCGCGACGAGGGAGGTAGGTACCTGTTATGGAGAAGTTCGCCATTATAGTGGTGTCGTCAGTGTCAGAATATTCGTTAATTCACTTCGTTATCTCGAGAAAGATTTTCACAAAACATTGCTAAATACAAATTGAAGCCATTTCTGTTTAATTTATTCTTAAATTTGGATAGTTAATCTGTGTAGGCAGCGAGATTTTTCAGTCTATCTCCGACTTCTTTCCCTGGCTTGAAATTAAATATCTTGAGGCATGGTAATCCTTCTCAATTCGAAACCTAGTCTTACCAACGTATCAAGCTTACACTATACTAACGTCTCAGCCATTGAAAAAATTCATCAAAGGGTAATAAATAATTTGCAGTCGAAGAGCGGTGTAAAACATTATGAAGTAAAACGCGAACAGTAAGGTTTGCTATTTACCATATCTCTAGTATAAACTTCTAAATCTAAAAATATTATGGAAAAAATAATTATTCTTAATGAATGCAGATACGAGAAGATAATGACCCTGTTTTGATGGCTTAGGGAGAAGATTTTTAACGCTTGAGTCGCACAGGTCCTTGTGGAAATATCTAAGCCTTTGCCAGACGCGGAGGCGTTCTTGTTTACATTCTTCGACTCGGAGACCTACATCCTCGCCGATTCTGCATCGCAGCGAGAATCCCCATTTGAATTTAACGATCAGAGGTCTCTTTTCATTTTCATTTTTGATTCTCACCGTGGTAATTCAAGTATTGGTATGGCTGATAATTATTTAATGAGTTTGTTGTCGGGCAATGCCTAACTAAATGTCCCCACGGTCCTGAAATTACCTGTGTATCTCTATTATGCCGTTTTATCTTTACCTCGGGACATCAGAGGCCGTGGAGCTCAACCTTCCCTTGTGTACTGACACGACCTACTTGATTGTGTTTTACCTTGCATTTTAGACCATGGTTTCAGTAAATCATTTCTACTATCTGGGTACTGCTAAGTTGTAGATGCTTTCATTTATGCTTAAATACGAGATGCTTGGTTACCGTTTTTGTAAATCAACTTGTTTCCACAGAGATAAGGCTGAGTCAGAGTCTAACGCCGGAAAAGATATTTAACGTTATTAATTTTGGAATGTTCTGCCGAAACACATGCGAGGAACAGTTAGATAGACGTATTGGGACACTTGTGGATACGAGCTTGGAGAGAAGTTTTTGCTTTTGGATAATTGCGCCTGTTGAAATAATGAGAAAATTCAGAATGCTCCTCTCCAGCAGAGGATAATAGAGTGATTCAAATGCTTATAAGGCTAAGTTGCCTCCGTTTGGCGACAGCGCGAATAACACTCGGGGCAGGCAAGCGGCCAGTTATTTGGCGCTGACTTGGGCAATGAGTCACCACCGTACGCTGTTTTAATGTCCCTTGTTGTGGATGAGGTCTAAGAATAAAATTCCACCAGGAAGGAATCTGATTTACTCCCAGAGACATCGTTCGGCGCTCAATGTATTGACATACTGTTATCCCTTTTAATTCGTCTATTTGTGTGATTTCTAGGAAAAAATGCAAATTCTCCTAGAAAAATGTAAAACTTGACCTGGAATTCTTATTGTCTTTATTCTGTAGCAACCATGTCGTGTTTTCCTGAAACCCGCGTGGTCAAAATTTTTCAAATAATCTCATTATCCTAGCGTGTATCCTCCGAATCCCTGGAGTCTCGCATCTTAGTCAATCCAATGTCCCTCTGCCTTGTGTTTGCATGAATGTAAGAAAGACGATTTCTTCCGGGAAAAACGTAAATTTCTCCTGGAAAAATGAAATTTTAGACCTGGAATTCCTGGAAAAGTCCTAGAATTCCATTATCTTCAATCTGTAGCAACCCTGAAGTGTCTTCCTGAAACTTGCGCAGTCGAAATTTTTTGAGTTATCTCGTTGTAATAGCGTGTAGCCTCAAAATCTCTGGTGTCTCGCAACCTAGTCCTTCCAGCGCCCCTCTGCTTTGTGCTTGCTTGAGTGTTATGGTACGTTTTCGTGAACGCGTTCCAGACGAAGAGACGCGAAAGCGAGATCTTCAGCCAATCAGAAGCTCTTCTCGTGTGCTCTCGTATGTTCGCATAGAGTCGCGTCACCCGAGTTAAGATATTTTCAACTTTCGACGCGTGGAATGCGTAGAATCACAAACATGGCCGACCGGCGAAGTGTAGGGTCTATGGATGAAATGATCATCTCCGAAATTTGAGAGAAGTACTCGTACCTGTACAATTATAAGGATTATCGACACAGGGATAGAAACCTAGGGGAGAAGGCGTGGAGGGAGATAGGAGTATCCATTGGAGTGGAAGGTAAGAACAACTTTTATTTCCGATGATTCTCAAAGCTTACATGTTTTGATGCATTAGTGGTAATATAATTGTGTTTTACAGCAATAAATGTGATGGATCGGTGGAAAGCCCTCTGGGATAAGTATGTGAGAGACAAAAAGAAGCCCAAAAGTTTTTTTTTACCATTTCTTCTCTGCTGTAGACAGCGCGTAAGTACGAACCTACGCGTAGGCGAACCTACGCGTAGGTTCGCTTGCATGCGAACGGTTCACGCGAAGAAATGACGCGTCTCGTCGCGCGCGTGCGCGTCTGACGCGTCCATGAAAACGTAGAGTAAGAAAGAGGTTTTCATTGAAGAAAACTTTGTTCGGCTCGAGTAACGCCGCCTATTTAACCCGTGTTGACACGAATACGAGTGCCACCCGGAGAGAATGGGCCGCAGATTTTACCCCAAAAATCCTCGATTCATTAAACCCGACGCGGTGGAATGTGTGTGTGTTAGTGTATCCCTCTGTGAAAAGGACCTTATTCCTGCGGGGGTTTTTCGGTGATGCGGGTCGCGGAACGAAGGGGAGTGGTGGAGGGAGGGGGGTGCGGGAAAAAGAAGGTGAAGGCTTAGTATAGGTATGTTTAAAACACCCCGCCTCTCCTCCATTTTCCACGAACTCGCTCCATTCTCTTTTCCGGTATTCCGACCCCTTCTCTTGTCCTCCCCCCGGCTGGGTCCACCCCTTCCACAACATTCTACCCCTCTCATTCCCCCCCTACCCCTCCTCCCTGAGCCTCGCTCCCTGATTTTCGTTCCTCGTTACTCAGCACAAAAGGTGAGGAGGGAGAGCAAATCTTTCCCCTTTTTATATATATATTTTTCCTCTCACTCGTTGGTGACGGGGTGAAGAGGGGGGAGGGACGAATTTGAAAGAGGGAGAGGAAGACGGGGAATGAAATGAGGGGAGATCGGAAGAGGAGGTGCGTGTGTAAGAGGAACAATGAGAGCTGGTGTTGGGGGGAGGGTGTCTGCAATATTTAACAATGTATTCCTATGGTTTCAATTATGAATAGTCAGTACTCCCACGAAGCGAAGCCTGATTCGGTAAGGCTCACGGTATTCCTTTGAGTTGAAGAGGTTGTGGACGAGGTAATTTAGGGGAATTTTGACGTGCGAACAAATAAAAGGAGCCATTCATCAAAAAGGGAAACTTTCAGACTGAACTGTCGTCAATTAGGATTCATTTAAATTATACTAGAAAAATGTGACGATAACGTAAAGGAGCGATGGTATTTTTCTCTCGTGAGATCCCACTTGGAGTATACTGCTAGAATATTGGACTCTTACGAGGAAAGAATAGATCCAGGAACGCCGAATACAGCGGAGAGTAGCAAGATTTGTCAAAATTTGTAACGGTAAAATTAGCAGTTTCCAAATTGTCGAATCAGGGTGGGAACCACTGTGTGACCGAAGGGAAAAATGAACGTTACATCTTATTTGCAAGTTTGATGCAAACTATTTTTGCCGGACGCTCAACATAATTTGCCAGAGCCAGTCAATTACTGTTGAAATGCACACGGGCATAAGATTTAGAATTTCATTTTTACCACGTACTATAAAGACCTTAATAATGACGACAGATTAGTTCTGTGATACTCTGACCCCCATTAGGTGGAGTGAACTTCGTTCCTAATAACTTACGATTGTTATTGATAACTCACTCCGCATGAAATTTTCGGCATCATTTAGCTTTTTGAATGATTTTGTATCTTATAGTACTATTTACCAATCACATTATCAAAACTTACCAGTAATTACAGCTTAACTGGTGTAGGTACTGCATGTTATCATGCTCGTCTACGCTCGGCGTAGGTACTGCATATTAGCATTACCCTCCTAGTTTCTGGTTTGATCGCGCGTTGCTGTCCTGCCTGCTTCTCGTTCTAAGCCTAACAGCCGAGGGAACACGCGAGGTGCTGATTTGAACTGAAATGAGTGCACCACGTGTGGAATCACCCTTGCCACACACTATAGTGGTATTTTGCGCGGTATTTCGTAGATGTATATTTAGTATTACGTCTGACATTTTCAGGGGGAGTTTGCTCTTACGTTGTCTTACGCTTGTAGGCTCTGGATCCGGTTTGTCCGTGCGTAAAGTGATGAAACTCGCCATAAAAATATTTTGACCTCTCCGGGATTTGAACCGGGATCCTTTTGCCATTGCCATCAGGGTTATGAGCTAGTTACACCTCCAGGCCTTATACTTGCCTCTGTGGTGCAATTTCCTTACACACCTTGGCTGGGAATTGGGAGACCGGGGCTAAATTCCTTGTCAAGTCAAATGATGTTATCATGGCAAATATTATTTCTTTGGAGAACATTGTTTCACCCCTGCACGTGACCGCATGTCATTCCATTTTTTATTCCGCAGTGCTTTGGACACTTGTATCTTGCGTATAGTTTTATTTTCCCATGAGATCGTATTAGCTTCACCATTTTTCTGGAATCGCTGGACGAAAAATTGTACTTTCAGTAACGCGCATAGTATCTGGTTTGGCAAGCTTGTGAGAGCAAAATAAAATTTTCATTTATTTGTAAAAGAACCAGCAGTTTTTGCTCGGGAAGATTGTATAGGCGTGCCACGAGGGTTTTGGTATTTCATACCAGTTGCCTAGGGACAAAAAATCCAATCCTGCAATTTTCCTTGCGAGCTCTAACAATATCGACCAATAATACCTGGCATATTCACAGAATGATCTGATAGTGTATTATCTCAATACTAGAGACATATGTTAATGAAGAGCTTTTGATAGCTCCCAGTTTATTTTTAAACCAACCATTGGACCACATTTTGCGACCATCAGGACTATGGCCTGATCTGCTTACTTTGGCTGCCGAATTGTTTTATGTCGGCTGGCGGCAAACGTTCTTTCCATCGCCGCATTTACGATATCTTGGTCTCTATACTACCATGGGTAGCGGATGGGATGAGTGCCAGCATTGTTCATAGAAATTAATCTATGCATGTCCTTACCAAAATCTGCGAAAATTTACGTCAAATTGGGTCTGAAGGGAAAAGTTCATGCAATGTTATTTTGCCTTAAGTATGGAGAAGAGAGCGTCAAAAAGCGTACAATTTAGCGAGCAAGAAAATATGCCGATTGTAATATGTTAATGGCCTCTGAAGGCAATTTGTTATATTTCGCGCTGTTCTCATTAAGCTCGTGCTTTTCCGCGGTAAAACATCCTCATCAGAGCTACAATGAGTTACTTGTGTCGACTAATTTATCGGAGGAGGATCTGCGGGATGGTGTAGGCAGAGAGGTTGGAGTTGTTATTGCATGATATCATATGAATAATATATACATAATCTAATATATGGTAATCTGCCCCCCTCCCCACATATCTTCTTCTAAAACAAGACACTCAAGGTATCCCTGCATATATTGCAGCACTGATGATGATTTGTTTGCATCGAAATCGGCCATTGTGCTTCTAATATTACGTTGAGTATTCAAAAATGCTCTTTCTTTCTATACTGTACGGCGTAGGCATCTGTAACCTGACTGAGAAGCCTTTGAAATGTTGCTGAACAGATGCGTTTGAAGGATGTCTTGGTTGGATAATATGACAATTGATTAAGTCCTCCTGAACGTGGTTTGGCTAACCCGAACAAATGTAGCCGTTTAAACAGCGGAGATTATATCATCTCGGGCATATAATCGGACGCGATGATAATAGTCGAGTTCTTCAGTTCTCTCCGAAAGGAAGTCGAAAGAAGACGAGGTCTGGTTGAAGAACATTTGTCTATCAATCTGAAAACATGTAATGGAACAATATCGGTTGAACTATTTCGAACTGCATATAGGCGATCAAAACAACTGTCGCAACATTCCATCACAATTGTCAATTTCACGGCCGAAAAATTACTCTTTTCTGCGAGGAAGTATGGATGGCATTGGTTTGAAAAAAATGAATATCGCACAGCGATTATAGGAGCTAATCCAAGTGTCCGACAACTACTAGATCCTTCTAGGGGATCTAGATCCTTCAATCTTGTGTAGCATGCTTGTGACGCATCAATTATGAAACCAAGTAACTCCGCAAGTGTGATAGTGATTGTGTTAGCTTTCATGCTAGCGGGTATCTTTGGACTTTTGCTGGATCAGGTATAGCATGGTACGCGCTTTCATCATTGTGTGTAACAATCGAGTAATTACCTAATCATATCACTGTCCTGTATTTTAGTCACTTTCGCTAGATCATAGCAGTTTTGAACAAAACATGCGACTTTCCACCGTATTTAGATTCCATCGCGCGCTAAGTGTGTTTTGCTCATTCCCAAAGGCTTACTGCTTACTCAAGATGAGACAAAATATTATTCGAAGAAATAAAACTACTTAAAAGAGGAGGAAAAGAAATGAGTGAGAGATGGAGTCGGGAGCTCAAGTGCGGGGTTGTCTTACGTGCGTCTTAATTCTTGCGGAACGGAAGATTTGGGGGGATTTCTGCTGAATTTCTGCTGAAATCGTTTCTTAATGTTTGAGGGGTGGTGATACCTGAAAGCAGAGAAGTTAACCCGAGCGAAAACTTAAGTTTGCATCCTCTGTAACGAAAAAGCTTTCAAAGCGCGCTTAATTGTCTCTCCCAGAAATGTATTCACGCGCGACTGCGTGGAAAAGTAACCCACTCGGCGTGCCCACTCTGTCGGTTTGGTGTCTGTAAGCTGGGGCTGTAGGTGGCCCAACTGCTAAGGTTACGAGAAAACTCCTCTCGGATTTACAACCTTGTCATCAGTCTTCACTTGGCGAAATTCGAACTCCTGACCTCGTATTGCATGTCGCATATCAGACAATCGCAAAGTTGTTCATGAATGTGAGAGACAGTCCCAGGCTCTTCCTTATGGAATTCTTTCATTATTTAGTGTGAAATGAAAAAATACTTTGCAACCCCACATTTTTGTTTAAGAAATCAGTTAATCTGCCTTGCTAAAAAATTCCGTAGAAGCTGTTCTGTAGAGCGTAAGGAATTCTACAGAAATTGAGTCTTTTTCTTCAGAACTAGTTCCTTTTCTAAGGATCTGTACGGAACATGAGAGCCTGACTCTACAGAACATAAGTTCTGTAGAATTATTTTCTGTAGAGGAGAGTAACTCCTTACAAGCAGTTTTGTAGAACTTCAGCAACTCTACGGAAATATGTGAGGTTTCCGTGGGGAATTCCACACGTCGTAGGGAATTCCACAGAACGCCCTAAGGAATTCCGCAGAACGTCCTGAGGTATTCTGCAGAACATCCTAAGGTATTCTGCAGAATTCCGTAAAATGGCGTTTCAATAATACTTTAAGGAATATCTACAGAACATTTTAAGAAATTCTGTAGAAGTGTGTATAATGAAACTATACAGAATTCATTAGTCAGGTGCTCAAATGGTTGCGCCATGTATGCAGGTTTTGCGGGAAGGAGCTTCGATACTAGAAAAAAAGAATACTTTGCCTGCTTCAAAAACAAAAACTACACATCTATCTTACTTAAACATATCAAACAATAAATAATACTGTCTTGAGTCATTTGGTGGTATTCCTATGGTGATGTATCATTGTAAGAATTTGGTAAAATTAACTTAATCATACAATGCCGTGTCAGCGGTGATATCAATCCCCAAATATTACACGAGGAAAATTTGTGTTCGATTTGACGCCTGAGAAAATTGGGGATATTTTTACGTATATTCAATAGTGTGTGCCATTAACAACGAACATTTGTGCCTCTCCCTCTCGCCTCTTTTTCAGTTAAAACTCCATTTTCTCAGGCGAGATATCGTAGAACAGCATAATGAGTATTGAAGCTCAAATGATTTCGTACTGTCTACTAATTTTATTTCAACCTCTTGCTACACGTGTTTAAACTATCTAGCAGTCATCATCAGACAAGACTGATGAAAGGCATCAGGCAAGACTGATGATGAAAACTGTCTGTCTGTCGAGTCTTGCCTGATGATGACCGCTAGACAGTTGAAACACGTGTAGCAAGAGGTTGAAATAAAATTAGTAGACAGTACGAAATCATTTGAGCTTCATTACTCTTTTTCAGTTGCCTTTATGTACTCAATATCCTTCTCACACTCCCCTGTAACCACTCACCTCTGTGTCCGACGTCCCTTTTCACATTAACCCATGCCGCTGACAACGGAGCACGCAAAGTCCCACCACCTGCGTGCGACCTCCTACCCCCCACGGGTCGCTATTACTTCACCGCATGAACCCTCTTCTTCCCCCACCAATCCTGACCTTAAAACTCCTCCCCTCGCCAGACTCAGCCCCGTATACCGATGCACTGTCGTTGAAAATTTCTGTGCAAACCATTTGAAGATGAAACTCCGTTGTGAGACCAGTCATTATATTTTTTATGATGAAAACTGTGGAAAATTTCATCCGCCTTAACCGAGAACTCTGTGGCTAGTCCCGGATAGCTTAAAATCTGAACAATGAGGAGCTGCGCAGTATTTTTATTTTTACATTACGTCGCTTATTAAGCCATTATTATTTATATGGGCGCTTTTGGAAAGTTATACTCTCGCCGTTACCTTATGTTTTTCTTTTTTTAATTTCTTCATAATTTTTTCATTTCATCAACTTTATCTGTACTGTGAAAGGCTTCGGGTTTTTCACCCTCTGGGTGACGTGCGTTGGGGGGAGGGCGCCACAGGAGATGGTTAACACAACCTTATCCCCACTATTCCCGCCCACGATTGTATCACCCATTGGCTTTTATCTCGGCCTTCTTCGTATCCATCTCTCCAGATGTGTTGCATCATGGTCTACTATCTTCTTCGCCGTGATGGTCTGAAGTCAGCATCTTGGTGTCTCCCAATAGTGACCAGAAAACCAGGTTTCCGTCTTCTACATGGCATAGTTCTCATCGTAATGTCAAAAATCCTTCGAATTTCTCAGTCGATCCAAGTTTTCTGTGATACTTCACTTTAAGTCTTTTTCGTATATGTGTTCTTAAGGCGTATAGGCATGCTGTTTCTCGTTTCCTTTTGAAAACAAAATGTATTCTTTATAACTACTACTCTTGTCCAGGCTAATAAGATAATGACGAGGAGGCTTTCTTTTCGTTTTCATAATTAAGTATTTATAAATGACTATCGGAACGTACCCGTTTAAATTCAGCGGGTGTGAAAAACGCTGAACTTCTTTTATACTGTCGACAGCAAACGAAATATATCTATATATATCGCGCACAATGTATTTCTTATGGATTATATGGATTTATCTATTTCAATTAATGCGTTCCTGGCCAATATTCACCATATATCCATATGCGGTTCTGCCTCAACAATGCTATCGATCATCAAGGGGACAGCGTACCAAAAACGCTGAATTTTCAGCAATTTTATGAATGTTTTTTTTTTCAAAATTTAAAATAAATGAGTTAGAAAACAATAATCAAATGATTATTTAATTTCCTTTCCAATGGTGTTTGTCATGACTTTGTACGGCTATTATTTCAAATTTAAAAACGCAAAAGAAAAAAGTTCTGCATGCCAGAAGAACGAACTTTACATGTACATATTTCTTATGAAAACGCTATTACTCGTCTGGAGTCGAACCGGAGACCATTAGGTAAACTAAAAGTCGCCATAAACATTCCGAGTGGCATAATAAATCATATTAAAAAGTTTCACGTCATTTCGTGCGGTGGTTTGCTAGTTATAACTGACCGCACAAGCACACATTCATGTTTATAGATAAGAGAAGAAGATAATGAAAGAATTGATGACTATTATGATCTGCATTTTATCTGCAACGAGAAGACAATGCTAAGGGCTGCCTGATTGCGTAAGTTCGTATTAATTTCCGCCTAATGTCCATATTTAAGTGCCTACGGAATACGTGGGAACATAAAGATACACTTATATTGTCGTAATATCGTAATGAGGAGGAATAACTGACCGCATCATAGATAGTATTATAGAACTTGCGGTGTTGCTGTAAATCTAGCTGCTAACCGGCATTGGAAGACTACGCCGCAGGTTATTAGTCGGTATGTTCTACAAATGTATTGAATACAGAAATTAAAATTGCAATTTAGTCATAAATATTTTAAAACGTGATGAGAAATAAGGGCAGTGTTTACCATTTGTAGCATTAGTTATTCCGCATTCCACACAGGTAAGTACCATTTCTTATTCCACAATCGAGATCAAACAGGTTCTGTATCAGCTTGGCTGTGTTAATTTTCTGAGGATATTAATGGGGAAAAAATTTTGAAAAAAATGTTCATCTTTGAGCTCTTTTATTTCGCTAATGCGTTGGAATGGTAACAACTAGCGTACGTCACCTCGTGGAGAGCTTTTAAAGTTTCAACTTCCGGTCCAATTCTTGCTAAAGTCTGTTTTTCTCGATTCCAATTCACTGTGAGTCCGCTTAAGTTTCCTCATCTCGTTAGAGACGCAATTTCTGAGGATATTAAAGAGGTGAAATTTATTGAATTTAACAATAAGAATGAGAATTAAACTTAAATTTTCTTTTCCAATAAGGAAAATGAAATTTAGTTAAAATTCTCATTGTTATCGTCAGTTACTGGGTTAGCATTGAATTACTGGAAATTTGGTGAAATACGAGGATTTTTTGGTGAACTTATTCATTTTAAACTGAAACATAAGCACATCTTGGCATTATGGCTTTCAATTCTTCGTCGAGGGAGGTCCGGCATGTCTCTATAAACTGCTCTCTAGTCATGTACCTCATGGGATATTTCGCTTGTAAATTAATCTGTTTTAACTTCAAATCATCATCGTAAACCATAGAGCTCGAGAAAGATTTTCGTGCGTGGTGTCTCTAAGCTATATAATCAAACGTTTATGTTAAATGATAAAATTCGTGATGGCTGGTACTCGATCGTATCGTATGAGCTTTCTGGTGTTGATAGATATATCTGCCCTTAAATATTTCTCTTTGCCCTGTTCTCCAGTTGATTTTATTTTTATAAGCAATTTTCACTTTCGATGGATGGATAACAATCGAATATTGGGTAAAAAATGTGTCAAGAGCACAAGCCGATAGTTTTTATACAATTTATCTGAATTTATTAAAGATGCATCCATTTCCGCTATCATGAGTTATAATTTATTTATATAATTCATCCGCTCTGGGGAACAAGGGAAAACAGCCAATATAGTAATGTATGTGGTCGAACATCAAACAAGTAGACCGTGTGACGAAATTGTCAGAGAACTGAAGGAAAACAGGTAATGCCATAGCTGGGGATGTGGAAAATTTCTGGGTATACCGCAAATTAAATTCGTTTCAAACAATAGATGTAGCGATTTGGTAAAGGAGAGAACGTGATTCCAGGATAAGAGGCAGTTGGACCGTGTGGAGGCAGATATGGTTGTTGGTTTGCGGCAAAGGGCGAGAATGCTGAATGCGCTGATCCCCATGGAGATGTGAGGATGCTTGCTGTGGCCTCACAGAAAAAAAGAACGTGGAGAGTGGTCCACCGTCGATTTTCTAGTCATGTTTTAAGATTCTAACGCGCCTCTTTGCGCACGTGAGATCACTCGCAAACTCTGATGGCAGAACGCTGTGTCGCTCGCGGTGTTCGTTTAATGAAATGCGTTGGGAGGATGGACAGAGTGAAATTTGAAGAGAGGAAGTTAAGGTGTCTTAAAAATTCCGTCTAAGTCGGGTTTTCTATTCTTACCCGTGGTTTTTCCACTTTCCAACGGTTAAACATATCCCTCCAGCACTGTTATTCTCTTAAAGGTTCTTATTGCACTGTTAAACAGCCTCCCATCACCGCTTACTTATCGACATTTTCTCGACAACGTTTCCAAAACATTGGTGGAATGATAGAATGTCCGGAGTGATGATATAATGTCGGGAAAGTAAGACCTTGCGACCGTGCATCATTATTGACACTATTCCTACCAATCCTTATGCTTGAAAAATCTTAAATTGACATCAGTATGATGAGTCGTTTCATTTAAATGTTTGGCAAGATTGGATTTGTGGCCGTTATTATCAAAATATTAAAACTTTGCTTCATTCTGACTTCTATATTTCCCCCAGTTTGTCCCTATCAGAATAACATTTATACCTAATCTGTTAACTTACACTGGGGTAAGCACAATAAATGTTCGTCCTTATTTACATCCTCGTTTGTATTGTCTTAAGAATTGAGAAATTGTTTCCCGATTGTCACCGGGTGATAAAAAATAACTTTAAATCTGTCTTTGGATATCTTCTTTGTATACAGAAATGGGGGAGGTCACGTATTTGGTCATACATAATCCAGCCAAGCTCTATAACGTCAGGAGCCAATTCAGAAAAAACTTGGTGTGCATATGACTTACTATCTGAAAAACAACACTGTTGGGGTAAGACTGAGACTAAGAATTGAGACTAAGAATTACGAGATCTGAGGGGTAGTCGGCAGAGGGTGACAAAAGAGTCAAAGCATGCTCATTTAAAATACATGTCAATTTATTTTTTACAGCTTTCAGACCATTTATAGCGCGAAATTTAATCAGTGACAAGCATCACTAAGACTTGAGATAAGCACTGGTGGAAAGTAACTTTAATTTAAATTCTTATCATCGATTACTGGGTTTGGATTAAATTGCTGAAATTTTGGTGAAATACGACGGTTTTTGGTTAAAGTTTTCATTTTTAACTTACCATCTCAGTGGCGACCAAAGACATTGTTGACCTTGCTTCTCATGTCCATGAATGGGGAAAATAGGGCTCCAATAAATCAATGCGAAATTATTTTGCTGGAGTCCCTAAATATAGCAATGTTTAAGAAGTTTCATGTATTGATAAACGCTATCAAACGCTGCGTAAACTTTCTTGAATTTCATCATTTTTCAAACCGATTTTCCATCTTCACTAATTCAATTCGAATACAACTGATTGCTGTTCGGTTTTCAGTTATTTACATTTTTATGTAGATAACAGGAATTACGTTATTTTGCTATCGTAATCCTCTTAAAATCGTTAAATAAAATTTTAATATCGCATTGCGAATGTATTTCAATCGAGATAATTGCGGTTATTTCTGCCGCTGACGATAATTAAATTTATTCTTGGTTAATAGTTTGGAATTATATTTCATCAGTATGTCTGTAGTGTTTTGTGTGTTGCTATTGCTCCGTCATTAATAGATAAACGTCGAATTCATCTCTGAATGGACTGCAATTGACACGTTGCTATTGCTGCTACAATGACTTATCCATTCATGTTTCAATAACGAGTTCGTTACCATTTCATAAATGAAAATTTGTGGCTGTTTGATGTCTGGTTTGTTGATGAAGGCCTAAAACCTTCTCACCCTAGCAATGTTATTCCTCGGTAACTCAAGTAGTAAATGAAAAAGTTCATGAACGAGAATGGTAACGTTGGTGTTATTGCATGCTGCATGCATTCGTTTTTATTCTTTAGGTAATCATTTCCGGGGACTCTGCTATTTTTTGGAGAGGAATATGGTCTGTAACTAGAAGTGAAAATGCCATTAAAAAGGTTACCTCTGATATTTCAACAATTTTCAAAGTAGATACATTCTCTTCAAGACTGAGAAAGTATACCGAAAATGCTGCCATTATAATCGTGTATTACTGTTGCAAAAGTTAACCATTTAAAAAATAGCTTAATACCACGCATCATAATTTGAATAAACTGGCTATTTCCAAGTTTTGAGGATATTAGAACTGGCCACGTTCACCGAGTCACCCGCAGATGCACATATAAGGAAAATTTCTTAGGGGAAATAAGCAATTTAATGAAATAATTTCTACTTAGTTTGAAAACTAATGTAAATTATGGAAGATCATCTTCTCTGTGATATTCTCATAACTGCTATAATATTTCGTTCTATTTTCTCTCTCGTTCAGAATCAACGAGCATTTTTTCTATATGTTTTTTAAAGATTGCCTGATATTTTTCCTTTGGAGGCTAATTATTTTAATATGGGTTTGAGTTCAGGGAAAGACGGGAAAGCGTACGAGTGGTTTGTTTTCGAAATCTTTTATTATACAATTTTAGTGACGGTCGTGTTGTAATTGTCGTCGTTAATCGGGTAGGTGTTAGTTTAAAAGTTTTTAGCGCTTTGGAGAATTCACTATTTGATGATGAATTCGCCGACCAATACCTTACTTAGATTTTGCTGATTATTTAGCAAGTGATCATACTTCCCTTAAAAATAATTCACGTGTTACTATGCTCTCTTCCTTTTAAATACCTGCATTGTATTGTGTAATTCGGCTCGTCGCTAATTCGATGTGCTTTCATTTGGATTAAATGAATGACTGAAAAATTTCATTTGAATCTGTGATTTAAATTGTGTATTATAACGTCCGATTTTTCAATATAATTCTTTACTGACATTTTAAGCTGGGTATTAAGTTTCAAATAAATGAAATAAAAGGTGATTCGCATCATTGTGTAAGCATTTTATTTTTAGTGTTGTGTTACCGAAAAGGTCTTTTAAATGTACTCGGTATATTCAGGCGTAAATTGGCTAAAATACATTTTGACTGAAAAGTTATAACCTTGTAACTTTCGCTGTGGTTTTATTTACAGACGGTCGGAGTGGTCGCATAGGCGGGTCAATTGGGGATGTCGCCTATGCGATGAAATCGGTCATATGCTAATAAAACCTTTGCAAAAATTAAAGGTTATAAGTGATTCAGTAAGTCTTTCAGATGGAAAGTGTTGCCTGTGGTGGCCGTTCCTGCACCATTTTGGCGACTTTTAGAGCTTTGAAGTGTAATTTCTAGCTAAATCTACACGATACACCTAACTTTTTGCAACTGAGTTTTCCTCTCTGTTAGCGTCATGACTCTATTGTGCATCACATTGCGTAATCAACAGCATATACCTATTTATGTCACACCGGACACTACTTCATTGGCACGTCCCTCATTGGACTTTCAAACGAGGCCAAATTAGTCAAAAAGATGATATTTAGGAAATCTTTTATTCACACTCTCAAATTGTATCCACGTGACTTTTGCCTCGGTTAGTTAGTGAACATGGGATCAGCATTCTTTCGAAATTGCTAAATAAGCCATTTTCTTCCGCATTAGCAAAATACTGTGCAAGCAATTTTCATGTTTTATGAAAATTTCTATCTAGAAGAATGCCATTTCAAACATAAATATAAGATATTTTTATGAAGTAAGAAAAATACTTGAAGTATTCACCGCTGACATGGTAATGAGCATGATTGACAGCAGTTCCTTTCAGTCCTCTCATTTCCTTGTAATACGTTTATCTGCGAGAGTTTATGTCACGAAATGTGTGAAAAATAGATGACTTCTTTGCAGTGTATAAATTAGTGTCTCATATCGGCAAACGTTCCAGCAGTCCGGAGGAAAATTAGACTTAGATCCGGCATGGGTACCTTAGTGTCATAGTAACTAATCCAACGTAAATTATCTTTTAGTACGAAAATTTTAAGAATATAATAGACTTAAACGAGTGAGTGTCGAGAACAATCAGATCAGGTTCAGGTTAGGTTAGAAATCTTAATGATGTAGCTTAAAACTATAGCATGAAGTGAGAAAATAACATTGCATATTTCCACCATGATATTCAATTATTCTAGGTAGCAATAAAAACTAGTGTCAACACATGCGTCATCTCTGATGATGACGCCAATACGTTCTAACTGTCGTGTTCTGTATCTAGAGTCATTAAATACCGAAGGATAGATACTTCTTTTACTTTTCCAATTAAAAAATGAGTTTTCACATCTTTTAGCGTGGAAAATTCAAAGAGTGACAGTATATTTCCGCAGCAATTCAATTCATAAATAAATAAGTACGTGAACGTGAATGATTTAGTAACCAAAACGAGATGCACCATTTTCCACTTCATGGGTTACGTGGAACGTTCTGAGGATAAATGCGCTAGACGCATAAACTCCTCAAATCATATGTGATGCAATTGGTTTGACACAGCATGATGATATTGCGGTGCTTAGCTCCATCATTAATTCGGGAACAACGTGCAGTGACAATTTTTTTCGCTTTTCTCGTGCAGTGGTTTGAGCGAGATTACTTCTTGTGAAAATGAAGTCCGTATTCGAATTTTATTTTTAAGTACAAAATTCTCTGAGACACATCGAAAATATAATAATATTTATAAGTCAAGTTGATTTAAAAAAATTAATTTAAAACTTATCTATTGATTTACAAAAGACTCACCACGCAGTCTCGCTCACGGGTATAAAGATTTGCCATGAAAAAAATCTATTGACTCTACCGTTAACCCGGTCAAATCAAGAGATAGTGGTGAAATTTTGTGGCAAATTTCATCCCTATGGTATTTTTGTCAGTAATATACTAAATATACACATTTTACGATTCTACTTGGATCATTATTAGGATTACTCGTCATATTATCACCAATTGGAGTTCAGTATAGTTGGAATATCTGTGAAAGGTATGAGCTTTAGTAATAATAATAATAATAATAAAACGTCTTTATTAGGCGAGATTGGGACTAGAAAGTCCCATCTTCCATCTAACCCCTCGTCAAACATAAAAATTATTGCAGCTAAATACATTGTCATGTTGCTCTTGGAATTACATACACTCAATTATGGCAAGAGAGACATAGCAGTACGGTTTTTCATTCAACAAACATAATTATAAGTTAGCAAAGTTACCAAGTGTAAAAAGATGTGAGCAAACGTGGGTAAAACCTAAGGATATTGACTTTCGTCCTTATTGGAAAAAACCCAATAGTAGCCTCATTGTTGCGGGTTAACATCGAGTCATCAGTAGTTGTTAACCCTTTCTCTTTTTTCATTCTTCGTTTGCTTTTAGTATTCTTTAAAGTGAAGGAAAATTCTCGAATCTATGTTTCCGACATCGAGTCACACGTGTTTGTATGGTTTCTCCAATTCTACACGTGTATTGTGGGGGCTAAATACATTTCTTTCAGGTCAGCCCAAATGAAAGCACACCCGATAAATTCCGTAACGGTGCGAGTGTACATGCCTACTGCGCGTAATCTTAAGGAGGAAGAGGAGAATGGGGTATGCGAGCAGCTAGAAGAGATAATTGGAGAATTTACGAGCATGAAAATCCTGGAAGTGATCGAAGACTGGAAATCCGCGGTGCAGAAAGGAACGAATTGGAATGAAATTAGACGTTATTTGGTTGAAACACTGACTGGGGTTAGGAGAGAAATATAATAATAATAGCTCATAACTTTCCAGTAATTATTCACCGATTAATAATACCTCTATAAATGTGTTGGGAAAGCTGTTGGACGCCTCTAAGAGTAATTGCTTAAAGTCTTCGCATTAAGAGATTTTCTGCGTGTATCTTGAAAGAACAATAATCACGTGCAAGTTTGTGAAACAGTACTAATGAGGAAAAAGAGAAAAAAACTTCAATAATATTAGGTAAATATTCAGCATCGGGCAGAATTAATAGCTATTTCCCTGCTATTTGGAGTAAATCATTTCTGTGAACCTTTAACCTTTATATTTAGTGGTAGCAAGTTATTAATATTTGGACCCATACACAAAAATATCTTTAAAAATACTTATGTAACTTATAAAGTGCTCTTCGCGTTGGTAAAAACTGTTTACTTCCACTTATAGCATAAAATAGCGCACACCAATTATGAACTTATTAATGTCTTAATGTAGTAACAATTTTATACATACATATATACCAATCACGCCGTTCGCTTCCGGGGTAGGAACAGTCACAAAGTTTTACTCATTAATGCATATATCTACTCCTAACTGTGCTTCAATAATTTCCTCCATACTGACTTATCCTTGTTACTTAACCACTACTTAGCCGATAAAAAATAATGAGATAAGTCACATTTATTTAATTTTCATTCCATTTTCAGGGAGTTTTTGCTTCTTATCTCAAGTTTACCGCGAAAATTTGCTTAAGTTGCGTAATTTGCGATGAATTATTGTGAATTTTATTTACATACATACATAAGTCACGCCGTTCGCTACCGGGGTAGGAACAGTCACCAAGTTTCTCTCATAAATACATATTTGTACACCTAACTCTGCTTCAATAATTTCCTCCATACTGACGTATCCTTGCTAATCTCTTTCGCCTCATTTACCCCCATACACTTCTCCATATACGTCCTCCTGGTTTTAAGACTCCTAATATTCCTCCTCCTTAGAATTTCCTCAACCACGTTCAACCACAACTCTCTCGGCCTACCTCTACCTCTCGCACCATTCATTTCACTCTCATACGTATATCTGTTTCGTTATTCTACTGTCTTCCATTCTCTCAACATGGCCAAACCAACAAAGCACACTCCTTTCATATATGTCCATTACTGGAGCATCTAACGAACATTTATTTATTACCCACTCATTCCTGACCCGATCCATCCTACTTTTGCCGCAAACACTCCTCAGATAACTCATACCCACGGCATTTAGTCTACTCTTATGTCTTTTCTGACAATATGTATGCTACAATTTTAACGGTAGAAATGGTTGAAACTGCTGGTAATGCTACTAATGATATAGACGAGTGACGGCATTGAGATTTACCTGCAGGAATCCATGTAATTATTTTTTCATAACTGTATTTGTTCTATGTACATTTAAGTCCATTGGGATACATTTTTATATGCACAAAGAAAGATCCGTGATCACACCCTAGGATATAGTGTGAGGAAGAATAGATGAAATGAGGAGTGCGAAGGGATTGATGAGAATTATGCTCGGGCAGAGTGTGACTGTGTTTAGTCGATCAATGACCCGGTTTTTGGGAGTGAACGAAAGAGAGTGATTGGCGGCGCAGTGGTTTCTTTGTTTTTATATCGAAATAAAAGAAAATGAACGGTCACTGCTTCGAGCACCTTAAAGGAGATGCCGTAACAATTCCACCCTCCGGCTTGCGCGGTAATCGATCAATACGAGCAAAATTCATCCATTACATTGAGACGTCTCTGGAGACATTAATAATTTCACTTCATAAAGTCCACGTTAATTTAAAATGGTATGTCATTACTGATAGCTATTTGTCTTCTTAATCGTTAATTGAAGCCATGTGGTGCATAAATATCATGCAAAAGTTCTTTCATAAATAATTTGAATCTTTTCAAAATGAAAGAAATTTTATGCTCTCCATCGTTTATTTGAAATATTGTCTTTCTCAATGCGTATCAATGATTAACGACGTTTTCAGGTGATGTCAGAGGCCATTTTTCGAGTCGGAACTTTGTCCTAGTCTAGAAATTTCCGACAAAAAATTCGCGAATTTTCCACAGAGAAAAAATCATCCGCCTTGACCGGGATTCGAACCCGGATCCCTCGATTTCCGGCCGAGTGCTTTAGCCAGTTAAGCTACCGAGACATCCTCTTTCCCTGTGGATCTGGGTTCGAATCCCGGTCATGGCGGATGATTTTTTCTCTGTGAAAAATTCGCACATTTGTGCATTGCGGGTGACTCCGTAAAAGTGAAACTCCGTGGCTAGTCCCGGATAGCTTAAAATTTGACAAAAAATTCGTTTCATTTCAACAACGTTGATACTTTTCCGCGGATTCTCATTAAAAATGTCAATCTTAATTTAAACGTGCTTAAATGTCAACTATCGTGTGATTAGAAATAGCAGCATGAATGACGTTTCAAGGACTTCCTAGAAATCATTTTTGCTTTGGTGTCAATGATATCTTCATACTTAATTTTTCCTTCAATTTTAATTTTGCATATCTTTTTCATTTAGTTTTCAATTATCAATTTGGAAGGACATTCACACTGATTGGGGAGATGTTAACCTCAGTATGTTTTACTCAAGGATGAATTGCGGATACAATGAATGTGCTATTAAACTTAATTCCTTCCCGGCAAATTACCTTTATTTTACATCCACATGCTAGGGTAATTGTCTCCATGTTATCTATTTTCATGTTGTATTCCTGGAAAACTTGGTCCATCGCGTTTAATGGCCTTTGAAGGTCATCGCAATTTCCTACAATGGCAGCGATATCGTCTGCGAAGCGGAGCATGTTATTTCTTCTCTATTTATAATTTTCCCATTCAGTCCGATTTCTTGTGCTTCTCTCATGGCCTCTTCTAAATATACGTTGAGCAATTCTTGAGAGAGGTTGCGTCATTGTAAGACGTAGACAAAAATCCTAGTGCGCGGAGGAGAAGAGTTGAATTTAGAAGTCACCCTGAGAGGAGAGAAATTAGAGCACGCGGATTCCCTCACCTATCTCGGAAGTACTATCACGTGGGACGGAAGAAGTAGAACGGACATCAAGCAAAGAATAACCCAATCGAAAAAGGCGTTCATGGTAAAAATACAATATGCTGTATTGAAAGAAAATAGAACTAAAAACTGGGAAGTAGTGTGTGTAAATATTCATTTGGAGCGTGGCTTACTGTACATCGGAAGCATGGACCATTAGAAAAGGAGACCAAAACAGACTAGAAGCCTTAAAAGCCTGGTGTTGGAAGAGGAGGCTGAAGAAAAGACGGACAAAATAAGAAATGATGAAGTTTACTGAAGAGTAGAAAGAGAGAGGACCATATGAACAATGAAACACCATACAGAAAAGAGGGACCGGATGGATTGGATACACTCTGAGGCACAATGGGTTTGTGAAGAACATAATTGAAGGTAAAATAGAGGAAAAATTCCACAAAGGAAGTCCCAGGAATGACTTCATGGACAATTAAAGAGGAAGGTGCATAGGAAGACCTACCAGTAAGTAAAGGAACTAGCATCAGATAGGGAAGGCTGGAGTGCTGCAGTCGACCAATCACAGGATTGAACAACCGGTAATGAATTCTCTCAATCAGTGAATGACCTCTCTAGTCCCTATGTTCTTCCTAAATTGAAATTCATTTCCCGAGAGGTTTTCTTCAATTTTCCAACAATCAACATTTGCGAAATTGTTTTGAAGCATGTGACGCTAGATTAAGATTAGATGCATTTCACCTATCTCGTCTTCTTTGAAGTGGCAATCATTTCTACCCTTTGAAATCATTCAGCTCTCAAATAATTGAAGTATAGTTATTAAAGACTATGTGAAGAGCGTATGTCCCAAAACTATGAATGATGAATCCAGGTTTTAGGTTAGTGACCAAACTGCTGCAATCGAATACAGCCCAGCGCGTCATACAATGCAAGTTATAATAACTCATACCTACAGAGTAACACTTAGGTCAAATCAAGTAGAAACAAGATCTCTATTTACGTAAAATATACACCAGGGTTGAAATTCTCCATGACTTGACCGGGATTCGAACCCGTATCTCCCAATTGCAGGTCAGATGTGTCAGCCAGTTACACCACCCAGCCATCTTCCTTCAAGGCGAATTTCGAGGGGGGTCGGCAATTGGGAGATGCGGGTTCGAATCCCGGTCAAGTCAAATGATTTTTTCATGGCGTTTTTCAACCCTGGTGTATATGCACCCGTGCGAGTGACTTCGTACCACATCATTTGCTAATGCAATGACTGGAAATGTACCTAAAATATATTTCAAAACTTGCTTCCGATAAGCTTTCATCAGAAAACAGCTTTTCTCCCTTGATATTCGCCAATGTGTCAGCACGTTCGTGATATCCATCGTAAAGCAAGGAATGAAAAGAGAGAGTGAATATGATGATGGTCAGGCTATAGTTTTGCGACGCCATGCCCTATCCATCGTACTTAATGGGACCAACCTTTCTTATCAAACGTGACATAGGTGGTCTGAGAGTATGTTCCACTGGGAAGATACAGGTTTTTACCCTCGTATAGGGGGTTCGAAATTGGGTTGAAGGATGGGCCATCCCTGGGGCGACATTTCGGGAGTGGAGTCCGCTGCGATGGGGCTGAGAAAGAATGTACAGGAAAAATTTTGAGGAATGCAGGAGATGGAGGAAAACAGAGAGAGAGAGATATTGAGGAGAATCGAGGAAGAGACGGTGGTATGATGATGGATGGAGAAAATTCGATTTATATTACGGGAGACTGACGCCGTCGAAGTGGAGTTGGATGGCGTGAAAAATCTCGCTTTGTCACCGAAGTGGTTTCGAAGAGCGAAAGAGCCGACTCGATCGTATGCTCTCTCTCTCTCTGATATCGCAAATTAAATTACATGATCTTTCTTTCCGGAGTAAAAACTGAGATAGCTATGGTAAGGCACGTAGCCAACAAAAGATAAAGGAGAGGAACAATTTATTTTCGAGATTTTTTGTCGAATTTCCCGGATTCGCTCAGAAAGCTTCTCGTTTTGCTGTATGTGATTACACATGAGGGAACATTACCTATTGCCTAACATTTTTCATTTTTTAGCTAACTAATTACGAAACCTTAGATTATCAACCCCGGTCAAGTGTTCACAGTAGGTAATCGTATTTATGTTTAATGCAAATTTTGAAATGGACCCCAGGGCCTATTAAGACCCCTTCTTCATCTGTGATCTCGTACATTTGTTACCACTTGTTAAGATGTTTTCGACAAGCTCTTTGAGGAAATTTTAGTTTAGCTACATTTTACGACTCTCCTAGGAGTCCACATGTGGCCTGTGGGGCCTCAAGATCTTTCTATTTGCCAGGGCTATTATGCTCCAAGGTAAAACTTTCCAAGATGATCTGAACATCAGTTAATCCGTTACAAGATGGCTTGGAAACCTCAGGTTAGGGGTTCATGGTCGATCACGACCGCGCCTTTACTTCTTAGCTATTGACTCTGTCATAGCTACAATTTTTTAAATTTATAAATCCCTAACAGTGTGTGAAATTGTTTTTTTAGCGGCTTATAATACATTTGTCTTCTCTGGAAGTCCTGGAAAGCTCAGGAAATGCCGTTTTAGGAGGCCATTTTAGGTCTTTGGGAACTCCGAGGCTGTTTCAGTTTAAATAAAATACTCCGTCAGTCGAGTCGGATGTTGGCCCTCGGCCTCCTTGGCGTGTTACTTTAAGATCTGCCTAACACCAACTTCGAAATACATGTCTTCCACTCGTTATCACTCCTTTCCTCACGGTTGGAAAAGCCGTTTCGTGCGAGGCAGAGCTGAATCAATAGGTGTGCGATGAGCATTTAATGCTCTCCTGAATATTTCCGAAGAAGTTCTAACCTACGTACAGTATGACCAAATTTCAGCCACCATAACGCCACTGTACTTTTTGAGGGCTTGAGGTTGTATGCGCCGTGGCTATGGCATGTTCAAGGAAATATGAAGTGTCGAAGGGAAGTGTAGATATAACTCACGGAAATACAGCATTGGCAAAACGGAAGTAAGGTAAACATAAGAAATTAGAGATTATATTTACCACTCTTCATAATCTTTGAAATTGCTACGAGCACCAGGGTTTTTCATTTCAGCTTTATAAATGAACTTCAGGTTCCCACATCAAAGAGTCCCTTGGGTAAACAAGCATTACTGCTCTAAACGGAGTTAACGTATGATTACATCGTTGAAAGAAGGGAACTTTTTAAGGGATATTACGTGGCAATGCTGAGAATTAATTTCAGCGGAATGATGATAGAGAAGGTTCTATCCGAGACTTAATTTACTAAATGAAGGCTGTTGGTAGAAAAATTTTTACTCTCTGAAAAGCCTCTACCCATTATTTGCGGAATAATGGTTATCTTTATTTGACACGTCACGATGAAAGAAATGAGGTTGCCATTCTTTCGTGGAATATATTTTCTGGGCATCATATACTTTTGTTGTCTTCCCTTTATCCTGCTTATGAACTGAGAAGGAAGATTTGAAGACAATAGTTGATATCATTCTAACTAATTTGAAAATCTTGTCATTGTCAATCCCAACTTTCATCCATGAAACTTTTTTACTTGAATGAGCTTATTAGCCGCTTAAGCTTTTAATATAATCCGAGCGAGATAGTTCCCCAGTCACAACAGAGACCATATTCGAATTGTACGTTTTAATTTCACCGACTGTAGGACACATTAATTTGATATTGCATTATTAATGGTGCAATAATATAGTTTTATATGACAAATTGTAAGTAATTCAATCAAAATATCTAAATAAGTCTTTAACTAGACTCATTTTTTTCGCGCGGTGCATTTGAAGCACCTTCAAAATGGAAGTTTTTTCTGATACCCTGGAACCTATTGCGGTGACAATATAATTTTTAAAAATAGTTAATAAATCATACAAACTACACGCTGTTAGTTTTTTTACGACATCGAAGGGTTAGAAATTCCTCATTTTGTAAATAATGTCTCTCTGGAGTGTATACACGTACCATTTCCCATATAAAAGGGCTGGTATTTTTTATCTAATATCTAGGAAATTAATGTAGTAAGGGCTTGCATTTTTGGTGTCATTAGGAGGGTGAGATATTTTTCTTTAGAATGATACCAAATTTATTGATTTCTAAGTAAAATGATATTTCGCTCAGACTACCTTAATCTCTCGCTGCTAATTTCCGGTTTCAAGCCAAATAGAATGCTCATTGTCAAATCGTTATTTTATAGTACACATTGGTATAAGTAATACACAACTCGAAATCTTAAACATTTTTGCAAAAATTAAGTCGCAACCCAACAGAATATCTCGATCACGATGTAATTTAAGAGGTCACGGTGTCTTCATATCACTGTTTTTGTTTTCAGCTTATAAACATCTATTTCGGTGAACGTTTCTATCACCATAGAGATAGCAATAAGCTTCATTTTGTTATTACTTATTTTCACTGGAAAAGCACCAGCAATGGAAAGTGCGGAGTGGGCATTTGATGATGAAAATGCGGGGAACTTCGAAAAAAAACAAACTTCTGCATCTACATACTACCCCGCGAGCCGCCGCATGGGCGTGTGGCAAGGGGTGGTAGGTCGCCAGCCGTGTATAAATGTACTTTTTTGGGAGGTGAAGTGGTGACATGTATTATGGGAGTGTATTTAGAGGACCTCAGTTTTTATTGTGCGCGGAAACAACAAGGTTTTGAACCTATCTGTTCGGCAGTGTATCTCTCTTATTTTATCGCATCAGTCAGATCTAGAAGTGTAGTGAGGCGTCATGATAATATTCTCTGTGTCGCTCTGAAACACACCAGTTCTGAATATCTCAAGCAGCCTAAGCCTAGCGTGCAGCCTCCGAGTCTCTAGGGGCTCCCACCTCAATCCCTCTGACTATTATGTAACACTATATGTTCATTCGTAGCAGTTTGTAACGAAGCGTGCTGCTTTTCTGTGCATTTTGTTAATTTTGTTGATTAAATCTTTATGACCAGGGTCCCAAATGCTCGCGGCGTATTCGAGGTGTGGCCTAACCAGAGCGAAGTAGCATCTCTCTTTTACTTTTTCATCCGAGGACCTTCCTATTATACGCTTAACAAAATCTAGTTTCTTTAATGCTGTGCCGCTTATGTTTTGTATATGTGTTTCTCACGATACATCAGACTGCTGTGTTAGAGGTTATGATTACCCAGGAATGCCGTAATACTGCTAACGACAACGTGTTCGAGGATCTTGCATAAAATAGATGCTAGTCATATTTATTAACGATGTTAACTTCTCTCCGTCATTCATGTACGTTTCCTGTAATCCTATAAAATGGAATTTCTTGCAGTGTAAGAATTACAATAGATAAAGACTGTCGTTTATTGATTGGATCGTAGCATTATTCACAAATATACGAGGGTCATCCAGATAGTAACCTCCGTTCTCGCCTACCTCGAGAAGTAGCGGGGGGATTGCCGCAATTTTTACATCAGCGTGCGCAGTGGTTCAGTACGCTTTTAATTGTGCTAGTAAGAGCATCGTAGTGCCGTGCTTCTGCGAATTATAACCTCAAAACATGAGCGCCGCAATAGAAAATCCCGCCAAGTGTGAAGTGCGTGGCATTATAAGATTTCTTTGGGCGATAAGACACTCTGCGGCCGAAAATCATCGTGAATTGTTTGAAGTTTATGGCCCAAACATTATGAGTGAAGGTGTTGCGTGTCCGTGGGTAGGTTTTTTTAAACATGAACGAATAAACAATCACGATGAGGACAGGAGTGGTACGCCTTCTCTTTTCAGTAATGACCTCGTTGAGATAATGGATCAAAAAGTTCTTGAAAACCGTCTGTACACAATCTCGGATCATTCCGGAGTCTTTTACAGAAGATAGTCACGGAGAATCTAGGCTATAGGAAGTTTTGTACCCGTTGGGTACCAAAACTGCTAACCGACGTCCACAAAACCAAACGAATGAGCTCTGCCATGGACTTCCTTTTGCGGTTTCACTATGAGGGAGAAGATTTTTTTGAAAAGAATTGTTACTGATGATATGACACTTGGGTGGCCAACGTGAAGACAGAGACAAAACAGCATTCAAAAACCGTAGACATACCAATTCCCCATGCAAACCAACGAAAGCCCGTCAAACATTGTCAGCGAGGAAGGTCATGGTTACGGTTTTTGGTGATGCAAAGGGCATCTTACTCGTTGATTTTATGGAACGTGGTACGACTATAACTTCTATAGTATGCTGTGAAACTTTATAAAGACTAAGAAGAGCAATCCAAAACAAGCGTCGTGGTTTTCTGACATCTGGTGTTCTGTTTGTGCATGACAACGCTCGCCCTCACACGTCTCGAAAAAACTAATGAACTTTTGGCCAAGTTCAAAGGGAAAGTTTTTGACCATTCCCCATACAGCCCGGTCTTGGTTCTTCGTGACTTTCATCTCTTCGCTTACGGGAAAAAGTGGCTTGCATCCCAGCACTTTGCCGACGATGAGCTTCAAAACGCCGTGACAGGTTAGCTGCATTACCTGGCGGCAGATCTTTATGGAGAGGGTATTTTAAATATGGTAAATCGTTATGACAAGTAGTTGAATTTGTTTTAAAACTACGTGAATAAGTAAAGAAAATATGTAGTTTTAAGTTCCGTACAATAAAACTGTTGTATTTGCACTTGCTGAATTTTTATTTAAAAACGGAGGTTACTTCCTGGACGACCCTCGTACTTACAAACCTGTCTATGTATAACCTTCCGTGCTGTGGATAACATTATATACCCGTGAGCTTTTCGTGTTCCTTATCTATATTGGTTTTTTTCTCGAAATTATGGTACGATACTGAGGAACAAATATCATTTCATTCCATTATACGAAAAACAAAATCAGACCTCCAGTCATCTAGATTAGTTTTTGTCGTCTTCTTTCATGTAGAATCTGTTGCTGTATCACTCAAGCTCTTCTTTATATCGGTCTTTCAAAGTTCAGGTTGAATGTAAGAGACGTCTCAACTGCCTTTCATGGCGTGCGCTGGGTTCATGTATAAAATAAACCTATAAATTCCATGAGCGGATCGAGAAGGACGCGGAGAAAAGCACCCTGATGGCGGGAAAGGAAATTCAAGCTGGGCTCTAGCGAGGAGAATTGCCAAACGATGGCTTTTTGGCAACCGGATACAATAATGCTCGCGATGATTTGGCACTCAGATAATGAGGGGAAAAGAAACTTGGCGACGAGAGAGGCTGGAGGTCGTGGAGGAGACTGGGATGGCAAAATGCTGTGTTCCGCCCCTGTCTCATTGGCCGTTTTCCTCTGCTCTTCTCCCTCATTTTCAACAAGCGCGTTTCCTAAGGTTCTTCTATTTTTCACTGTCTAGAATCCCCCACGTTTTGATGTGAGTAACTTCCTTAAGTCTGTTCCTTGTAAAATGACGTTTAATACGACGTAAGTTATAAGTGAATACTTGTGGGAAAACATGTACACTATCTGATACGAACAACAAAAATGCTACCTATCGTCGCCAGTTTTCTCGCAAAATGATATTAATGTGCCTAAAGCGAGAATAGGAAAAATAGGGAAAGATATTATTTTACGGGAAAACAAAAATTTTCTAATTCTTACGTAAAAATCACAGTTTCTTTATTATTAGCTAAAATTAAATTCAAAGTAACTGAATTAGTGGATGATTTTGTGTACTTAGGTAAGATGTTTGCGAAATATGGACGGATAGATCAGGGGATAAAGAGACGTGCATATGATGGAAGGAAAGTGGTATGTAGAATGTGGAAGATATCAAGGAATGAGTGCCTGTCTAAGGAAGCGAAAATTGCCGCACACAAAAGTGTACTTCTTCCCACTTTGCTATATGGTAGTGAAACATGGGTATGTCAGGATAGACATAAGAGTAGACAAAACGCCGTGGGTATGAGTTATCTGAGTCCGAGTGTTTGCGGCAAAAGTAGGATGGATAGGTTCAGGAATGAGTGGGTAATAAATGAATGTGGGTTAGATGCTCCAGTAATGGACATATATAAAGGAGTGTGCTTCGTTGGTTTGGCCATGTTGAGGGAATGGAAGACAGTCGAATAACGAAACAGATATACGTATAAGAGTGAAATGAATGGTGCGAAAGGTAGAGGTAGGCCGAGAGAGTTGTGGTTGAACGTGGTTGAGGAAATTCTAAGGAGGAGGAATATTAGGAGTCTTAAAAACAGGAGGACGTTTATGGAGCAGTGAATGGGGGTAAATGAGGCGAAAGAGGTTTGCAAGGATACGTCAGTATGGAGGAAATTATTGAAACTGAGTTAAGTGAACATATATGTATTTATGAGAGAAAATTTGTGACTGTTCCTACCCCGGTAGGGAACGGCGTGACTGGTATGTATGTATGTAAATAAAATTCACAATAATTTATCCAGCTTATCCCACTCTCCTTATTTACGCAACTTAAGCAAATTTTTGCGGTAAACTTGAGATAAGAAGCAAAAACTCCCTGAAAATGGAATGAGAATCAAATAAATGTAACTTATCTTATTATTTTTTTATCGCTAAGTTGTGCAATAATTGTAGTCAAATACTCTAATGATATATGGCTCTGTAGTCGTAGACTCTGTATGGGAAAATGGCTCTGTAGTCGGCTCTTATGGCTGGAAAAGTGTTAGCTAAAATATTTGTGTTGATATAATGACATTTTTTGTGCCTTGATTGTGGCTTTCAATGACTAAGGCCTGCATTCAGCGAATGAAGGATTCTTTTTAAATATCAAATGAACAGAAAGATGGCGTTAAGCATTTCCTTTGACTTTCTCAGGTGCGGGGTAACATCCTTAGAATCACTTTGTAAATCAGGTGCCAGGGCGGAAATGAAAATGGAGCTTTTACCTGGTGATTTACTCCAGCTCCATTGATTCTCGAATAATTACACCATTGAAAGAAATGAAATCTCCTTTGATCGGGCATACGACTGCGAATTAGGTGTTTCCTTGTGTTGACATCGCGCATGAGCAAGTCACGGGTGGAAACCCGCGAAGCCAGGCGGCCATTTTGGCCATGTGTTAAATTTGCCCTTCGACTAGTAAATCTAGCGACCCCAAAGGGCTATTTTTCTGATAATGTTGCTATGGGAAGGATTTTCGTTTAAGTCCGTCGAATTCAGTCATAGCCATTTGGTGACATGGCTCTGTATTCGTCGGTGATAATAGTAATTAAAATATCCATTGAGTAAATTTATAGTTCCGGGCGTTTTGTCGGCGCATGCTCACCGTAAAGCCTGTTTGTCTAGCAAAATTCAAGCTTAGTATTCATTACGTTCCTTAAGCCTGAATCACAGGACACTTGACCTTGTACAAGCCCGAGAATGCTAGCGAGTACTGGATTTATAGTACAAAACCTAGCATGCTTGAAATCTTCCTAGGAGCTATCACACGATACTTGAACTTGTACAAGGTCTGTTTAGTAGATCTTTGATCTAGTACAGTCGCGGAAGGAATTTTGCGACCGAAATGAATTATTTCGAACGAAGACGACGGCTTTTAGCCGCTGCAGCTCCTCAACCTCAATTGCCTCAGGTACCCAAACCATTGTGTATTGTTGTGAGGTTTGAGTTGTTTATTTGATCGCGGGAAATTGTAATTGTCACGAGGGACTATGGAGGCGCTGACATAAAAAATTGACGACCGCATTGCAAAGAGCGAAGGTAATTGGTCGACGGCTACTAGGTCCTACTAGGAGCAAGGTTCAAACTAGTATCGCACCAATTACGAAAACAAGGATACCAGCTAGTATGCTAGCGATCATGCAGGATTTCCAGTATGCTTGGTCTGTATCACACGATACTTGACCTTGCACAAGTCCTAGTATGCTAGCTAGTATGCTAGTATGCTAGCTAGCATCCTCGGACTTGTACAAGGTCAAGTATCGTGTGATTCAGGCTTTAGATTTTATTCCTGCATCCAAAATTTAATACAACCCGTCCGCGTAGACGTATTAAAAAATCCTCGTCCGTGTTTCTGATGCAACCACATTCGATAATTTTATTACACTTATAAATTACCCTGCAAGTTACCTCAAGGGTATTTGGCAGGGAGTGAATTATCGCTAACATTCCCATCGATGTATCAGTAACTTGAACTCTCATGCATTACACTATAGGTATGCTCCCAATGCTACAGTAAATATATGTAATAATGTATATTGTAACTACGTGAACGAGATATTAGATTCATGCAGGGACCTATATTATAACTCGTTTAACTGGCGTTTATGGTTCATATTGGCCGTGGCTGCCACGCAAAAGAACACGGTACGTACCAAGTTGTCGATCAGGTTGTTGTAAAGGCTAAATCAATAACCTCATCCCTAAGTCTCCCGGGTTCGAAATCAGCCGATAGGATAGAATCCGCGGAGAAACACCGATCCCAGATTGTATGTTGTGTTGGGGGTACTTAAAGTGCAGTAAGCTGTCCGTCGGATGGAGCGTAAACTATGTGGATACACTGGCTCTTTTCGTTAGAGAGTAAGCTATTTCATACCCCGGTCCCTCTCTTCCTTTATCCTTCCTCTAAACTATTCTTCCGCTTCCATCAAATCTCACTTATCTCCACTGGCGCAAAATACCCTAACTCTTGACTGACTCTTTAAATAGTCAACCAATTAATATATATTGCTATATTAATTGCTATATTATAATATATTGCTATGAGTAGCTCATTCTTGTCCTTGTTTTATGTTCATGTTATGTATATTATAAGAGTGTCTCGCTTTTAATGACGCTCATGTTAAAATTAAAAATGAAAAAAGATGGAAGATAAAACTCTTTAGAAAGTATTGTCTGATGCAAAGAACACTAGGCATTTTTCCACAATTTATTTGTTATACAAAATTTATTTATTTATCTGAGGTACCTGAGGATGACGCCTCTGCACTGAAACTAGCTGTACCTTTAAAAATAAATTGTGGAAAAATACAAAGTGGGGCATCGAGTTGGTGTGGTGGCTAGAATACTGGCTGACCATATGGGCGGCCAGGGTTCAAATCCCTGCAGAGGTGGATGTTTTTCAGAGGAAGCCAGATCCTTCCTTGAGTGTCTTGTGGAGGGCACTTCAAGTACAGTACTCCGTCTGTCGGATAAGACGTTAAATCGTGGTCCCCTTGGCGCCTATCGTTAAGAGCAGGCTAATGCCGACGCCGGGTTTCCATCAACCCTTCCTTCCTCACCTATCCCCTATGGGGCAAATGACCTCAGCTGTCGGTCGCCTCCCCAAATATCCAATCCAATACAAAATGTTCATTGCATCTTGATTAATTTCCACGAAGTCACGCCTAAACTCACCGAGTTTATAAATATTGTTGGATATTACCTAAATTCTTAACTAAAAATCACACTGACTCAACCAGCCTATCCCACGCTCTCCAATTAGGCAAATGACTTTTGGTTATCGGTGGGCCTCCGCCGGATAACCACCCGACCAACTTGAAACAACGCCGAGGTTAACGTAAGGAACGTTGCAGAAGATCGTTCGCTGCGACGTAAATAGTGGAAAGGGGACCGGAGTACATATACACACATGAAAGACGCGAGGGTGTGAGGAAGGCGAAGGAGTGAGGGATGTATGAGGAAGGCAATGCGTAGGTGCTTATGGATCCCTCAAAGGAGTTTTTGATGACGGGAGTTGAATCCCCTCCCACCACTATTCAGGACAGTTGCTAAGAGACGGATGGAATTGGTTGCGGGAAACAGGGGCGGAGGAGTATGGGGGGGGAGTATTGTAAGGAGGAAGGAGGGGGAGAGGTTTGGATTCTCCTGTTGCGGGGCAACGGGCACGTTGGGTGGATGGGGGGGAGGGGGGGAGGGGGAGGAAGCCATTGGATGAGAGGAGAGAGATGCTTTTATTTCGGAGGTGGGGTGGGGAGTGGATGACGGGTCGAGGAGGAGGGTGGGACGCGTTTGACGTTTCGCTTGAGTCCTGCGGTGCAGAACTCGGCTCAAAAGTTACTCCCTCCCTCGCTGTTTGCGTGGGGGACTGGGGGGTAGTTGGAGGGATGGAGTGCGTCCCGGATTCCAAGGGGTGGCAAGGGGGTGAAGCATGCGTGCCTGTAACGATCGATGAGGGTGGAATGGGGGTTGAAGAGGGAATGAGAGAGGGGGGTGAAAATAAGGGTGTGTATGGATGGGGGAGTGTTTTGGCGGAGGAGAGAAGGTCGGGAGGGTTGAGCAGCAGACGGGAGTGTGGCGTCAAAACGGAGTAATTAGGCCCATTGGCCAGTCTCTCTCTCCGTTCCCGCTACGCCTGCCTCCTGTGGACTTCATCGTCGTCTCCTTTTCTCATCTCGTTCTTTCTCCTTCTTCTTCCTCCCTTTCGTCTTTCATCTTTTCCGTCCATTTCATGCTCCAGAATTCATCCATATAATACCCTGCGAGCTGAAATAGATGTTTGGAAGCTGAAAACAAAGATAGTGATATGAAGACAATTTTACCTCTTAAATTACATCGTGATCGAGATATTATGCTGGCTTGCGACTTCTTTTTTGAAAAAATGTGTTATATTTCGAGTTGTTTGTTACTTATACTAATATGTACTGTAAAATAAATATTTGACAATGAGCATTCTATTTGGCTTGAAACCGGAAATTAGCAGCGATAGATTTAAGGTAGTCTGAGAGAAATATAATTTTCCCTAGAAATCAATGAATTTGGTCTCATTCCCGTACCTCAAAGATGTGTTTGAATAAGTGGCGTGCGAGTTAACACTAGAATTCAATACGCAGCTCCGTGCATAATAAAAAGAGACGTTTCGAGCACAACCTGGTGGAAATACTTAATTGATGAAAGTTGGCAATTTTCCACAAGATAAACTTTAATACGACCGGTTTCGATGCACTACATCATTATCATGGACCTGATGATGATGTAATACATCGAAGCCGGTCGTATTAAAGTTTATATTGTGGAAAATTGCCAACTTTCATTAACCGTATATTATGTTACTACAGATGCTGATTTATTCGCAAAAAACATGAAAAAATTTGTCGGGAAGCAAGTGTTTTCAAGTTTACGCCACGTCAACGGTATACTACTTTATCAGGAAATTGTTAGGAGGAGGAATATTAGGAGTCTTAAAAACAGGAGGGCGTGTATGAAGCAGTGTATGGGGGTAAATGAGGCTATAGAGGTTTGCAAGAATAGATCAGTATGGAGGAAATTATTGAAACAGAGTTAGGTGAACAAATATGTATTTATGAGTGAAACTGTGTGACTCTGCCTACCCCGGAAGGAAACGGCGTGATTGGTATGTATGTGTGTATGTATATATGTTTTAAGAATTATAGAAATGTAGCGAGATACAAGGGGTTTACCTCAAACATGTATGCCCTGCTGTTAGTACAACGTAGAAGATGATGATTTTGGCATTAGGAAATAAGACAACTGACTGACTACACTATATATCCAAATACCCAGTTAATATTCTCTTTAGCCAGTGTTGTGGTCTCTTATCGTTTGCGTGAAAAATGATAGTTTAAACCTGTCCTTTCTTGAGTCTATTTCCGGAATTTTATTCTCATAATCCATTGTACCGTATTATGTTGGAAATTTGTAAGATTGTATTAATGTCGTCAGCCAAAATTTACATAATAGATTAATTCCGAGTTTTAATGGACATAATGACCGGGATTCCTATCCTAGTCGTTGCGAAAAGTTAGTAATCCAAACGGGGTTATTATAACGGCTTTAACGTAACTTGTCGTTCTCAGCTGTACATATTGTAACTCGGTTCTTAAGTCTGCCTCGAAATAACTCAAAACGTAATTGGAAGATGCATAATTTAAGAAAAGTATTTTGCATACAAATGGTGAATTCTTCTCGTGTCACCTGCCGGGTTAATGTCTGCAAAATGGCCGACGTTTCGATGGTCGACTTTCCCATCTTTCTGAGAACCTTAGGACTTGAGAAATTGAAAGCTACGGTTGCGGTTGGTGCGAATCATTCAATCACACCATCATTTGACGGCGCTGATTCGGTCGTTACGCTTTTGTTTAGGAATTTTTTCACTAACACCTGTTTGTTTGTTTGCTTGACTTAGCTGATGCAATATACTGCAAGGTTTCTTAGACTCAGCATTTTACAATATTGAAGGCAACGTAATGTCATGGAGAGATTTTTTATGTCATGAAATTCTTTTTCAAAGAAAGCTTGCTTTCGCGCTGATGACGACTGTTTTGGAAGAAGAAAATAATGATCGAGCCGTATGGGCAGCGTCTTATTTACTATGGCGAAGGGAGGAAAAAGGAATGCTCCACAACCTGTTCATTGAACTGGCGCCGGGATATTCTGGAAGATTTTTATGTGGCAGGAAGAAGAATTATTCTGAGCGCCCTATCTCAATAGCGCGCTGGCAAGAGGTAAACACCGGTAGTAATTGACCTCGACACGTTACTGGCTACGGGTGCAGACAGCCGGGTGAAAAATAAAAGCACTCCTACCCTTGAGCTTTAACCTGCAGTTGGGTTTGCGCTGATTGGTTGAGGAGCAAACCGATAACGGTTAGTGTGATTCGGGATTCAGAACTGTTGTTCATCAAAACTATTTAGCAGGAAATCTTGAATTCTTTCATCATATATGTTTGTATTTAATTTAATTTTTAAGCTTTAATTCTTAAATAGTCGAGACTTATTTATTTTTTTGTGCTTTCCCAGCATGAATATCCAGCAAAATAGTACAATTTCAGGAGTGCACAGCGTTTTTAAATAACATATTTTACGTCAAATGCGCTACGGAGGTTGATAAACATCTTCACTTTAGATCGTTTGCATTTAGTTTGCGTTTACGCTAGAAGACGAAACTAGTATCGGCGGGGAAATGAAGTAGTAACCTAAATTGGATCATAATAACTATGCTCATTGTGATAAACGTTTCAAAAGTTTTATTCGGAGTTTAATCTTTAAAGAGATGAATTTGACCATGTCTTTACTAAATTTAAATTTGCTCCGCTATTTTGCCAACACCCTTCATTTGGACTACAACCTTGATGCCGTAGAAGAGATTACGTGTTCGAATAACCCCTAGAACTACACTGCTGGGTGCAATTAAAATTTTTCCATATCGGGCTAACCATGCCAAATTGGTCAAAGGGTGAAAACCACACGAAATATAGTTCTCATGATGGTGTCGCGTTAAAATACGGTTTACATAGTTGGGAAAAACCCATCCAGCTACACTTTCTCTGAAAAAGGAAGTCAGTCAGTGAGTAGTGGATCCTGTCCCCTACGGGCCACAGCCCACCAAGACGGGTGTCGTGCCTGTTATCGGAGGAAGCTAGGCCTCCGTGGTTGTCATCACTCGAAATCGTTGCGCAAAAAAGTCATCCTAGGACAAGGACTACAGGAGATCAGAAGAAGAAAATGAAGAAGAGGAAGAGAAGATAAACAATTAAAATAGAAACTTGGAACTTTAGGACAATGATGAAGGCTGGGAAAGTAGGAAATATCGCAGAGGAAATTGAGAAAGGGAACGTACATGCTTTAGAGGTGTCGCCGCCGCTGAAAATTGTCCCGTAAAAATTGTTAATACATTTGTCAAAGTGTTTCGCGTGCCAGAATCAAGACATCGGCTTGCAAAGTTCGGCTCGCGTGCCAAGGGTTGCCCACCCACCCTTGCTGTAGTCTTTCTCGCTCTTCACTCATCTCGCGTTCCCTATCGTTATTTTTCTCTGTCTAGTCCTTGACGTAAACTTGAATGATTTCCTTGCGTGAGGAGGAGGATGATGTGATAAAACGGGCCCTTCTATTCTCTTCCCTTCCTCCGAGGAAACCGTATCTCCTTCTACACGCCTCCAGCCTCCTCCCCCCGCTCAGCAACAATTCCCCGCCCTCCAGCCTCCTTCTCCGCTGCGCCCGATTCCTCTACTCCCGTTCAACACTGCACACCCCTTGTCTTTTCCTTCCAGCCCCCCCGTGCATCCATTCTTGGGTGAAAAATAAAACTCCGAGAATCCTCCGGATCGAGCGAAAAGACTCGCCTCCCGCGGGATGACTGTTCCTCCTCCTTTTATTCCCCAAGTTTCAAAGGAGCTCCGAAGGCATTTTCCTCGCACGCGTCATCGGTTTTAAAATGGCGTCCAATTTTATGGTCCTCCGTGGAGCGTTTCATTTTTTTACCGTTTCCGGAGCGTAGAAATTTTTAGCCGGTCGTATTAAATTTTATCATGCGGTGGTTTGAGAATTTTGCCTCTGTCTTCTCAATGGGACAAAAATATTGTTCTATAGCTCGATGTACTTATGCACGTCATTCCGTCTGTGTATAATCTGTAACTTTTATTTTGCTCTGTGGTGAACCATTTTCGTTTTCCCTGAACTCCATTGACTTTTTAACGAATATTTCTTGTATTTTAGTGTGCGATTTGGTGTTCCTCTTTGTCTTTTGTAAAACATCTTTCCATGCGCTTCTTTGTGAACTGGGTATTGGTAATATCTCTTACAAAGCATCGTTCTATTTAAAATAATTGCCTTAGTGTCATGTAAGACATAATCTGGTAGACTTCTACACGTCAACGTCAAGATTGCCTGGGCCTAAGAATCCTTATCATATATTTTTTCTTTGAAGAGATGTGATTTATTGGAATATTTCAATTCTTCAGCCTTTGCTTTTGCTTTTTACTGTTCGCATGCCTGTTTTTCTATTTGTAGCTGTCATTATAAATTCAGTGCGCGTAGTGCTCGTAAGCGAAGGCTTTAACTAGTTTATCATTATTTACTTTTATTATTACTTTTAATTTACTAATATCATTAATGTGAAAGAGAGAACATTTCACAGGTCGATGAGAGGATTCTAGAATAGAAAAGATTTTGTAATGTTATAGAATTAGCATTTAGAATGAAAAATGAATAGGTGCCTTTTGCTATTACTTGGATTGAATGGCCAAGGTGACGAATGCAATAAAATAATTTAATGGTATAACTTATTCTATATTCGATATTTACATAAGAGATAAGGAAAAAACGAAATATTCTACGATGGCATCTATAACTAGGGGTGTGGTATCGTAGCAAAAGTATCGTTACTATACTCACAATGAGTATCGAATAAATACTTTCCGTACAATATTTTTTAGAAGACTAAAAAACTGACGTTGCTTAGTTCACTCATTGATAGTGAAAAACGCTTCCTATGTTTTCCAGCTAAATTTCTCTCCAGTCCATTGACTTTGTTGCGTAGTTACTATGCGAGGTAGATGCATCATATTGGTTGATAAAAATGGACGCAATGCATGTCTGAGATTGGAATTCACCAATCATCATGTATTGACTTTCTTTGGTGGAGTTAATGGGGTGAACGCTCGCCCAGGATAGAAAATGGTTGAATAAAGCGTGTATTTCAACTGAAGATGCACGGAAGACTTTGGGAAAGGATTGCACAGAAACCAAGGCCATAACTAGGAAAACAATAGAGCATGATGGATTATTCGTCACCTTTGGATATTCGATTAAGCTTCACCTTCCAAAAGTACGATCTATCGGCACCCTGCTTTATTGGATACTTAAGGTTTCGATACCACAGTGTTAGTACTCTTTCGAGTAAAGTGTCTCAAGAAATGTATCGATTACGAAAATTCTTTGGACTGAAAGGAATACACCAACAAGAGTAAACTACCGAGACTTTTTCCGTATCCCTTCCTATATGTGACTGCCGTGGATTTCTAATATATTTTCTGTTTCGATGCAAAAAATATTAAATGTAGGGCGATGTTCATCTTCCCTCTAACTTGTGACCGTGTGTAGAAATCTTTTGTCATGTGTTTGAATTCATTCACGGTATTATTATTTAATTCCTGGTTAACTAATTTGACTGGATAAATGCAAATTAAACGTGTGTCTAGCAAATTCCTGCACCTGTTTAACGTTTTCTTTTCTTCTTTCCAGGTAAGACATTCTAGGTGTGCCTGTAGTCGTCGGGGAAATTCTTTCTGTCATGTATACAATCGACCGTGTAAGTAAAACTCTTCTTCATCCAGTATGTCACGCTCTTACACTGTCTATTATTGTCAGTTAATACTTTATATTACTTCTAATTTCCTCAACACCACCGTGTCGGGGAATTTCTCAGCCAACATCTACAAAGTTTAATTTGAAAGAAGATTGAAGGCATGTGTATTTGTTGATACATGGAAGCGCTTTTACTTCGGGACGCATTCATTTACTATCGGCAGCTTCCACAGTTAGTCATCGACATGCGTCGTATCGAAAATTTCTATTAAAATTTATTTCGAATGAAGGCAAAAAACGAACTGAAAATATTTACGCCAGAGTAAATTATGGAACTAAAATTGGTCACTTGTATTTCGTCCCGTTTTAGTGCGTTTCGATTTCGTTGCTTCACTTAGCCGCACACCTTCGTTCCAAGTTGAGGACGTGTTACCAACTGGGTAAGCAATTGCTGTCAGCTGCACTTTTCAAATTACATTAATTTTCCAGACTCGAAAAGTCTGTCGCCTACTCATGGATCAAATACTTTTTTATTCGTTTAACCATAAATACTTGAAACTAAATTTGTGCATTTTTTAGTTTGGCTGGATTTTCTCCAGTCAAATGCGCCTCAAATATTTTATGGATTTCCACTGTCGATGTTTTGCTCGTGCTTTTCAATTTTTTTGAACAACTAAGATAAATTAAGAACTCTGCCTGAATAAAATGGTCAAAACAGACCCCTAGCCCTTTATCCCAGGACATTCTATATAAGATAATAGTTCCGGCGTCAGTCGGTGGAAATCCGTTATGTTCTTTATAATGTAAAGGTAACATAGTCTCACTTCACACTATATCTCTAAACTATGGTTTCGGCTTATTATAACATTTTCAAGAACTTGAAAATGGCATAATATGCCGAAACCTGGGTTTGTAAATATAGTGTGGAGTAAAGACTAAGTTACCCTTTTATTAGGGCAATCTTTGGTAAAAATAGAACACCTCCATTTTTTCCAAAATTTGTAGTTGGCAGCGTGACCCTTACTGTCCTCATATACTAAAGAAAAAACTCGCTTCTTCTTTCTCAGAACATATGCTATGAAATTGCTTGAACGTTCGGATTTTGGCAGATATCGCTATTCCATTGACTTGTGAATTTTTATATTTTAATTTTCAATTGAATTCTTACGTATATATTTATTTCACATTTCATTAAAGTGCTATGAACAGTATATCATAGTGTTTCGCCATCAGTGCTTGCTTAGTTTGGAGTCACATCCTGCCACGAACCCTGGAGTAAGCTCGCAGGGTACCACGTAAATGTCGAACCTATTTTTCTCACTCGTGGCATGCGGTGCGTTTTCAATCGAATGGCCGCGAACTTCGACGAGAGGAGCGTAGTTACCGCTGGTTTCTTATCTCCACTGTCCTGATGCGCGCCACTCCATGCGTGAGAATCGTTGTCTCCGTGCGTCGCTCCGTGACCCCATCTCTCTCCTCCGCCCAGTTCTGCTCGCCGTGGCGTGAAATGTACTTGCATCCCTTCCACCAGGGCGCTCCCGAAACGTCTCTTGCTTTCGGAGTTGGCTGAAGGGTTTGCCGGCGACGACGTACTCGCGAAATGCTCCGGTTAATGACTCACCCCGCCTTCCTTTGCCTAATTCCAAGGGATGTTCGGCGTTACGCGATGCATCATTTTCTTCTTTCTGTTTATTTGTCTGTTGACATCTACTTCCACAGTAACCCTGCAAGCTACTTCAAGGGTGTGTGGCAGGGCGCTAATTATAATCAAAATGTGCTATAATGTACCAGTAATTTTCACCAACATCCGCTAGAGTCTGTGTATACTTCCAATGCTACAGAAACTGTGTTTTTTTATGTATATTGCAACTACATGAACGAGATACTAGAGTCATGCAGGGATCTTGTGAAACGTGATGCCAGTACCTCGCCGAAGATTAAGAAAAATATTTATGGGGCAAATCAACTAGTAAGCTGCACGACCTGTTGACTAATCAATTTCAAAGTCTCATTAGCAGCCGTGGTGATCTATTATAGATCGCGGAAAAAAGGGGTTTTAATTCTTTCTGTTCTTCAGTATATCACCTTAATTTTATTTTTATGATCTGATCTACTGTAGTACGTTGTAATTCGTAAGATATTTATACCACCGTCAGAAAATAAACTTTTTTTATTTATATGATAGATAAAGTCTAATTTTTAATTGATGGTCTCGAAGCGATTCCCATTTCAGTTTGTGCAAAACGTCAGTAACACTAAGGAGGTATTTATAACGGCCTATTAGCGTATTTTGTGTAGCGTAGAGTCTGACAAGTGAGAAGTAGATGATTTCTCTGGATTCATCTTCGTACATGTCCGTTACTCTTTTGACAAACCCCATTTTTCGATTAGTCTGACCAGTTATTTCCCAAAAATGTTTACCCTTTGAGAGATAATTTGTTATTTTAACTCCGAGGTATCTATGTAACAGATTCTCAAGTTTCTAGTATGATGTATGCTTACTTGTTTACTTAAGAAAATTGGCGATAAATCTAAGAGAGCCAGCAACTGCCAAAGCGGCCTTAATAAAAGCGTTATTGGAACATAAAAGTAAAATATTAGGTAAATTTTTGGATGATAACCCCAAAGCATTTTGGTTTAACGCAAGGGAGGTCCAAGGAAAAAATCTATGGTAACGTCACGAAAAAAAGGTCTAGGAGAAAAAGAGAGCGATAGATTAAAATAAGCGAATATTCTTAACACCTTTTTTGAAAGCGTCCATACTACATTCTCTCAGAATAACACCACTATATTGCCTTGCTTATTTAAAAATCCAATTCAGTCTATAAATATTTCTTATCATCTCTTAGGTAGTCACCTAAAATCCATTAACTCCAAGAAATCACCTAGTCCCGATGAAATTCCCACCCGAGTTTATAAAGAATTAGCGTCAGAAATAGCACCGTGCTTGAAAATAACGTTCTGAAAAATCTCTTGCGAAACATCGTGTCCCTAACGATTGGAAAATCGCAAACGTTACACCTATATATCAGAGCGGTGGTAAGAAAGATCCTAGTATCTTTCTCCCTCACGTCCATCTCGGGCAAAATATTAGAGCATATAATTGTCAGTACAATTATGAGGCATTTAGATAGCCAGAACTTGTTAGTTCAAAACCGGTATGGGTTCCGAAGAGGCAGGTCCTGTGAAACCCTGCTAGCCCTTTTTCTTCACGATGTTCTATCCTCTGGATAAAAGTGCACCCAGGTAGACGCGATATTTTTCGCTTTCAAAAAAGCTTTCAATAAAGTTCCACATTCTAAATTACTTGTTAAGCTAACAGCCTATGGGATACATCACGATATAATATGCTAACGTGAGGGAGGTTCATGTTTAATGCTGAATTGAAGATTCCTTAAGTAACCGCAAACGGAGGGTAGTTCTAGATGGCGTTAGTTCAGATACAGTTGAAGTCACATCCGATGTTCCCCAGGGAAGTGTCATTGGTCCCTTATTATTCCTTTTGTATAATGATGATATCACCACCGTCGTGACGAGCAAAATTCGACTTTGTGTCCTGTTTAATTTGCTATTATTTAGCATAATTTAACTTAATAACTTGCGAAATAATGCAACATATCACTTAGTTTGCGCACAATTTGATATTGCTGGGGCGATGTAAAATGTTCCAATGTCGCACAGCCTTCACCTTCTTTCTGGTCGCTCTATTCCCCGCGGGAAGTCGGCCGGAGTTGGGAACCCCTGGGCTTCAGGGGCGGCGCTCGATGTGTTTGCCTTTGAGATGGTCGCGCTTTCTTCCTTTTTCTCGAGATTGTAACGACGCCGGGAACAATGGAGGGCGCGGATGCGGAGGATATTGGATGGTCGGGAAAGGGGCGGCAGACAGTTCGGGGATGGGTGGGGAGAACGGAGGGGGGGGGAGGTGGTGCAAGCCGTGGTGGGGGCGCCCCTGTGGTGTGTGAAAGCAACCTCGGCGACGAGGTCACTGGGTGAATTCGCGGGAAGAAGGGTCTTATCGGTTGGTTGTATGGGGAGGAGGTCGACCGCTGAGAATATATAAACCGTTTAGTTGGCTGGAGCTGTGACCGTGGTAAAATTCTTTGGCCGTATAATCTGTGTATGCGTGGGAAAACACCATTAGGCAGGCATGAGAATGATAGAAAAAAATATATGTTATTATTTCTTTATTTTAAGCATGTTACGTCCCGAATTTTCGGCGCAGTGTTTAATAAAAAGGCGAAATAATATTGTTCATTTTTTTCTATTCAACTCGGCGTGACACATTGATATTTTTGCAAACATTATAATATAAGAAATGTACTATTTCGCTGGTTTGCTTCTTTTTTGTGTATTTTATTTGATACTAGCGGAAGGTACTCGTTGAAATTCAACGAGTGTGAAAAACATTGAACTTACACCAGGGTTGAAATTCGCTATGAAAAAATCATTTGACTTGACCGGGATTCGAACCCAGATCTCCCAATTGCCGGTCAGGTGTGTTGTTCCAATGATTTTATTTTATAACAATATCATATTACAATATCATATTCATTAGCATATAATTTATAACAATATCATATTCATTAGCATACAGGGCAAAAAAAGATCCGCTCCAAAGACACATACATTTATAATACATTTTTGTTTAAAGTATTTTTAGACACATACATGAATATATTTTACATATTTTAGTTTTTTAATCTCATTTTTTACATAAAATACTATTAAAAGACGTTCAGCAGCCATGCTTTTTCATGCTCTGAGGAGGGTAACTGCTTATTTACTATTTTAATTTTATCGATTAAAGCCGATCTTATGTTTTTCTGACTTGTTTGACTTTCCACGAAAGTTGCTATTAGTTATGTTAAGATTATACTTTTCTTGGCAGGCAATAATTTAAAATTTAGTGTTAACTGATTCTTTTCTCCAATATCTCCATCTCCAAATGTGTCGAAGTCTCTAAAAATGTTTTTAATTATTTCCCATTTCCTGTTTGGTCCTTTACAACCTAGTATTTTGTGAACTACATTGTCTGTGTTGGCCAGTTACACCACCAAGCCATCTTCCTTCAAGGCGAATTTCGAGGGGGGTTTATGCGAACTAGTTGTTCAGGCCTCAAGTCTACATTGTAGCACATGAGACAAAGTCGTGCTTACAGCATCTAGTTCGCATAAACCCCCCTCGAAATTCGCCTTGAAGGAAGATGGCTTGGTGGTGTAACTGGCTAACACACCTGACCGGCAATTGGGAGATCCGGGTTCGAATCCCGGTCAAGTCAAATGGTTTTTTCGTAGCGAATTTCAACCCTGGTGTATATGCACCCGTGCGAGTGACTTTGTACCACATCGTTTGTTACATGCAAGGTTTGGAAAAATTGAACTTATTATATATGGAAACTTGACTGACAAAGCTTGAAGAATACTGTCAGCGCGGTCATTTGAGGAGCTCGTAACCTATCTTCTACTTTGTGTTCGTTGTATTTGAGTCGCTGACAGCAAGGTATTTATGTGTAACGTTTACTACGTAAGGGTTCTATCATATGCATGCAGTGCCTCTATGAGAGCTAATTTGAGAAGAGATATTGAAGAGTATATTTGTTGTAAGTATACATAAAATTTTTCGGTTACCCCCCCGAAGTAATGTATCATGGGGCCCTTGGGATTCCTTGCCCTTCTTATACAGATTTTATTTCTATATTTAAATATGTAAACCAAAAAAAGGTTTGCATGCCAGAAAAACGAACTTTACATGTATTTCTCATGGAAACGCTTTTACTCGTATGGAGTCGAACCGGAGACAAGTAGATAAACAAAAAGTAGCCATAAACCTTCAGAGTGACATAAGGAATCATGTTACAAATTTTTACGTCATTCCGTGTTGTGGTTTGGTAGCTATAAGTGACCGCACATTCAAAATTTCTTTTTTATATATAAAAGAAGATTTTTTGTAAAGTATGGTTATTTATATTATTATATTGGTGATAATTGCCTCGATACTCAAGCGGGATGGTTTTTGTAATTATGTCAAAATGACTCTGTAATTTTTTCCGGTAAATTTGGCAGATGTCCTCGGTTTTCCTCATCGGTTGAGCTTCTAGAGCGATATCTCTCTTCCTGTCACCAAAGTAGTCGTTCAACTGAACCCGCATGGCAGTGTCATCGGACGATCCTTTGTTCGCGTTTAATTCCTTGGGTCCTTTGAAGATGGGACGTACTCATCCGTATCACGGTTGCCTGCTAGATTAAATATTCGATCCGTACAATTTTTTACTCGAATCACTACCAAAGGAGCACTTATGAGCGGAAGTGGAAAGGCTAACTGTATTAATCGGTACAGCCAGCTCTTTCTTAGATCGTTCTTATTGTCGAAATATCATGTATGATGTGCCAATTTGGTCTTTTGACTCCACTGGTTTGAATATAGGTTTCAAAACTGCTAAACTTAGGTAGTTTCCTATATCAGAAAACGTGACATCTTAGAAATGTCATAAAAAAACTATTAACCGTTTTTGAAATGCTGATCATTTTTCATTAAGTAGTAATTTATCGGTCCGAATCACTGGAGTCATTGACTAGGATTGATTTTGGGCTTCTTTTCATGGCCTGCCCATTACTTGCACTCTGGTATACGTGACAGTTCAAATGGGTCGAACTGAAGTCCAAAGGATTGGAATGAAAAGGAGGCAGTTCTTGGCGTTTTACGGAGATGTTTTGTATTGTAGTAAAGAGAGAAGTGTTTCGGAGGATCGATAAAAATCCCTGTTGGTTTCATGATGAATTTCTGTCCTCTACTACTTCTGTTGATAAAGTCCTTTGCTGAGGCCACCGATTTAACACTGCTATATCTATTATTCTGAGTTTTTTTATCTCCCTCCACTGATTCAAGAACACATTGCCTAATTTCGCCTTCATATTTTCAAAGAGCGCCAGTGTTATCGCGGACTCCGCGTTATTTAGAGTACCCTTCGAAGATTCTACGACTAACTCAATTCCTGTCATTCCCAATTGGCTAGGAACACATAATAGCCTTAAAATGAGAGGACAATCGGTTTGAATGCAATTTGATGTGATGGGCAGCAATAACGGTCCCGAATATACCTGTAGGAATATTGAATACCTGTAGGAAATAGCTGCTTATCGCCTCTACCACTGAAACACCTCATGACCATCTTAGTTTAGGTAATAAATGACATAAGACGGCTAATGTATGCCGAGAATTTCCAAACTATATGCTTTGAAGTTCCTTCGCATGAATAGATTAGAGCTTTATCATTTATGCCACCTCCATATAAGTATGCGTTGAAAAAATAAATACGTGACACTAGGATACATGTAGCATTGCTATCCAAAACGCTCTGAACTACAATTTCTGGAAATGAACGCAAGTTGTGTGCCTTCATTAAGTATGAGAATGTATAAGATTATTTTTGTATATCATCTTAGAGTGTAATTCTAATCTTTATTATTCAAATGCAATACTTGATCTTTTTTACACCTTTATGGTAAGAAAGAACGTAATTTTATTGTGTTTCAATTGGTTAATGCTCATCTTTATCTGAAATTCATCCTTTGCCAAAATTGATTTTTACTTGATCTATATTATTGCACAAATATTTATATGCATCATATCTCATTATTCCGTAACAGTTTAGGTGACAAGCATTTTTAATTAGGGTTGTTACTCTACTGTAATTTCTACTGAGAATTTGGAAAATTTCTGTAAAAACAATTTTGGCACGGTGGAAAAAGCAATTTATTTACATTCTCAGGAGCCATTTGCAAAGTATGCCATCATTAGTGCATCAGGCATGTTTTCTCTTTTATTGCTTGGTCGGATATTTAATTATAGGTAATATTAATAGTCAGGTATTTAATTTATCGAAGAATTTTTGAAAATTTGTCGTCAGTAGCCTCGAATGTCGAGTGACTGTGTATTTGAAGGGTATGGACCAATTGCATGCATGTTTGCGATGTCGGGAGCACGAGAGAGCCTAACTGAGCTATACACTTTTAATAACATTATTGACGTTCGTATACAAATGTCAGCCAACCGAAATCATTCGAATTGTTTGAATATGCGAAAGAACGCCTCCGCATACCGCGAGCGTCGAGGGAGGCTGATATTTCCAAATACGCTCGAGTCCTCGGCCGATTAATTATTGGTCGCCCTGTTGACATTTCGTAGGACGCTTCTTTTCGGAATCTGAAATTCAATTAATACCATTGACTGGACATCAGCAACATTTTTCATCCGACCAAAAAATGGCGGAAACAATTTTTCTTTTAAATACCTGAAATACAGTCGAAAATTAGCTACGTTATGTCATTTTTATGAATATGTCATCATTCGTGATATATTCATGAACATATTTGGTTGGCGAGGTGAAAGATTTATAGAATATCATTACAACTGTGGGGAAAAAAACGTTCTCCCTTATTGCCTGGAAGTTGGTAGGCACTAAAAATGAGTAAATGTTCAGTTTATTTTTGTTCTTCTTTTATGAAATTGCATGTGGGTAGTTTACATAAATGCTAAACCTACCGGAATTCCTCTTATCGTAATCAGTTTACTTATTACCCGGTCTCCTGTAAAATATAATTTGAGTTCACATAACAAGAAGGGTTACTATGGTGGAATTTCCACCTCCAGGCATTAATATTTTTAGAACTTTTCCTGCTGGGCTAATTATTATGAAACGAGCATGGTAGTAATCTCTATGAATTATTCCTTTTGGAATTGGTTTTTAAAGTGGTGTTTACCATTGAAATGGATGGAGAGGGCGCAAGCTATCGTGGTCAGTGGCTGTAGCTGTAATGTAGGAAGGGTCTGCTCGCCATCTATGTTAACCCTGATTTATCTTTAGGCCTTACGGGCTGAAGAGCTGATTTTGCTATTTTACGCTGTTTTTCATCGATAACTTACAAGAAATCAGCATGCATTTACTTCTTTAATATGAATTCTTTGTACATATATTTGTTATTTATTTGCATTCATAATAATCCGCATTTCCGAATAAAACCATGTAAAAATCAACTCGATTCCATAGAAAGTAGCCACAGCATATTTCAAGAGTTACTTTCCTTAAATTTCTAGCTAATGGTTGACATTTCTACATGTACGCTCACTTGCTACCGTGCGAGCCGCCGCATGGGTGTGGCTGGGGTTGTACGGTCACCAGCCGAGTAAAGATTTAAGGTGAAATAGTGACGTGTATTATAGGAGTGTATTTAGTGGAGCTCAACTTTTACTGTGGACGCTTATTGTGCGCGAAAAGAACGAATAATTTTACCTATTTGTTCGGCAATGTGTTTCTCTTATTTTATCGCCTCTATCATGCCTAGAGATGTAGTGTGGCGTCATGATAATATTCTGTGTGTCGCTCTGAAACACACCACTTCTAAATTTCTCAAGCAACCTAAGCCTAGCGTGCAGCCTCCGCGTCTCTAGAGGCTCCAACCTGGATCCTTCTAAAAGTTGTGAGACACTAAATGTTTGCTCGTAGCAGTTTTTAACGAAGCATTCTTCTTTTCTTTGTATTTTATTAATTTTTGGTTAAATTTTATTACTTTTTACCTGCTAATTTGTCCACTCTGCCGTGCTATCCAAAGAAAAGTAAGGGAGGAGCAGAGATAGCCACTTTGGTTGTTATTTTTGTTGTCAGGCCACAGCTCGATGACGTATACCCTCTCCATCTATTTCAATGATTTTTACTAATGTTTATTTAATTTATCGGAGATATCCTCGGTAACCGTTCTCTTTGATCGCATCCATTAAAATGGCTTTTTATTCCTGTAAAAATAATCTCACCAAACTATATTTCGTTGAATTCGTTCTTCAGTGATTTACAAACCCTAATTTGTCGTCGGAATCGATTTTAGTTGTGTTATTTGCAGCTTAGAAATCATAGTAAATCAAGTCATAGGGAATGAATTTTGGAATGGTTCTGTAATCTTTGTGTGCCAGCGTATTGTCGCTAAAATTTGACTGCGGAGATTAAGGCAGACCTTTTGTTATTTTCTGAATTCGAGCATTCTTTTCTCATATATCCTTAAAGCCTCAATGAGAAAGGGACTTTCAGGTCACCTGCGCGTCTCGTCTACTTGAACGAAAGAACGAGAAACCCAGTGTATGCGCACTTCAAAATATTGCCCACGAAATTTTATTGCAGTGTTTAAATTATTCACTGCATCAGCTTCTATGATATTTTTCTTAAATCTGTGGCAGAGAAAGCTAATAGTGTGCAATTTTACCCAAATGTTATCAGAAACTATTAATCGAGCTATGCGAGCGTGTGTGCTTGGGTTTATTTCTCGGAAACGGCTCTTACGACTTTGATGCAATGTTGGCTTCCTTAAGGAATTTACATAAGTAGGCCGATGAATACATAAGGAGTAATTGAGATACATTGACTAAAAGCGACTTATTCTTCGGAATGGGATAAATTACATCGTTGACATGATGAAACGTTGCTTAGAATTAGGTTATGGAGGTCAAGTTACAATCAAATATGTTTTAACTGAAAAGAAAATATCTTTTTAAAATATTGTGTCTTGTTTGAAAAAAATAAAGATATACCGTGGGGAAACGTGAACCCGGAAATTAAAGGCCATATTTCCTTGAATTGGGGTGTTGACAATGTGAGAGATGTGTGTCGTTGATTGTCGGAAGATATTTTTTGTTTGCGGTTGTCTTGCGTCAGAGATGTGCTTGTTTTCAGTTTTTATATATGATGTAATTTTCTTTTGGGTTGATGGTCTGCTGTTGTAATCATTAACGAGATAATAAAAAGAGGTTGATTGCTACTTGAATTGGCAAAGCCTTCAACTCTTAACCGAAAACAACAGTTATCACGTGCGATAATTAAATGCGAATATTATATTACAATAGCCAAACGCAGCCTTCCTGCCAACCGGACTTAATCCCACTCGTATTCTGGCCACGTTAGGCCAGATAACACGCCCAGCTTGCTACGATTCCTTCAAAGAAATCACCCCAATGATACCGCTTCTTCCTCTTAAGCTATAAACCTGCTGGTATAATTAGATTTGGGCATCTTAATTTAGGGAGATTACTAATTTCACTTCTTCCGCGGAGCTATCTCTCTATAATTGCCACCATCGCTGATGTCATTTCTTCCCCGTAATTTTTCCCGGAATCCTATTTGATTCCCATCTCGAGGGAAATTTTTATTCCCATCCCATCAGCCAAAACGCATTGGATATAACGAGAAAACTTCGCTTCGCGAAAACTTCGGATGTGCTTTTTCGACGCAAAAAATCGCTTCAGTCGTCTGTTTTCTTTCCATTTTGCTTTGAAGTTCCTTAGGCATTTCTCCCTCTTTCTCTCTGTGATCGATTATTATAGGAGAAAGTGTGAGAAATATAAATGGATTTTCATTCATAATAAATTGATTGGTTCGACAAGATGGGAGATAGCGCTCTGACACGTTGTCGTTCTAGGTCAGGCGTCTTTTTCATATGCTTCAGTATTCTAAATCGTTGTGACAAATTTTTACATGGATTAGAACCTTTTCAGCGAAGATGTCGTTGTTTTGTCGTAGTAATTTCTTATTATCATGCAAATTTCGTCAGCCCAGTGCAGAATTGTACCCTCCCTTAACTGTTTCTAAACTTTCTTTAACGGGAAATACATAGACTAGGCTCTTCAACACAGGAATTTACAAAATGACTTGCTATAGTTGAAAATACGGCATACATCGGTCGAACTGTAATGAACTTCATCACGCGCTATAAATTACGAAGTATTAGGATTGCACCTCGCTATTTGAAGTAACAGCTTCATAAGAAAAATCATGTACAAGCGATAGGCCCCAGAAATTTTACACGTCTTTCCCAAAGGCCTTAAAAATGGGCTCTTTCGAGTTAATCGAAATTATTACACTCTTTACTAACCCCTGCTATGAACAGTAAATTGCCGCACCCCTCTGTGGAGTGGGCTAATGCCGACGGCGAGTTTCTATCCAATATTCATGTCCCTGTATTCATTTTCCTTCCGACCAATATACCAATTCCTAGAGACTTAAATGGCCTTAATTGCATATTGCCTCCTCAAATAGTTCACCAATAAATTTGAACTTGGGAGGAAGTTACCCTCACTGCTGGTTGAAATACAAAAATTGAGGTAGTTTGAACGATATATCGTTACGCCCAGAAATCAGTGAATGTGGTCTCATTTTAAAGAGAAACACCTGACCCTACCAAAAATGCCGAAGTATCAGCTCCTTACCGAACTACTTTCCGAGATTTTTGACGAAAAATACCAGGCCTGTTACGTGGGAAATGGTACATTAGTGGACTCCGGAGAGTCTTTATTTAGTACGTGAGGAATTTCTAACACCTTGGACTCTTAATAAAACTCACTGTGTACCAGTAGTCTGTATGCTTTCTCAATAGTTTTATTCAATTGTGAGGAATGACTTCGTTAAAGTTACTGCGCGGCTAGTTCCGTAGTTCTTTGAAAATCTTTTTTTTAAATTGATCAAATGGTCACTGGTGTCGTTTTTTTCAGAATCGCAGAAAATCTTCCATCGTGAAAGAATTTTAAACGTACCGCGTGTAAAAAAATGAGACAAATAATGTACTGATATAGGTAGTGGTATTTAATTACTCAAGAATTTCAGTCCTATAAAATTATATTAATGCGCCATTAATAATGCCATATTTAATTGATGTGTCCTACAGCTGGTGAAATTAAAACGTATAATACGAATATGGCCTCCATTATAACTGGGGAACTGTATCGCTCAGACGACTTAAATCTTTTATTAAAATCCGAAACCGTTCCTAATACTGAAGCGTCAAGAAAAATTAACTAACTCCCTATTCCTTTGGTGTATTAGATGACATGTTTTGGGAAACGCTACCTAACGAATCGATTTTAGATATCTATTCTCTCATGCAAAAGCATGGAGTAACCAGTGCTATTTCTTTTTCATTCTGAATTCATAGGCTTCTTCAAATTAAACCAGATACTCTTTTGAAGTAAGCCGAAATCCGTGGTGTTACTCACCCTAAAATCATTCTTCATAAATTCAAAGTCGGTTGCCAACCTTCAAGGAGTAATGACTACCGTTATTACTCGAGTAAGTAATGGAGTGAACTACGGAGTTAAGGTAGTCCGAGCGAGATAGTTCCCTAGCCATAATAGAGACCATATTCGAAATATACGTTTTAATTTCACCAGCTGTAGGACACATCAATTAAATATTGCATTATTAATGGCGCGATAATATAGTTTTACGTGACAGAAATTGTAAGTAATCAAATGAAAATATCGAAATAAGTCTTTAACTTGACTCATTTTTTCGCGCGGTGCGTTTGAAACTCATTCAAAATAGAAGGTTTTTTGTGATACCCAAGAACTTATTGCGGTGACAATATGATTAATTTTCAAAAATAGTTGAGAATACATACAAACTACACGCTGCTTGTTTTTCTACGACATCTTAAGTGTTAAAAATACCTGATTTTGTAAATAATGTCTCTCTAGTGCGCATACACATTCCATTTCCCATGCAAAATGGCTAGTATTTTTTTGGCAAGTATCTCAGAAAGTAATGTGGTAAGGGGTTGAAGTTTTTGGTGCCATTAGAAGGTTGAGATATTTTTCTTTGAAATGAGACCAAATTCATTGATTTCTAGGTTAGATGATGTTACGCTCAAACTACCTCAAAAGGAGAGACAAAGAGATTAAGAGATATACCACACAGGAGCGAGGAAAGACGAACCACGTGGAAATAGAGTGATATATACATTTGAAGCACCCTAATTGGGTTCGACTCGACAGTCGAGGCACTTGTTCATTACTCACGGAAAGTGAGGAATCTGGCGTTTTTCGTTCTCTTTCCCCTTTCCTCCTTATGGGGTGGGAGAGTCGGCGCTCTCAAATGATCCGCCATTCATCCGCCCTAACACACACACGCAGGGAGGAGTCGCCCTTCTTCATCATCCCCATCGGCCACCTCTCCACCCCCGTCTTCCCGTTACCCTAACATCTTCGCCATCCGCGTCATCCATTGCCTCGTCCCTGGCGCGCTGAAGGGGGCTTCCCACTCATATTTCACCCTTATTCATCCCACCTCTCTTCCCCTCGATCCATCCTCACTCCTCCAGTCCCCATTACTCTTCACCGCTTCCTCACGTCCTCGCTTCCGACTCCTGCAAGTATATATTTTTCGTGCCATCCCGTTCCCTTGGAAACTTCCTCCCTCCGCGCCTCTCGTGAAAACATGCATCTCTCCTTATTTTCCTCTTGCGTTTCCCTTGTCGAGGTTCGTATCCGTCTTATAATTTCATCATTTTGTGTATCCCCTCATTTAACACCTGTTCTCGGAGTACACTTGGGGGGACGACCGACTACTGAGGTCATCTTCTATAAAAAAGCTACCCGTGCGTACGTATGTATGAGTCGCCAGGCGTTGTGATTCAGATGTATGGCGAAAGATGGCATGCAAAATTTCATATGAGTTCTCCAGAAGCTGACACATGGCATGGGCGTAAGTACCAAGGAGTATAGAGACACGCGTCACGAGACATTTGTCACGCAAGGGAATTAAAATTCTCTCTGTTGGCCTATCTCAATTATCCGAAAGATATAAATACTTAGTGAGGTCGCGTATAACTTTTATAATTTTGACGTGATTATTCTTGAGACTAGCGCGATGTATTTCATCGGGAATTTACCATTGCGGCTGTGGGATTATGCCGACCATGACACCAGGGGTCTACGTTGACGCTGCGTAGGGGATTCTTTTGTAACTGATTCCTTGCTTACGATAACGCCTCAAATCTCGAACATGGCGTCGTCTCTCCTATCTCTATACCCCTTGGCAAGTACTAAATTTTTTAAAATGGCGTGGTTGTGTAGCTGGCTACAACACCTCACCGGCAATTGGGAGATCCAGGTTCAAATCCCGATTTGGTAAAAAAAGGTATTTTCATGGTGAGCATCATCCCTTGGTAATTATGCACCCGTGCGAGTGACTGCGTGCCATATCATCTGTACGTGCAATTATTGGAACGTTATACTTTACCCTTTGATCAGAGATATCGGCCTTATTTTCTACCACAAGCCGTTATCACTTATAATTTTATCATCACAACTTTTACAAATCTTGCTGCTCTCCGCTGTAATCGATATATTTCAGAGATTAGTCCTCTTTTGTCCTAGATGCTAGCGACGTACTCGAAGCGAAATTTCACGAGAGAAAAATAGCCATAAGAAGAAGCTAGATTATTCATGAAGAGAAGATTAAGTTTAGTAGAGTGGCTTGGCGGGTAGTTGGAATAAGTAATTTAGGGGCAAGGAATAGCTGTGGACTCTTGTTAGACGGGAGGATGTTGAGTAAGCGGGACAGGTTAAGAGGAATGGTTTAATGCATAGGATAAAAGGAGCCAATCTGAAGAAGTAAATAATGCCTGCCGACTAGGGCCTTCGACGATGGGCGATGGTTTATATATTCCTTTAAACCATTTATACCTACGGTAATAGGTGGATTTCCATCATCAAAAATAATATTTAATATTATTTTTCTTCTTCTGAGGTGAAATCGAACCTCACAAAAATCTCTCAGAGTTATTGTACAAAACATCTGTTTAAGCTTTCTCACCTGTTTTTGTATTTTTGTACAAAATTCAAACGTAAAAATGTTAATAACGTTCAATGTAGCCCTTGACTTTTGAATATGAAGTATTTTTAGTATGAAATATTTTTGAAATGCATGACGTGGCAAATGAGATATAAATAAAAATTGTTATTTAAAAATCTCCCTAAACTCCTGAATAAAAAAATGTTATCACGATGGTGAAGCCTGCCTCTACGGCCAACCCTCCTCAGCGGCCACCTCCCTTAAGCGGTCACCTCTCGATGCAGCCGATTTTTTCGGGAACTGTATATAAGAGGTCATAATAAGAATCATGGGAATAATAATAGAAATCCACTTATTCGAATTCAATAGTGATTTTAAGTGCTTAACGTTAAATCCAATAGACTCGTTGGACGTAGGTTGAATTGCAGTAGATGCCTACATATATAGTCTCTTACCACCGTTCTGTACGTTAACTCTGAGAGATTTTTGAGAAGTTCAGTTTTACTCCAGTTAAAGAAAAATAATAAGTATTAAATATTGTGTTTGATGGTGGTGATCCGCCTATTAACGTAGGTGTAAATGGTTAAAAGGAATACGTAAACTATCGTCCATAGTCGAAGGCCCTGGTTGGCTGGCAGTATTTACTTCTTCAGATTGGCGCCTTCAATACTATGCATGAATCCTCTTACTTATCCAGTCCCGCTTGCTAAACATCCTTTCGCATACATATATGAGTCCCCAGATGAGCTCTTTAGATCTCCCTCGTGTAAGTCAGTTCCTCCCGTCCTCATTAACCCCTCTCAAACAACCTTCGGCTCCATTTCTTTAGTACTACATCCCCGCTCTCTATGGCAATTTCTCCTCCTCCCCTCTTTAGCCATCCCCCTCCCCATATTCTCTCCTTCCCCCCCTCCCTTCCTCTCCGCCCCTCCCACCTGTTGCTGCCCGCTCGGCCTCGGTTCTCGCGCCATCCCGTGGTCGACTCCTACACCCCTCTCTCTCGCACTTCTCCTCTCTTCCTCCCAACCCTTCCGTTCTTTTCTCCCAATCCTCCCACAAGCTCTCTCTCTCTCTCAAGCGCCTCTCCTCCCTCACCCGTGATGGCCTCTCTGGATTAGGGGTGCACGTTGAGCAATCAGGCTTATCCTTCAAACAGCGGTTAATATAGTCCGAACGAGATAGTTCCCTAGTCACAATAGAGACCATATTCGAATTATACGTTTTTATTTCACCAGATGTAAAACACACGATTTAAATATTGCATTATTAATGGTGCAATAATATAGTTTTATATGACAGAAATGGCAAGTAATTAAATGAAAATATCTAAATGAGTCTTTAACTTGACTCATTTTTTCGCGCGGTGCGTTTGAAACTCCTTCAAAATGGAAGGTTTTTTGTGATACTCAATAACCTATTGCGGTGACAATATGATTAATTTTCAAAAATAGTTGAGAAAACATACAAACTACACGCTGTTAGTAGTTTTCGACATCTGAGTGTTAGAAATTCCTCATTTTGTAAATGATGTCTCTCTGGAGAGCATACACGTACCATGGTCCATGTAAAAGGGCTGGTATTTTCTGGCAAAGTACTCCGAAAGTAATGTGGTGTTGGGTTGAATTTTTTATGCCAATCAAATGTGATAGATATATTTTTCTTTAAAATGAGACCAAATTTTTTTGATGTCTAGGTAAAATGATATTTCACTGAAAATACCTTAATATCCAGGTTCTGTGGCGAGTAGGACAAATAAATAACTTGGGTTTGTCCTCGGTAAACCTTTAATCATTCATCACTTATTTTTTAGTACTTCATCTGGCAATAATGCAGAAAATCGGTTGTGAACTTGGGTAAATTGATATTAGTATAGAATTGAACCGCTAGACTAAATTCGTATGTGCTAAATGTTAGCACTGTATATCATCTTATGCATCATTCTATTCATATCTTAAATATGGGAGGGTCGATATGACAAAAACATTTATTCACGTAGCCTCATTATTTCGTCCCTAGACGCGGCTTTAGTTCTTCAAACTCAGCGAGTCCAAATTGGCCCTCTTTCCTCTGAATATATGGAGACGAAAGAGGCAAATTTTTTTGCGAGCTAGGAGAAAAAGTTACTTTTGCTAGACAAAGTGATTTTCATATATTCAGTAATCCATTTAGAACGAGCCGAGGTGGTTGTTTGCTTCTTTTAGATTTTATAGCTCTTATCACTTCATAATACGAATTAAGGTAATCATGGTGTTTTATGTTCATTGAGCCGGTATTGTAAGTTAAAATACTTCTTTTTCCCCAAAACTTATATTTGACGATACCAGAAACTCTAAGAAGCTCCGAAAAATTTAAACGTATGGAAATAAATTACTTCGTTAGCATTTTTTATTCAAAATATCTGGAAGGTCCTTACAGGCACTGCAATACGCTCTAGCGGATCGCTAAATACTACGTAGATGTAACTGATATCGCTATCTTTCGTCGCGCAGAAGTTTGTACGATTGCGATCTTTAATACTAAAAATGTTTGCAGGAAGAAATAGTCCCCGAATGCAAAGCAATATCGTGCGTAAATTCTATCATTTAGATCAGCGTCAATGCCTTGCCAGTGGCCTTCAGTGCATGTGACACCGGGCGATTTCACTCCTGTCATTCCTTACGCATCCTATTTCAAATTGAACCCCTAACGCTCCCCTGGCTACCAAGCGGGAGCTAAGATACAGTCAGGAAAACAAAGATAGACTAAGCCATTCAAATGAGGAAAGTTGTTCAGTCAGTACTCATGTACTAAAGGAGCTCATAGGAGGATAGAATCGAGCATTATTAAGGCTGATATAAAAGAACGAAGGAGAGTGCCGTAAATTCAGAAGAATTTAGTGGTAATTCTCAGAGAATAGGACCGACAGCAGAGGGAAAATGCGAGACTATGGGGAATGGATAGAAGTGTATCGCTTATTTTCCGAAATTGAGAAGAATAGTACTTTCCACCTTCAAAATGTGGAATGTTAATTCACGTGTACTACTCCTGCTGTCGGGGACTCGTGCCCCGAGGGCCCCATGTACTTCAGAACTAAGTAGGCCTGTTTTTCGGCGAAAATGCGCTCTCTCATTGTTCGTGCCCCGATGGCCCAATTCCCCATTCGTGTCCCTCAATAAATAAATAGACAGAGCAAAAAAATGAACGTAAAATAGGGGGAGGGCTTTTAATCCTGAACTCAAGCAAAATAAAAATCAACAAAATTGCTGTAAATTAATAATAGGGAGTGTCGTGACAAATCTTTCGCGTTCCTGTCTTGACTGTAGCACCCTTCGTTCCCCTCCTGAAGGCACGAGTGGCCACTCCTGCCCACATGTCGAACCAACTTCTTTCTGAAGTCTCAGACCTTCTCTCTCTTCAAGTCACAAAAAAATACTCGCGCTCCGCCTTCCGGAGTGCCACATTGTTGGCGACGGCGGTTCCGCCGTGACAAGGACGCGGCGAAATGCCACGTCACAGGGGAGGGAAAATTAAATGAAAATAAAGGACGACCCGTCCTATGGTCGCGTGAACATTATAAAAGGCAATAGGAAATCCTTTTAGGACCTCAATTTTGACGGCTTCTGCGAATCTCTTTGTGTTTCTGATAGGTATATGGTCCTGCGCAGTTAGAGCCACTCCTCGGGGTGCCACCCAACACCAGTGCACCACCGAGGTTTGATCCGCGCCATTCACTCTACTTTGACTGTTCTTAACTGTTCATGAATTCGATAAAACATATTTAAGTATTACTTCCGCCTTGATTGCGAATAGCGTCCCCAAAACGAAAAAGGTTTTTGGGCCTAAGTCACAACATGCTTTAATTGAGAAAAATTGTAATTTAACTCTTTATCATTTCCATTATGGCATGTGAGTTGAGTTCAACCGCATATACAGACGCACTTAAATGATATGTAGTCCTGAAATATTACTATAAGCTTGAAAACATTTTTTACCATCGATTACCGCTCCAGCCACCCTTACAGCGTTTAGCCTCCGAATCTCAATCGGCTCTCAACACATTCCTTCACTCAGCATTTGTATGTATTTACGAAACTAAGCATATATCAAAGAGGGTACTATGCGATACAAACGACCAATGGGAAGAGTGGTCAGTCTTCGCTACTCATGGCTCAGTCTGAGCGGCAAGAACTCTCCCGTGTTTGGAAAGGCTCCTCCGGGAGGAGAGGATTGGATCGCGTGGGATTTTGAAGCCGCAGGGACAGCTGGTCGGAGGTAAGAAAGGCAGGATGAGGGTCGGATTCCTGGGGCGCATGAGCATGGATTTTAAGGGGGAGCGTTTCCTATTCCCCAGCGGGAGATTTTACTCGATGCCTTCGACGTGAAAAGGAATGAACGGTGTCAGTGACTCCGGCTGGAACTAGTCTGGCCCTAAAGCCTTCCTTTTGAAAAAATCGGGTGAAAATCGGAAGTTTTTTTCGACTTCCTCTCCTACTAATACTGAAAGGTCCTCATTGATGGCCACCCATATATAAACAATGGTATTTTGCAACTAATAAGGTGGGGTAAGGGTTGGTGTGGTGGCTAGAGCACTCGCTTACCACTAGGGCGGCCAGGGTTCAAATCCCTGCTGAGGCGGATGCTTTTCAGTTGTACCCGATCCCTACTTGAGTGTCTTGTGGAGGGCACTTCAAGTACAGTACTCCGTCTGTCGGATGATACGTTAAATCGTGGTCCTCTTGGCGCCTTTCGTTAAGAGCAGGCTAATGCCGACGCCGGGTTCCCATTCACCCTTCCTCTCTTACCTATCCCCTATGGCGCAAATGACCTTAGCCGTCGGTCGCCTCCCCAAATAATCTAACAATCCAACTATTTAGGTAGACTACCAGTTAGGGAAGGTTTGAGTGGAAGTGAGTGAATATCTTCTAGATTTTTACCTGCGCTGTACCTCCAAGAATTCCAGCGGGATCTTGCAGAGTCTTATTGCCTACTCACACAAATGTTTTCTTCAATTCAGCATTCGTCGTACTTCTTTTCATTACGTCATCCCGCCCATAAAACCTGTTATCTTTATTCCCATCCTTGCTTCATCCCAACATACTCCCCTTGATAACGGCCTTCAGCCACCCTTTGCCATTTTTAACCTCTTCAAATCACCAACCCTTACTGCCGCTATCTCTTCCAAAAGCGTCCTCTACTCACCCACTGTACACTTTCTTGTTTGTCCTCCTTTCCGACCGCCGCTATTTCTCCATATTCCTGGCCTATGAAAACTTAGGCTAGGTACCTGCGTCTTGTAAAAGCTTAAGTATGACTGAAATTTCAATTTGAAATACTGCGCTACACTCCTTGGTAAACTCATTCGCCCCTCTTTTATTTACTTATTCAAGGTTCCTGTCATCAGCTCCCTCCTATTGCTCAATATCCTTCTATTATACTTACCAATCTGCTCATTTTCTTCTATTGTTCTAGTAGACTCAAGTAACACTATTGTTTTTCTTGATCCAAGGAGGTGGGAAAAAATGGAGGGGACATTCCGCTTAATTCTTGATGTCGATGGGGCCATTAAAAACGACGTAGTAAAGGCAGTACCCTGGTTTACGTTTCTGGGGCTCGCGTTTGATTTTCTTTAAATCTATGTAGAAATATGCAGGATTTGCGTTTCTTGTCTCTGGTTTGCCACGCCTACTCGAAGCAAATACCTTCCCATGCACTTCTGTTCTTCCGTAAACCTCCGCCATGGACAAAAGCTTGGACGACCATTACATTTTTACCTACTCGACATACTCAAGTTTGTAAATACTAGTTCACTGGGGAAGTTTCTGCAAAATCTAATGGACTAGGTAATTTGCAATCGGAACTACGAAGTGCTGGGAAGACTTCGAAAATGCGTGAAGGCCTTTCCCGGAAATTCGAGGTGCACCGCGATGTGGATGGGTGAAATCGAGAAGTGGGGAAGGGGTGTCTGTAGCGTAGTTTCCCAAGCTACGCCGTGGTGGTCGATGGTTCTGCCGCAGCGCTCCCCGCTTCCAAGCCTTAATTTCGCCTTCGCTTGATTAGAGGGCCTTCCACGACGAGGATTGGGAAACCGTTTTTCAGGGCTTCCCGAAAATGGCCGAAGGGGTTAATTGAGCGAAGGATCCCCGTGGCTCGTGGCTAGACCAGCGGAGTAAAATCTCCCTGTGCGTTGCATGCGCTGTGAACAGTGTACAGAGGATATGCAGTCACTCTCATTAGTGTAGTGAATATGTCCAGAGCTCGATTTGGAAGCTGTTTTCCGCCTAATAGTTTTACTATAGTTTAGAACGAACTATTCGCTCTTATTTGCTCTTGCAGGAGATTCCGTAATGTTAATACCGTGGATTGTTCGAGAATCTTAAAAAGTCCTGTTTTTTTAATTTCAAAAGATTTGAGTGCCTGAATAATCAGTCAAATTAGTTAATACAAGTTTTAACATTAAAAATTGTCAAAGCGACGTGTTATAAGTATAATTTGTGCTGGGTGAAATGTGGCCTCGGATAAAACTTTTTTCAAATAAATATGGGATGCACACAGTAAAATTTCAACTTCAAGTTCTCTAATAAAAATGTGTAACTTTTCGAAACTGTGATAAATTAAGGTATTCTTACGCTTGTCAAATTAACTTAATATGCGATTCTGAGGTTTTATTGATAAGGACTTATGTTAGTGATTAAAAACATTAGCTTGTGAAAAAATAAGCTACCTGTTGATGGCTGAGCAAAGGTAATTAATTCTTTTTCAAAAGGGGTTTTAGGAATATCAGGAAAGGGGAAGTTAGATTAACTTAGACGCGTGTGATTACTGGAATAAATATCGCTGGAGTGTCATGGAATTAATGGCTGCCAAGTATAACGGAATCTTTTGAAGCGGTTTTATGAAGTCAGGTTATAGTTAAAGACAAGATGTCGTAACGTTTTAGCGTACCTGATGTGAACTGAGAATATTTTGTCAATGAAATCATACTTTAACATAAGTTTACCTTTTCTATCCTTTTGAGAAAGTATTAATTTTGATTTTCATTCCGAGAAAAACTAAAGGTCAGCCAGAGAGCCGTAGTGTTTCAATAAAATGATGTTGGTGGAATATGTTTCTACTGAACGTGACAACTGAAGAGTTTCGTCGATCATTCTATCAGATGTTAATTATTACCTGATGTCAAAAGGAGTGATAGATTAACGAGGTCAGCTGTAATGTTGAGAAATATGCAAATTTTTGGGACTATTTGAAGGCCCTGAATCCAGAGAGTATGTATGAGATACGGTCATGGGTATTGTGTGACAAATTGGGATTCATGAAATGCTTGGCACGGTAGAATACGAGGGTGATCCCAGTAGTACACGACCTGATGTATAGATTTCGGTTGTTTTTTTAATAACGAGTATGGTAGAAAGTACCAACCTTATAAAGCTTAAATTTGAAGTTTGACAACAATAAGTTGTTAAGTATTTGTTCGGTAGTCTTCAGTATTGAACGTTTGCATTGAATTTGTAAGCAAAAATATTTGTCCAAACTTGGACAATTTTGGTTATATTTAGGTGATACAATACTTTCATTTGAAAGGCCTCAGTCCTCAAAGTCCTCAAAGTCCTTAAAGCGGAGGTAGATTCTGCTTTGGGGGAGTCTGCTCATTTGTTTACATTGGTAAAATATTGGGTGGCAGAGTTTAAATAAGGACGTTCAAACTAAGCCAAGACGAACATCGCAGTGGTCGACCAAATGAGGTGAATACGCCAGAAATGGTAGGTATGTCAAAAAGTGCTACCTATCGCATATTGACTGAAAATTTGGATATGAGAAAGCTATGAAGCGCAAGAGGGGTGCCGCGATTACTCACAAAGGAACAAGAACAGCGTTGTGAGGATGTTACAATCGAGTGTTGGACAAAGTTTTACATCAATATAGCCGAGATATTTTGTCCATTCATAGCCATGGATGAAACATGGGTCCATTACTTCACACCCGCAAAGGCGAAAAAACAGTCAAAACAATGGACGCAAAAGAGAGATTCGGCTCCAAAGAAGGCGAAGACAGTTCCATTTACAGGCAAGGTCATGGCGTCAGTTTTTTGGGATGCGCTTGGGAAAATTTTCATTTAATATATTCAGAATGGAAAAACAATCAACAGGAAGTGTAATGCAAACTTATTGGAGCGTTTGAGTGATGAAATGAAGAAAAAACGGCCGCATTTGGCGAAAAATAAAGTTTTGTTTCATCAAGACATGCAGCAGTTCACACATCCGTTATCGCGATGGCCAATATCAGTTAGTTTAAGTTTGAATTGCTTCATCAAGCACCCTATCCGCCAGATTTAGCCCCCTCGGATTATTTTCTGCTTCCAAACTTGAAAAAATGGCTCGGTGGTAAAAGATTTTCCAACAATGAAAAGGTGGAGTCTTCGGTTGATGGCTATTTTAAGGAGCTCGACGATTCTCACTATAAACAAAGTATCAAAGCTATTGGACATCGCTGAGAAAAGTATATCGACCTAAAAGGAGACTATGCAGAGAAATAAAGATTAATTTTTCCTAAATTATTAATGTTTTCTTTCTAAGGTCGGGTAATTCTGGGTCTACCCTCGTGTGTAGAAAAAACTAACGAATTTGCATTTAAAAACTACAAAGCTGCATTAGTGTAGCTGCGTCTCTATAATTTCTTGCTGCTCTTGGTAACACCTCACCTCTATAGAGATCTACGGAGGAAATTAATCTACTTTATGGATTATACTGTCAGCTAAATGCTGAATGTTCTATATTAGCCGATATTACTATACACTTCTTTCCCTTATACATTCCAGTTATTGATGAATTATTATGTCATAACTTTAATTTTCCACCATTTTGCATTTTTATCATGCTTCTGCAGGTCTATATTAGGACTAATATTAAATGCTTTACAAAAAGTCAACATTTTCCTAAGTAATATATTTCAAAAAGTTTTATGCATCAGTAAATAATAATATACATATATACACGTTCTAAATTATCTCATAATTCCTTCTGTATATTCTTTTTATGTTATGATAATAATTGGGTTTCTCTTTATGTAGTGCTTGCTGATTGTTGAAAAGTTTGAGTGTTCTCTAAATATATGGCTATTCTTATATTTCTATTGATAGGTGTAGCTCTCCTTGCATTTTAATTAAGGATACTTTTTTCTTATCCATTCTCTCTAAAGAAATTATGTTGGAGCATAACGAAGTTCAACCAATTTTCTCTAACTCCAAAGCCCACATATGCTTGGAAATTGCTCCGACCAACAAACTCTTGAATCGATAACCCTATTGCCTCCCAAAAGCAATCACTTAGTTTAATTGTCAACTGTCGTCCTTTTGGGGAGCGAACGGGAAAAATGATGGCGAAAGATTCTGCACTCCGTTTGCGTGATGAATTGAATCCTGGTTCCCACATTTCCCTTTCTCTCTGTCTCTCTGTATGCGAAAACACATTTCACGAATCCATCTTCGGACTTTTAATGTTTTAATTTATTTTTATTTTTTTGATCGTCGTCGCCACAATTCCATCGGTTGGTATTGTTTGAGTATGGGCACTGTGTGTGCGTTTGTATGCAGGGTTGGGGGAGGACCAGATGTAGCATTGTCCTTCCTCGTCGGGTTTCCCAACTCAGAAAGGGCTCCCTCAAAATCTGCTCCCCGCGCATGCATTCCCTCTACCGGGCGATGCTGGAGAGGAGGACCGGACCCCCGAATTGCGCCGATGGGGTTCGGAGAGGGGTTTCCAAAGGGTGGCTTTTAACAGAAAGAACGTTTAAAACTCGTTTTTTTGTACATAATTCGGGATAAAATATGTTCCCTCAAGGTAGTTTGAGCGAAATATCATTATACTTGGAAATCAATGAATTTGGTCTCATTTTAAAGAAAAATATCTCACACTTCTTATGACACCAAAAAATCAACCCCTAACCACATTACTTTCCGAGGTATTTGCCAGAAAAGACCAGCCCTTTTACATTGGAAATGGTACGTGTATGTACACTCTAGAGAGACACTATTTACAAAATGAGGCATTTCTAACACTCAGATGTCGAAAACTACTAACAGCGTGTAGTTTGTATGTTTTCTCAACTATTTTTGAAAATTAGTCATATCATCACCGCAGTAGGTTCTTGGGTATCGCAAAAAAATTCCGTTTTGATGGAGTTTTAAACGCACCGCGTGAAAAAAATGAGTCAATTTAAAGACTTATTTAGATATTTTCATTTAATTACGTACCATTTCTGTCATTTAGAACTATATTATTACACCATTAATAATGCAATATTTAATTCATGAATCCTGCAGCTGGTGAAGTTAAAACGTATAATCCGAATATGGTCTCTATTATGATTAGGGAATTACTCGCTCGGACTACCTTAATTAAAGGCACTATGGCGTTATTATTGATATCAGATAAAAAGGAAATTAATCAAAAATAGAAATCTTTCTGCAGCTTTAAAATCATTCATTTGCTTCCACCAGGGGTATCATTTCGGTCTTATCATTATTTTAAAAGGCTGGCTAGAACCGGAAAATACATTTAAAATTTATCTACGAAATTTGAGGAAATATGTTTCTTTAATTAAATAGGTCAAATCGTTATTATCAAGTTCTGATAAATTTATCGATCAATTCCGTAGAAACCTTTCTGATGCTTTGATGTAATTTATTTACCGACCTCATTGGCAGCGAATTAACCTCATTTGCCAATCCGAGGTCTCGGATTTGAGTTCCTACTAGGCGGAATATTCTCCAACCATGGAATGTATGTTTACGAGTCACAGGATGTAGCTATGTGTAAGAATGGTCTCCAAAGGTGTAATCTCGCTCAATGAAGGGGCAATTTGACGCATAAAATTACTTGTAAATTATTCATCTGTAGAATAGACTACTTGATAAATTTAAGTAAAATAGCAGTAATACTGTGGGAAGCTACGCTCTTCAGAAATATGTTTTAATAAAAAACGTCCAAATATAGAGAGAATTTGCAATTTATTAAAAAGACGGAACTTGGAAAGGTCCTTTGTTCCATTCCCGATCCGGTCGAATATTTTTCTCTTGGAATCGGCCATCGTTCTATCTTCACCCCGCCATTGTGTTTGTCCTATTATGTTACCTATCCATTGTCTTTCCCCTTTTATCTGAAATATTTTATATATGTGTACACTGTCGAGCGGTCTGTTTGAATGAGTTATCGATTATGTATATGTGCTTATATACTCACACGCTCCCACTTACTCAATGTGCAAATTTAGTGTGAAGAATAATAACTATATTTTCAATAGGAAAAAAAGTTTTGAGGCCTTTTATAGGCTTAAACCTTCTGCTATAACCCTCAAAATGTGCCCCCCTTGCCCATGAAGGCAGCACTGTACGTCCCTGCATTGAATTTCGAAAATGCGTCGGGAGTGTGTACCGAGGAGGGGGAGGGGGATCGCCCGGTACGTTTTACGGGCATAATGCCAGGAAAGAGGGGGAATTGCCCCCAAATTTTTCAAAACCCGATCATCGCGCACAAAAGACACGCCGTGAGGACAACAATGTGAGCATCCACGCGGCAATTGAATCTATGGGCGCCGGGAACAACTGTTGCTCAACCGGCCCTCAGCCCTGCTGCGCGTAAACCCTCGTCCTCTCTACCAATCAGACCCCTGATATCCCCACTTCCCCCCGCCTCCCCCTGACTCACTTTCCGCCAGCGATTCCGTTTTTGTCTTCGACGACCCTGCATTATCGCCTCAACTGGCTGGCTGGCGTTTTTGCGACAGTTTTCCTTGGGGAGGGGGAGAGGGTTCGGAGGAAAAGAGTAGCGGAGGATGGTGGTTCGGCTGTGCAGGCGATAAGCGGTAGACAAAGGGAGAGTGGGGCACACCGTGTACAGGGGCGAACCCTTGGCTGTCGCCGCCACGCGCTTTTCGTCGCCGTGCACCCTTTTCACTCTCTCTCTCTCTCGTTGCCCCGAATGCTGAAAACCCCGTTCCTTTCTCCAAAACTCCAATCCACAGCCAGGGCATCGTCCTCCCGTTATCTCACGTGTCCTCCCCGGACGGGCTAAACAAACAGCTGCGGCGGACGAAGAGGAAAGCTCGGAAAATGGTGACGGCGAATAAAAATTAAAATCATTTTAAGCATTTAACAAACACTGAACTTGCTAACTTGTTGGGAATCATCCATAGTAATAGGGCGTAATCAATTTCAAAATCATTGCGATTGCACATAATGGTAAGCAGCTTTTCTCACGGGAGCATAGATAATTGATGAAATTCGCCGTAAAAAATCACGTCACTTGACTGGGAATCGAATCTGAATTTCCAAATCCGGTCAAGTGTGTTTGCCAGTACATTTCCCTCAGCAAGCTTAAATGTGAGTTAGCTTGTTAAATAGCACATTACGGCTGACTCAGGTGGTCATGACTCCAGCCGTGCGTTACAAAACTGCTTATGATAAGCACCTTTGACTTTAATTACCGATCATTTTTTAATGGAGAAAAGATTCCTTCGATGGATAAGCTGCTATCATTATGATACATAATCTGTCTTAAAATATTTTTCTAGTTAAATAAAGTATTCTTCTTACCCTCCCCATCACTTCAAATTCACTCCTCTACGTTGATTGGACTAGAAAATTGTTATAATTTAGAGTTAACAGTTTCCATTACCAAACACGTTACGTTTTGCATCATGTTCGACAGTCATTTTAAGTTTAATGTATAATAATAATATTGGAAAGTATATTACTTTAATAAAATATATAATTTGCTCATTTGTGTAATTTTAATATATTTTGAGCATTTGTACTCTTCAGGAGCCTCCTGTTAATCCCTAATGGTTTTATAACTCTAATTACTATACCCTCAACGAACAACTGTAACTAGTAAATTTACGAAGGGGTCAGATATGAAACTGAGGAGTCCATCTGGTATATTGTCTAATCATCTCGCTTATAATTTCATGACACGATGCTGGAATGACAAATTCAGGTAATTTAACACTTCAAATTTTATCAAGTACCATGACTGCAGGTTGAATGCTCTTCTAAAGATTGGGAAGATTGAAAATTGAACTAACGAACAACAATCACAGTGGATGCCAGCACGCCTTGTCTGCCAGTCTGTTGTCAGGAATGTGAAATGAGGAAAGTGTGGTGTTACTCATTTCCTTCTCTCATTTTGTGCCGTGTATTGCGGCTATCTTTCCATTTTTCAGTGACTTTCTTTATTCCCAGTTTCCATTGCATTGTATCTCTTTCCTATCCACTCGTTGCCAACAGGAAAATGTTTCTAGAAACAGGGAAATTCGCGCCTGCTTGGCAACCTACCCATTTTTTTGGTTTCATATTTTCATTTCGGCATTTTCCTGTTACGCAAACGAGATCACGGCCCAGTCGGAAAACACGTTTATGTAGGACATGCAGGTCATCTGTGCTTACATCTACGTGGGGCCAGGGTTGAACCTTCGGTAATACTCCAGGAGTTGGAGTAATATCTTTTTATATCTTCCCCCTCGTTGTTTGCGGCGTTTCCCCGAGTTTAAAGTTAAAACGAAGTTTCATTAATCATTTCTTAACTATAATCGTTTCTGGTATTCGTATTTACTATTTTGCCATAGCTAATGTCTCATTGTGCGAAGGTATCGCAACATTTCCAGATTTAAATGATTGCTACCTAAATGTAAATGATACAATTTTCTTCCTGCTTTCGGTAGAGATAGTCTGTCGTTGAGGTAATTTACCTGCCATAAAATGGCGACAATTATTCCTTCCCGGCAATTTAGAACAGAGTAATACTAGAGATATATGATCTACGGCCAGAAAAACTTGATAATTGTATCACTCTATGGTTTTTATTAAATTTAAAGTTCCATGCGTCAGGAACCACCAAAAAACCAAACAAGCATCCATCAGAAACTCGGAATATTACCATATTACATCCAATGTCTATCAAAAACTGCTTTTTTTTAACCAATATGTCAAAAGATATCAGAACTATTTCGGTCGATGCGATTTAATTTTCTGTTATCATTACATGTTCTCGGCTCATCATTTACATTGTTATTTTATTTTAAGAGTCGTTATTCAAACTAGTTAAAATACTAGCGAAATAGATCTTATTTTCAAGGTTTTTTGAAATCCCTATTAAAAATAAATAGAAGTTCACCTTATTCCGTTGTGGACGTTTCGTTGGCATTTGAACACATCAACACCGCTTTGGCACATCGAGTTGTTTTATTGATTCTGTCAAGCGAATCTCCTTTGGGCAATTGTTTGTGCTGTAATTTAATGAAATTCATGACAAGGCCTGACAATGTGTGCAAATACGTAAAAAAAACTTTGGAAATTGAGTTCGGTGTTGTTGATGTTATTTTTTCCATCATTTCAATATTACATGAAGAAATGTGCTTCAAACTATTGTCCAAGAAAGTAGCCTGTTAATTGTAATGAAGTTATCAAATTACAGAATAGAATTGAATAAGATTTATTTGCTCTGTGGAGCACCCTTGGAGAATGAAAAAATGGTACAGGCTACTGCTCCGTTTAGTATCAAATCAATGAGCAGTTTTTTCATAGTAATGGGAAAAACAAAGATTAAAAGGCGAAATTTATTTAATATACGACAAGAACTGAATATGTATACAATCAATATACAATATGCATTATAAACATACAAAAAATGAAGATAAATTACATTTTAAATATTTTTTCAACAGGAATATACAATAGGCGAACAGTAAACAATGAAATATCACCAATAGATGCGAAAACTAATGACGAACTATGATCTAAAATATGACTCGAATATTTAGGAGGTATTTAAAATATTTAGTTTTGAAAGATAATTAACTTTTGGTATTTTTAGATTATGTTGTAAAGCTTTCCATAGATAGGAGCCTTATATAAATTAGAATTAGCAAAAAACTTTAGTTTGTGGAGTTGGGGGAATTAAGGTATAACCAGTAGACCTAGAATGTCAGGTAGTGCGCTAGAATCTAAAATTAAAAAGGTTATATAAATACTGTGGAGTTTTTATGATAGAATAAAGGAGAAGTCCCGGAAAATATCTTCTTCCATCAAATTAGGACTATCTGAAGTTCCAGCGAGATATTCCTCAGAACATTGCACTTATTCTCTTGTTTACTATTTCCCAACAATTGACTTAATCAAAATGTGTGGTACGCACACATGCTGACACATCTGACCGAGAATAGGTTGATCCAGGATTGAATCCCGGTTACGTCAAATGACCTTTTTCATGGCATATTTTTCCTCTTGTTTCAATTGAAACTCATTTTTCCTCCGGCTGTGTTTAGTCCATTTCGATCATAGGTCGTCCAATCGTGACTGATGGACTGCAGCCCTCCATCCTCCACCATCTAATACCAGTTCCCTTACTTCCCGGTAGCTCTTCCCATGTACCTACCTCATTATTTTGTCCACCAACTTATTCCTGGGGGAATCGGGTTGGTGTGGTGGCTAGAGTACTCGCCTACCACACGGGCGGCCAGGGTTCAAATCCCTGCAGAGGCGGATGTTTTTAGAGGAAACCCGATCCCTACTTGAGTAAGAGCAGGCTAACGCCGACGCCGGGTTTCTATCCATCCTTCCTCCCTTACCTCTCCCCTATGGCACAAATGACCTTAGCCGTCGGTTGCCTCCCCAAATATCCAATCCGATTATTCATGGGTCTTGCTCTGGCGACTTTTCCCTTTATTTGTTGGCCCCGGTGGCTGCGGGGTAAAGTCCTCTCCTACTAATCCGAGAGTCGCGGGTTCGAAACCCGCCTGGTTAGATTATTCACTGCCATTCATGGATGTTTGTGTTAGTCTAAGTTGGCAAGATAGGACTGTAAAGTCCCAAATTCATTCTAAAAAGACAACTTGTTATTATTATTTTACCTTCAGTTATGTTTCTCCCAAACCCAATGCGCCTAGGAGTGTGTAGCTCCATTCTTCCCTAATCTATTTCAATCACTTACTTCCTGGTAGCTCTTCTTTTATACTTTTCTCTTTATTTGGTCTACGTATATAATCCTGGGTCTTTATCAGGATACCTTTCCTTCAATATTTTCTTCAATTATGTTCTTAACTAAGCCATTGTGCCTCAGGGTGTGTACAATCTATCTGGTTCTTCTTTTCTAAATAGCGTTCCCTGGGGTCCTTTCCCCTTCTATTCCTCAGTAAATTTCATCATTTCTTATTTTGTCCGCCCATTTTATCTTCAGCATCCTCATCCAACACCAGCTTTCAAAAGATTCATGTCTTTTTTATCCTGTTATTCCAATGGTCCATGCTTCGAATCCAAAGTGTACCACGCTTCACGCCTATATTTTCCCCGCTCCCATTATTTCCATACACTGTTTCTTCGTTTGTAGTCGTATCGCTTTCTTAACTTTGACTTTTATGACGCATTCTTAACTTTGACTATTTTATGCTTGATGTCCGTTGTTCTTTTTCCGCCCCACGTGATGGTACTTCCAAGATAGGTGAAGTAATTCACTTGATCTAATTTCTCTCCTCTAAGCGTGACGTCTACAGTCGGCTACTCTCTTCCTCATTCCAGGATATTTGTCTTCATCTTGTTTATTTTCATGTGTGTTCTTGGAGAAGTAGGTCCATTGAGTTTGGTGCCCTTTGAATATCATCACGGTTTCCTGCCATGACTGAGATACTCTCTGTGAAGCGGAGCATGTTTAATTCTTTTCTGTGAATCTTAAATTCCGTGCAATCCAATTTCTGGTGCTTCTCGTACTGCCTCCTCCAAGTAATTGTTGCATTGTGCTGATGAGAGGTTTTATCCTTATCTTACGCCTCTGTGTATATCAGATTCTATTTGGCTTCCGTCTTGCATTCGTATTTTGACGATTTGATTCACTTATAGTTGGTTAATTTTACTTCAGTTTTTGTAATCTATTAATTTTAGTTTTTCCAGCTACCCAAACATCCTGTTACACTCAAACTGAAGACTTTCTTTAAGTCGAAGAATGCTACAAATACATAGTGGCTTATAAACATGTTTCATTTTCTCTGTTATTACTCTCAGGCTGAGTATGGCCGCCCTCATTCTTGTTCTTCCTAATTCCAAATTGCTTTTCTGAGAGGTTATCGTCAATTTTTCTTTCCGTTTTTCGGCTTGTTAATCGCGTAAGTATATTGATGCTTGCGACACTAGACTTAGGTTTGATGCTCCTCACATTTCTCAGGCCTTGTCTTCATCGGTATTGCAGTCATCACGCTCCATTTTAAATCCTTTGGGAGCCTTTCGCTGTGGTGGCTATCTTTGATTATATCGTACTGGTTGTCCTTAGCTTTTTGTGCACCTAGTGTGTTTCAGAGCGACACAGAGAATATTATCATGACGCTTCACTACATTTCTAGGTCTGACCGATGCGATAAAATAAGAGAGATATTTTGCTGAAGAGAAAGGTACAAAAACTCGTTCTTTCCGTGCCCAATAAGTGACCACAATAAAAACTGGGCTCCTCTAGATACACTCCCATACATGTCACCATTTCACCTCCAAAAATGTGACATCTTTACACGGCTGGTGACCTACTACCTCCTGTCACACGCCATGCGGCGGCTCGCGGGATAGTAAGTAGATGTAGCTTTACTTCCGAGTGCATAGATGATTTCTCCGTTGATGTTGTCAACTCCTAGTCCTTTGTTGTTCTTCCACTGCTCTATCAAATTTGCTCCCCAGTAAGTGTGGGCCACAGTCTTACGTATCAACCTCACTCTCGTCATTCATTTGGCTTTCTTCCAGCGTCCTCGGCCCTTGTTACAGTTCTTTGAAGTATTGCTTCCATGTATCTCTAATATCTTCACCCTCTATTAGTAGAATTCCATTCGCATTCCTAACATATTTTCTTTTCGCTTTCCGCATAGATTCTTCACCAGCATGCATACTGTTTCGGTGTTACCCTTTTTCATGTTTTTGTTGACCTCCTCGGAGCAACTTTCTATCCTATTCTCTCTTGTCTTCATGCATTTTCGAGTGATTTGGTTCCTAAGCGTCTTTAAGAGGGTTGCTTCACCTTCGTTTCTGGGTTTTCTTTCTTTTATAAGTTAGTTTTATAATCTCCGCCGTAATCCGTGGCTTCTTGCTCTCTTGTTGGCTCTCTTGCTCACCAGTTGCTCTTCCGCTATTTCTGCGATTTTCTTTATCAGCTCATTCCAATTTTCTTCGATAGCCACTTTTCCTCTTTTCTATTTTCCTGTCAACGGCTGTGGCAAATTTTTCTCTATTTCCTGTTTACAAATTAGTTCCATTTCATTTCACCATCATGTGTTGCTCTGCCCCATGGCAGTTTCAATAATGGTTCTCTTCCATGCCTATCCGTCCTACGCCAGTCCTTTGGTTTGTTCATGTATTCCTCCAATCTTAGTTGCGTCCAACATCATTTACCCTTTTCTTCCTTGTCTTCTCTTCACTTTCATTATTTTCTCTAATGCAATCTTAAACAAGTACTCAATCCTCATACAATATCCTAACCAATTAATCTTTATTATCACCAGGGTTTAAATTCGCCATAAAAAATCATTTGACTTGACCGAGACTCAAACCCGGATCTCCCAATTGTCGGTCAGGTGTGTTAGGCAGTTGCACCACCAAACCATCTTTCTTCAATGCGAATTTCGTGGGGGATTTATGCGAACCGACTTCGAATCCCGGTCAAGTCAAATGATTTTTTCGTGGTGAATTTCAACCCTGGTGTATATGCTCCCGTGTGAGTGACTTCGTACCACATCATTTGTTAATGCAATGATGGGAAATCTTTATTTTGTCTGTATCAATTTTTCCATTTAGTTGTTTATAATTTTCCGTACCTCACAAGCATTCAATTCCATTCTACGCGAATAAGTTTTCTCTTCGGTTTGAGAGAGATTTCTTTTCTCTGTTTCGCGAACAAGCGTGCGGGATTGTCGGCGGGAACGTCACTCGCGTGATCCAATCAGGCCACCAGAATCGCGCTCGCTGATAACTGGGCTATGGCACCGTGAGGTGAAGAGGTATCATGACGCGGAGGTGTATAATCTAGGGTTAGGGAATCTCTAAGTTTGATAAGATAAAAAATAAAACCCGAGCCATTTTCCTCTCCTTCCCCTTCTCGTCATGATTTATCGAATCCCTCGTCGATCGAGGCCTCCGATTCGTTAATCGCATCAGAGGGGTGATCTCTTCATAATGGACTCGGTTAATGCTTTTCTCCTGCGGCCATTTCTTGAATCTACGTGATATTGCGTCGTGCAGATTAAAAAATGACATGATGATGAGATATCGCAACTTGTTGTACCCTTGGGTAATTTAATGAGGTAATCAACGAAATTTGTTATGTGATAAAATGCATTCGTTATATGGTGGAATTCTTTGTGTGAAAAATTCGATTAGCAGTAGTGGACATGAAATATTCGGTAAGAATATGTACAAGTATTTCTTGAAGGAGACATGATAGCGTGGTTGCCATTTAAATAATTAGATTTTATCATATTGCTACCTATTGTTACGCATACTTATGCATACAAACACAAGTATTCGAGCATTTTATCGTATAAAATTTGGTAGGAAAGAATTATTGGTGTGAAAATACAGTGAGCAGGCGTTCAAGTTTTTTATCCATGTCTAACATGATTTGTTTTCAGAAATATTACAGAATGAACTTCTGAACCTTTTATAATGCGTACCTATTCTTTTATATCTTTATTGTTTTACTGAGGTTTTACCAATTTTCTAAATTTTCCGAAAGGGTATAATTGTTTTACGTCAGTTGAAAAAAATATTTTGATATAATGGTATTCATGACTTTGAAACCATCAAAGCAATTTTTTCACGTATTTCATCATTCTTTTGCAATTCACGATTCTTTTGTAGTATGCTTGCGTCATTACCTCTTTGGAATTAATAATTATTTAATAGTTCGTTGAAGTACAGTTAGCGGAGTGGTAAATTGCTGTTAGTGGACTGTTAAAAGTTGCATGAATAATGTAAAAGTGAGATGGAAGCGATTACTATGCGTTAATATTCTCTTCTTTAAAAAACATACAATAATGATAAAACAAAACAGAAAATGCCGGAAAAGAATTATGTATTTATACTATTATTATCAGGTGGAAAGTGATGAGAGTACTGTACGAAGACGGTATGAGATATAGATGCATTGAACGGGAGTAGGTCTAGTTATATCGCTTGTCAAATCTGAGAACATGTATGCGATGTATGCCACATGTTGCCTTTTGCTGTTCAAATTCCTAGATCGCTTCACTTTCCGTGCTCCACATCGATTCCGAAACAGAAGAAGAAACACCTCTTGTGTGATTTTTAACAGCGTGAGACCGGTTGTATGGGAGGCTGGCGGGAGATGTAGGGGATGGATGAGGGGGTGGGGTCACTACCGGAGCTTAACCGAATCTGGGCGCTTTTACTCTGGACGGCGCAGTAATGACCACGCCAGTCTCGTCGTTACGGGCAACAGGTCGATAGAGCGGACCCAATCGATGGCTCGCAGGGCCGACTTCGAGATGTGCGTGCAGGTCGATATGTGTACTAGTTGTTCAGCCTCGCAAGGTAGGTTGGGCAGGGGGGGGGGAAGGGCTGTCATACGTCTGCAACCCACCCCACCGGCCACCTGTGGGCCGCGCCCAGGGCCCCTGTCCTGTCCCCCCCCCAACCCCGGAGGGCCTCCACCTCACCATCCCGCGAAATCCGTTCGAGGAAAAACGAGTCGATTTGAGAGATCGATATGACACATTAAGATTAGTTGCGATTGGGGCGGGTCGGGTGTGTTTCCAACTCCTCATCATCGTTGGATATTCCGCCGGCTAATTTGGAGGGTTTTGGACTCTTCCCTGACTTATCTCCCCACTTCATTGGCCCTATTTCACGCGCATAAGTCTACGTGCCCGCCATTAGGCCTCCCCTGATTTCCTTAATCCTTCTGCCTCTCCTCGTGTCGTTCGAAATTCCCTCCATCTTCAACTACCTTCACATATGGAAGTTGGCATCTATAAAAGTGTGGATAGAGTCGATATTTGGAAAATATTAATCTTTGAAGGGCGTCTTTATGTTTATGCAATGCTTCCCGCAAAAAAATAATTGTGGAAGTAAACGGCAATAACCAAAATATGTGGGGCTTCAAGCTTATAAAAAATTAATTAAACTTGTATATACATCGGAAATCAAAATATTCAAGTATTGGTCCACTAATAAGTTTATCCTTTACGACCCGGGTTGCGTCACATAATGACATCTACAGGTCCAGGTCAGGACCTAAAGAAGTCATTATGTGACAATACCCGGGTCGTAATGAATAAACTTATTAGTGGATCAATACTTGAACATTTTGATTTCCGATATGGAGAGGTTCCACAAAGTGAAGTCTGAATTTATTAGTTATATTGTATATAAATGCCTCAACGAAGAGCATAAAGTTTTAGCATTACTTTACTCCTAATTACTCGAGACAAGAACAGTTAGTGGTCATATTTGAGAGCGAACTCTGACAACAGTAATCATCTTACAGTAAAGACAAATTTTTACATTTCTTACAATAAGTTCTTTGGCCTTTCGATTCGCTGTTTAAATTTCAAGTTATCAGGATTTTGCCGGATGCTTTCTGATATTATCCATTAGAATACCAGTAGTGTGCAAAATAGGATTTTATTTATTTTTATCAGAAAGACACCGTGTTAATCGAGCATTTTGCTGCATTCTTTGCATCTCCTCCACAAATATTCTTTTAAGGGTAATGTAAAAATTGTCGTAATCGAAAACACATGTAAAAAAATACTAAGGTATACGTTATAAGGTATACGAAGGACATGTATTGATGCTGCGCTGAAGAGAGCTCGCGATTGCATTGGCTATAATTGTGAAGTCACATCACATTGACCGTTACAGTTTCGTCGTTTCAAATGTAAACGTCATTTACGTGACACAACTTTTTGGGTGTTAACTTTTCGGGAGGTTCTACTTTAATTTCCGGTGACTGACATGTTTTATGCATTTTAAAACACATACGCCTGTATGAGTGACTGAGGATACCATGTGAATGGAAGTACTTCATTTATACGTTAATCATGTGAACTTCTTTATTTAATGCCTCCTTTGGTTCAGCCTCGCCTTCAAACAGAAAGGGGATCGGGTTGGTGTGGTGGCTAGAGTACTCGCCTACCACTACTGCGGCCAGGGTTCAAATCCCTGCAGAGGCGGATGCTTTTCAGACGGAACCCGATCCCTACTTGAATGTCTTGTGGAGGGCTTTTTAGGTACAGTAATCAGTCTGTCGGAAGAGACGTTAAACCGTGGTCCCGTTGGCGTCTTTCGTTAAGAGCAGGCTAAAGCCGACGCCGGGTTTCTATCCACGCTTCCTTCCTTACCTATCTCCTATGGTGCAAATGACCTTTTCCGTCGGTCGCCTCCCAAAATAACCAATCCATTCCGATAGCAAACGCGATGGATATCGTACTTATGTATCTTCATTACATGCCTTTTAGATTGCCCTATAACACACTCATTGTTAACTACTGCCCTTTGGCTCTTTTTCGAATCAATGGTCGGTAATTTATTTTAGTGATTAAATGAATTCTCGTCCTCCTGGGTCGTGGAATTCCCTATTGCAGTACCTCCTTTATGTGTCTGTTGCACGCATCGTCCATTACAACAGATACCCTGTGAGCAAATGTTTTGGCTAATCACGACTTCCGTGGGTTTTTCGCGCATTTTTCCCCTTCGCTTCCATCCTAGAAGTGGCGGTTGGGTTCAGTCATCGCGTGCTATCAGCCAAGAGGCGCTAGTCCGAATACCTCCTATTTTGGTATTCACCACCATCCGAGGTATGGGTTTTTGCTTTAGTGCTTCATGGTACGCTGTTCTTTAGAGGCCAAGTATGCTTCTCAAGTTTCCATTTTCAAGGTTACTTTTGAACAGGCATTCAAATTCTTACACCATTCATATTTCTAAAAAAATAGTGCTTTCGATTATTCGAAATATCGGTAAGCTCGAGTCACGATCATACCTGTTGCGCTCGTAGCAAGGTACTACTTCCTGTTGTAAAGAGACTAAAGCTACCTCAACCGATGTAAAATTCTACTTTAAACGTAAGCTTGTGCATCTGAAAGATTGATAGTATCTACTGATACACAGAAATTTTTAAGTACACAATGAAAAAGGTACCACAGTAAAGATAGTGATATGATGTGAAATACAAAAATGGCATATAAATATTGTAATAAAATATTATCGTGTCGTCAGAGTTGATTAGTTTATTTATATTTATTTATAGTTTATTTATTTACTTATTATTTCCTAAAGTTTGGGTCGATTCTCTATTCTTTTGCAATCTTAGTATTGATCATGAAATACCTAATGTCTTTTCAACGTAGCGATTTTCCATGACAATCACCAATTTTTGCGCTAAATGGAGCAGAATAAATCGCTATTCTCGCAAATGGGTATTTTTATTACCATCATTATTCTGTAAGTGTCATGAAATGTAGTTTAGTTCGCTGTTTCTATAATGTGCTACTGGGAAAACTGTTTAAGAGCTTTGATATATCCAAGTTTCCTCCTCGTTTCTATGAATTCTCTACTTGATTTGGTTCAGAACTTGCGTTTATGTTGGTGCATTAGTAAGAGTCGCTGAATAGAAATATGTTTTGGTGGAGCTAATTCAAGTGTGCCATGATAATCATAGCTAGTTATTCAAACACTCATTTTATTGTGTGATTATGATTGATTATTCTTACAGACATATGCTCTAAGATCGAAAAATCAAAGCAAATGTTGTCCAGAAAAATCAAATAAAATTTTGCAACGCTCCGAATGCTAGGCTTGCACCGAAATCTCCGCGGCAAACGATCTCGTTCTCAAATTTGCACACTTACCAGCGAGTTCTTGCTTTCGTTTTGTTTATCCCTGCTTCATTTTCTCTTGGGCGCACTTTTCCATGGGCCTAAATCAATGCTTTTAGCGAAATTTCTCATACTGGAAAAGCTCCGGTGGGTCTACCCCACGAACACAGGGAGCGCTGTGGTGCTCCACCTTTTCGGTATTCCTTGCTAACCTTCTTATGACATGTCCACAACCTTATTGTTTTTGGATTACCCTCATTAAAGTGAGAATAATATTCTGCCAGCCATGAAGCTAATTCCACCACCTGAGCAATTCTGGTGGCGGTCCATCGTTGAGAACCTTTATTTTTCCGTAGTCAATCTGTTACTGTGTTGCACTGCTACGCCTCCTTTACAAGGAAATACGCGAGAAAACAGATATTTTTCCGTGGAAAAATGAAAGTTTTGCCTGGAAGATTTGGATAATTCCTGGAATATCTTAATTTATAGTCTTTAGCGACCCCCATGTTAAACCGAAATTAACTTATCGCTCAGCTCTTATTCCCTTCCCGTCGTAATTCTCACCGTCTCCGCCTTAAACTGGGGCGCGCTGACGGTTCTCTACTGCGCATGTGCTCTTGTTATTGTTATTTTTCAGTTGTACCAATGACAAAAGAAATGTGAGCGTCATTCAAAGCCAATACTGTCCAGCAAAATCCTTGTGCATCTGAAAGGCTGATAGTATCTATTGATACACAGAAAATTATAAGTGTCCACTGCAAAAGGCACCGCTGTAAAGATAGTGATTAGATGTGAAAGACAACAATAGCAGATAAATGTAGTAATTATTAGGAAAAAATTATCATCATGTTGTCAGAGTTGACTAGTTTATTATTTAGTTATTATCTCCTAAAGTTTGGGTAAATTCTCTAATCTGTTGAAATCTTCGTATTGATCATGAAATAATTTGTCTTTTCAACGTAGCTATTTTCCATGACAGTCACCAATTTTTGCGCTTAATGGAGCAGAATATTTTTCTGGTGTTTTAATCTCTAGTTTAAATTAATAGATTGTGTCCTTGGTACAGAAACAAAGCGGTTTGCGTTGTGGATAACGACTGCGAGAAAGAGGAAACCACAATCCCACCCAGGATTCGCGTTGCTAGCGGCGCGTGCAGGTACTCTAACCCCTCCCCCTAGGTTCCTCGGGGAAGTTTATTTTCGTCCGCTGCCCCAGCAGCCAGGATGAGTGGAAGCGACTAGGGGTGGGGGAGGGAGGCAGGCGGGTAGGAGTGAGGGGTAGAGGAATGGAGGAGAGAGGGGGTGGATGTGGCACGAGAGAGAAATGGCAAGGGAGGGAATTGGCGTTTTGCAGGGCTGCGCGACTGATCGAGTGTGATATCCCCAGCGATTTTCGTGAAAGATCTCCAAAGCCATTCGATATCACGTGACGTGCAATATGATACAATATCGTATAAAATGAAAAACTGTAGTATTTTTCACTTTAAAAAAAGGTCAGTAGGGATTGGTCCTCTCTTTATCGTTGTATCCGACCCTAGTTATGGCATAGTACCTGCATTATGTAAGTAATTATGATATATTCATGATGAAAACTCCTTCGTGATCCGCTCATTTGTGGTACCTGAAAGTAGAGATGAAGTAAGCCTTTTTTTGAAACCTTGAAATATTTCTTTTGAAGAAATCGGATTTTGCCGTACTTTCCTCTCCACCGCGGTCAGGGAAGAGATTAACTCCACTCTCGTACAATGATACACAATTGAAGGCATGTTCCAGCGTTTTCATTCTTAGTATTAGGCGGTAAGAGAGGGTTTGGGGTAAACCGATAAAAGAAGACATAAACTAAATTAGAGAAAAATATTCCAATAACCTAAAGGAAAAACACATGCAAGAACTGGAAGATATATCAAGAAATATGCCAAAATTGAGACAACTGTAAAAGATTTGGTAGAGGAATTTGATATTTATTTATGATTTAAGGCTTTCCCGGCGAATGTTTAGAATGTATATCTCTCGGGTTTCCAACCGGGTGATGGTGGTTGGTGACACCACCGACATTTCGAAGGCGTAGTCTAGTAATAGTTGGAGGATGGCAGACTACGCCTTCAAAACGTCGGTGCCCCCAACCACCATCACCTGGTCGGAAACTCGAGAGCTATACATTCTATGATATTAATGCAACGACGATCAAATAAGGCGTGGAGGCCAATGAATAGCATGTAGGGCAAGATTCTGTAACCGAGACATTTCGTGGAAGAGCTAGTTTCTCCGCCGCGTTGAAACATGGCCCGAGGACCATAGCTGGGATGAGGTGGTTGGAAGTGACAGGGTGTGGGAAATGGAGGCCTTAGCGTGGGGGGGGGGGTGGTTTATGTTTGGAAAGGAGGAAAGGGTGGCCGGGCCGAAAAGTTTTCGGCATTGGTAGATTTTTCCGGATACGGGCTCCGGACGGCGAATTTTTCCTCATCTCATCTCTGTCTACCTCGCACAGTTGATTGAAATGGAACATTGGAGGACAGCATTTGTCATGTATCGCAACCACGTGAATTTCTTCCTTTAATTCCATGTTTTTATTTACAAATGTGTTTTGTTTCATCTCTTTCTTTCTCTTTCATGGCCTCTGTAAGTCCTAGATAAACGAAAGGGGCTTCACGGGGAATCCCTGTTCGCCCCACACCCTAATTTTGAAATTCCATTACCGAAATTCGAAAGCTCCAAAACTACAAAAATAACGCGTCGGGAGGCACAACTTTGTTCTTTGGGCGAATTACGTTTCCGCTGACGTAGCCAATCCGTTCTAAAATGCTGTTCTCGTAGCTATGAAGATAAATACCACTTTCATCCACGCTTTTTGGTAATCCTTTGGATCTGCTGCGAATTCTGTCACAAACTGTTATCCTCATCGGTCACCATGTCTGCTCATGGTCAAATTATTTATTGAAGGCTACGGAATTAAACACTCTGCACCTTCTGAAGTTTGGTTTAAGGGACTAAGAGGGAGTTTTCTCTACATCTAGCGATCGCACACGAATTTTATTTTAGAATGTAAGTAATCGTAAGAAGCTCGAAACTAATATTGAAATTTACATGCACAATACTTTATTTAAGACTTAACCTCTTAATTATTTACTAAATCATCAACAAATTGGTTGACTGCAAACCTCCATTCTTCCCTAATCTAGTCTTTTTCTTTCTGATAGCTGTAATTTTATACTTATCTCTTTATTTGGTCCACGTACGTCCTGGGTCTTCCTCTGGATACCTTTCCCTCAATTATTTCTTCAGTTATGTTATTCACTAAGCCATTGTGCATCAGGGAGTGTTCAATCCATCTGGTTCTTCTTTTTTGTATATATTTTCGTATGGTCTTTTCTCTCTTACAGTCAACTCTTCTGTACACTTCATCGTTTCTTATTTTGTCCGTCCATTATATCTTCAGCATTCTCATCCAGCACCAAGTTTCGAAAGCCTTTGAGCTAAATACACATGTTAAATTCGTAGATTCGGGAGATATTACGTTGAATGTTTCCATGATGAATAACTTAGACTTTTCGCAGATCGATAAGCTTTGTGACTTGACCAGGGTCTCGATGTTGTTATCGTTTGTGAGGACCCCCCCCCATCACCCACCCCTTCTTGTAACCTCTCCTTAACCCCTCTTCCCAGTTTTCCTGGGGAATAACCCTCTCCCGGAATCGAAGTTATACATGAAAGCTCTTATACTCATTAGTTCACTTGAACATGATGTAAAACATCAAACCGCGGGTCATGTAAATAATTAAAATTTCGTATTTGGCCAAATGAAATGTGCCGGTGGAGAGCCAAATCCAAGTCATATTTGATTCACATCGTGCTCTGGAAAAGCCGTCGCAGCCGAAGTGTTTTCTTATATACTTCACGCGATCTACATTGAGATCTGTTTTAATTTTCTATTTCAGGCACTCTTATGAAAAAATAACGGGAAAAACTTACGAAATATTTGACGTTACGTTCCTTACGCGATCATTGGAATTTTTAAATTTTATTTCAACCCTCTGAAACTCACAGCCGTGCCATATCCCTTGAAAGACGGTGTATATTTTTGATAGATATCTCGAAAAGTAGTGTAATCGGTGAATCATATTTTGGTATCATTAGAAAGAAGGGATTTTTTTAACACCAAAGAAAAATCGTTTCAATTTCATTATCTAAAAGTAGCATTGTCGTATTTGCTAAACTCTTTTTTTAATGATAATATTTGCTGAAATTTGTTATAATTGAGTTCCAGTACTGATTCTGAAGTTTTGCACTAGTAGTAGATTTATTCTTGGGCTAGTTTTGACCTACTACATCTCTAACGAAGTATGTGAAAAGTGTTCGTGAAATGAACCTATTGTTTGTGGAAAGCTGTAACGTCAGTAATTTTTATCCACCGTTGAACAGTTCTATCATTTTAGCTCTGAATTGTAATCATATAAGATGTTTGCTCATTCGGTTGTATGGTTCACTCACGAATGCAGGAGAGACATCTTTTCGAGACAAATACATATCTCTTACCGCTTCTGCTCTCCCAGAAAAATGTATCATGCCCATATACATTACCAATATACTATACTACCGTACCACCGCTACTAAAACAACTTTTGTTTCACTGAGCGTGCTCTTTGGCTTTATACGAATTCGAACTTGGAATCTTCAGCTAGTGGCTCAACACACTTTTCGGCTTTCACATTGTCTTTTGGAGTAGGAATTAGTGCAGTTTCACGAAAGCATGCACTAATTCAGACTTGATATAATTTTTTATATAAAAAAGTAACTTGTTGCCGCATAGCAATGCAATATCGTCAGGCTTTTTCTCTTTAAAAACGCCTAATTGGGTTTTGTGGTTTAATATTCTTGTTTTATTTACATTGTTGGTCTTGTCCCTGGTAATGAAAATCATATCTCCGTGCTGCATTTCTAACCCACGAATAAAAGGGGAAAAAATCTATTTTGCCGCGGCATTGAAAATTAATCCTTTGACAGAGTATGAGATAACTTCATTTAATTAGCTGGGACATGCACGGTTATTTCAGAGCTTCCAGAATTTTCAAGCACCATGGATAAATGGTATGCAGGCATATTGATCGACGAAAACTTCGCTCTGCTTTCACAATACCCTTAACTTGAATAAAATACCTAGCTCTCGGCGTTATTCCTCGACATCAGTTGCCTAGTATCAGTTATTAGGGATGTATAATTAGCTTTCTAGCCAAGCCGTTTTTCCTGGAATGTCACGAATCAAATACCAATTAGTTGTAATTAAGATCCATACTCAACCCGGGTTAATGATGCTCCAAATGTAAAGCTATTTTTTTAGTATACTCGCTATAATTACCCTGGCATTGTTACGCTGTTGTCTGTCATACTTTTTTTACGTGCTTAATTGTGAGGAGCGGTTTTATTTTGGTTTTGCGCCACCGTGAGTATCGTAATTTCTTTTTCACTAATATTGCGTGTTATGGCTGATAACCTTACCTTTTTGTTTCGCTGTAATTCTTTTTTTGACTCTTAAAACCCTTTCAATCATCAGCGAATCTCATGTAGGAACAGTAAACTCAACAGTAGTGTTGGTTCGTTCATGATCGATTCGTTCAAAATGATTGAATCACCAAGTGAGTCAAATGACTCGTATTCATTTAGGGAAAATAATTCGATCATTCAATCATTTTGTGTTTCCGTCTGCCGTGAGATTGAATGTGATATTAAGTGGAAAAACATATTCACATGTACGTTATCCATTATGTCTAGTCATGATATTTCAGAGAGATATCTTCATGGGCATAAATCCATTAATATTTGGTCAGTGAGTTTATGTCTGTATAGCATAGTTCGAGACAAGGCGCTCATTTTAAAAACGATGAAATTTAACCCTCGTTACAATATCAGCGCATCATTACAGTTGGTAAACTTGATAAGAATTTTAATTACCTGCTCAGTTGAAAACTCCCAATGGAATGGAATTCAATACAGCAGATCAATAAACATTCATGCACATTAATTTGTGTAGTATGAGTTAGTGATTTAATTTTCATGTACATAGTTTGACGTTATTCTTCTTGAATTCAGAGTCTGTGACAGTTTTGCCTCTCTAAATATTCTCGTGACTATAGTACTTGGAAATCTCCAATTTAATGCGGATCCAAAATTCGTGGAATATGGAAATCAATCAGCCTTCCTAAATTTCTAAGCACGATAGTAATTATTCGAAATCAATTATTCAAATTATTCAAATAGATTGATGGCATCAATTAGCATCATTCGAGTGTATGAGTCTCTTCAATCTTGATTCATTCGAGTCTTTCGATTCGCGTGAGTCTCGTGATTCATCTAATCAATCTGACTTACGAGTCATAATGAATCAAATGATTGAATCAGTTGATTGAATATTTTAAGTGACTCGAATCAAAATTATTGAATCACTAAAATGATCGACTTAGCTCATCTCTACTCAGCACCTTGTTCTGCTATATGAGTTGATGAGAATCTGACGAGAAAAATTGTAATGAGTCATTTTCAATTGAAAGGTCAATAAGCCCCTCCATTAAATTTGATAAATTGTAGCCTTCAGTTTTTCAAAGTCTTCATTTGTAATATTAATTATAGGATGTCTTACCTATTTTTTTTAGAAACTTTTTATCTCATATTCACATTTATATTTTTGTCATTAGTTAATAATAATTCAAATACGACTTCACTGAACTTATATTGAGGTGTTTATATTCACTCTTACGCAGTTATCTTAGGAATATATGATTCTTTTGAGAACCCTTGCAATGTGTATGATTTATCTTCATTCTTACTGGTTGTAAAGAAATCTGTCGCCTTAAATAACTAATTTTTTAGTCATTAGTGGGCCTACTTAATTGCCATATTTATTCATTAGATGTATCCTCTTAAATCTTGTAAATTGTTATAATCATGACAATATTCTTTAATTGTAATATTTTCAAGTATTGCTAGAATTTAAAGACAACGGTGATCTTTACAACAACAGCGTGCTACAGTGAATGCGCCAGTAAAAGCAGCGGGCTCGTTCCGCTTTCGTCCATCTCGTTCTTTGTAACTCGCCCTGAGAGCCTCTGGTTTTAGTGTCTTCGATTTGGAAATTGCAAAATTTTTTTATTTTCCCACTAAAGGAAATTTTATAGAGGCAATTTTGAGGAAAGGTTTGCACGCTACGTTGCTTTTTGATGGATTCCAGGAACGGGCGGACTACAGTATCCGTTGGAAGGGTCATTTTTTCTCCTCGACAACAAATACACTCTGTAATGCGAACCGACCGTTGTACTATGAAGACAAACCCTAAGGGGTTCACCGCCATTATCATCAGATCATAAATTTACGCATAAGTATATTACTGTATGACAGTGTGGTTTGTCGGTGGCACGGCCGCATTTCTTCGAGTTGTCGACTCTCAGGGTGCCTTTTCGCAATTCCTATGTCCTGTGCTGCTTACGTCTGTACGGAAGGGGAAAGGAATTATTTCATTGAAACTTGACATCTGTCATAATTTTGATCATGGTACAAATGCGCCAAACCTTGTGCTTTAGCCAGTGTAACTAGGGGCTGAAATGAATGATATTCTTGCCTGGAAAAACGTATGCTGGGTTGCTCCTCTTGGTCCAAGTCTTCTTCTTTTTTGAGTAATTTATGGCACCTAGAACCAAGGTACCGTTATCAAGACCTTCATTTTATTTAATACATCTCTAAAGTGAAGTATGTTGCTATGTTTCGACTGATTTCTCGTAGAAAAATTTTTAATTTTAATTAAGTGATAAATTACTCTCCCATCTTGTTTTTCTTATAATATTGTTAAGCTTTGTTTTATTAAATTATCGTCTTTGATTTTTTCCCGTGTCTGTCTGTTGAGCGCCTGTCTAACGGCGGAGAAGCTAATAAAAAGTCGATCTGTAACTCAATCGAGTGCCGATGAAACGTTGACGCCAGCACCGGTTTATCCTCTTCCGTCTAACTTCGTAACTCTGTGCAGTCGACTACCGTCAACTTCTTATGGTGGATGGAGCGTAATCGTGAGTCACTGAGGGGGCATTTTTATAAATTTTCAACCAAGTCGAAAAAAATCGTGGGTCATATGTTAATTAAGTGCATCTCTTAATACGGTGTAATTCTGTAAATCACCATGTATGTTGAAATATTAGTGCTCCAAGAGTTTAATTTTATGTAACCTAAACATTTGAAGAGCAACAACAAAAACAATGGCATTCGTAGGAAACAATCTAATAAGAACAACATTTGTTATAGAAGATAAAATACTCGAACAGGTATCCCACTTCCAATATTTAGGATGTGATATAACTTATGAATATGATAAAGATATTACAAATAAAATAAACAATTTTAAGAGGATTTAGGAACATAAGAACAACTTTAAAAGGCAAAACAAGAAAAGAAACCAAAATAAAGTTCTATAAGGTGATGGCACTCCCTACAATGTTGTATTGGTCAGAATGTTGGAAAACAAAATTAAAAGAGCTTCAAATAGTGTCATCTGAAATGAGATTTCTTCGAGCAGTGAAGGGGTATACAAGAAGAGAGAAATTAAGGAGTACATCTATAAAAGAGGAACCTGGTGTTTGAGTAATGTCAGATAGGTTGGTCGAGTACAAAAATAAGTGGAAAGAGCATGTACAGCGAATGCCTAAAGAAAGGTTTCCAGTGCAGGCTTTGGAATATAAGCCATTAGGGAAAGGGAGTGTTTGGAGGCCAAGGTTGAGATGGTGATGTGAAGCCGGAACAGGCTGAAAGCCTAACCCTGGAAGAAAGAAGAGTTTAATTTTAAATTATTCACCTTAGTAAAGCAAAACCAAAAAAGTTGCACTTTTTTCCGCAACGATATCAAGTTAGGCAAAACGGCTCTGACGTCATCTCCCTTACTTGACCGACTTGTTTACGATTTTGCGGTAAATAGGCTAGGTTTTTTACTCTCTATTGGTACATAATTTTCAATTTACCTTCATTAAAATTATCGGCACAGCATTGTTAATGGGTTGTTGCACCCAAAGGCATGTTCTCATCGTCTTGTCGAGCTGCTACGATCCACTCCTTCCGTAATATTGGATTTTCCGGGACGTTGACGATCACTTTATTTGGCGTTGAAACTCTCGTACTTTTGCGCAGTAGCACGTAACAGTATGCCTTTTGGTTTTTCTTCTTTGCAGTAATATTGCCCTCAATATTATTGGACCCCATCGCGTTAACCGATAATATGTGACAAATTCTGCTTAATATTTACCACCAAATAGAGCAAATAACACAGTGCCAACGTACACAAACCCAATAGCGACGGCTGAGTAAGGGGATTGACGTCACGGCTGAGGAAATATAGCCGCGGTCCGTTTGAGCGCAACGCCTAAATTACGATTTTTAATCGCTTCTTACTAAAAATGCAGGATATGTATGAGACTCAAATGTTTTATTTCCCTTTCATGCACTTAAGTAGCAATTGTCGTTGTTTCCAAAAAGTGTGCAAGTACTCAATTGCTTCCGGGGTTGAAAGTGGATTTTTTGACGCTTGCCCATTCCTCCCCCGTTGAATCCCTCCCTAACTCCCTCGAACGCTGTCGCAAAAGGAACGGCTCCAAGTCGCTGCGATAACTCAATGACGTCTCGCCGGCTTGAGTCACCACTCTCTGTCTCCACTTCCCGCATCCTCGGACTCCAGAATGAAAAAAGAAGACACTGCGAGAGAAGGGAATGAGAATGTGGAGTTGGCCGGTGGAAATTCGTGGAGGTCGGCCGTCGGAGAATCCAAGTGAATGTTGGACAACAGGATTTCTTTTTTATTCCCTTGGTCGGGGCGTGTGGTTGATACTGTTAGGGTATTTCAGCTGCGACTCCTGGAAAGGGAGGCCTACGAAAAACCACGAGCTAATCGAGCGGAAAATTGGAATTTGGGAAGTGTTTTTCTCAGTTTAAAGGCGATATGATTTCTTGCTGGTGATCGGTCAGTAGGTTCAAGGTTCGCCAATCGATTCACAAGCTGATCGTTTATATTAAGTAGAAATCTACTGAGATACAGTTTTCACACTAATGTGGATATGTATGATGGAAAATTGGGTGCGTAGATGATTTTCTATTACCAAAACTGGATTTTGATCTATCACATTTCCATTTGATATTTTGGACTTGATTTCAAGGTTCTGCTAATACTAAGGTTTTTGTATTGCGCCAAACAGCCTCATTTCAACCCAAGTACAAACCTTGCCTCTGAAGTAGATACAATATGCGGCGGATGGGAGTAGAAGTGTTGAAGTTACCATTAACATTTTTTGGTTATACATTTACCCTCATTTTATTGCATTATCTTCCGAGTCGTAATGATATTGCCAAAATTAGGGTGCTAAAAACTTTTGAGTTTCCGTTCACTATAATCTTGGAGAAAAACAATGTATATAAATGGTGTGTTGTGCAGTATTTTAGTTATTTATTGAAGATTCAGTCCATTGTCATATGAGTGAATGTACCAGTTGCATACACCTTTTTGACCAGAAAAATTAAAACTATTAGATCGATTACAGAACTTACGAAGAAGTTACGTTTTGCAGTTCACTACCAACATTTTCCACGGCTGTTTAGCCAGTCATTCACATCGATATGGCATTGAGTGTTTTAATAAGAATTGTTTCGAGGTAGAATGATTTTATAATGCAAGGTCTTGACTTGATACATGATGACTCTTGGGAATCAAGAAAAATAATGTAAGATCCCGGGTCAAGTGTATGACAGTGTTACTTACGACTAATGATGCAATTGGGCGGAATGGTCTGGCAAATATCCTACAACTAATATCATAAATGGCACCAGAACTTACCCTTAGCATTCCAATTAAAATACTACACAAAATTCGAGGAATGTAAAAGTTAACATTTCGGTGCACTAATAAAGATTAAATGACAAGAATGAAGTTTCTACCGGGCTTCCATTCAAATTGTTATGCCAAAACATTATTTGGAAGCCATCGCCATTGATTGATGTGAATTGAAACCTATTGTTCATTAAAAAAGTCAAGTTCGTTGAGTTTAGGAAGGTGTATCTTCATGTAAGGTCAAACGGTTTTAACGAAATAAAATGTATCTGATAGAATGATCATTTCTGCGTTTAGTTATACACATAAAAACGTTTTCTATCCTTATCAGCGCTTTTATGATATTTTATTGAAAAACGGCCCAGTTTTCTGGGTTCAAAATCCGGTGGCCCTACGTAATGCTATCGCCATTCTCTTAATATTTAGGTAAGCTTTTGTAGATTCTGACATAAGTTAGCTAAATATGTTTTTAACATAATAAAGGAAAGAAAATATTTATATGCTTGTTTGTACCCGAGCTGCTGTAAAAGTTGTAAATCTTGACTAATTCGGAAACTTGAGATGCGATAGAGGTTTGAGTTAACCCGTTGTAACCGTATTATTATTATTATTATTAAGAATATGCTACAAGTAGACCATATGGTCCGGTGGTAACACAGATACTGAGAAAATACCATTATACATACATGTAAAAGTTAAAACAATGACATTACCAAAAATACAAAAAAAGGAAAGTTATTACCTTAGAAAAATATGGGGGAAAACCCTTACAGTACAACTCCCCTCAATCTCGTCATTAACGTCAGTGTCTTATTTGGGAAGGGCTCTAGCACTTTCTTGGGCAACTCATTCCAATCCCTTATCCCCCGGTGCAGGAAGGAATATTTCAGTGTGTTTGAGAGCTGCCTTGGAGGCTCTATCTTATATTTGTGATCTCTTCTCGCCAGATAACTAGGTTTTTTTAATCTTTCAGATATGTCCCTCCACGCAGGATTGCCAATGTATGCCTTATCCATGCACTTGAGACGTGCTTTCCTCCTCCTCGATTCTAGTGATGTCCAGCCCAATACCCTCATCATCTCCGTTACACTAGCCTTCCTATTAAACTTTCGCATCACAAATCTTGCGGCAAGACGCTGAACTTTTTCTAATTGCTTTATCTCCCCTCCCAAATAAGGGTCCCAGACTGACGCCCCATACTCTAAAATGGGCCTAACAAATGTCTTATAGGCGAACTCCTTGGTTTTCTTACAACTTTTTCCAAGGGTCCTCATTACAAAGTATAACACTCTAAAAGCTTTTGTCGTAATTTTTTCAATATGTGGCCCCCAATGCAAATCCCTATTTAAAGTCACTCCAAGGTAATTACAGACACTGGCTTCCATCAATAATTCGCCCATAATGAAATAATTATTTGATATAGTTATTTTTCCTTTCCTGAATCTTATGAGTTTTGTCTTATTTGCATTTATGACCATGCCGTTTTCATCCGCCCATTTCTCCAAATTATTTAGATCATTTTGTAATATAACGCCGTCATCGACTTTTACCATTTCTCTGTAAATAATGCAATCGTCTGCAAACATCCTAACAGAGCTCTTAATATTTTCACCAATATCGTTCACACAGATTGTGAATAATAAAGGTCCCAGTACACTTCCCTGCGGCACACCTGAATTGGCATCGAATTCCTCAGAGTAACAATCGCCGATCTTAACCCTTTGTGACCTGCGAGAGATAAAAGAATTTATCCATTTTATTACCCTCCCATCAATTCCCAACAAGCCTATTTTTTGCATGAGAATGTCATGGTTTACCCTGTCGAATGCTTTTGAGAAATCAATCAAAACTCAAGCTTTGTATGTCAAGCTCAGTATGTATGTCAAGCTCAGTATGACTCAAGCTTTATAAATACTTAAATTTAGAATAATATATTGGTATCTTCAAAAACGATTTTACATTATGTGAAGTTTCCTCACAGAGAAAGCTATAGTAAGTTGTGTACATGTTGTCCAAGATGAAAGCTCTGTTGACAGGAATGTAGTTGATCAGTTGATACTTACAATGCCGTTTGGAGAATAGAATCACTTGACCGTGGAGTCTGTGGTGGTGGTCATTTAAAGTCGTACGGTCGTGAATAAATTGTTTCAATTGTTTCACATCAATATATTTCAGCTACGTTGTTATCTTAGACCCAGAAATAGTATTTGAAAACACCCTGAATTCTAAAATGCTTTGGCCATGAATGAACAGGTTAGTTTCATCATCTGTCACATTCTCATTCCCTAATTACAATAATTCATCATAATCATCTTCATCATTGTGATTCTTTCCTTGGACAGGTTTCAACGGTACTGCCTCCATATCATTCTGTCCTGGGCCTCTCTCTTCATAGCTCCTTCCTTTTTTTGATATTTGTCAGCATTACGTGCCTCCGCCTTCCTCTTTCTCTCTTCCCTTTTATTTTCCCTTCTGTAATTAATTTCTGAACATTATTCCTCCGTAAAATATGCCAAATCCAATTAGCCTTCCTCTTTTTAATTTCTCTCAAAATACTCCTTTCTTCTCCAATCCTCCTCAGCCCCTCATCATTCCCAACTCTACCTTTCCACCCAATTCTCTCGATTCGTCGCCACAGCCACATCTCAAAGCTTTCCAAGTAGGTACTTTTCTTCTCTTTTCTTCAAGGTCCAAGTTTCGCATCCATATAGTACAACACTCCTTATGAAGCATTTTGTATACCTTTTTCCTATCTGTCCTGATATTCCTCGATGTCACCAGTTCCTTTCACTTGCAATTGTTTGCATATCTTTTACCTATCTGTCCTGACATTCCTCGATGTCGCCAGTTCCTTAATCTTGCTAAATGCTACTTTTCCGTGGACAATTCTACTTTTAATTATCTCTGTACAATTGCCGTTCTGAGTAAATATACTTCCCAGGTACTTGAAGGAACTTGCTTGTTTTGATTTTTCTTTTTCCTGCCATATATTGGTCCTTCTGTCTTCGCTACCATCATAACCATAGTTTTCTTTCTATTCATCCCCATCCTATACTCTACACTTTTCTTCCAAATTCTTTCCATATGATAATTATTGTAAGAATATTAGGAAAGAAGTCTTGAAAGAGGCAAACATTCAGGTGCGGTTGAAATGATTGTTCGAGGGGCGCACAGTGGTCCTCGGCCCATATATTTCTGGGACATGTAAAGATTATCTCATATCAAGATGAAATTTGGTGTGTATAGCTTTTCGGGGTCGCTGAATATGAATATGATGCCAAAACAATTGAATTTTTCCATTAAAAGTGAAAACTTTCGGATTTCTTTTTTTGCAATACCTGTGCGAATAGATTTTAGTTAGTGAAAATAGGACCAAATTAACAAATAAAATTAACATAGGAAAATGTCGGCAGACACTTGCCTATGTTAATTAGAGTTTTTTGTATATTTATTGATGCTAGTTACACTTTCCTTTTTAATGGAATCTCATGGAATGAGTGAACTTTTCACTAATTTTAATTATATGTCGCGGATTAAAGTTATCTAATTTTCATAATTTTCAATTTAAAACCGCATATAATGACAACTTAACAATAAATTGTTACTTAAATATGTAAATAGTACATACTTTCCGGAGATGAATCTAGTTCTTTGAATTACAATCGATGCAACAGTCTTCTATGTAAGGGAATCCGAAGTTAACGCGCATTTGACTTTCGATTATAAATAGAATGCATACCTTACCTGAGCGTTCTCTTATATTACCTCTAACAGTAAAGGTGCGTGATCCCGGTTCAGGATCTTCGAATTCTGATGCGTCATCACTTACTCTGCCCAAATGTACTGCACAAAAGATTTACCTGAATACTTTATTTTTCTTACCTGTCCCATTTTTTCATATACAGGGACCACTGTGGGGCGTCGATATTCTGCCGGGTAATCATTCAAAGTCCTGTGTCATGCCCTAATGTGTGTGTGTGTATATATTTAGTGTGGAGAGAGGAGCGGGGGAACGGGGAAGGACGTTCCTCGCAGCCTACCTGCCGACCTCTCGCCTAATTGGAGCGCGAGAGACGCCCTGGGAGGGAGATGAGTGCCTTTGGAGCGGGCACGCAATTTCGTGGTTTCTCGAGGCTTCATTTCTTCGCTCTCTTTTCCCACGGGTCTGGAGGTGAGAGGCTTCCCTCCTCTTTCTTCGGTAAATTCACTCCCTTTCATGTCTCTCTCTCTTCCCCATTGGGTAAGATGTCGAGGCCGAGGAGAGAAAATGAAGGGACGCGGTCAACGAGAGACTCTGGGACTTTCGACACCTTCTCCTCCTCCCGAAGGTCGTTGACGATGTCTTCCCAAAGCACGTGTTGGTATCTCCCGCTCCATTGTTTACCACTGTCGAAAAAAACAAACGCCATATCCTGAAAAAGTAAAACATTGCGTCAATGAAATTCAGTCTTGTAAGTGACCTTTACTTTCATTCCGGGGCACTCTAACAGCTAATGCATTGCTCATGTCTCTCCCCCTTGAATCCTCATCGATATGGAAATGAAATCATAATTCAGAAATTAAATGAGCAATTTTCTACAAAGAAAAAGATTACTTCGACCCGGGTTTCAATGTTCATACACCAGGTAATAAATGATGCTAAGTGCGCATGGTATATTGACATTGGAGGAGCGGGGGGGAAAGGAAGGGACAGTCGTCACAACTCTAAAGCTACGTTTTTATGGACGCGTCAGACGCGCACGCGCGCGACGAGACGCGTAATTTCTTCGCGTGAACCGTTTGCATGCAAGCGAACCTACGCGTAGACGAACCTACGCGTAGGAGGTACCTACGCGCCATCTACATCAGAGAAGAAATGGTAAAGAAAATGAAACGTGACGACCGTGTGTACTTATCGCTCTACATCTTATTGCTGATAATTGTGTGTTGATAATTATCTAGCTCGATTTAGTGTTGATAGTTATGTAGCTCGATTTAGTGTTGATAGTTATCTAGCTCCATTTAGTGTTATCTTTATATATCTTTATACCTATAAGGGAAAGAGATAGATAGTTATCTATCTCTTTCCACTGAGCCGACACATTTTTTTGCTGCAAAACGCAATGATATTACCACCAATGCATTAACACATGTAAGCTTGGAGAATCATCGGAAATAAAAGTTGTTCTTACCTTCCACTCCATTGGATACTCCTATCTCCCTCCACGCCTTCTCCCTTAGGTTTCTATCCCTGTATCGATAGCCCTTATAATTGTATAGGTACGTGTACCTCTCTCGAATTTCGGAGACGATTATTTCATCCATGCAACCTACACTTCGCCGGTCAGCCATGATGGTGAATGTACGCGTTCCACGTGTCGAAAGTTGAAAAAATTTCAACTCGGGCGACGCGACTCTAAGCGAACATACGCGAACTCACGCGGAGAAATCCGGGCTTCTCATTGGCTGAGGATCTCGCCTTCGCGTCTCTTCGTCTGAAACGCGTTCATGAAAACGTACCTTAAGGCTAATGACTGCCCGATTGCGTAAACATGCATCAGTTTCCTTGGAATATGTTGATTTTAATATTAACGCGGGTCCTTTTCAACGTACATATTGATAGCTTCAATGGCGCTCTTGGGATGGAAATTTGCTGTTTGTGGACATTGGAAGTTGGCCCGCATCCGTACATGGATCTGCCGGCGGCCTGAGCCGCTTTCCGCCGCACATGTGGAAAATTTGTTGCGTAATTTTTTCGTGGTTGCTAACGGTCGCAGATCCTCTTTTCTGAATAACTCTCTTGAGGCTTTGGAGAGTCCCTTGTGCCAACACCTCCGTGTCTATCGATGCCTGTCTTAACTTTTAAAAAAATGCAGAAAAATAGGTCCACCTGTTTTTTTTGATAACTATAGGAAAAGTTGCTAATGACTCGTAACATCTATGCTAATTTACAAGCAAAGAACTATTTTAGTGGCTATTGTAATTATACTGTAACAACTTAACACTAACAAGTTCTGCATGAGCTTGACTTCGGTGTTTCACGGAGAAATTGAAGGAGGAAATTCCTCTTATGTTATTTGTTATACATTGAGCCCTCTTTATCTACCGTCTCTTCATCTACTAGCCCATAGAAAATGATCGTATGAAGTTCCAGCTTCTGGTTTACAAAAAGATGTTTCTAAATGTTGGTCAGGTTTTTTCGCGTTCGGCGCACGATGCTGCGGCATAATCGGTGTGGACCGAATATGATGTGACCACTTTCTTGGCGTGGATTCCTGTTTTTTGTTCATTCCAATGGCATGTTTGCGTCATGCTGGGCTGACTATGTAATATGTTCGGCTATGACCTCGCGGACAGTGGCGCTATGCGCACGCTTTGGACTGCTTCTGTCACATCATGCGTGAGGTATACCTGCTCAACTTATTCCCTCTAAGGCCTTAAAGTCCTATAGGTGAGAAGAGCGCCAGGCTTAACTGGCTAAAACTTTCAGTGCTATCTCGAGGGATCCGGGTTCGCGTCCAGATATAAGTAATGATTCTTTCGTCTACGGAATTTCGCACTTAAGTATCAATAGTAAGTATGAAAATACTCCTGCCGATCAGGAGTTAGGCGGCGTTAGCGTGCGAAACAAGCCTTGCGCCTAATGGCGTTACCTCTGGTGATGGCATAATGAAGGGAAGAGCGATTAATTGAAACGTTGAACCACGTCAGAAACAGCAAAAATGGACATCGACTTCTCTGTGCGATTCTGTAGGTGAAGGCGAAAGAGACTGGTTTCCCTGAAGTGGTGCTTCAGTCACGAAAAAAGGCGGCCTTCTCGTAATTGAATTTAATTTAACAAAGAATGGAAGGGGTCGGGGGCACAATGGGAGTAGTAGGGTGGTAGTTGAGCCGATTGTTAGAGAGGGGGAGTTTGTCTAGGTGGGCGGAGCCCGTTCGCCCGCCTTGGGTCGTGGAGAAGTCGAAGGGTAAGGCCGGCCGATTGATTTATTATCAACCTAATTAATTTGGGCAGAGTTTGAGATCGGAAATATAGCCCTCTCCCAACCTCTACCTTCGTGAAGGATCGAAGTTTTTTTTACTTCTTGAGCTGATAGTTTTTTGCCTTGGCAAACAAAGCCTCGAGAAACTTCACCCTTGGCCATAAAAAATACAAAAAATATTTAATCATCACTCAATATTGCAGCTAAATAAAAAAATAAAAGGCTAAAATAGGGATAGGTTTTTTATGTTTAAAACGTCGTGATCAACCGTAAGTTTAAAGTAGTTCGTAATTCCAGAAAACACAACTTATTGATCAAAAGAGTTTTACGATGTTTTTTTATTTGTTTATTTCAAGCGAAACATCGATGGGAGATTTATAAAAACTGGTGCATATATTACCAGTGGATGTGCACTGTTCATGTGAAAATCACCGGTGGGAAATCTCTGACAACAATCAATGAAATAAAAATTCTTGCAAGCTGTTTAATACTTTTTGTTGATAACAAAGCCTTTCCGCGAGACCTTGGGTTGACGATATGCCTACCGAACCAATCTATGTCAATAAGTTACTGACGCAGCAGAACCGAAAACTATATGCCCTTGCTACAGAGCTTAAAAAAGCTGGAAAATTCAAGTATCTTTAAATAAGAGGAGGCAGGATATATGCCAGAGTATGCGATGGTCGAGATCGGTGCTTGATAAACTGTAAGGAGGACCTTGATAAATTTGTATGACTGCTAACTCAATGAAATTGTTAAACATATGTCATGCTAATGCGCAGTCTCTACCCAGACACTTTGACGAATTTAAAGACTACTTCTCCTGCCTCGCATATCATGTCATTGCCGTTTCTGAAGGCTGGTTGAATGTAAATATCTCCTCTGAGTCCATCAAGTTAAGAAACTATCAACTATCAAATAATACGACATGATAGAAGGGGCCGAGATGGCGGTGGTGTCTGTGTGTACTTACATGACAGTTTATATTACAATATACTGAAGTAATCTGATGGTACCCCTTTCAGGCCTGAATATATATTTTTAGAAATTGTGGGCAGTGAAGGGAGAGCCTTATTTTGTGTTATTTACAGGCCTCCAAAAACGGGTAACATGTCAGAATGATTCGAACCGACGCTCTACAGTCTCCTTTCTACCTAAAAAGTGTGATTTTGTGCGAGGATATTAACATTGACATTTTGAAGAAATCACAAGAAAGTACCTACCTTAAGTATCAGATGTTCAGTTGTAACCTGTCAATAATCCCTTATAAACCTACCCACAATCTCCAGCACAGCAGCACCCTCTTGGATCTCTTCATTTTCGACGATATCACGAAGGTGGAAGACTACGGACAGCTTACTGTCCCCTTCTTATCAGAACACGATTCAATATACCTATATCAAATATCGCTTCCAACATGAAGTTCATCTTCCTAAGAATGTAAACTTTCGTAATTTTAAGAATTTTGATCTTGCTAAATTTGAATCTGACTTATTAAATGTTAATCTCGATAACTCTTTCAGGTCTCATGTGGTAGATGAGAAAGTAGAATCTTTAATTATGTGGTAATGGGGTTGCTTAATACTCATGCCCCTTGTCAAATCATTGAGACAAGACATCAACCGTTCCCTTGGCTAACCCCTGCACTAAAAAACTTAATGTCGCGTAGAGACCGCCTTCGGCGGAATTATCGACGTACCCTCCTTCCTCACCTGCATAAGGAATACAAAGACATTCGAAATCAGGTGCAGCAGCTTATCCGAACTGCAAAGCAGAAGTATTACAATAAATGCTTTTCGGATAAATGGGACGTTAAATCTACCTGGCAGGAGTTAAGGCGTCTTGGTATTGGAAAACCTAGGAGACCCCTACCTAATACAACATTCTCCCCGAACGACATAAACAGTTACTTTCTCACTCCTGTTTTCAAGGAAGATAACCAAAATGAAAGACTCCACGACTCTACTTTAACTGGTGATAGCCTTAAGTTTTACGATTCTTCACTAATCTCCCCATTTGACTGCAAAAGGCTGTACTTACCGCATTACACTCCTGAAATTCTCATGCGCTCGGTCAAATCATTGAAATCGAACTCCACAGGTGTAGATGGAATCAATGCGAAAATAGTTAAACTCATACTTCCCGCAGTAATGCCTCTAACCCTAGATATTTATAATTGTTCCATAAATTACTCTACATTTCCAACTCTCTGGAAATCTGCAATAATCCGTCCTATCAATAAAATTCCAGTGCCTTAAGATATGTCTGATTTTGATTGCTGTGTTGTGTGCTCTCTCAAAACCCCCTGAGCGCTTTGTGTACAAATCTACAGTAGATCATCTATCTCGGCTGAACTTTTTTGACAAATATCAATCGGGCTTTTGTAAAAACCGCAGCACTCAGTCTGCACTAATTAAAATAACAGATGATATTCGTCGATCAATAAACGAAAGAAAAATCACAATTGTCGTTCAATTTGATCTTAGCAAAGGCTTAGATTCCGTAGATCATGATATTCTACTACGACGCATGGTTCAACTTCAGTTATCTCCCTCCGTTCTGTTCTGGTTTCATTCCTACCTATCCAATCGGCAACAGGCTGTTAAATACGGTGAATGTAAAGAATCAAGTTTTCTACCTGTTCCCCGGGGAGTTCCGCAAGGTTCCATTCTTGGACCCCTATTGTTCACTATATATAACAAAGACCTCACTAGCACCATATCTCATTGCAAATACCATCTTTATGCAGACGACTTGCAGATTTATCTCAAATCCCACCCAAAGGAATTAGAAAATGCTGTTGAATTGATCAATAAAGATATCTAATCTATCTGTAAATGGTTAGGTGTTAATCGGCTGAAGTTTAATCGTGACATTACTAAGTCAATAATATTTGGTAGTCCTTCCTATCTGAACTTCATCTCAATGAGTGGCCTTCCCAAAATAAGAGTACAGAATATCCTTATAGGTTACTCGACTTCAGTGAAAAGTCTCGGGGTTCATTTAAATAACACCTTGAGCTGGCGGGAGCACGTTAAAGCTATATCTAATAATGTGTATAAGAATATGTCCATACGTACCATTTGAGGCACTTCAGGCATCTGCTCTCAATTTCACTTCGCCAGAAGTTAGTTCAAACTCTGGTATTCCCATATTTTGACTATTGTTCAGTCATTTTCTCAGATGTTAACTCAGAACTGTGCATTAAGCTGCAGCGTTTTCAAAACTCCTGTCTGCGTTTTGTTTTCAACATCCGCTATGATGAACACGTCACGCCTTATTATGAAAAAATAAAATGGCTGAAATTGGATGAACGCCGAAAACTGCAAAAGGCTCTATACGTGTTCAAGGTCCTGAAATCCAAAAACCCCACCTATTTGTATGAAAATTTTATATGTAATTTAGATACAGGAAAAAGATCAACTCGTGTCACTGAGTTATCCTTAGTCCCTAAATTCCATACATTATTATTTGAGCACTCTTTCCTAATTTCCTCCTGCAAGTTATGGAATTGTTTACCCGTAAATGCTAGAACCTCTATCACAGTTTCGATGTTCAAGAGAAACATGACTGATTACCTATGTAAAATTGCTTAGTTTTTTGTAATATGTTGGTCACGCATAGTAGACTACTATGTGTGACCGATGTTATGTGTTTCCTCAATTGTGTATTGTAATGTTGAGTGAGATCCATCATGCACCACAGTATGTATCATCCTACTTTAACGGCTTAGTCACCAACTCAATCCATTTATTGTTATCTTAAATCCCTGAATAACTGCACTGATTTTCCCTGTTGTGTATCATATTAATTATTACCTACTGCTTTTTATTTGTTTTATATGTGTCGCTCCATAACGCATTTAATATTGCTGCGTGACCATGTGGCTATGTGTGACCGATGTTGTGTTTCCTCAATTGTGTATAGTAATGTTGAATGAAATTCATCATGCACCACTGTATTTATCATCCTGTTTTAACAGCTTTGTCACCATCTCAATCCATTAATTGTGATCTTAAATCCCCGAACATTTTCGCTGATTTTTATTGTTGTGTATCATATTATTATTACCTACCGATTTTTTATTTGTTTTACATGTGTAACTCCATATTGAATTTATTAATGCTGTTTGTCTTGTTACCAATTCATTTTTAACTATTTTTATTTATTTTATGTTATGGCATGCAATTATTTTTTTTTCTATGTTCCAGGGGACTTATAGTCCCAGAACAACAAACACCATTTTCAAATTTCAAATTTTCAAGCCTTGAGCCATAGAGAGGATGATTTTAGACGGTTTACATATAATCCTTTGATTGTTCCCCTATGTATACGATGCGTGGATATTACAATGCCAAGCCAATGTGGCATGGATTAAAATATTTTAATCCCAAAAATACTTGTTATTTTATAATTTTCACCTTCAAGTTCTCAGAGCGACCATACGAGTACCAGTCATTTATTATGAATGTAAAAATATTTGTCGTGGTGAGGAAAAATAAAAATCATCCTATATTTTAATTTCAAATCGATCGTTGATTTGAAGATAGAGCCACTTCTATCCTAACTCAAGAACTTCAAAAAATCTGATACATCATCTGTACTGCATGTACTGACAAAATGGCACTTCCTGAGCGTTCACAGGAATCTGCGAAGCGGTTAAATACTACGAGTTATTTTTTTCCTCGAAAAACGGGATGCTTGTTTGACGCTACTTTGAGCTGATTGAACGTATAACCGTTCGCCGTTCGGGAAATGAAATGCAGTGCTCGCCAATTTCCTCCAATAACTCCCACCGGGCAGAACTTCGTGTGCAACGCGGAGCGTTTGCCCGAGCTGAAAACTGAGGGTGGGACGCGGGGGCGGAGGAGTCAAATAAATCGGGCAAACTGCGATCGACTGTTGCACACATGTATTGGTGAGACTGGAAATAAGAGCGTAGAGAAACTAGAGTTCAGTTGCTGCATGTTCCCGAACGCTCTTCTTCCGAGAATCCCTGAATGCGTGATGGCTCCGATTTCACCTCTATTCATCTCCGAAATAACCCGACTTTCGACGAAAACGTTGTGAATAAAACGTAAAAAAATAGCAGACAGGTAACTTTTCATTTATTTTTTGTATCCATCAGTTTTTTCCTAAGGAGGTAACTTCTGACTTAATTACTTAAGTTTTCCCATTAACTTCTGCGAACAGAGGGGGGTATGGAGAGAACACTGCGAGAGAAAGGAGGAAAGATAACGTCAATAATAAAAAGAATGGTGGTGGGGCATATTGTTTTATGCGTTTCGCGACAAAAGAGGAGACTGTCGAAGAAGTAAGCTGTGGGTGTAGCCAGAGGGGGCGTACGGTTTTTTTGGGGAGGATTTGGCAAAAGGAGATGAGAAGGCAAGGCCATGGGGAGACGAGAGGGGCGGAAGGGTTGGGTGGAATTTTGCTGGAGAAAATAATGTTGAAGTGAGACACGATCAGTTATTAGCGAGCGCTGGAACATAGTATAATATATACTGGAATATAGCATAATAAAAACGTAATGTTATATAAGAATTCACAAAGGGACTTCACACTGAAAGTACGGGACTTTGCGGTATACCTATTAGTACCGACGGCTGTCTAATTTGACCTCTTAGAAATAATTTTTTTTATTAAAGACATACTGCTTTTTCAGTTGATGTAGTTTGGAAATTTTTCAAAGTAATTTTTATTTACTATTGTGCATTATGTTCAAAGAAGAAAAGTTTATATCAACAAACTATAATTTGACGTACAGCATATGGCGCATAAGAACTTGGACCTGGGACTCCTGCCGTGGGTCTAAGGTCCCGGTTGTTAACGTTAGGCTGCCGAAGTGTTTATAACAAATTTTCAACGAAAGTCAATAAAACGCCATTCTTTAAGTACAAAACTCAAAACAGGGAAGATATTACTTGGGATCAAAGTGACCCCTCTGGTACTAATGGGTATAAGGTAATGTACATAACTCATAATAAGAACTTAACTAAAATTATTGTTCCTATTGAGGTTCCTATTTTAACATTGCATTCTCTTGCTAAAATTATAAAAGTCACGAAATATGCTGAAGCTAGGACGATTCAGCCAGAAGTAATAGAATGTAAAGAATGAAAATGCGTCAAAATGCCTCTCCGGTACTTCTTATGTTAAGGTGGAGTTTTAGTCAATGTGCAGATTTTCATGAAACATGGCACATGGCATGGATGAAGAAGGTTTCACACCAGGTCAGATCCTCCTTAGTTTCTAATGTTTCGTTTGGTGACGTACCCATCACCATCAGGGATCCAGGAGTACAATTGCATCGCATCATGCTTGTCTTACATACTATTCTCCGTGAAGGCCTGCAGATATTCATTATTTGCATTCTTGTTTAATTAGTGATATCTATAGATGAAAATGAAAAAAATGCACCTTACTGTTTTTGTTTGGCAATTCAGCGCTACTTTAGCACGTTACCTTATTGCTCAAAAGATAACTCTTTGTCGTCGTAATAATGTTGATACCTTTGTACAGATTTCTTTATGAACTTGAAGTAATGTGTGTCCTGTTAATAGAATGGTTGCAGGATAATATATAGGTATGTCGCTGAGTTTGGGATAAAAATGTTTAAATGTAATAGTCGTCAAAATTTTACGGCTACGCGCCAAGAGCCAGGGGTTTCAAGTCATAACATGCTTTACTGCGGGAGAAAGTAAATGTATAACTCTTGCATCATTTCCATTTCTGCATGTGGGTTGAGTTCCACCGGACTAACAGATATACCTAAATAAAATATGGTTCTAGACTTTATTCTACTTGAATCACTATTAATATGTTCTCACAATGGCCCACTTATACCGCATGGTAACTCCTCGGCATGGCAACTCCTAATTGATCCATTAACGGAGTGCCTTTTCTTCGTGATTGGCTCACTTAAAGCTAACTTATTGCTGACTAACCGTGGCTGTTTGAATCGAAACAAATACTTGATTCCACCTTTTCGTTAGCTTTGTTTAAAGCTACTGTTTACGCGGAGCTCAAGTCTAAGCCATTAGATAACGATAATAATGACAATCATTTAAGTATGCAAATTATTCGACTTAAATATAGCTTACGAACGCGTATTCAGCCTGCTGTGAAATTTCCGTAGAACTAATCTTGTCTTCAGTTCCTGTGATTATGTATTCACTAAATTATCTAAAACATAGATGGATTGGTGTCTTAATTATATAACCATTCAATTGTTTTGACAATATTGCTCCTTGTGAGTAGGTAGTATTTCGCGAAAATGGTATTTGTTTAGATGGAAACATTATTATCATCGACAATTCCTGTGTTTAAGGTCATGTAATTTACTGTTATATTTGCGAGAAGAAGAGCGTGGAATGGTGGGAATTTGTTGATTATATCTGAAAGATAATACGTAATTCTATGAGTTTTTAGATGCGAAAAAATTGTATTTAAGACATGTTATGATGAAACAACCGTAACTGAAGCGTACTTTTATGGTTTTGTAGGTGCAATTTTAATTTAAATACGGGAAGAAGATTGTAAATAATACCAGTGTTTTTCATTGCCATGAGTATTGTTCAGCAGGTGTTCCTCCAGATGGAAGAAAGTAATAAAGTAGAAAAATAATGCCATGGAAATCAATCTATTTTTCAATATGCAGTTTCTTTTGTTTCTCATTAAAAAAGTAAATTTGGCACTTTCAGCGTTATGGAATAGCCCCGCAGTCGATTCGAGAGACATGTACTGCGTTAGTTTATCGTTTTAAGACTCGTTTAAAATGGCTTTATGACTCACATGCTTTTTGGTCCGTTTATTCGTCTAAAATTATAGTCTTGAGTTCTGTTCAACATAATGTAAAAGGACGTTATTTGCGTCTTTTCCGTGAGTTACGTTTTCATGTTCTATATTAACACGTGAGTCGAGGATGAGGAGTACAGGATGAGGAAACTGAACGTCGAAGCGTGTTAATGCTCTTTTACGGCTTCATCGTTTCATTAGTCGAGCCTTCAGACGATAAAGGTGGGCTCTGAGGAAGCCACACGCATAGAATGAGAAACGCCGACCATTTTACTCCCGCTTGGATTGGGAGGGGGCATTGGCGGAAGGTGACATGGGGAGAGTAAGGCCAGGACAAGGGAGGCAGGTTATCAGCGACGCTTTTGTTATGCGCTGCGCGTGATTGAGTCCGGCCTTTCAGTTCGGTGAGCACTAGCTAGAAAGTTCACCATGAAACAGCTCTCTACTTTGAAAAGTAATATTCGAATTCTATGGCTTGCTCCTAACTGGGTACTCAGGAAAACTCTCTCATATTTCGTTTTTTTATGGTTTATTAAAATGTCCTTACTGTACAATGTACAAAAAATGTCGCCCCACAAGTCTCAACTTTTTTCTAAATCTGTAAAATGCCGTCAGAACATTTATGAATGTGTTCCAAAATGGTGGTAAAAATTGCAAGTGATAGCTCAAAAATGGCTTTATGTATTGTTTATAAATATTACAGAAATTATCATTATAAAAAAGGACTTTGAGAATATATTGGAACGAAGACTTAATGAGGAGAATAAGGATTTTAAGGAGAAAATACCTGTAGTATTTTTAAATCGATGGTATTTAAATCGATGGTATTTAAATCGACGGTATTTAAATCCATGGGATTTAAATCAATGGTATTTAAATCGATGGTATTTAAATCGATGGTATTTAAATCGAGGAAGAATCAAGAGATACAAGCGTAATTAGGACGAATATAAGTTTAATAGTCGGAAATTTATCCCGTAAAATTTTTCATGGTGAATGCTTATGAATCAGGCTATACAAATAATTGCCAAGAGTTCCTAAAATTATTACCTCGAGGGTATGGCGCTATCGTTAATGCAAATATGCATTCAGACACATGCCTGTTGGTGATTTAAGCCTTGAGAGCGTAGTGTGAATGAAAAGTCCGTTATTTCGTAAATGGTCTCGGATGGCCAAAAAAAGTCCGAAAAAGTCACCAAAAAGAGAAATTTAAAATGCCATAGTTTAACGAATGTCCACAAGACATGTCGTGACAACCACAAAAGTCTCAGTCATGAAAAAGTTGATAGATTTTTTTCCGCGCTCTAGTAATTATGCTGTATTCGAGCAACCATTACCGATTGTTTAGAATTTTCATTGATTATGTTATTTTTATGAATAAATATGAAAAACTTGGAAAATACTGTAACAAATGGCATTTGTATATTGTCAGCGGTATCAGTAGTGAACATTTGCTCCCAGACTGCTACTGTTAGAGAATCAAACCCAACGCAGATAGGATTAACTCGACGTATGTAATTTTAGTTCCATTTATAGCGATTGAACGGTGTTAAATTTTTGCCGAGTCTCTGGAAAATGTGTTAGCTTCCATAGTTTATCTTCTTTCTTATTCTTCTGCGTGGTCATTTTAATTCTAATTTTTCACTTATTCTTTGTCGTAATGCCTATGGTTAGTTTCATTCTTTCAGCTTTTTGCTAACAAGTGTTGTACCCAAGTTAAATAGTTCAAACCATTTATTAAAATAGCCTATTTGCACCCCTATTCTGATTTTAATCAATTACGTTTAACGAAACTGCATCAATGATATGTAACTCATAGTTTCTCTACCTCTGCTATGTTACGCCATTGGTTTGCCTATACATTGTATTTTTGCCGAGATGAAGTTAATTCAATTTAACATAGAGTTGACCGCAATATTTTGAGCTGTTTTTATCATAAATACCATTACTATATAGGTGTAATGATTACCAACTATGCTACCAAGGAATAAACTTACTCTATCATCTTCGTCGTCAATATTATTTCATACATAGCATAGCCCGAAATAATCATTGATAGTTTTTAAATGGGCTGCGGAAACCTTCGCGTCGAACGAAAGGAGAAGCAATTGGAGGCATGCTAAGGGACTCGTTCTCTCACCGCTGCCCCATCTCCCCTTCCTTCCCCTCTTTCATCCCATCGCTGTTTTACTTTTCATTTCAAAGGGAAAACATTTTCCCTCTGAACCGTATCGCGCCGTCATCAATTCTCCCTTTTACGATGGCCGCTCTCTCCAAATTATATATACCGGTATATCCCCCGGACTGAGTTGATTTAGTGCTTTTTTATTAGTTGGCAGTCCTCACTTTAACTCACTCGTGTATCAGAAGTTAGTCGGTTTGTTGTAATCAAATTATTTCCGCATAAAAAATGATTTAGAATGAATAACTCCAGGAATATATTTCAATGGAGGAAGGGTTGCTAGAATAGATACAGTATATTTGTTGGGGTCTTGGTTGATTACACATCAACCCCTTTATATAGAGTGAGTTTTAATTGATTTAAGGGGGACAACTATTTTTAGTTTGACCCAGCTTGTTCCAAAGAAGTGTTCATTCCCATTATTTTTTGTGCAAAATCATTCTGAAATGAATCGTTCAAGCGTATTCACGTGAATAAATTTTGTCATCTTTCATGGCAAGCAATGGTTTTTTTGCGAAGGTACTTCGAAGACAATGAAAGTTTATTAAGCATTTACTTCTTGAGTTGCCTCTTGGAATGTCGATAAAGGGGAGCTTAAGTAGTAATAATTTTTTTCAATTAAAATGGCACTAAGCCATTTAGCATCTTGTTTTTCTATATTAGCACTTTGGCCTTTTGATTTAATAGTGTTTTCATTTGCTTTTACTTCTTCCATGCTATGATTGTAATGAACATTGTTGGGCACGATAACTTTCCGTAATGTATTATATAACAATATTTAATTAATAATCACCATCCGAGTTCCTAACATTGGGTTTCATTTAAGCAACCCAGATCTAAACCTCGCTCTACGAATATTATTTTATGACATCATCAAATAAGTGCCCTGTTTTTGGTGAGGCTACCTTAATATTTTATTGACTGCAATCATGTGTCACGTGGTGGGTCGAAATCAAACAACTTCAAGCTCTACGCTTATCAGGATTTGGACTGAGAAAGTTCGATTTGAGATCAGTGATGTAATTTATTTAAGACCTAAATGATTCTATGCACTGCATTGTCACTGTTGTCACATTCATGATTGCCTATTCCTACTAACGGATAGCTACAAAAGTTCCCTCGCGCACTTGTTACGGCTCGCGGGGTAGGGTGTAAAGATGCGCTTTCTTTTCAGCTGCATGATTCAGTATTGAATTCGAGTATTTCCCTGAAATGTAAGGTGAGCTGGATTCGGCACATACCTCTGGCATTATTACTTATTTTTTACAAATACCGTATGTGCAGAATTTGTTTGGTACAGTAAAAAAATAAATCAATAGTGTATTTTAACAGTTTTAATAATTTTGCATGAGTCGGACATTTACCATTATTTGTGATAAAATGAGTTCTGCATTTAAAATGATTTAATATGAATAACTACAGAAATATATTTCAATGGAGGAAGGGAGACTAAAATAGATATTTGCTGGTGTAATGGTTGATTACATATCAACGATTACATATCAACGGTGGTTGATATGTAATCGTTTATGTCGATTAGTAGGAAAAATACCCTTTCCGAGCAATAAAAATGTTGTTCCGCATAGGGTCAAAGATAACTTAGATCTATCTTTACAACGCTTCAGTGTATGCTTCGGTTGCTTTCTTCACCGGCTCTTCTTAAGAGTCAGTGGCTTAACTTTTATCGCCTGACATAATTCGGATATTTCATCATTGTTCCGGCTTTATTCTACCGCGCTGCGGATACCAGGAAGCCATCGTCCTCGCCATGCGTTTCAACACAGTTCATAGTTGATTCATCTCCGTCGAGTGATGAACCTCGCATATTCCGCTGAGCAACCGCCCTTAATGAGAACTTAATGTTGCTTTTAGCCGTAATTCACAAGGTGACCGCTTGTTCTTTTTGTAATCATACCTCCAAATGCACTCCCCCGTCGCGCCGCATCTCTCGCGAAATGAAGACACTGAAAGGGCCACTTCCTCTTACGCAGAAGCGGCTTCAACGTCACGCTGTGCGTACACACGTAATGATATGAGGAAAGGGGAGAGGGAGAGAACGGGAACTGTTTACCTTCGGCCCACCTCTGTCGTCTGGATCGTTCCTCCCGTCGAAATGTACACAAAGCGCGGGTGGAAGAGTGAAGAGCAATCACTCATCCGCCTTGGACGCCACCCCATCCCCTGCCATAACCTCCACCACCGCCACGCCCCCCTCATGTTCTCCTACCTCCCACGCCACCTGCTCGTTTGCCTTCTTCCTCTGTCTTTTTCCCTCCCAACTTCTTCTTCCTACCGCCCTCTTTTCTTTCGTTTACTTATTTAAATTGCTCCTCCCATCACGGAAGACCCCCGTTTTCCCTCCCTCGCCGCTGACCACCCTATCTCCACGCGACAGTGAAATGCACGCCCTAAATCCGTCTTCAGTCTTTATATCCTGTAAAGCATTTTCCTCTTGAAGAAGCGGCCACTAGCAACGTATGGACTCCATTATTCATTATAATATTGAGAATTTTTTCTTATTTTCAATGCTCTATCATTAGTAAAAAAAAGAGCGAGTGCGCTTCAAATAACTGGCCATTCAATTTCATTCATATGTCTTTTTTATTGTTGGCTTTTTAATTAATAATATAACAATAAATTTATTATCCCTTTAAACATAATCCAAGATTACATATTCACTCAGTAAAAATAGTTGACAGGGGCTTTAGGTGGCCCCTAAGACATTGCCTGTTGTCGGGGCGCCTTCAGGACAGATGGAATACATATAGCACAATGATCACCACAGATGTGACAGTATAAGAGTTAATACAGAAAAAAATCAACAATCATAGTTTAACCAGATTAAGAAATGATTTAATATGATTAGTTAATTTTACTTGTAGTGACAAAGAATTGGTACAAACTAAAGATATAACAATTTGAAATTATTACTAGAGCTTTATTTATAAACACAGGGATTCCTAAAAGGTTGTTACAACGATTTATAGAAATTATCATTTGCCAAATTTGTTGCAGTCAACAGCCAAAGTTTAACTTGCTTCAGAAAAGATTTTACATACTTTATAGATTTGATTGTTTGAAGCAATTAAAAAGTTTGGGCCGCATGTAGATAAAACATCGTTTGTACAATGTTTAGTTTGGCTTTGCCAAAACATATAATAGGTTGGACCGTAGGTCGTAGGCATGAGGTTTTTCCATTACCTTTGGCTATTCCCACTACGGAGGGAAAACGACCGTATGATCTTATAAACATACATTTGCCGCACGGGTAATATCCGCAGCTTGACAAATAAGGGAAAAGATGGTGAAAGGTAGCTTTCTCTGGCAATGATTCTGATAATTGATTTCTGGGTAGTTTCTACTCTTTTTAAAATGAGTTTTTGTAAGCACCACTCCAGCTTGCTTGCATATCACTTTAAAATTATGCCATCTTTTTCATGGACTTTGCTCAAAAAACCGCTGCGCCAGAAATCTAAATATACTTACAATTGAAGTTGATTTATGTGTTTGTACCGTCATTGACCTATATTATTTTCAAATTCGTGCATATTTTGTTTGGAACTTCGTTTAAATTATGGCACAGAAACGGTGCTATCAACTGTATACAGATTCTAAAAATGTGAGTAATATATTTGGCATATTATTTTGCACAATTTTATTGAAATCTAATATCGGTCTATTTTATTTTCGTTTTTTTTTAAAGAAACTGGTTTTTCGGTGATGAGGATAGTCCAACATTGGAATCTCTATTTCTGGCATGGACTGAACATCTAGGCTAACAGCAATATTCTGCTATCTGTATACATATCGCCGTGATCACGGAAATTGTTTTTAGATAATTTAGGATTATTTTAGGCGAATAGACGCTGCGTTAAAATTTTTATTTGAACGTTTGAAGGCTTTTCTGTGGTCCTGTATTTTCAGAAATAATTCTAAGGAGATGTGTATTTAAGTCCATTTTTAAATATGTCCAACTTACTCATTTTATCCGAATGGTTTTATCTAAAAATTTAAACATTTTAAATGCCGACGGATTGGGTTCCCTGAACCTTTCAATAAAGCTTAATTTTGTTTGCTTTCTTAATTTTACCAATCCTAGAGCCTCCTATAATCATATTACCGCTATAAATTATGTATTTTTTCTTCTCAGCTTCTTACAAATCTATCGTGTATTTTTTAGGTCTGCCAAATCATTCAATTAAACTCTGATGAAACAGATATGTCTGCAACGAATTCAAATTGCTGTCTCAATGGAAACGGCCTACCGCGATGAAAACGTCGGTCCCCGCACGATCCTCTACTAGTAGGTCAAGTATCGTTGGGTTCTACTCTAGCTAGGATGGCTTTGGTTTATGCTGTGTAATGTTGCCTCTCATGCAAATGGAAGACTGGAGGAGTGAAATGACATCATATATCGAGGATCGTTAAACTGAAGATAAAGCCGTACTGATAAACTGAAGATACAGCGTTTTGTTTTATGCCTCTATAATTTTTCACTTCGACGTCATTTACAATGTCCTTGATATATTTCTTTCTTCTTTCTTTCGTATATTTCCAATGATTGTACGATATTTTACCCTAAAATGTGCCCTGTAATTTTGTCTCTTTTTGATCGTAGTTTTCATTGCAACATTTTCTCTTCGTTAATCATGGTTATTAATGGGTGATGCATATTCAAATCGTCATATTCAATCGTAGAATCTCTTCATCGTCTTTTGATAACTCCCAATGTCCTTTGCTTCAAATTTGCACTACAGCAGATGATGTCCAGGCTGCAAGCTCCATGCTGAATGTGGTCAAATTCTAAGTACTTCCTAAAACCAATTACTTTGGTACCAAAATACTGGCTGATAGGAGTAAATTACTTCCTCGTAAAGGTCGTTGGTGAAAAACCGTCTGCCGAATCGTGTTATTCTGAATTCTATGTTTTTCCCTTATTTTCCAAGAAACCCAAATGAATTTTAGGGTGCATCAAACTCTCAAATCGAATCATCTACTTCAGATATCGAGCAGTTCACTCTTAGTGATGTATAAATTTCTCCTGGAATGGGTTTCTTTCGAATCGAAAAACTTCACCGTGGAATTTAGCGCCCCATTCAGTTCTTTCTCAATGTATTCACCATAATGTGTTTCGGAAAACCTTTCAATCTCTCCCCTTCGTAAACTTTCCCTTGTCTCGAAGGATATGGTTAAAGCAATTTTTTTGTCTTCCAGTACCTCGTAAACTTTTTGTTTACTCGAAAAGCAATTTCATCTTTTTGCAGCGCTGACGAATCGAGCGTAAAATATATCAAAAGTTTCAAACACATTGGAAATCTGAATTTTTGAACCGCTAGTTCTTTTTATGTCATTCTCGTGATAATTAGTACCTTAACACCTTTATTCTCTTTTTTCATGATGAAGCAGGTTACTGTCGCGAAAATACTATAAGATATACTAAGTGCGTCGGATACTAATTTGATGTATCGCATTTACAGTGGTGGTGAAGCATAGTCGCATTTGCGTATAAAATATTTTTCAGTGGTAGAGTATGTCATGCACCTTATCCCCGGGCGGAAATCTTTTTGCGTTTGACTACCGCAGTTACTCTGGTCATAAGCCTCCCTCTATAGCTTCAAAATGTTTAGTTTGCTTTTCACTCAAATGAAAATACTGTCCTCACCTCTTAGCTCAATTGTTTAAATGGGCTACTCCGGTGATTGACGGACACTGTTAGTGCCTTTCATTACATCTTCGTTTGGAACTTGAGCAACGTCGTGACTGACTCTTTTCCATCCATTGATGTCAGTTGCCATCATGTTGGCAGCATTGCCAACCATGAACTCCCCTCTACCTTCCGTTCCTTTGTCAAACCTCTTCCACATCCGCTTTCATCTCCTTGGCTTCACGTCTCGCGAAGGCGACAGAAACCTTGTTGTCTTTACACACCTCTATCTCCTGCCCATCGATAAATGTGGATCGAAGAATCTTCATTTATGTACAGATTTGAGTGAAAATATGCATGTTTCTACTAATCATAAATTTGTATAATATGTATTTGTACTTATGGGTGAAAAAATGTATGCTACCGATTTGGTTCCTTGGAAATTTTATGCAATTGAAACCCTTAACCTTATAGCCCTCGACATATATGACCAAATAATTCGATGACTTTTTACAAATTTTCTCTGATCAGCGAAAATATATGTTTCATATTATTCAAATGGTTTCTAATAAATATCAAGGTATAAAACCGAATAAGAACTGTTATCCACCTATGATTTTCGTTCATATTTCCTATACTGCACCATGAGCTTAAGTCATAACAATGCCTTAATTGAGAAAAAAACTTAAAAATATAATGCTAGTTTCATTTATATTACAACATGTATGATTAAATCCTACGCGTTATTAGATGTACTTACCTGGAGTGTAGCCCTAGATTTTTTTCGATTATTTGAAAAGTTATTGAAATGTGCACTCTTTGACCCATGATCAGCGCTCCAGACAACTGAAGGTTCTCACCTTAAATTTTACTGAGAAAATCAAGAAAAAAATGTATTTCAGCTCATTGTAATTTTTTAAGAAAAAGCGGGAGATTTTGGATTATGACATCTACATGAATTATTATTGCGGGTCTTTTTCTTTCCGCGAATCATCAAATCGAATGTGGCCTTAGGCCACTGGCCGAATCTGCAATGTACACATGCGTGCCCATTTTCTCTCTCCCTTTTCATCATCTCTTCGATGTCACTGTGCCGTTTCCGTACGCTTTCCTCCTTTCCTTTTTTCCATAACCATCCCTTGGTCATGCTTTTTGTCCTTTACGTTGTATTACCGTTTCAGGCACTGTTCTACTAGCATACCTGTGCACATATCATATTTATTTTTTATTTATTTCTTCAGCCTCACGAACACGAGTATCCTAACCTAGGTGGTGACAAATGCACGTCGCCGCGACTCGAACCCACGACCGACAGACTAGCAGGCGAGTACTTGACTCAGTTGATACTGGAGCCGACATGTTATGCGTAAAATAGTTTTCTGGTCGTGACTGTATTCTATGGCAGAAAAACCTGGGTATGCCAGGACTTGCTTAGGAATAAGCGAAATGTAGAGAAACTGGGGTACCTGGGAACTTGTTGCAGGAAATTAAGATGGCTAGGTTTGGGAATGAGTAGATTGTTGAAGAATATGGCTTGATTGCTCCAATATTGCTCCAATCAAAGTATATTGTTTAAAAATCTACTAATTCCCAAGCCTAGTCATCTTATTTCCTGCAAAAATTCCCAGGTAGCCCAGTTCCTCTACATTTCGCTTATTCCAAGGCTAGTCCTGGCATACCCAGTATTGGACGTATAAGAAAAAATATTTATTCGTTGGTTTGGTCATGTTGAGAGAATCAATTAGAGAAAAATAAAAATGACCAATTTTAGAGTCGAATGGTGTTGGACGAGGGATTAGACTGATAAAGTCACGGGTGGAGTCGGTGTAAGAGATTGTCGAGAAGGAATAATTGGAGTCCTAAGAAGAGGAGGCTGTGCATGAAGGAAATTTTAGCGAAAGAGGTGTGCAAAAATCGGGTAGTACGGGTAAAATAATAAAGGAGAGTCAGCTTTAATGCCGATCACCGATAATTGGACTTTATTGATTGTCCCTGTCCCGAATGTGATTGGTGCGATGGGTATAAATGTACTCTACTCGGTGTTGTGTCCATTCGCATTCATTTTATATCTGATAACCACTTGAAGCATGCCATTTCTGTCCTCTCATGTGACGTTTCTTCCTTTACCGCCTCTCTGTTTCCGCATTTCTTTATCCATCCATTTCAGATTTTCCAAATTCCTTCTGATTTTTTCGGTGAAGTTTCTTTAAGCACGTGCTACGTTAAACTTTTTTGTGCAAGTTTGAAATCCGAGCTACATGACCAGGCATGGAAGGCCTGTGCCCACCTAAATAAAGTTTTAATACTTTTATAACTTGCTAGGCCGTAAGCAGCTTAGGTTTATTTCTCAGAATGTTTCCTCCCCCCTCTTTAAGGCATGGTGACCCCCTGTGAGGGAGCTGAATGCCACTACTGGAAGGCACTGACTAACTCTCATATCCTCCTGTATGACGCGTGCTTGATTTTTCAGGTAATATTCGTGGAAAGTTTCGAATGCTTGGGATTCGCGAAGGTAGTATCAAGAAAGGTCAGTCGTTTAAGTGGTTGATCGTTAGAATTGTGACTGTAGGTTCTCGGTTCAAATCCAGTAGAGACGTGACACATCTGGATAAACACAAGTTATGTAATTTTCGGAACACCATACCTTTCTTAGGAAGCAAAGGACGGCCGCGAAAACAGATTGGCCCTTCGTCTCTTTAGTGTGAATTTCTCGCGATTTGGACCTCAGCCTTTTCTAAAATTTACCATTTACGACCAAACTGACCTACAAGCTGCGTTCGTTTATGGAGTAGCGATTAACGCTATACATATCGTGGGGATTACACATACAGAACATATGTGGCGCAGAATTAAAGAAACTAGGTTTTTTTAAACATATAATAGGAAGGTCCTCGGATGAAAATGTCAAAGAGAGATGCTACCTACTTCGCTCTGGTTAGGCCAAACCTCGTATACGCCGCGAGCATTTGGGACCCTCGTCAAATAGATTTAATAAAAAAAATTAATAAAATACAAAGGAAAGCGGCGCGCTACGTTAAAAACTGCTACATGTTGTGTCTCACAACTAAGAGGGATTAAGGTGGGAGCCGCTAGAGACTCAGAGACTGCATGCAAGGCTTAGACTGCTTGAGATATTCAGAACTGATGTGTTTAAGAGCGACACAGAGAATATTATCATGACGCCTCTCTACATTTCTAGGTCTGACAGATGCGATAAAATAAGAGAGATACACTACCGAACTGATTGGGATAAAAACTCGTTCTTTCCGCGAACAATAAGCGTCCACAGTCAAAATTGAGTTCCGCTAAATACACTCCTATAATACACGTCACCATTTCATCTCCAAAAACTTACACCTTTACACGGTTGGTGACCTAACACCCCCTGCCACACGCCCATGCGGCGGCTGGCAGGGTATTATGTAGATGTAGATGTAACGCCTATTGTGTTATAATTACAATGTTGTAGCAATGTATTCATTAATAAATCCATCCTTACATGAACTCGAGGCATTCTTATAATTTGTCTGCAGTGACAAAATCCATGAAAATTTGCACTCGAGAATATTGTGATCCAAGCTATGCCCGGGATGAAGTACTAGTATTAGGATTCAGGTTGATTGACGGGTTGCTTTGAACCTGAAGGCACAGAAAATCGTCCCCCTAATGTAATGTAATGTAAACTATAGCTCGTGACCAAATATGATTCTATAATGCGTGTGGGATAGCGTTTGTTTTTCAGGTTAACAAAGGAGTTAAAAGACAAAGAAATTGCGTAGTGGATGAGGTCATTGAAGATATGACGCTTGCCTAGCTGAAGACAAAAGTCGCTGATTGGGGCAGATATTGGCGATGGCAGGGTATCTAGATCTACGAAATACCGGGCAAGCCACCACTAGGGTGTGTGGCACAGGGTGATTCCACACCAGGCAAACTCATCCCAGTTCAATCAGAACCGCGCGCGTTTCCCCGATTGCCAGGCGCAGGCCAAATCAGTCAGGGCAACGGTACGCAGTCAGACCACAAACTATAAGAGTGATACAAAGAAGATCATGCTACCATGCAGCATACTACTCAAGATAACTACTGGTTAGTATTATTAATGTGACAAATAAATAGCACTACAAGGCACTAAGACATTCAGGAGTATATCATGACGGAGATTGCATGCGAGGTTAATATCTACAATTCTTGTTAAGATATTAAGCACTACTGAAAAAACCTATTTAACCTAGTCGGTATCCTAGAACTGATTTATCACAACTATTATGGTCCCTTATTGTACGTGGAAAAAGTGACATCTTAAATCGATCGGTTCTGCAGTCTACTTCCTTAATCTTTTTCCTGTGATCGTTCCTACCATAATACTTTGGCTGTAGCAAAATATTTTGAACTTCGGGCAAAAAAAAGTCAACATAAAACTTTCGTAAAAGAATTAACCTATACTTCACCCTTCAATCGGATAGAGGTTCCCACCCTTATTCCCTCAACAAACTCGTAACTCTACTATGTTTATCATAACAATTTTTAGCGAATCTAGCTGCCCTCCGCTGTATTTGATCTAACTGACTAATTTGATCTGTAACTAGTACTACTTCATAAAGGTCCCATATACTAGCGGCGTCCTCCAAGTGGGGTCTCACGAGAGAAAAATGACAGATAGGTAGAGATAACTTCTCCTCTTTCGAAACGTCCTAATTCACTCACGATTTATAACGATACATGGTTTCTTGAGACCGAGGAGGTGGAATTTGTCCTAAATTCGAAAGTGAATACAATTCACGCGGGAAAAAAATATCCTCGCTTAAATTTGTGGAACTGTGATCGTATTGCAGGTCCGATTTAAGAGTATTGTTTGAGTAAGTTTTATATTTCCATGGTTTTATGGATATATGTCCACCATTTTCCCCTAAATATCGTCGGGACGCTTTTCGTGGGGAGAAAGGGCGCAGGGAATGGTGACCTCTTGGAGACCCACCCCCGTCTCAACCCTCCCCCTTCCCCAATATCCTCGCCCACTCCTCCCTGTCGCCTCCAGTTAAGTCCGCCGCCGATCCTTCTTTTGTTTCGCTTCCCCGTTCCACCAATCTCCTCCTCCTCCGTCCCCCACCCTCTGACCCATCCCTCCACAAACACAACTCTCCTATCGCTGCCCGCTTATCGGATTTCTCCGACGGGTCGGTTATCGGAGGAGTGTGGAAGGAGAAGGAGAGAAAGAGGCGGACTGAAAGAAGAGCGGCCAAAGGGGTGAGGGATCGGCGGTAATGGAAAGAAGAGCGCGGCAACAGGGGCGGCGGCAGGGGTGGCACGAATGGGGTGGAAAAGAGGAGTAAGATTTCCCATCTCACTGCCAAACAGGAAGCCACGCGCTCTTGCGGTCAAAGGAATGAAGGAGATGGGACATGACACAAATTCTCCCTCCTCCCCGCTCCTTCTTCTGCCTCCACCATCTTTTCCGCCAATATTGGGGTCCTCCGCGCACCTCTAGGGAGGTGGGGGAGAGGGGGCGGGGAGTTTGGGGCGTTGTGGAGGTGAGTGAGGGGATGAGGGTCGAGGAAGGAGACAGGTGAGGTTCTGTGGGAGAGGGAGACGGGGGATTTCTTCAGAGACCCCTCTTGCGGGGAATTTAAGTGGCATCGACTTTTGGATTACCCCTTAACGGGAGAAGGTTGCGGGGGGAGGGGTGGGATGAAGTTCCGCCGCGGTCTTGCTTCACCCGCCGCAGAGCTTCCACTTTTCGCGGTGACGACTTCATTCGGTTGCGGTCTCATTTCGGCGTGAAATGTCTTCCCCGATATTTGGAATGAGGTCCTCAGCTTGGACTAGAGGCGGCAATGTGTGATATATTTTTTTGGAAGTCTTCTTCTGCACAATCAGTCCTCCACTTCTAAAGAGCTCTCTCTGTCCATATACTTTTGATGTATCGTGGGGGTTACGCATACAAAACATATGTGGCCCAGGATTAAAATAACTAGGGCTAGTTAAGCGTATTATAGGAAGGTCCTCGGATGAAAAAATAAAAGAGAGATGCTACTACCCTCTGGTAAGGCCACACCTCGAATACGCCGCGTGCATTTTGGACCCTGGTCATTAAGATTTACCCAAAAAATTAATAATATACAATGGAAAGCAGCGCGCTTGGTTAAGAACTGCTACAAGCGTACATATAGTGTTTCACAACTTCTAGAAGGATTAAGGTGGGAACCCCAAGAGACTCGGATACTACACCCTTGGCTTAGGTTACTTGAGAAATTCAGAAGTGATATTTTTCAGAGCGATAACGAGAATGTTATCATGACTCCTCACTGCATAGGTCTGACAGATGCGATAAAATTAGAGAGATACACTGTCGAACAGATAGGTACGTACAAAAACTCTTTCTTACCGCGCACGATAAGTGATCACAATAAATATTGAGCTTCACTAAATACACCCCTATAATACATGTCACCATTTCATCTCCCAAAAACATACATCTTTACCCCGCTGGTGACCTAACATCCCCTCCCACACGCTCATGTGGCGGCTCGCTGGTTATTATGTAGATGGAAATATATTTCTATTTTTAGCTACTGGATTGCGGCTAAGATATTGGCCGTTTCATTTACATCTGTATTAGTGCTCGTTTCTATGTTGCTAAGCCCTTGGTTTTATTAAAACATAGATAATGTCTACAATGGAGCCCCTATGCTTCTGCTGTTATTTCTTCGTCTTATGTCTGACCTATAGATGGAGTGTAAGTCTAGGTTAATATTTTGTGTCACACCCGTACGGTGTCCTTCTTTTGAATAAATACAGTCAAACCTGTATTAAGCGACCACTATGGAACTGCTGAAGGGAGGGAAAGCTTGGGAGTTTCATTCTGCCCCGGAATATCAACTGCTTAGAGAGGTGATCGCTGAATTGGGGTGGGCGTTGCGGCAGGTTTTTCTGTATAGTATAGCGCTTCACCTTAGTACAATCTTAGTATAGGAGTCTCAAATCACTCCAGTTCTGGTCGCGAAACAGTATAATAGAAATCTCTCAAAACTTTGTGTGACTTGTATTTTGCAGCCACCGTAGGACCCATGAAATTATGACTGCTGAAGGGAGGGCAAACTTACATTCCTTATGTGTTTGGGAAATGCATTCCGCTTCCATCTAATCGGCCGCTTAGAGCGGTGAATGCTGAAGGGAGGTGGGCGCCGGGGCAGGTTTCAACTTACCCCTATCTCTGTAGTTTAGCCACCTTCAAAATGACATGCGAAATTCCACCGAAAAAAAATCATCCGCCTTGATCGGGATTCAAACCCGGATCCCTCGATTTTCGGCTGAGTGCTGTAGCCAGTTAAGCTACTGACAAAAGTGTCGAGACCATGGTCTGCAAGAATTTAAAAGTGTGGAATGTACAAAATAAGCAGTTATTTAGTGAGGAGAGTTGATGCTTATATGGTTTAATAGTTTCATTGGGCGAACCATTTTACAGTTGAGTCACCTTTGCGGACCTATCGAAAGCGAGTTGATCTCCCAGATTTTAAGCTATCTGGGACTAGCCATGGAGGTCCACTTTTGCGGAGTCACCCGCAATGCACAATTGTGCGAAATTCCACAGAGAAAAATATCATCCGCCTTGATCGGGATTCAAACGCGGATCCCTCGATATTCGGCTGAGTGCTGTAGCCAGTTAAGCTACCGAGGCCTTAAGGTATAAGAGGCTAAGTATCGATATGGAAATAAAATCATAATACAGAAATTTAGGTAACCGAGCGAGATAGTTCCCTAGTCATAATAGAGACCATATTCGAACTGTATGTTTTAATTTCCCCAGCTGTAGGACACGTGAACTAAATATTGCATTATTAATGCTGCAATAATATAGTTATGTGTGACAGAAATTGTAAGTAATTAAATGAAAATATCTAAATACCTAAACGTCTTTAACTTGTGTCATTTTTTTCGCGCGGTGTGTTTGAAACTCCTTCAAAACGGAACGTTTTTTTGTGATACCCAAGAACTTACTGTTGTGACAATATGATTTCTTTTCAAAAATAGTTGAGAAAACATACAAACTACACGCTGGATGGTTTTTTTTACAACATATAAGTGTTAGAAATTCCTCATTTTGTAAATAATGTCTCTCTAGAGTGCATACACGTACCATTTCCCATGTAAAAGGGCTGGTATATTTTGGCAAATATCTCGGAAAGTAATGAGGTAAGGGGTTGAATTTTTGGTGTCAATGGAAGGGTGATATATTTTTCTTTAAAATGAGACCAAATTCATTGATTTCTAAGTAAAATGATATTTCGCTCAAACTTCCTGCCGGAAATCGAGGGATCCGGGTTCGAATCCCGGTCAAGGTGGATGATTTTTTTCTCTGTCGAATTACACACTAGTTGATCTTGTATTGTTTGTGTGCCTTTAGATGACTCTATCAGCTTGACAGCGTCACATGTGCGGCGTCCTCACGATTGAAACATTCACGTTGCAGAATGGGTGCAGGGATATACCGGTGGGGGGGGGGGGGATAAAGGGGAGAGGGAGTTCGATGCACGTCATACTTACTATCCGTTGCCATCACAATTTAATCGTCGCTTTTGAAGAGACTGGCGCTGTACTCGCGCGGCCATGTGGAGACTTCAGCAACGCCGCGTTATTCCTTTTTATCGATAAAAGTCTTAACTTCAAGGGCGATGGTGGGTGGGTATGTAATTGAGATTTCAATCCCTTGGGTTCATTGGCGTGAGCCAGCCGCTAGAATTGCGATTGAAACACTGACTACTCTTTCTCTTTCATGTGTAAATGACGTTATTCCTTTCATAACTACGGTGTTTTCAATTAGCTGTAAAACCTGTATTAAGCGGCGACCACCGGAGCCATGAGGAAATGGTCGCATCAGGAGGTAACCGCTGAAGGGAGGGAAAGTTTAAATTTGCTTATTGGCATGGGAAAAATCTTTCCGCGACCGAAAAATTCGTCCGTTTAGAGAGTTTACGCTTAAGTGTGTTACTCAACTGTTTGAGGGATTAGGGTGATAGCCCCTTGAGACTCGTAGGCCTCACGCTTGACTTGGGCTGCTTGAGATATTCAGGATTGGTGTGTTTCAGAGCGACACAGAAAATATTGTCATGACGCCTCACTACATTTCTAGGTCTGACAGATGCGATAAAATACGAGAGGTACTCTGCCGAACCGATAAGTACAAAAACTCGTTTTTTCCGCGCACAGTAAGCGACCACAATAAAAACTGAGCTCCTCTAAATACACTCCAATAGTACATGTCACCATTTCACCTCCAAAAAACTTACATCTTTACACGGCTGGTGACCTACCACCACCTGCCACACGCCCACGCGGCGGCTCGCGGGGTAGTATGTAGATGTAGAAGAGAGGTGGGCGCGGAGACAGGTACACTGCATCTCGCCTTGGCTATCAATCTAATGGTTGAATAGTAACAGTTTGGTTGAAAGTATTTCATATCTCAGGTATACCCGTGTGGAATTTACTTGAGATATTGTGAGCCAACTTCTTCTGTTTTCATAATAAAGCCCGTATTCGATTTTCATTTTTTTATCTCAAAATTTGTAAGAACAAGTAGATAATACAACAATAATTATGGTGGAATGGAAATGTTTATGTAACTTTAATTATTAGTTATTTACTAAATACATCAATACATTAGTGTTTATCCTGTCTCATTTTTTCACCCCTCTGGGTAGACAGGCATGCGTAACCGAAGATTTTTTGTGATTCTGTTCGTACTACTGCGGTGTATAACAGATACTTTTTCTTTTAAAAAGTCGATAAAACATGCAGACGATGCACTAATGACATAATGACGAGATTAAATCTTTTGAAATTCCTCATCTTAACAAATGAAATCTTTCTAAAGTGCTTACAGGTACCCAGTCGTATGGAAAATGGCTTATGCGTAATCAAATAAATATCTCAATTATTAATGTTGAGAGTGGCTATAGTTTTGGCATGTATATGGATAAGTGAGATATTTTTCTCTAAAATGCACCCAAAATTCATTGATTCCAAAGGAAAGAATATGTCGCTCAAACGACCTTAACATTATGAAATGAAATCATTAACTCTGTGAGTCCACTTAAATTTATTGAACACTACCCCTAGATATCGAAGTTGAACGTCATAATTACGTATAATTCACTTGGAATCGTTAAGTTTTTATTCTCTGTAAACAAATTGTTGGTAGATGTTCTCAATTCTGCATGTTACTCCCCCTTCTTGTTCGTCCTTTAATATTTCGTGAATCCTCATGTTTAATAATCTACTCTTCAACTTGCAATCGTGGTCTTCCCCTTAGTCTTTCGCCTTTCACCTATTCCCCTAGATTTGTCTTTAGGAGTCCATGATGTGTCGTGTGTGTGTGTGATCTTAAAAAATATCCTTTTTCATGGAAGCTTCTTAGCTCGTCTATTGGGTTTTAGTTGTTAATGTAAGAAATAACGCATCCAGTTTTACGAGTTTAGGGATCATACGTAATGAAAAACTTTTCCTCTGCCAACGTTTCGGAATTAAATTCTCCCATCATCAGGGCTATACATAAAGAAAACCCGAAGGTACAAAAACCACACTTTTTATTTAAGAATCACATGAAAGCATCAGCACCAATGAACAATGATACAATAGAAACTTATACAACTGATAAAACCTTGGACATTCTTACTAAAGTATTACATCAGCAATCATTATTAGTCAGATAAATTCTGTTAATGCAATTTAAATAAAGATAAACATTCAGCAACATCATCTTGTGCATTGCCATGATAGAGACCTCTATGAATAGACAGAAAAAACATGTAGTAAACAAACCTTCAATTTTTTGGTAAAAAACAATAGAACATCAGAATTCACAATTGTACAATATTACAAATATAATGATTACATATATGATTATGATTATAAACATGATGATTACATATCTTTAAGCAATCTTAAACTATAAGGTATCAAGAGGTCGAGAATAATAATACTGTAATGTAAGAAATTAATATCATCATTTATGAATATAGGTAAATTTCCAGTGTTTTCGCTTCGATTTCAGAAACGTCATTCCTGTTGCCTGTCAAGCGCATTAATGTATATCAGCGTCGTTTGCCCACTTATCAGCCTCTAAAAGTTCTCGAAATTTTTCGCGTGTGCGTATTGAGAATATGTCTTCATCGTGTATTTGGATTATGAAAATAATTTTCTTTGTTGGAGTATTATATTTTCGTCGATTTATTTGCGGTATTAAATCAACTAGTTGCGTCATATTAGATGTCATTGAAATGCTTTTTCTACATTTCATTTTACTCCGGGGTAACGAAAGGTGAAGGATATCTAAATGTGAATAGTCATATCCAAATTTGGATAGGTCAATGGAATTCTCGGTTGAAACATGCCTCCCAGTGATTAATTGTACGAATTTATTATTATCAAAAACGTTGTGAAGTGACCTATTTGTTTTATATTTGGACAGGTTTATGTGCTTCAAACTGCCAAAACTGACGTTTTTATTACCCGTGTGTATTTAGCGGGTTAAATGCGTGCATATATAGTGTATTTAAGTTTTGATAATAGCATTATAAAAATATAAATGAGTTGGTAAGTAGTTCTTGATTGACGTTTTTTCTTTTACCAAGATTAGGAAATTAAAAATTATACTAGTATATTATTTCAAAGCCTCGCTTACTTAGAAATAGTACCAACTAAAATTTCCACCATACATCGTTTGTTATTAATTCTCTGATTGTAAAGTGATATCTCTGTTGGCGCCATTCACGTCGTAGATACCACCACAGAGTACACAAAGAAAAATACAGATATTTGGACGAGATTTGATGTCTTCATGGATAGCTTCATAATGGAACTACCTTATATTATATAAATCAAATTTCATTTCATTAACTGTGCCGCTTTTAACAGCAGCCAGTTCTTCAGTACTTTAACTTTCAGCATCCTTTTTTTTTATGCTTAAATTGTGCCTCAATTTCTGATGATGCGGATAGGTTTAGAAATGAGGGTAAGATATGTCGAAGGATCTGTACATTTTGAAAATGCATGACCTTGTAGTCTCTCTTAACATGGTCGTTTTAGACTTATTCTAACTTATATGTGGCTTTATGCATTAAGCATGTGAGTTTTATTGGTCGGAAAAAGCGTTTTGATTCGCAAAAATAGCATAGTTCTGTTATTTTCGTGTGCCTTTTGAATGTATATCTCCTAGCCCTTCAAATATTTAAAAAAATTGATGGTCGTATGTTTTTAACCATTTGTGTCCATCTCCCTCGTTCATAGCCATCCTTACGAATAGATCGTAGTTCATGTGCGTCGAATAAATAGGTTGTCTGTACCTAAGTATTTTAACCTCCATGGCAAGAGGTCTTTAGCACATGCAGTCCCAGGGTTGTTAAACAAATTACCTACGTCTATGCATGATATTAATAGCATATCTGTTCTGAAAAAATCACTAAAAGGGTGGCTCATAGGCTAACATTGTTAAGCTCTTAATTGTTCAAAACGCTACACAGCAAAAAAAATATTTTTTAGCTAAAGGCACCTGCTGACAAGCCGCTTTGGCTTAGCAGGACCTCAACTGCACTATTATTCTTTTTTTCATTATTGATAAAATATAATTTTCTTTGTGATTGCACCAAAAAAATGTCCGATTCATTCAGAAAATCCTCCTCTATAACGGAGGATAGTTGGAAAATCTGATTCGTTGCCTCTTAATTCATTTTGTTTGCGAAAAAGGAAACGAAGGATTTGAGAGAGTTCGGGTTCTGGGAACGCTCGTGCTGGTAAAGAGTTGTTGGATACAAATCTTGTCGATTACATCCACCGTAATCTCCTTTCGCCACTCACAGAACGCTCGGGTCACACGGCTCTGCTCCCAGCGTGTGGTGCGGATAACAGATGGAAGGATTAGCTTGGATCCAGGCTTCCAAGTGAGTGTGGAATAGGTATACAGATGTTTAGATAAATAAAATATTTGAGGGAAATCCATAACAAACTATTCAGAACATCATTTGAAGATTAGGTTTCTTACTTTTGAAAAAGATACATTCATTCATATATGTTCGCCATGTTCCATTCCATGAAAGTGTCGACAATTTGCTTTTTTCGATCTGAAATGACGTCAAATATTTCATATTCTCAAGCTAAAACAGTGCGAATACGGAATTTAACTTTTTTGCTCTAGAGCATCCATACCTATCCCGAAAATGTATTTTAGTATTGTTGTTGAAGGGACATAAAGACGAAACTTGTATCAGTCGATTTTCATATGAAAATCTGTAATCATTGTTTTTTGGGTGCTATCAATTTTTAATACTGATAAATGCCGAATTGATTATCCAAAAATCAGCCTAGTTAATTGTATAGGGGAAACTAGGGTAAAACCGAGTGGCTAGATTTTGGCGCCTTTCTGATTCTAAAGTTTTGTGCAGAAAATAATTAAAACTTGCATATTCAACCTTTAAATAGTTTTATTTCATTATATTGCCATTAAAAACAATGGGAATCCTAAGTTTGTATTTGAATTTATTTTTTAATCTCAAATTACCTGGAATTACGAGGTATATTGCATCCTTCCCATAAAGATAAGATTTCAAAGATGAAGTCTACTTTCCGTCCGTTATAAGTTTCATTTCTTGATGCGCTGGAATGAGTTAATTATCTAAAAGGTAAATATATCTATTTTTATTTACAGCATTGACAATATTTTTACGGCAGGAATGTACTTAACTTTAGCTGAGATGTCGTAGGAGTCACAATAAGCTCTTACAACTCAGATTTACGAATGCCTTAAACATGTATATTTAGGAAACTTCTTTGACCTGATAAAGAGCATGGCCAAGTCTGTGCAGTTTCGCAATTTCGGATAAGAAAGTAAAAGAGTTGACAACATCCATTCAAGTTAGAAAACATTTTTAGCACGCTGTAAGCGTTGGAGATTCATTGGAGAAATATTGAATACGCTAAGAAATCTTAATGCCAAGGGGATCATCGGGGCACATCATCAAAAAAAGCTAAAAATTTACGGAGAGAGTAATGATAACTCACAGATTTAAAGGAATGGATTGGGACCCGATTGAGACCCAGAGGTTACATGATAGGGTATTAAATACTTGGAAAATTTAGATCACTTGAGTCTCAGATGGTCCAGAAGATATTTTTTCAATCCCGCACAAGTTATGAGTTGGCAGGGTCGACAGAATGATGAAGAGACCCTGCCGGAGAGATAGTTTTATAAATTCTTTCTTTCCACGCGTTACATGTGGCTGTAGAAAACTGGCTTCAACGAAACACAACGAAATTTTTATACCTCTCCCTTCTTTATGCGGGTGCTGAAGGTACAATACCGTCTGGCACACGTCGTTACTGTGGCTTGCTAAACAAAGAGCATTTGCAGTCTGATTCACTAAAAATAAAACTATTACACATACTGATAATTAATTGTTTTGTTTCGTTCTTTGTCCCTTCAGAGATTGTGTTTTTATTCCTTTGAATTCGTGGCGCTTGGTTGACATACCGAGTAGATCAAGCAGTTCAGCAGCCCGTTGTTCTGATTTTTATCTCATAGATTTGTCACATTTAGCACATCGACTTAGAAAATTTCTACACCTAAGTCACATTCCATGCGGAACTTCATCCATTAAAATCTTTTAATAATATTGCTCAACCGGTCTCTCGCGTAATATCGGGTTTCATTATTGTGGGATGAAGCGGGTGAACCCGGTCGTGCAGTGTTGTTAACATGTTTCTTTTAATCTACAAAGTTACTGTAAATAAATTGTAATCAACATTAGTCGTATTAATGTAATCAACATTCCACCAGATATGTCTAACAGCATACATTTCGTGTGTTATAATCTTAAATCGACCAATAAATGGCATAAGCCGTCCTAAACACTTTCGAAATAATGCTGGAAATGTCCAGGTCAATTGTTTTTCTGTTAATTTTATGGCCTGAAATTTAAAATAGCCGTAATGGCACTGTTTTCAGAAATTATAGATCTCGCGACGACTGTGGAAGCTAACGTTATTATTCGACTGCTACTATACATTAAAATCTACATGCCACCCAGTGAGTCGCCGCTTGAGCGTGAGGCAGGGGCTGTTGGAATACCAGCCGTGTGCAGGATAAGGTTGTTAGAGTTGAAATGGTCAAGTTTATTATGGGTATGTTTTGATTGGAACTCGGTATTTATTATGGTCCCTCATTGTTTGCGGAAAAAAGAAAGTTATCTACCTATCTCTTAGGCAATCTACCTCTATTACCATTTCACTATTGTCGGACCAAGAAAAGTAGTGTGGCGTGAAAATCCTATTCTTGTGTCGATTTTTAAACGCACCTGTTCTGAATTAATCATGCAAAATAAGCCTAGCGTGTAGCCCCCCGAGTCTCTGGCGGCTCCCTACCAAATCCCGTCCTGCTGGAAGCAAGGAGAAAACTAGTACCTCATTAGCCATGAAATCAAGAATCTAATCGTGTATAATAGCGATCATAATTGTTAGCCAATATATCGATTCTTTATGTTGCAATACTGAATGGCTACCACTCTAGGAAACACCCTCACACTTGTGCAGGATCTAGATTTTGCGAAATGGGCATAAAACACTCCTCTTGCCAACAGCACCATTTCAACCTACATATTCAGCGAAAGTAATGGTTACGTTTGGTGCTAAAAATTTCGGTTTTTTGCGATGACGTTTTTGATATTTTTAGCATTTCGTGATGAGGTTGTTTTTCTACCAGTCCCATGAAGCTGAAGCTCAGCCATACTTTTTGATCTCAATGAATGGCTTATCGAAAGATGCCATGTCCAGTTAATAATTTTTTGCCATTAAAGTAATTAAATGTGACACAAATATTAGAGATTTTCGCCAACGTGTTTTGAATAAAAGTAAAGACCTGGCAGATACCACGGCAACCATATCAAAATAATTTAGGGAGTAGCGCTCATTTTTTCCTCAACGAAATGTATCGTCATTAGCAGCTGTAAAATGAAGATTGGTTTGATGCACCTCTTTAATATACGCATCCTTCTACCAAGAGCTTCATTCGTATCCGCTTTGGAATCTATCATAATTTGTCAGATATTTTCAGGGGCAGCAAATACCCCTGAAAAGATCGGAGTAATCGGTACGGACAAAATGTGTGCTCGCATGAATCTTGGATTTAAAGTCGCATATTAAAAGTAACAGAGCGAAGTAGGAGCAGTTTACCGCAGTTTTTGATATTTTTAGCATTCGTATTGAGGCTGTTTTTCTACCAGTCGCATGAATCTGAAGCTAAGCCATACTTTTTGATATCAATGAATGGCTTATTGAAAGATGACATGTCCTTTTTATAATTTTTTCCTATTAAAGTAATTAAATATGACACAAATGACAGAGGTTTTTGAGAACATTTGCCTCTTTTTCCTCGAAAACCTTTTACACTATTTGGTGTTCCGAAAAATGAGGGAAAGCGGGCTCGGAATGAAAGCTAATGATATTTTCTCATCTGTCTATCATGCATGCGCGCATTCATTCTTCAAATTCACTGCTTTACATGACACTTTTTCCAACGCATATCTGGACATAGGTACATCAGATTGGTCATTATAGTGCCTCTTGTAAATCGGTAAAGAGAGTTTTCATTGTATATATTTATTTTCTCTCCAACTCTTCGTTGGTGATTCTTTCCGTTAATTTGAACTTCATATACATCTAAATACTACCCTACGAGTATGGGTATGTGGCAGGGAGCGTTGGGACACCAGCCGCGTAAAGGTGTAAAAAATAATGTTTTGTGAGATGAAATGGTGATGCATATTATGGAATTGTTTTGATTGGAGCTCATTTTTAAATGTGGTCTCCTATTGTTTGTGGAAAGGGCAAATGTATATACTTATATGTTCGGAAATATATCGATCTTATTTTATCGCTTCTGTTCGACTTTGAGGTGTAGTGTAGCGATGATAATCTCCGTGTTGCTCTAAAACACGCTTGTTCTCTAAGGCTTCGGCTATCAAGCCATCTGCAGGTCGTCTGATGATGGCTTGACCGCCGAAACCGGTCGTAACTTTTAAATAAATTGTGGAAGTCACGAACTTTATATTGTTCATTACGATTGATCTGAACTTCTCAATCGAAACAAACCTATCGTTCAGCCTCCGATGCTCTAGCGGTCTCCAACCCAATCCCATTTTCATCGTCATTCTTCGATTGCACCATCTTTCCATTGCGTTCAATCTCTTTTGTTTTGCAGCCGTTATTTTCCAGGCCTACCTTGAAAATCTAGGGACAGAAATGTTTCGCATTAACATTTCGGCACCAGATTTAGCACAATCCTGTGGGTTTATTTGGTCCGGAGAGCAAAAGTGTTCGGGTCAATGGAGTTGGTCGTGGGCGGCGAAATGTGTCGGGGTGGTGTGGGGAGTGTAGGTGGGAAGTGGGATGTAGGGAACAGGGTAGAAGAGGCGTGGACATGCGCTGGGTTTAACCTAATTGGCCTTTCGCAGTCAAATGCGACGCCATCGGCTGATATTGTGAAAAAATATTTGCTGCGGGCTGTGTGCGTTAAATGTTAAAAGGTGTCAGGCCTTCGATGCGTGAATTGGTAAGGGGAAGCCTCGACGCTGGAGGAAGTCGGCGAGGTGGGCAATTATTTTTCTCCTCCCGATCTCGTTTTATACCAAGAAGCGCTGTTGCGTGCGGCTGGTGGCTTTGGAGACAAGCTCATGAATAGCTGACCGAACCTAAAATACCCGTTCTCTTTCGGTCCTATATATTCCATTACGTCATGGACAAGGATAACAGCTGATTAGCGAATTCATATCGCTCCGCACTGACGTCAGGTCGTTGGAGAGGAGGTAGTTGGCAGGAAAAAGGCTGTAGGCTTTTTCCGTTCAGTCCAGGTTTTTCCTCTTGCAGCGAAACCTTGCAGAGGAGCCTCGGAATGCTACGCCTTTTTCTATGATTTATATATTTTAAGGTTGATTATTCAGTTAATCATAAATTAGCTCTGGGGATGGATAATAGACTGCGGATAAACGTCGGAATGTAAGTAATATAATAATTCTACAATGACAGGACCTGTATGTCCAGAAAAAGTCTTAACTGTAATTAATTAAAAGTATTGTTTACAAGTAAAGGTCAAGTGAAGGAATCATCAGATTTATTATTGTCTGTTGGTGGATTTTCTTGGTCATTATCGAAAGCCTTGCCCAAATTGCCTTATGCAAAAGCCTTGTCCTCTGATGGAGGAACGAGCATTAAGATTTACTTACGCGCGGGTGGAACTTGTATTAGTTAATTGTTATTATTCAATAAACTAATTAATAATTTCATATTCAGAGTTTACTTTCCGCTCATCAACTTCTCTCAGAATCAAAGTTTACTCTTTTAAGGTTCTTCATATTTTAATCGAAGTGAAGAATTGAGGCCGCCGCATTCATATGTGTAAAAGATACGGTGTTCGGAATTTCTAAAAATTCGTGGCGTGCTTTGACGCGTAACCGAGGATTTAGCAATATGTATTTGATTCAAGAAGCATATCAAAGTTACAAGGTAGTAAAATTTAAATATTTCCCCAAAAAATATTTGTTTTTTTTCTCGATTTAACGAAATGAACTTTTGAGAGCTACGCAGACAAGGAGAGACAACGCAGTTTGGTTTATTCTTAACCACATATTACCGCCCAGTCATTTATCTATAGAAGCCAACGCTTTATCGTTAGATTTTACTTTCCTTGAAGTAGATATTTACCGGAGTCATTGTTATCTAACCTCTATTTTTTTCAACTATGTAAGTTTTTATCCATCTATAGTGTAAAGTTTATAGTAGAGTAAAATTTATCGCTACATTTTTCGTACCATTGCGTGTTCATATTTTCCTACATCACAATTTTAAGCCAATAATGACGTCAAACTGGATGATTATCCTGCACTTTATATTACATTCCTTCGAGTTTACCCTTACTCTCCCAATTCCGAAAGCGTTGGAAAGTTGTATATTTATATTTTTCTGATCCCATTTTCAGCCGAGGGAAATTATCGCTTTCTCACTAAAATGCTCTACGGAACTTTCAACTAATTCAAATATTCTTATCGCGTGGTTGAGGAGATTGGGTTTGTGTGGTGGCTAGAGTAATGGCTAACCATACGGGCGGCCAGGGTTTAAATCCCTGCAGAGGAGGATGTTTTTCAGAGGAAAACTTATCCCTACTTGAGTGTCTTGTGGAGGGCACTTCAAGTACAGTACTCCGTCTGTCGGATGCGACGTTAAACCGTGGTCCCCTTGACGCCTTTCGTTAAGAGCAGGCTAAAGCCGACGCTGGGTTTCTATCCACCCTTCCTCCCTTACTTGTCTTTTATGACACAAATGACCTTAGTTCTCGGGTGCCTTCCCAAAAATCCAATCAAATCCAATCAGGTGGTTGAATAGAGTTAAATTTTGCTATTACACTTTTCTTTCTGTGAGAAATAAATAAATCTCTTCATCAAAACTTTGCCAAATATTTCGAGCTTTTTTAGGTTATTCAAGGGAAGAGGAAGTGAAAGAAAAAAAGGGAGAGAGAGAGAGGGATTCAGGAAATTTGACAACACGGTAAGGAATTCCAGGGTGACGTCACCTCTCTCAACTTTGCGCGCGAAAAGTAAAAAAAAAGAAGAAATTAACTTCGCCCGAGGGCGAGTATTGTTGCACTTAACGAGAGTGTCTCACTCGACTGTGGCAATGGACTGTGGAGGGAGAGAGATATATATATATATATATATATATATATATATATATATATATATACATATATACATATATATATATATATATATATATATATATATATATATATATATATATATATATATATATATATATATATATATATATATATATATATATATATATATATATATATATATATATATATATATATATGAATTCAACTCACGCAAAACAGCCGTCGGGTTTTCGTATTCTCTCTCTCTCCTCCTTTTCTGCGTTCGTTTTTAAGGACCTAGGCCGCCAATTCGTGGCCTCCTGCGCGAAATCGAGAATACGGTTCCTCCCCAGCAACCCCAACAACCCCTCGAGGCCGAAATAATGTCTGGATATTTTTTTCCCCTCTTCCATCCTTACCACTCCTTCATTCTGTCGTGAATTTTCTTTCAAATGCGGGAGACGTTTGTTTGGTGGCCCTACTTTTCCTTCTTAATTCCTACCCCGTAATCCGAACACAATTAAAGCCATGCAACCGCGAGGTCTACATCTTTTACAACTCAGAAGACGGGTCTTAAAAGAATCGGTCTGCTGTGTATATGAGAAAACTTATATCTATTAAACTGTTCGTGATATGATTAGATACATCTTGAATAGGGCAAGGGCCTAGCCTCGTTGACACACCGGTTCCCCGGCAGATCATCGAAGTTAAGCAGCGTTGGGCCCGGACGGGGATGGATGGGTGACCCTCATCTATACCTCTGCCGTGGTGCGCTCGTCTCCTGTCTGCAAGTGGCGGGCAGGTTGAATGTGGGACGGTACAATGGCCCCAGAAGGCTTCCACCCACCTATACAATGTACAATCTATATCTCGAATAAGAGATTGTGGATGGATTCATCTAAAAATTGTCCGAGTTTTATGTATTATCAAGCAAACCAACATTGTAAGCAACCTCGCTTTTAAAAATGATGCCTTTAACTCTGCCTACGATTCTGATTTTAAATATTTGTCGTCTTTCCACAATCTAAATCACCACATGTACTACTAAATAATTTTCGGCAATAATAACATATCGTTTGATTTTTTGAAAAATCTTTTAATTTTTAAAAGAGTTGATCCAATTAATATTCTGTTTAAATTAATTAGCTGCATTTAATAGATTTGGTAGAAATTTATTGGCTCAGTCTCTCTACAGGTCTTGGGACGTGTATTAAATTAATCTTAACTATTATAAGAGGTTGTTGTAAGATTAGGTTTATTACTTTTTTATTTCCACCAGGCAAAAGTTATGAAATCTATTTAAAAGCTTGAAAATGTATATCCTTAATGCTGCATGTGATCACAACTAATGATGTTTCAAACCGCGTGTTTAGCATGTGACAAGATTTGTTTTCGCCAATAATTCTGTCAAAAAAACAATCAACTTGGTTTGTTTACCGTGTTTCTTACATAAATGACATTGAATTTAATGATAAAACTAAGATCATTCCAGTCCGAAGTATTTAGAAAACAATTTGGCGTAGGAAATTCTTCGCGATCGTCCACGATTGAAATTTCCTACATTTTGAATGATAAATTCAGTTTCTGTATGAGAGAGTTGAGTATTGATGAGCTAAAACAGATATCATCGTATTATTTCACTGTTTACAAATGGTGTGGACGGAGCCGAAGATGGAGCTACTTATGTTCACTTGGTATTTTAACACGACTGCTTCCTCTGAGACCAAAATAGTTCTGAATAGGGAAAATAGGATCAATGGTTGTGTTAGTGGGGTAAATTATGAAATAAGCAATCAAGTGATCCGTTTTGTATCATCATTGGTCTTTAAAACCATAAGATCAGTTGACTGCAGCCCTCCACCCTTCTCTGTCTAATAATAATTCCCTTACCTCCTTTGATCTATGAACTTATTCCTGGGTCTTCCTCTGCGGACTTTTCCCTCTATTTTTACTGTCAATAATGTTCTTCACTAACCCATTTTCTCTCAGGGTGTGTCCAATCCATCTTGCTCTTCTTTTCTGTATGGTGTTCCATATGGTCCTTTCCTCTTCTACTCTTCCTTTACTCTTCTGTACACTTCATCATTTCTTATTTTGTCCGTTGACTTTTATCGTCAACATCCTCCTCCAGACATCAAAACAAGACCCGGGTTTCAATACATACGTATCATCTTCAGGTGCATAATAAATTCGGGAACACTCTTATATATTGGGGAATCACACCTCCTCCAGAACAAGGTTTCGAAGGCTTATAGTCTTTCCTAGGCAGTTTTTCCAATGACCCATGCAATGTTTTCACACACCTTTTTGTATACCCTAGCCAAATATTTGCAGGACTTGAAAGGATAAGGAGACCAAAAGAGGTGTCATCCTTAAACAGCGTTCCTCGATGGTTTTGACCATGTTCTGAGAATGGAGAGTCGAATGACAAAAGAGATTTTTGAGAGAGTGAGTAAATCGAAAAAGTCATAGGTAACTTGAGTGCACGAGACTCGTTAACGTAAAGATGTGTGAGGAGTCTCAACAACAATAGAGCATGTATGCGGCAATGCAGGAGTGTAAATGAAGCAAGGAAAGGGCATGTGGGGTATTTTATATGATACTTGGTTTGGTAGTAAAAATCGAAATGAACTCAGCTCGATTAAAATCTTATCGTGTAAAGGGTGATTGCATCCGATTACGGAATCGAATTCTACTCTCAGTTCTGAAAAAAGAATAAGTATGATACTTATTTTCATCCGATTCTGGGATCCATCAACCAGTCACAGGCAAGCAGGCGACCTCCACCTGCTGAAGGGGGGTATTGCTTTAATCCTTGTGGGTGGAAAGGACCTATGGTGTCAGCGGAGCGTTGGAGATGGGATGATGACTGAATTGTAACATTCATACTTGTCATTGGATGAACAAATTATCTATATGTTGAATTTGAAGTAAACGTGATTTCCAGAATAATTGTTTTAAGCTTTATTTTTTTCTAAACATCCTTTGGTCATGAAGTTTATAATTTAAAAGCTGACGTTGGTTATAGGTAGGGACCCTTAAATTTTGCTATTAGTTTTTTTTGCGATTTTTTCGCGAAATTTGCTACTTTTTTTTCACGATATTTCCACAAAGTCACCAAGTTTTATCATTCTCATGATAACATTGAAATAATGCTGGCTTCATACATGGAGCAGCAATAAGTTGGATTTTTTTGTCATTTAAAATTATTATTATTGTACACACCTTTTTTCTTTTAATAAACTAAATGAAATTGAATATTTATTATTTAATTTTGTTAATTCGTTGTATTGCATTTCTTCTGACCATATCATTTCCTTTAAAACCCCCTACTTTTAGTGCGGAAAATGTTATTGTTGCAGATTTCTCCTGGAATTATAAGCGACTTCCAAGATCAGAAAATAATTTAACATCTCTAATAGTGGTTAATAAGATAATTTTTTTTAGTAAATCACCCGTTATGAGGAAATATAATGCTCAGCCTTTTATGGGCTAGCATATTGATAATGTTTTATGCAACTTTATTTACCGCTATCAGAATATTTTCACACCTATTCACCGCACTTTTTCACCGCTTTTTGCAGTTTTATTTACTGCCGATCAGGACCTTTATTTTCCACAATTTAGGTACTATAGTTATAGGTTAGGTATAGGTTAGTGAAACCAAGGTGGTGGTAACTAAGAATAGTTTGGGAAACACTGCTTTACCTTACGCTTTCACGTCCTTTTATACACCCTTTCCGCCACCCTATCACTACTCTCCACTTCTAGCTCTCCTCCTTTCCGCGCAGGTCTGGGCCAGGAATTGTTGCGGGAGCTATGCGGCTTCCTTTCCCCCTGTCAACTTTCCTCCCCACCCAACCCAACCCTATCATCATGGTTCCCGGCCACATTCAAGAATTCATCACTCCTAATGGATACATTTACCCTCCCCTGATACTGATTTGAGGTATTTATTTGTTGCGTGTTTATATTTTATATTCACGCTAACTTAATTAGAATTATTATATGGCTGCTAATTATATTATGAAACGACCGAAGGTTAAAATTTAGCCGGTTAAATTTTTTAATGCTACTTAAAACTAGAAACTCACATTGCTCTTTTAAAGTTTAATGCTAACAATAAATGTCAAATTTTAGCTGTCACAAAACCTAGAAATAGGATATGACTACGAACGAATGTTAAATACATTGTGTGTGATGTGGTGTGACTTAGCGGTGATTGGTGCTTTGCGATTGAAAACTACTATTAATACCTTAGATACCCTAGATATATTACTCTGCTGCTATTTTAACCTGATAGGTTTATTCAATTTTTTCGCAACAGTATAATAATAGTTGTAATTTTATCCACCTAGACTTCATTTAAATGCATTATGTTGAGGTTTCAAGGTAAAAGAAGACATGAAGGCCTCTCGCTACTCTCTATTTCTAGCTCTCCTCCTTGCCGCGCAGGTCTGGGCCAGGAATTGTTTTGGGAGCTATGAGACTTCCTTTCCCTCTGTCAACTTTCCTGCCCACCCAACCCAACCCTATTATCATGGTCCCCTGCCACATTCAAGAATTACTCACCCCTAATGGATACATTTACCCTCCCATCTCCCGTCCAACTTTGCCACCCTCACCACGTATTGTTCCATTTCTGTTCCGTCCCTTTTACACTTCGGCCCCTTGCTCTTCGTCCCGCTCTTTTGCCCGTTTGGGGAGGAAGGGGAGGTTCCACCGCGTTCCTCACCGCCTCTCCGCGCGACTGTATATTTTTCTCTTCAATCTTATTATCCAAGTTAATTTCTTTCTCTCGCTTTCCCCTCGCGAGAGGGCTGTCTTACTCTCGTCTTTTATTTTTTTAAGAGTTTACGATCCTCCAAATGCCCCCGTGTTAACTGCGGGCTCATAACATGCTGCCAGAAACTGGAAAGAAAACTTTTCGTTCCGTTGGGGGTATCATTGCGTGTAAATATTTATACGGAGAGCTTAACCTGTGCTGAAAAAATGAGAAATTAGTACCTAAGAGTAAGTTGGTAGTTAAAACATGCACCTTAGCTCTCGGAATACATTTGAAATGCTTAAAATTACCGTTTTCAGTGAAGAAATGATAATTCAGTAATAGAGCATAAAAGAGAAAAGTATTACATTGCGTAACGAGTGAGGTATAGCTGCGAATAACGCACGCGGCTGGTGTCGCGCGCACCAGCGAAGCGAGTTCGACGAGTGGCCATATGGCGCTATTCGTATCTATACCGCACAAGTTGTACGCACTATTTTCATCATAAGTGCATGGAAATTATAAATATAAATAAATACATTCATATATGCAAATATTGCTCTTTTAATATGATAGGATAAGCCGTAAAATGCGCTCCCGGGGGAAATTTCCTATTAGTAGCCATGCTCAGGTTGCCAAGAAAAGTTACGTTGAAAATTGAGAAAAACAAATTTTATTTTGTAATTGAAAACGAAATTTTAAAACAGAAACGAAGTGTAAAACAAATGCGATTGCCATATTTAAATTTTTCGATATTTATGCACCCGATAATGAAAATTTGAACCTAATTACGCGATTGCAAGTAACTGTAAATACCAAAAAAGTAGTTGCATCAATTGGAATGATTTTATTTTTGAAGTAAAATACTACTTTGGCCCTGAGGCTTATGCTCCAATGGATTTCTGGTACTCTGCATACCTTAATTACCGAATTTAAGGAAGAGAAACGCTGCAGTATTTATCGAGAATAATAATTAAATGTCTACGTACAGAAGTATAAGTGATAAAAGGAGCGTGCGTTGTAATTTCATTTTGCAGTTTTTGTTATTATTGTATCAATTGAAACACTCTAGAGTTTACTTAAATGTCTGGTTAATTTTTACTATTGATCGAGTCTTCACGTAGCCACAATTCAGACCAAGAGTTAGGAATTCATAAATGTCTTTTTTTGTTATTTAATTGACATGAGTGTAATTGCTGGGTTATGATGTTATCATAACAAGGCAATGAGCGGAAAATTTAACCCGGGGATAAGTGTAAGATTCAAATGAAGACGTGCTTGTAATTTTAATTTCTAATTTATCTTTAGATCCTGTTTTCATCCAATGCAAGTTTGGGAAACGCTATACATTGACAGCACCAGTAATGTTTAAACGAAAGAGGTTTGTTTATAAGGATAATGCTCTTTTCGATTCGGAAATGTTATGCAGAAATGAAAATTTTGCAATTATTCACAGAAATGAATTTTACTGCGACCTAGGTTTCTATGTTTTTACATCATCATCAGATGGAATCGATGTTTTTACATCATTTGCATCATCATCTGGTAAAAACATCGAAACCTCTGTTGCAGTATGATGTATTTCTGTGGATAATTGCAAAATTTTCATCCCTGTATCGTGCATAAATTCCACTCAATATTGCAGGAATCTTCTGATATTATATAAAAAGGGGCAATGTTAGTTTATAGTGTGATTAATTCCATTTTCGAGTAACCGATAGGACGCTCCTATCATAACTGATGATTTTCACAGGCTTACAGGTATTCTGAAGTGTCTCTTCTCAATCTTTATATATTGCCAGTCAAAGGTCATTTTAAACATTATGACTTTAATATCTATTTGAATTGCCGGACTTAATGTTTCATTTCGTTGTTGTTGTCTTGGTTGAAAAAATTCATTTAGCCTCTCTTGTAGATTGGGTAATGTTTATAATTTCAATTTTAGGAGAAGTATCGATATAATTAATCAAAAATATAGCCAACAAGATCAATAATGGGTAGTGAAATGTAATGGGGTTGGGTAGTCGTTGAAGAGGAAACCTTGCTGCCCTTAAAATTAACTTTTAACAAATGACGAACGAGTGGTTTCTATCATGTTTTCGTTTGGATGTGGTTTTACCTTTCATAAAGTTAGCTAGGTATTTAATTTTTGCTCTTCATGTAGCTCATATCAAACTTTTGAGTACTTAGCACTAAATCATTTATATAACTTCTCACATTCATAAACTATGCTTGTCAACGATTAAATGCTACAACAGGAACTAGTTTATGAAACGGTTTTACCACTTAAAAAAAAATGTTTTTCGAGGAAACTTTAACGCGAGGAGCTGGAATTTGGCTAGGTAATCATCAACGCATAACCGATGGAATGAAGGGGTTTAGCTATGCCGACTTCGTATCATACTCCTTATTGGAAATATGTCGGATACGCATCAGGATTAGGCATGTGATGAGGTCATCCTTAAAGTGATTAGAATTCCTAGAAAGCGCTGTCCTTAGGAATGGAACTGCTTACCGTACCTTCAACGTAAATATGATGATAAAGCCTACGCTCATCGAAGCACCTGTGGAAGTATATCTCATATGAGGCGGGAGACATCTTAGCGGAATAAATATGTAAAAGTTTCCCGATGACTGGAAAGAAGATTTAGGAGATTGGCCAGGATTTGATCTCTGAGAGCGAGGGAAGGATGGAAATTTGAAGCAAAAAATTTCTTTTTCAGGTGGAAATATGAGGAGTTGGGAGGGGGTTGGTGAAAAGGAGAGACACTTTATGGCGAGTTTGTTTATTTGGAATCGTGTAAGCCTCCGTGGAAACTCTCAGGTGGCGTTGAAAATGCCCTAAGAATTTTGAAACCTTTTGAGTCGCAAACAGCGTTTCAATTTGCTTTCTTAGTAGAATAAACGCTTGAATGAATTGTAACTTCTAAAAAAGTTTGTCTCCTTTTTGCTTGTTAAATCCGTTGTTTTCCAGCTCGAAAAATCACACAAGTTGCATTATTTTTTCTAACTTGAGTCAAGGGGAACATAAAGCTGTTTACATTTTTTAAATTGTGCGGGAAATTTATGTATACGCACTGTAATTTATTCGTACTTGGCCTGTGGAAACCAGCTATGAAAATAGGCGTAATGGCCGCTCATTAACGACACTTACCATTTCTGTTTCGCTATTTCTTATAAAAAACAAGGAAATATACCCGTAAAGGAATTGTTACCATTGAATCTTGTCCATGTTTCTCAGGAAATGTGATAATTTAGGCCAGCAATGCGCATAAGGCAGAAATATGGGAAAGTACATTCAGTAAGATCCAGGGAAAAATAAATTAGCCTGTTTAACAGCATATGAAATAAAACAGATACGAGTAAATGAAGGCGTTAGCTGGAGGCAATGCATAATTGATATTTAGTGGACCAACCTGAGGATAGAATGCCTAATAATGATGATACTCATATAAAATTAGAACTTTTCATCCGTCTCTTCAATGTATCATTTATTTCTGAAATGTCTTCTATGCAAACTCAAGCTCTAAGGAATCTTTTGAATGGCATCTGAAATGTATACTTACTTGGAATTTCTTGTTGTTTTCATTTGATTTTCACAATAATTTTAGCCATTTTTTTTCTTTGAATTTAAAATAACAGCTACCACACGGCGATTTTTCAAAATGTAATTTGTTCATATCCTGAGTTATGTATGCAACCAACAATGCTTGGTGTATCCTGTAGGTTTATGCAACCTTTAACAATTGTCAGTATAACATTACGATGAACACAGTTTATCTTGTGCCTTGCTAGCTTGGCAGTTGATGGTTTTAGTATAATGAAGATAGCATTAATACGAATAGTCCGGTATGAGCTTGGTTTTTCTATAATCAGTAAAAGAATTTGACCCTAAGGAATTGCACTGTTGTATTGATAGAATTAACTGCCTTCAATGCAGGCGAGCGTATCTTCTTAAGGTAGTCGGAGTTAGATCGTTCCCTAATCATAAGAGAGACCATATTCGATGTATACGTTTTAATATCACAAACTGTGAGACACACGAATTAAATATTGCATAATTACTGGTGCAATTATATAGTTTTACATGACGGAAATAGTAAGTAATCGAATAAAAATATCTATACAAGTCTTTAACTTGACTCATTTTTTTCACGCGGTACGTTTGAAAGTCCGTCAAAACGAAAGATTTATTGTGATCCCGAAGAATTTAATGTGTTAACAAGATAAGTGATTTTCAAAATTAGTTGAGAAAACATACAAAATGCACGCTGTTGATTTTTTTGACGAGATCTAAGTGTAGAAAATGCCTCATTTTTAATATAAGGTCACTCTGGAGTTCATACACGTACCATTTCCCATATAAAAGGGCTGGTATTTTTTGGCAAATATCTCGGAAAGTAATGTGGTAAGGGGTTGAATTTTTGATGTCATTGTAAGGGTGATATATTTTTCTTTGAAATGAGACCAAATTGATTTCTAGGTAAAATGATATTCCGCTCAAACTACCTTAAATGATAATCAACTAATGTTTCGAAATGCCCGTGGAAAGTGATATTTATCAAGTTGTCATGCTGATGTGGAGCATATTTATCACATCGTGGCACATGAGCAACAGTTTCTCTATAGCAACCGTAATCATTTCGTTCTCGGGTGGATTTATTTTAAGCATTCCCTTTTAAGTCCTTGAAGTCTTTATTACTCCCTCGAGTGAGCCGGCGATGCGTTTACCCGCAACGCCATGTGGTTCCCCAAGGGACGACCGCTTTAATTTTTTTCTTTTTTCCCTCACGCGGATCCCTGGCATCGATTTGTATCCACCACTCATACACCCGCACAGGAGGCTCTCCATTCCAATCGGAGGCTGGATGGCGGAGGATGGGGTGTGGAGATGAAGCAGGTAGACGGCAGGAGGAGTGGGAGAGAGAGAGAGGTTTTTTCTTGGATGGCTGGGGATAGAAAGATGGATGGTCGTCCCGTCCGCGTGAGGAAATTAATTGGCCTTCGGAAGCGACCGGAGAATCCGGAATATTATCCATCACGAAGGGAGCGCTTTGGCGAAGGGTGGGTTGGTGGGTGGCAGCAGGTAGCTTTCCATGCGAGGACACGTGCCTCCTTGGACTCTCAGGAATGAAGAGGCGCTGGCTTACGCCTCATTTTAGCTGGAAAGCGCTGAACGAGTATTCTAATTAGTTTTCAAGACCTTCAACTAATGATACTTCAAGGATTAGTACCTAGGATCGACGATTTTCTCGCAACCAAGGGGTATCAATTTGTAAACGTCCGTTCCGCTTAATGTTTTTGATGATGGACTAAACCTTAACAAGACGTAACGTTACTCGTCACTTTCGTTCTGCGTATCTCTGTGTTAATTCATTCACATATAATGTAATAAACCACCATGAAAATCAGTGAAACATAAAATGTATTGCATTTATGATTTAACGCAGATGAGTGTATCAGTTAATTTTGTTTATATACCTATATTACTTAAATGTATTAAATATTTGTATATCATAAGGCCTCATTTTTGTTTGTGTTTTTTGTCTTTTTTATTACTAAAATGTGTTCAACTGTTAACAGCTTGTGCTTACGTTTACTGCTATTGTTAAAACAATGTCTTGGCTACCCTCTGCTGTTAAGATATCAGTACAAACGAGACTGTTGATAATTTTTTGTTTTATACTCTAAATTTTCCAGGGGACAGAATGTCCCGGAACTTAAATAAATATACGTATGCATGTATGTGTGCATGTTAAGGACACCTGCGTCATTAACATTGAACTATGAAAATAATGTCACAGGAAGGTAAGCTTAGAATACGTGTGAAGCTCTCTACATATGATTTGAGGTATTTATTTGTAGCATGTGTATATTCACGCTAACTTAATTGAATTATTAAATGGCTACTAATTGTAAGTATATTATGAAATGACTGAAAGTTAAAATTGGCCCGATTTTTATTTAAATTTTTTAAAATTACTTAAAACTAGAAACTCATCATATTGCTCTGTTTAAGTTAAATGCTAAAAATAATGTCAAATTTTAGGTGTCACAAAACATAGAAATAGGATATGATTACCAACGAATGTTGGATAAATTATGTGTGATGTGGTGTAACTTAGCGGCGTTTGGTGCTTTGCGATTGAAAACTACTATTATTACCCTAGATATATTACCCTGCTGCTATTTTAACCTGATAAGTTTCTTTAATTTTTATGCACAAGTATTACAATAACTGAAATTTTATCCATTCTTAGACTTCGATTTAAATGCATCATGTTGAGGTTTTAAGGTAAAAGAAGACAGATGTTAATGAATTACGTTGATGAAATACGTGGTCATTCACCTTGGCTGATACTTTCGAGGTGGACCGAAAAATTTGTGGCAACAATCATATACCTACAAATTTTTCTTTGAAGAAGTAACATTAGGCATCACTTAGATAAAATACGTTCTCTTCATTAAGAACTATTGTTAACGTAATAGTAGTATACCTGTTTATTTATAAACTCTTATGTGCTGGGCCCTTTCCCCCTATTTCGCTTCAGTTACAATCCTCTAAAATTTATTGCATTTAAGAGTGTGTCCAATCCATCTGGTTCTTTTTGGGAGTAAAGTGTATCATGTGATCTTCTTATCTTCTCCTTTTCTGTTTACTTCTTCATTTTTTATTTTATCCGTCCATTTAGTCTTCACTCTCCTCCTCCAACACCAGGTTTCGAAGGCTTCTAGTCCTTTTAGCCCTTCCTAGTCTGGATTTCTAAACTAATAAAAGGCTCTAAAAGTATTGCATATGGTGTACAGCACCATTTGCAATACTTTATGAGCCTTCCAGCGAAAATCGGTTGTCTGAAGAGCACGCTAGATGGTATTGCAGCAAGAAAATCTAGTTTTTCGGTTAAACTTTAATAGCAGTTCGTTTTAGCAGTAGATCTTACACCCTTTTTTGGTGTACTTTCATACCAAGGTTTCATCACTTGAACACACTTTGAAACCTCGGTCGGTGAGTAAAAGGATTTAAGTAGAAGCAATCGGAAATTAAGTTTTTTGAAGTCTTCATATGAGAGATAAAATTGTCTTCAGCGTAAGGACGACGTCAGTACAGCCATATTATGGAATCAACGTCTCCCGTGCGCAGATCCATGCGCCTAATTCCACGCCACAACTCACTCTCCCCCCACTTCCTCCTCACCTCTTTCTCTCAACTTGCTCACTTTCTCTTCGTTTTTTTATTCCTTTCTCCCCCTCGAATTCCTTTCTCTTTCTCAACTTTCTCTCCCGTTCCCGCATATAATTCCCACGGCGTTCCTCACGCTCTTGAATATACTTCCACTTCTTCCACTCGTGAACTAAAGCTCTCGTACAAACTGAACAGACCGCTGAGAATCGTCCTCTCTCCAAACTAGCATCTTTCGGTGTCGTTAGCGGCATCTACCACATGTCCTCGTCCCCCCGGCTATACGAGAACTGCGAGAACTTTTGGACTCGGATATCTGTAACAAATAGATTACTTCATACTTATTTTAGAAGTACCATCACGTGGGACAGAAGAAGTCCTGCGGACATAGTGCGTAATATTGCTCAAGTTTAGAGAGCGTTCCTGATCAAAAGGGTACTTCTTTGATGAAAGGGGATAGAAGGCGATTGAGGAAACAGTATGTGCAATTATTTTAGCGGAGCGTGGCTCTTTATGGATCGGTATTTTGGGTCATTGGATAAACAGACTAGAAAATACTAAAAACTATGGAAACCTGGTGTTAGAGGAGGATGCTGAAGATAATTACACTTCATTAGAAGAATAAGAAGCCCACTCAATTTTGGTATCGTAAAATAATGAAAATAATTCCTAGTCAGTTATATTGATAGCAATCGGTCAACCTCGCATTGTGTCTTAAAGAATAAGATGACATTTCGTTGTTTATTACCGAAAAATATCATTATGCCAGATCTCAAAAATCTTTGCGCAAGTTTTAGCAGGTTCTAAGGGCCTCCCCGCGGGCTAAAAACCTCCCTCTCTGCCTCTATCATTCGCTTATTACCAAGGATGGGAAGTAATGGGAAAGGGTAAAGGGAAGGGAAGGGCTAGCAAAGCACAACCACTGGGAGGCCTACAAAATGAGGCGGATTGACGTCAAAAGGACGACAATGGGCCCCCGCTTCCCCCAGTGCACGTAGCTGTTGGGTTCCTCCAACAGCGTTGGACGAATCGCCGCCAGTCCCGCTTATGTGAAAACTTACCACACATCTCTTGAGAACCGGCGAAACTCATTACCCAAATACTTGGGATAAAGTATCCGCCGACTCCCTTTATGGGTAGACGTCGTGTGATCTACCGGAGTACGTCATCAAATCGGTGACCCGCCGGACCAATGGATGGTCAATTCGGACCAATTATGGTCAAAGTGTAGGTCCCGTCATCTCAATACTCCCCGCCTACCCTTGCAAGTTTTAGCAGTCCCACGGCAATAAAAAAGTGGTATCAGGGGTTTGATATACGCACATTCGTGGGGCGTGGCTCTCAATGGATCAGAAGTGTTGGCCATTGGTAAGACTAGATAGGACTAGAATCCTCGGAAACCTGGTGTTGAAGAAGATAATGAAGATAAAATGGATGGATAAAATAAGAAATGAAGCATTATACTGTAAAATAGAGGAAAGGAAGACCATATATACACTAGTTTCCAAAAAAGAACCAGATGGACTGCTCACACTCTGAGGAGTAATCACTTTTAGAGGAATATAATTGATTGGAAATAGAGGGAAAGGGCCCAAGAGAAATACTAGGAGATTAATGTGTGGACCAATTAAAGAGAAAATTACAAAAGAATTACTAAGAGCTACTGTAAGTTAAGGAATTACTATAGCCTTTCTATAGTCAACAACTCATTGAATTGAACGACCGATAAACGAATATCTGACTCATTTATAGCTCCTTCGAATGTTTCCTCCTATTGAATGATTTTCTCAATTGCGCCACTCGTTTCGGAACGCAAAAGCATACTCCCTTTTCGACCGTTTCAGAATGCACGTACTCATTAAGCTTGCAAAATAAATCGAGAGATGGACGTTAATTCTGGTCCTTCCGTCGCTAGGAGGTTGCAACTGGTAACATCAGCAACGTATTTCCAGTATCCATCAAGTTAGCGGTTGCTAAGTTTCGGGCAACTCTAGGAAGTTAGCGAGATGATGATGTGGTGCCCAAAAATCGAAACTAAAGTTAGCGATTTTGCTGTTTTTCCGTAGCTGAGGTTGATTAGCGATCGCTATCTCAATAGGTGATCCGCAAGCTTGGAGCAGTAATCAAATGCAGCGACAATTTATAATATCATTGCTACGTGACGATGGCAACCGCGAATAAGAACCAGAATTGACACCCTGAGCTGGTGTGCAACAGGCCTAGAAATAACTTCGATTACCGTGTCCGCGATTGCTATTAAGTTTTATGATATTCAGTAAAGACGAGAACTGGTCGAATATTTCAAGTTTTTAATTACTTTGCGAGGTATAGTTTGCCTTTGTAAGCATTCATTTTGAACAAATTCCTTTACAATTTGGAAAATATTCTGCCGTGGCCACAGTATGCTCACATGATGTCACTCACTGGCAGGCTGTCAAGAGTCACCCCTCACACATCGTTCCATTACCGCCTTTTAATGTGTTCCCAAGTACGTTGATGTGTTACAATCTGATATGCTTCCCTAACTTCAACATTTTGATTGGAAAGATCCCTATGTTGAAGATTCCAGGCCAATCGTGACCCATGATTCGGGCAATCAGATATACGCACGTATCTAATCGCCGCAATTCACGGCTAGCAATTTAAATCTTTAGTCCAAACCGAGAGCTTTAGGATTTATTAACCCCGTGGGCCTAGGAATTTTTCAAACTCTTATTCTCCCACGTAGGCGTCAATCTCTTTTTTCCCTGGAAATTTACTGGCATTTTATACCATAGTTTGCGGCTGAAGTTAATAAATTCATAAAGCCTTTACCATCTCTCTGTTCTGAGAGTAGGTTTAGGGTTTCATTCCTCAACGTGATTACATAAGGAAGAATTCTGCTTTGTCTTACGGATGAAGGGCTGTTAGGCTCTACATTCTAGCTATGGACTTTATGGCACCGTACAGTTCATAAGGGTGTACTCTGTGTAGGAGCGACATTTTTCATGAATTAATAGTCCTCCTTTAGAATTTGAAGAAGGATATGGTCGTATGTTATTGATTGACTGTCGTCAGCGGTTCATTTTTCTCTCTACTTTTCATGGAAGAATCTAACGGTCTTTGTTGGTGTCAAATGAATCATTTCTCTCTGCAAGTTCTCCCCAAACTCTTTTTCCCTTTGTTCTATCATCCAGACGGCGTCTAATTAGAGCCACCTATAATTAGGCTGTGAACCAGTAGTCAACTTCCGAAAAATTAAAACTTAAAAAAAATCTAAAAAGTTTAAAATTTAGTGCATGGTTACTTAGTCAAGCGCGAATTTAATCGCGTAACACATTTTACACGCCAGAATGAAATTGAAAAACGTTCTGAGGATCATTGCAGCCGTAGTACCATGATGATTGTGATTCGGGACGCCAGAAGAATGTGATTATGAGGGTTCGTGCTCACTGCAGACGCAAAAGTGGACCCTTTGTCGAGCACCATACTGTGACCTTATTAGAGGACAAATGCTGCGAGACCCTCGCATAGCAGAGGTTACCATCAGGAGTATCATTTGAACTTAAGAAACTGGAACGTAAATCAGATATAATAGTATATCGTTCCCCTGGTGAGGTTAGGTGAGTAATCAAGTCTTTTAATTGAGGTTGTACAATGTAAAAAAACGATGTTTTTCAAACTGTTATAGATATAAAGGCACACTCGTAAGCTATGCATGTTTGCACCTCAAATTATTACCTACTTATCTTAGATAAACGCGCGACTCAACATCAGCGAATAATTTATTTCCATTTCGGTGTATATCTTTGTACTCGTGCGCTTGACTGCGCTATGTCAGTGGCGTGGAAAAAAAGTATGATTATTTGCAGGTCTTTATCTTAACTCGCGATCAAACCTCACGCCCGCACGAAGTGATTTAATACCATGACAGCCGAAGCCACCCTTATAAGCCGGTCAAGCTCCCTGCGGGACAATTTGTCCCTCTTCGGCCCTTCGCGTGGCTCCATCGCTCGCTGCGGGAGATAATCTTCTTTTATTGCGTTTGCCGACACAGCGGATCAAGCGAACTGTGAAGCGATGTGAGGGGCTCCGACCGTCTACTTTGTCCTGACGACTAAGCCCATTTCGACGCCTCTGGCATTTGTGGTACACTCACACACCCTCTCCGACCTTTGATCGTATCTTATCTCCTGGAAGTTGAGAGAGAGAGAGACAGTCCATCCGTCCCTCTGTCTGAATTTAATTGGCATGGAGGAACGGGACGCAGTGGAACAGAATAGTGGAAGTGGTGAATGATGGAGGGGGTTAATAGTCTATCGTAGTCTGTTGACCGTACTGGTCCATTCGCCGGGAAATTGAACGCGTCATTGTCACCTTTGAGGTGGATGGCTCGTTGTAATGAACGGATGTAGTTGGGAGAAGGTAAGGGAAGGTCAGAAATTTTAAGTCCTGAGCAGGGCTGCCTCGAAGGCTTGCGGGGCCCGTGGAAACTTTTTGCGGGACCCCGGGCTACGTCTTTCGGGGCCTCGGGCAAATATTCCTCGTGGGTCCCCAGACAACTATGATTTGTGCTACTCTGGACAGCTATGATTTGCGTGCCCCAAAATTGTACTTATTCGAGAACTATTCGTTCAGTGATTTATTATGGTTTTCAATTTATTTATGAATTTTACGTGTACATCAAGTGTTAATTAAGACTAATAAATTTTAAATTACAAAAATGGTGCATGAGTTCTCAATCGCACTCAAATTTCCGTGTCTATATACCAAGAGCGGCATATAAGGTACGCAGTGACGAGCATCAGATATGTTAATGTGCGGTCACACCAGATTTTTATCGTCTAATTATTCCATCCCGTTCTGAATTGCTACAAAATACGGTGACCGGAGGCGCGGGGCTCGGGGCAGCTGCCCCTCTTGCCCGTCTCAAAGGGCGGAACTGGTCCTGAGGGAATGTCATGCATTTTTGGCATACGTATACTATGTACAAAAGGATGTTTCAAAGTGAGAGACATGGGGTATTGACATGTAAAAAAATTCTTTTTTAACATTTAACTTAGTGATGACAAAAAGTGGCACAAAAATAATACAAAACCTATTGTTAACGTACAAATCATCTCTGACCTCATCAACTTAATTTTTGTTTCCGCATACCAATGCCAACCTGCTTTTACGTCCTAATTGACGTAATAAACCTGATTAAATGGTCCCACCTCCGTTTAGGTAGCGTACAAATCGTAACGTAGCCCCTCATTTTTTTCCATATTCTTTCATTCGCTGAGTGTTAAAAATGCTATTGGAATATTTGTCATCCACCGAGAGAGGGAATTGATGTGAGAGACGGTCTCGCCTATTGCATCTTCGTTCTTAATGGATGGGAAGGAGGGGAAGCAAATTTATCCTCTGAGTCGGAAAAATCTATGGCCAATCTTTTTTCAGATAAAATCCTTTTTGAAAGAAAATTTATGTAGTCCAACGCTGTGCGCACATTATTTTCATTCACTGAAAGTAATCCTACATGTAGATGTGGGTACCAATATCATAGTGCTTTCTTCATGATTATTTTGGCACTATTATAAATTGCCATAAGGTACAGTGTGTCCTTACAGTTATAAATTAGATTTTAAGCGATGCCTAAAACTTCATTTCTTACTGGAGCCCTATCATTGACTTACTGAAATGGCAGCATACTTTTTCTGTAAGGTTTCGCTCTTGCAACTCTGTTGGTACCAGTCTTTGAGGAAGTATGAGAAAAATTCGACCCGTCTTTCCTTCTTGGTTATAATTTCGTTTAGATGAAAGTGACGAGGAATAGCATTAAATTCCAATCGATGTAACACCATTTTTATTGTTAGTACAACAGAAAATTGGTAAAAAATACTAGAAATGTGCTTTCCATAGTCTTCAAAACACTAGAATTTGGGGATCCGGTTGGCAAATGACTAATGTGATAGAAAATTATTTTACCATTGAACGTTGATGTTTTAGTACAGTTTTGCAAATAATTGGTAGTTAAAATGTAAAAGTAAAAATCTGATGACTATTGAAGCCGATGGAAGGCAACAGACCTAGCAGCCTCGCCTTCGTATATTGGAGGAGACCACAGGTACAATTTTTTGCATTCTTCTCAAGAGGTGGTCGCCTTTCGTTCGTTGATTATGACAAAGTGGGTTGCTGATGTTTACTCAGCGGATGAATTGTCAATAGTCAATAAGGCAATGTAAAGTTTTTCGTTCCCGTAAGAGTAGTTGTCAGTAGCTCCAATTGTGAACGTAAACTTTGTATCATATAAAAATTGATGCTGAACCTGAGTACTGTCGGCGGATGAGCTTTCCTGTCGAGTGGTTTTCCGAAATGCTACCGTCGACGACGAACGCATGTCGTATTTTTATATTTTATGTATTATAATTGTGATTATGTATTATAATTATCATATTATGTAATACTTGCATTCAATAACACTTTCCTTTTATAAGAGGTGAAAATAGTCATGAGAATATTTAGTTCTCACCTTTTAGAGCGTGCCGATGGGTAAACTTATCGAGGAAGCGATGCAGCCAAGGGTGTCTTGGGTGTGTACATATTTGAACATCGGGCGTATCCTAGTGGGTTGGCCCTCCTTCGTTATAACTTGAGGCGTGAAAGCGGTCGGCAAAGACCCTCTGGGGAAGAAGAGATTGACCCAATTTGCAGGGATTGCGAGTCCCAAGGGCGAAGCGGAAGAGACATTTTCTGACCCTTTCACTCATATAACCATATCTCCACTCGTGAAATGTGATTGAAAGCAAAGCAAATTCTTGAGACAATATTTTCCATTGCGTGCTACAAATAATATATATTCCTGATAAACATTTATTTGTATTTTTTCAGTTGAAGATAAAAACAGCTTTTAGTAAAAAATAATGTTCTTTTGCTTTGAAATGTTCTCGTGTCCTCTTTGATCTGAAGGTGGCCCATTTGTCCACCGAAAGTACTTTGGTTAACAAAGGAGCTGTAAAAATTGATGGAAAGCATCTTTGGATTACTTTTAGAGTGAGTCGTCTTTAGTGTAATTCTGCGGATGCGATATAAGGGACATAAACTGTGAGACGAGGTTTTTGATGCATGTTTACTCGGAAATATTCCACCTCTAGTCAGTTGAAAGTTTTATTTGATGTTTTTGCTTATTGTCTCTTAATTTCAATTGACTATCCCATGCTCCAAATACGCCTCTAGAAACATGGCGATTTCATTTAAGAGAAAAATAACTATATGTCTGTTTTTTGGGAAGGTATGTGAGGCCAAGGGTTGATTCTCATTGGAAACATTGCAAGAGATACGTACAGCGAAAACGTTTGAATCAAAACGTCTGGCTAAAAGACGTTTTTTTTAATAAGTAAATTGTCAAATTTAGTAAATATATTTCTTTTGGTCCATGACCAAAACCACTTTTGCTTTATGACCATAGGGTGGGAGCCCCTAGAGTCTCGGAGTCCACACGCTATGCTTTGGTTGCTTGACAAATTCAGAACTGATATTTTTCAGAGCGACACAGAATATTATTATGACTCCTCACTACATCTCTAGGTCTGACAGATGCGACAAAATAAGAGGGACACGCTGCTGAACTGATAGGTACAATAACTCGTTCTTTCCGCGCACAATTAGCGACCACAATAAAAATTGAGCTCCACTAAATACACTCCAATAATACATGTTACCATTTCGTCTCCAAAAACTTACACCTTTACACCCCCTGCCACATGCCCATGTGGCGGCTCGTGGAGTATTATGTAGATGTAGATGACTCCTACCTACGATGTCATTGATGTGCAGGGTACAAGGGCACCGCCCGCATTATTGCTTGTTCGAAACCTCTTTCCCTTGCGACGTCACCGCCCTTCCCTGTTAATATAATGTTCGTTGTCTCTTCCGGCGGTTGCCATCCACCGCATTCGGAATGATAATTTCGTTTTCACCTTCTACTTTCCGGAAACACGCGATACCCTTTGCATTTCCTCTTGCTCTGTGTGTCGCTCACGGGCGGGATTCTGCGAGACAAAAATATCATCAAAGATGATAAATGCCATGACTTCTTCACTATTCTACAAACGTCACCTCTACGAACTAATGCCATGGAGTTATAATTCAAGTTTCCCTCATAATGTTGCTTCTAGAATTTTAAAGCGGTTATTTTAGCTTCTCATGGGTGATATTCCTCGGGAAAAATATACCCTTAAACGAGATTCTAACCGTGACTTCTTCACGATTCTACGAACGTCACGGATGCAATCCTTCACCATGGAATATTAGTGGCGTTTTACGCACATACTGTTGTTTTTGAACCTCTAAATTATCATTTTAAACCTTTTTAAATAATCATTTTATGGGAATGTTATATTATGAGTTGTTTTAAAATCACTCGACATGTTTTCTGTAATACAATTTGAAATACGCCAAGTGTTTCTAAGTGGTTATAATATATTTTGTGATTATGTTTTCATGGGGGCAGAAGTGGTAACAAACCAAAAATGGTATGCCTCTGATCTTTAGATGTTAAAGATATCATGGTGACCGCGAGATGAATGAAAACGTCACGGTTGCGAGCGTGGGAGGTTGTCGGCCTTATACAAGCAAAACATGGTGAGCCGCAACTAGTTCAGCTTCTCTGATGCGGGCTGCCACCTTGCTTTTTGTGTTTACTAAGATGTCACTATGAAAATTATTAGTCTTACTTTGAAGTCAGATAATGTAATATCGATCTGTCCAAGGTCCTGCGACGAGATGCAATGGCTGGACAGAGGGCGAGAAAAAAAATACAATCAGACCGCTAAACTCTGCCACCTTGTATAGTTTGTTTAAGATGATTTGAAGTTAGGTTACATGTACCACGCAGACAAATACAATGTTGCTATTTACAAACGCCAAGAGGCAAAAGTCGAGATAAACTGTCAACTAACAGATACATTAGTCTAAGAATCTTTTACTGACAGTGCATAGTCAAGAGGAAAACTTGCTGTGTGTTTGGTGGATTAGTGCTATAGTGATTGAGTATGTACTTCAGGTGTTTCTCTTTAGTCACCGTTTTTAAAAAAATAGTATTACGACTGTAGTCGGTCTCCCATACTGAACTAGGCTTATCTGAGCATATAATACCATTCGTATGCAGCAGCCCCCTCACCTGGACTTGAGCAAAAAACCTTTACAAGCCGTTGCCTGTCTAACATATGCAAATCATGGATATTTTTAAACCTTCTTGCCTCATTTCTTAGTTGCAGAGCTAGCATTCTTCGAGATAATCTATCATTTTAGCACACTTATCATGAACTTGCGGCCTTTCATTTTAAACACCAAGATTCAACTTTGCATCGCATTGAAGTTACGTTTTTTTATCATCTTGCTGGCTTAATATTTAGTTACCCTATTCCATCATTCCAGTTTATCTGGACTGATGTGGATGCTATAGCCGCAGGGAAAAGCGAGTGAACGAGTGCAGCTTTTCGGGCCGGGTCGAACGGGTCGCCAAATGGTGTTAAGCCCTCCCTCGACACCCTTTTTGAAATTTTGCGAATGTTTGCGTTTCGGCGAGTGGATCTGTCGAGTGTACCGAAGAGGCGTTTTCCTCGCACCAACAACCCCCACCCCTTTGGTTCCTTAAACCCTTCCAAGCGAGCGGCCTCTCCCTCTCCCACATCCCACCCCCAACCCCCATGCCAACCTACACCTACTGCCATACCCCCTCCCCGATGAGGATGAGTCGCGCGGGGGGAGGCGGTGTGTCAGGGTATGGGCGTCCGTGGGGTGTTCGTCGGTCGCGTCGTTGGGGGTCGTACCCCCCTTCACTTCCCCCCCATGGGCCCGAATCAATTAGGAACGAGGGACGGGACGCCATTAATCCTTTATCCCCGCGATGAACTGAGCGTCCCGCGCCAAACCGCATGGGGATCTTATGTATACTATACCTACTACCCATGCCCAGGCTGACTCCTCCCTTTCCAGCCCACCATCAAACTGAATTCACAAGCACGCATTGGGACGCTCCGTCGAGGGATACTAGGTGAGCGGTCGATCCACTGCCGCCGTTCGATATATTACAGATATGATCATGGCGACTTTACACATTTAAGTCGCTCCTATGACAAAAAACCTTAAGAATCCCTTGAATTATTTCGGGCCGGGGAATTGTTTGCAGTTTGCGGTTATTGTTTGAGATATAAGGACGACATGCATCTACATCTACATAATACCCCGCGAACCGCCGCATGGGCGTGTGGCAGGGGGTGCCAGGCCACCAGCCATGTAGAGGTGTAAGTTTTTTGGAGATGAAATTTTGACATGAATTATGGGAGTGTATTTAGTGAGCTTAATGTTTATTGTGATCGCTTATTGTTCGCGTAAAGAACGAGTTCTTGTACCTATCTGTTCGGCAGTGTATCTCTCTTATTGTATCGCGTCTGTCAGATGCATGATACCATTCTCATTGGTCACTCCCTTTATACTTTTATTTCGGAGAAAACCTTCAGTAATGTGCGAGCAGAACTACGCCCTGCGATACACATCGAAGCATCTCTAACCTCGAGACTTCCGTAGAAGTCAATATGCATGTGTGGATATTCCGTCATTTGCGCTATTTTGCGTATGTATCCGATGCAGTTTCAGTGGTGAATGTGTTCACGCATAGAGTTCGAGCTGGTGCATGTATTGTGTCTCAAGGCTGATGGATGCACTACGATGGCAGTTGGGCTCGATATCGGTTGTTATCGGATGCGGTTCGCCTTTGCACGGAAAGCAGCCTTGCTTCTATTTCACCGGCTGGAAAAAAGTTTGAAGCTACGACAGCCAAATGTCCTAATGTCAGATGAAATCCTGTAGACATTACTACGGACTGGGATTAAAAAGTTTATTGCAAAAAATCAAATTATTTTTCCGGATAACTACGCATTGTTTCCATTGTAAATATTTATTTTTACCCAGAGTTGTTTTTTGTTGTTGGATATAACTTAAATAATAGACTTGAGACTGCTGTTGCAATGAATAATACGAAATAAATAAGATGATACTCTTGCTTAACACGCATTATAGATTCAAGCATGTTAATTGTGTTTTATTTAATTTATAAACCATTGCCTATGAAACTCGAAGAGTTCGATGTTCCAACGCTTAGTTTGCGGTAGTCAGGCGATTTTTTGAAAATACCATCCTTGTTGTTCACTTCCTTTATTCTTTTTTTTTCGGAGAAAACCTTCAGTAATGTGCGAGCAGAACTACTCCCTGCGATACTCATCGAAGCATCTCTAACCTCGAGAATACCGTAGAAGTCAATATTCATGTGTGGATCTGCCTTCTTGGTTTGTTGTTGAACGATGTTACTGCTCAAAGAGCGCACATCCATTACTCCGCATAGTTATCTGAGCCAAATACTTGTTTCTGTCTCTGAAATGGGGGAACTGTGATTTTAAGTATCCTTTTTTACGGTGTAAGTGCTTTGAGAATCGGATGTAATTTGAAGAACGACATTCGCTTTATTCCCATCCATGAGAGATAGGGTAGAGTATCGCCAATACAAGATTGCGTCCAGCCGTAGAAAAAGATTATGACTCTTGCCAGCGGAGAATTTGGGGCAATCGGGTTAATCAAGCGTTAAAGATGTGGCTAGCGCCCGAAAAATTCGAGCTAGGAACTCTGGATTTGGGTCGTCAACCCCTTTTTTGCTTTTAGGATATTCTCAAGTGTAGGCATCCTAGTTTATATATCCTTATTATTTCAATCCTCGTCGTGCAATTAATTCTTCTAAATTTTGCCCGTGGAACATTCGCCAAAATACAGAGCAATATTCATATTAGTCAACCCAGGAGTTTATTTTTGAAAGTTTTTGGTGAAGCTTATTTTGAACATTGCCTTAAACGGAAAGAAATGTCATGTTGGAGTTACTGGAGTCTGGCCTTCATCTTGCGACGCCATTTATTTTCCAGCGATGCCTGGTGCTCAGAAATCCATGTTCGATCTTCCTTGCTTCTTCTGGTCTAGACATTGTTGATTTTTTTCTAATTCCTTAAACTGTTTAAAAAAGATAGCAACTGGATATTTTAGACAGGGCCAATTTATGGAATTTTATGTATATGTTTAATTTTGTACTTTTGTATTTTTTTAATGTCGTGAAATGTGTATTTTTTCTATTTTTTATATTAGGTTCAACTTTTATTATAGTCCATGTAATTGGGGGCACCTGTTTGGGTTAAATAAAGTATTATTATTATTATTATTATTGCTGCTATTTCCACATACGTTCAGTTTAGATTGATTACAATTTTTAGAAGCACTGTAACATAGTATATGATCAGTAGTAGTACAATAAAGCCTTTGATACTTCTCTTTCATTCGCACGTTTGGATGGATTGAGTGGGCACATTTTATCAATATCTCGAGTTTCTTTCCCCTATCCGATGTATTCTCTGTTTTTTCAATTCGTGCCTCGGTACGATGGACTCGTCAGGTCGTGATCTCCACTTGGGCAGCCCACCGGCCGATCCCATCCAACCCCCACTTGTCGCGTCCACTGTGTTTGCTTGTCGGCCTCCGTCCAATTACGTGCCCGAGTTACCCTTGGCGGGAGTCCCCGGAGACGCTTCAATCGGGAGGCAAGGGTGCAGCCCCCTCATCACCCACGGAATCTGTTTCTAAGGAACATGGCAGAGCGGGGTCACTGTGGATTATTGGAATCCAATCGATCTAAGCGTTCTGGTATCCTGCCGTGTGGGAGTTTCCTTCCTTTTAAATGAGCATTGTTTCTAACCATGTATTAATTACATCAGGATTGAGCCATAGTAATTTAGTTAACGAAGAGAGACTATCGATGTATGGATTTGATATTCTCCCGGCGAATGTTTACTTTAAGATTTTCTTGGATATTTTTTGAGTGTTTAAGGCAGCTGTCGGTGACTGATATGTCAAGTGTCCTCATAATGTGTGTCCTCATGCCAAGTTATCACGAAATTCAATGATATGTCCCTCAATTATCCTTAAGTATGAGCATAAAATGTCGGTAAATTTCATTTAAAAATAATTTTTTTTTGGCGTTCCTCCGATTAATTTTTCGCGAGTCCCCTGGTGGCACGCGTGCCAGGGTTTTCCGATCGCTGTGCCAGGGTACTTGGCTACCGATGTTTTTAAAGACGTCTTTGCTGTCGTCTATAGAATGTTCATGAATGATTCCGATGCCCAGATTCAATCCCTAAAAATCTCGGCATAAAAAACACACACCCGAAGCAAATCACTCCGATGACTAAGGTCATTTTAGGAGCGTTAAGGACTAGCGGGTTCTTTGGTGAGGCTTGAATTTTTTTAGGACTAGGGAAAGGGTGAAAAGAAGCCCACGTTGGAATCGGTTTCCTCTTAAAGGTACCTCAGTAGGAATATCGTCCTATCCATTGAATAGTTATTGCACGGGTAAAAATCTACCATGATGGAAACACCGGTTCTGGAGCAGCCGCAGAAGTTAAAAATCGTTGGGCTCGGCTCCAATTTAGAGGAGGGTTGATCTTTCCGTTCTTCCGTGGTACAGTTGCCTCTATCTTCAAGTGGCAGGAAGTATGTGCAAAACGGCCCAGAGCCTTATAAGCACGTTAAACTAAAGTACTACTACTGGTTACTCTACTTAGAAATTTGCCCCTCATTTGACGCAATCTGGTTCAGGGATTTAGTAAGGTCTGCTACGAAAGTTTCAGAGATCCACGCAAAGTTACATATTTCCTTTCTCATTTACCCCCTCCTACTCCTGTCTTTCTTCAAAATAAACTTGTGTAATTTCCCGTTCATTGGTAATAAATTGAAGAATGGCGTCCACTCAATTGGTTAAGCGCGAATGTAAATGCATAAAAAGTTTCGTACAATAGAAAAAAGCTTAACTTCTCAAAAATTCCTCGGTGAGAAAAAAAGGGTGTCGTAACTAGACAGTTTCGCGTCGCCGTTTGTTTACTTATTTTATAACGGTGCTATCGGGGCTAGCACAGTCGTGCAAAAGGCTATAATTTTTGTTATAACTTTAAGTACTGGCTGTGAAAATGTGAGCTGTGGTCAAGGTGGGAACAATTCTAATTAAATTCCAATATTAGATTCATAGTAACGGATTTCCTTAGGGGCAAATCATTGAAGCTTTCCAAGATCGAAGTAGTGAAGATAAACCCATTAATGAGGTAAAATTACTTAATTTAGAACACGCGCATTTACAACATATAGAAGTTTCATATCTTGAGTGGTACGGTTTGGTATTTGTTGCCAAGTGACGTCAAAATCAATGCTAACATGACGGCTTGCCTTTTTTAGCGCAGCGTCCAAAGACGTTATTAAATAGCATTTTATTGTTAGCCTGACATTTTAAAGAAAATGATGGATTTTCGTCCCCATATCTTTTTTGTCATGAACTTTTGGTTGCAATAGTAAAGCAAAAAATTCGTACGCAAACGTTGTCTCACTCCGACTCCCCTCCGAATAAAAACGTCAGAGGGAAGCGCTTTTTTCTACGATTTTGAATTTATTTTTAACGGTGGTGTACCTGGGTGTTTGATTATTTTGGGAGACGCTTGAAAACTGTGGCTATTCGATCCAATTAGGAAAGGCCGACCGGTTTGTCACGGACGGGTAACTTGGGTGATAAGAGGCAGGGTAGATGGATACCCGACGACGATATCAGCCTAATCTTTTCCTCAGTCGTTTCAGGGTCTTCAGTTTCCGAGTTTAGCACTTCTCCTTCTGGAACCAAGTACGAACGTCCGAATCCGGTCGTTGGACTAGGAGACCAATACTCTAGTCACAACCCTAATTGTGTCACGACCATGACTTGTATAATTATGACAAAAGTACAAAATTATCAGACTAAAATTAATCCAGGGCTAATTGGATTAACGCGAATCAATTACTATGACATGCACCCGATGAGCTACAAATCATATTACTTGAAGCCACGAGTAGAATTCCTTTTGAATCTATTTCGAATTTTTGGGGAAATCGATTCATGCATTAAGTGGATACATATCCGATTGAAGATCGATGGATCGGCCTATAAAATATCTAATTATGTCTCATACATTCATTATTTCCTGACGACAAATTGCATATACTTCTTGCAAAGTGACGTATGCACTGGTGTGAACATTCGACTCATGAACTGAAAAATGAGTTCAATTTTGATGCTCAGCAGGTCAGACGTACTGAAATTAATACTGTGGTTGGTGCCTGTGGGAAACAAAGAAATCAAAATATTTAAAGACTACAAAATAAGAAATCATTTTGTACTATAAATACTTTCGTGGAGAAAATTAATTAAGCATGTTTGTTTAAATCTTTGCATTTGTACTGTTTGGGTAAATCTCTCCGTACCTAAATCGATCAATTTAAGCTTATTGTCATAGTGGTGTAATTTTGCTCTATTTATTTATCTAATTTTTCCGAAATTTATTTTATAATATTAAGGGATAAGTAGGTCACATATTGTAACACCAAAGCAGCTTACTTACTACTCAGAAGAATTTCAGCTTGTATTCTCACTAATATAAAATGTTTCTTTTTTTTCTATTTTCCCTGCGCCTCTTTGAATTAGTGTTAACGGCATCTGGCCAGTTTAATGTGTCGCACTGTGTAAAGCGTCGATGGATTAGCTGGACGACAGGTACTGAAGCCTAGTGAAACTTTTTAACGGTAATAGCTATGCGAACATCATTGTAATATGCAATTGATTTGATTTTGAAATGCGAGAATACCTTTTTATTAAATGATGTACCGTTATGTTGCATCGGAAAACATCAAGTCTAATTGGCTTTCGTCTTCTTGTTACTTTTCGTTCGAGGAAATGTTACCTCCACTTGGTGAGCTCTTGAATGCGTCACATACCTCGCATTTGTTTCTTTCCGCAATATAAGCTCGGTATGGAGTCCGTATAAGACTGACATACTCGAGCTCAGCTCGTCCATCAAGGCCGATAATTAAGAAAAATGGAATTCAATAGTTTCCATTCACATCCGGTGGAACCCTGCGGTGAGAGTTGGTCTTCATTTCTATTTGTAGTGGTGGTCCGAACCGAACACTTCTATATAAAGTACCTCTTTATGTTCAGTTTCTTTTTTAAACCGTATATCAGTACGGGGAGCCAGTAAAAACTTTAATTTATGCAATGATTTACGGTAATTCCTTCTGGATTCCCTTCCGGACTGATTTCAAACCGACGAGTATATAGGAGCCATTGTTTTTTTTTCTGGCATCTACACTCAAGCTGCCACATTCGAACTTAAGATATTTCTGTATTTTGCTCTTATCGTGCTGTGGGTAGCAAATTCATATTTTATTTGCTGCTTTGTTACAACTCTTGGTCTGCGTTATCAGTTTATCCGTGGTATACGAGAGGGAGCGAGTCGTGGAGTTCAACTTTATTACGGTCTTATTTTTTGGTACCGCTTTTTTTATGCTTACGCTTAGGGCTAAGCCTAATAAGTTCCTTGTTTTTTTATTATACTTGCACCTATGGCGGGGTGTAAAGTTTCTTGAGTTTCATTTTGTAGCTGAATTTTATTTTGTGATAAGGGTATCGTAAAATTAAAATGAATTAGACTCAGAGAGTATGCGTCAAATTCTTATTAATCAATTAGAATTTATCGGAAATTCTCTTAAATTCCCCCAGAAAGAATTGGCTCAGCCATTTCTCTAGTGCCACCCCGCGTACTCTACCTGTGGAGTCACTTGTTGCTCTGAGCTCTTTTCTTGGGAAAGGTGCCAAGATTCGCCGCCATTATCTAGCGAATCCCTCCCAACCTGTTGAAGCTTCTGTAAAATCATGGATTACATGAATATAGGATATCATTATCATAAATGGCAATATTGAGATGGCTTCCTACATGAGTTTACCTTTCTGTATAGTTTATTATGATGAAAAGCCGTTGATTACCCTGCAGTGAGGGTTATTTGTTTACTCGACATTTTTCGAAACGTTGTTATTCTCTGTACCAAGTTGCTGGGACTAATTGTGGAGACTTCTAGACTTTTTCCAACACTGAGGCTGTATTATTTATTTAATTACAATAACGAGCTCTTTTCGGCTAGACTTAATGGGAAACGCTCATTTATCGATAAGAACTTCAAGTTGTATATTCCACTTAATACAACGCGTTTCAACGCCGCAGCATCATTTCCTATGCCATATGGCAATCTAGAGGGTATTGTATCAAGTTCTGCGTTTGGTTGGTTATATGGAGAAGGTGACCGACAACTGAGGTACCTAGCGCCATGAAGGATAGGTGAATGGGTAGGTCAGGTAATGTTTTTTGGTAATCTACATCAACTTATTACCTTGCTAGCCACCACAAGGGTGTTTGGCAGGGGTGAGTGTCACCAACATGAACCACAGTGAAGAAATTTACTCTATGATATAACTAAACGTGACACAAGAGTCATGCCCGGAACATGCAAAGCATGGTGTTAGCACTACTCGGCAAATTAAGTATCTTGCATGAGGGGGGATATGAATTAATCAGCTACACTACCTGTCAACTAACCTACTTCTAAGTCTCAACGAAGCCATTATGGTCTTATCGATCGCGGGAAAAACAACTTTTTAAACCTATCTGTTCTACAATCTATTTTCCTTATTTTATTCTCATGATCTGATGTACCGTAGTATGTTGAAGTTCGTAAGAAATTGAAAATTTCTTCTGGAAATAAATCGGTTTTGAATTTACTTAAATAGTTCATGAATAGAATCGTTGAAGGGAGGTGAAAGACTCGGCATCGGCGTAGCTTGCACTTAACGAAAGACTCCAAAGAGACCTAATTCCCCATCCGACGGATGGAGTGCTGTTCATAAAATGCTCTCCACGTAGCAGCCAATCAAAGACCGGAAGTCATGTGAATATCTCCACCACCGGCGAGACTCGAGTCATGGACAATCGGAATGGGAAGCAAAGGCGTACTGTAGCCATTCCACCTGCCCCATTCCCACTAGCTTTCTTCGTTGCTTCAAGAAATGTAACCGTGTTATTGATGCTGATGTATGGACATAAGAGTGATTGTAAAGTGTGTTTTTCACGGCATAAGACTCAATTTTAGCTGAACTTTCTGACTTTAGCCCCCGCCTAACATTATCCAATATCGTATTCGTGGTATTTCCGTTGATCATCTAGTAATTGCTTTGACTGTTTTTCCGTCATTACTTGAAAATTCTTCATTCTCCAGTTTTCGATTGGATTGGATATTTGGGGAGGCGACCGACGGCTAAGGTCATTTGCGCCATAGGGGATAGGTAAGGGAGGAAGGGTGAATAGAAACCCGGCGTCGGCATTAGCCTGCTCTTAACGAAAGGCGCCAAGGGGACCACGGCTTAACGTCTCATCCGACAGACGGAGTACTCCACTTGAAGTGCCCTCCACAAGACACTCAAGTAGGGATCGAGTTCCTCTGAAAAACATCCGCCACTGCAGGGATTTGAACCCTGGCCGGCCAGTTTTCTCTCCCCATCCCATCCATATACTATATAACGACAATCATTCATATAAGGCTCGCCAAGTTTGTTTTCCAAACTAATATATGAATTTTTAGGCATCGTAACTGAGAATTATGGGTCATTATCATTTTTTAATGATTTTTTGTGTGATGAACTCATTTTTCAAGCACACCAAGAAGAATATGTCTTGTTCCTTGCAATGATATTCATATAAGGAAGGTAAACATTAGGTACAATTTTTTTAATGCTTACCTTTTTTAATTCTTGCGGATAAATGCATTCCTATTTAGTGTATGCAAGATCGATAGACATTATGAGTGAGGTAATGTCCGAGTTTTGTAGTTTATACAATGCGTTAGGGGAATATTCTATAACTCGTGTATTTATTTTCTCCACCATGGCCATGCGACTGCCTACGTGGTCGATAGTAATCTTGAAGTTTCATAATGCGTTTTTGGCATATAGTTTGCTGGCCCCGGTAGCGGGTTAAAATTCTCCCCTGATAAACCGAGGGTCAAGGGTTCGAATCCCGCCCGGGTGGACGGCCACTCAGGGCATGGAGGTTTGTGTTCATATGTTGTTTTGGTTTTTTTCATTCACCTGATATATAATGGCCAAATGCGATTTATTTGAGGTTATGAAGATAAAATAAAGAAATAAATAAAATGAAAAAATGGTATTTGCCATCCTTAACTATTCAATTAGACACACGCTGGCCATTTCTTGTTCCTTAAATTCAGTACAGTTATGAAAGGAATGAAGTATTCGGAAATTGAAGGAATCCAAATATGTGCGACGAGGAAGTTGCGCCACATTACAAAGGGGAGACACTCTGAGACCTATGATTGGTCGCGAGAGCGAGAGATTTTAAGTAGATAAATGAGCACGTATTTTTCGTATGGGTAGTTTATGCGTTACATTTCCCGTAAATTTATCGCAGCAAAAACACATTGGCGATATCGTAATGTCAGAACGTTGTTGCTCGTGGCAGGATTCAAATTCACGACGTTGAGGTCAGAATAAGAGCGTATGTGCATGCCGCGTTCACTTTCGTCCCCGGGGGAGACGACCGCTTACCAGGCGACCGGCGGGCAATCACCGCACCCCTTCCTATCCTCTCTGCCGCCCCTTGGGTAAACGATGATCCGTCGTCTTGGCTGAGGCGAGGCCAAAATCTGGGCGCCCCTGGGCGTCTGCGGGAGTGCGGCGGGAATGATCCACCATCTAAAGAGAGGAAGATACGACATGAGTGGAAGTTTGGGAAAAAGATTGGTGCTCTAGAGGGGCTGCATAATGGCCGTTCCCTCCAAGGAAAGAACGCGGGTGAATGTCTAAAAATATATGCTTCGCTGCCCCAGCAGTACAATTTGTCTTTCCTATCCGAAAACACCCAAGTGGCGTGCTTTTAGAGATGAATTTGTAGGTGTATACGTACCTTTCATGACTATATTGAATATTAGCAACAAAAAAATGGTAATTTTATGCCACGTGACGGTGAATTGCGAGGGATAGTTCATGGCAAAGAAATCCTCCGATTGATCTATGTTTTGAATGCTTGGATTAAATCATAGTGATCTCAAAAGCTGGTATTTTTTTTAGAAATAACTCGTGGACTGAGTCTTTTCACGATTGAAACGGCTTAGGGTTTCAGCAGCCGCCAGTGGACTTATGAAAGAAAATTTGCCGAAAAAATTGCCAACCTCTCTTTTTCTTTACTTCTGGAAGTCTTACATGTCTTAAAATATTTATTTCTATTATTTCAACAATTTCATTATTGAGATGAAATAATGACGAAAGATTTTTATTTTCATTAAGCTCAACAGATCCAGGCGTTATGTAGTGGTAGGTCGTCATGATAAGAATCTAAAATTGCACAGACTTTTTCGCAATGTACTACGCCTTTAGACTCACGGAGCCATCACCAGGTACAAGACATGTAACTTAAACACCAATCACGCAATAGAATTTTCCTACAGATTTTATTAATAATTTACTACGCGTTTCGATTCATAAAATCATCAACAGGTACAGATATTGTTTTTATTTTCGTTAGCACAGATCAACTCATCAGCCAAGCTTTCCAGTATTCTTTCATCGAATGTTTGTCGGACATGTATTATTCAGCATCTCTTTATTTTTTTCAATTTAGAAAAGCCTCTATATGAATCCTGTCGATTTCTGTTCGGTAGAAGAAGTCAGTTCGAGACATGAAGAGTAGTTGCTTCTTCTCTCTCATGAAGGGTAAATTCAACAGTCCAGGCTTTGAGTATACGCTCAAGTTTCTCATTCCTTAATTAGGCAAATTTGCGCATGTGAGCGGGACCAGGGTCGAAATAAATGTTGCGTGGGTAATCAAAATTGAACTAAAAACGTGAGTTGTTGGCACGGTTTGGTTTAGTTTCGGTCCTCAGATAATTTCATTTTGGTGCCGCACAATCCTACCCTTCGGAGAGTCTAGCGATGGTATCTGCGGAGTAGTACTGGAATAGGATCCTGGAGTGAATATTATCTTTTTTAGTTCAAGGGTTTTAGTTTAGTTTGAAAGGATCTTTCCCGAAATGCTTATGGAAATTGACTTATTGTCTGGTTCTATGGTATGGTATCTCTTTAAGTGTTGTCCTCCTCTTCAACGGGAGGTAAAACAGACAACCCGTCAACACTTAACATTTAGAGCAACCAACCGGTTCTGTAACCATTGTCGCAACCCACCAGTGGGTTAAGGGTGATGTGTTAGAGTGTCGCGGAACGACCGGTCCGGTCTACAAAATATATCAATCGTGTATCTGTTGTAAAAATGTAATGAATACAAACGACGTATAGTAGATTGAAAAAAATGTATAAGCTACTACATGAAAATATGGTGATTTATTTTGGTAACAGTCGAGTGGTAGCGAAGTTTTCCATTTTTCGATGGGATAGGTACAAACATACAAGTAAGTAAATAAATGTTTTTCACGCGAAACGTTTTCATACTTAAATGTGAGTCTTACAGTCCAGCTTGGAAATTGTTTGATTTTAAGTAAATACGGACGACGGGTTTCTCTCCACTCTTCCTCCTCTTCCAAATAGATCAAACCCTCAAACAATTATCCTCAAGTGTCACAAATGAATTTATGATCACCGCGCATTAGTGAAACTGCCTCTATTCGAAGGTTAGGTTTCGGGTTCACATATAACATAGAGTTTCTCACGTGTTAGAGTGTTCATGAATTCAGCGACGTGACGTGATTTTTTTAGCTCGAAAAGAATTGGTCTTCATCTGATGCGAAATGGCTCATTACTTATGTACAAAACATCTTCCGGGGGAAGTAGGAATATATCTCAAGACAAGAGCGTGATTGCATCCACTTTGCATGTTCTAAGGGGGACTGGTTCGCAAAATAGGGTCGAAAAGGGGTCAGCAAGATTGATGAGGTTGGAGCATTGTGTACCGAAAGCAAACCAGTCGATTTGCCCTTCAATAATGTTGGGGCGCACGCGAGATATGGGAAGGCTATGAAGCCGCCTCGAGTGAACGGCGATGGGGCGAGGCGGGGGGTCCTCTTCCGGCCAACAAGAGGATGATAACTCCATTTCCTCCCCGCTTCTCCATTCTACTCACCCTGCTTCCCTCCCAATCCACTCTGCCCATTCTCTCCCACTCCCTTTTCATCGTATCTTTTTTGTCCTTGAAACACTCGTGTTTCTCCAAAGACGTGAAAAAATTATTTTGGTGAGACATCACTTGCACAATAAAAGGGTAGCAGCCTCTTTCTTTTCTCAAATACTCTACGGCCTACTAAAATTGAAATCCTCATCATCAGCCATCAAACCAAAGTATAGTGCTCTATCTCTCCGTTCCAGTTTGAACCTCGAATAATCTCTTTATCCCTTCATAAATCATTACATTTTCTCTTTACGTAAAATTGTGGGGGTGATCGGGATAAATTTACGGTAGACTTTTGTAATTATTTTCCCTGCGTAACTTGAAATGTCTTTGTAATATAATTTAATAATCTTTTGTAATGTTCTTAAAGGTTGCTAGCGACTACGAGAATAAATTCATCTATTAACGATCTATTTTACAACCATCTTAATTTCTGTCATGTACTACAGGATTAATCTGTATTGGTTATTCCTCTCATCCACTGTTCCTTCCATCACTGTTCTAAGGAGGTTTTTATTTAAACGATGGCTAAGTATTTATCAACGCTATAATTCACTCTCGACCATGCTTTTGGCTATTAATCGTCTACTTTAAGGTGAACATTTCAGTTTCAAGGTTTGATTTTCTGAAAACATGATCTGTATTTAATTTTACTGTGGATAAATGCTAATATATTTTTTATATTGAAAATGGCTCGGGTGTCAAAGATCGGACCGAATCATATAGTAAAGTGTCTTGCCCAGGAGGTTGCAAACCTCAGAATGATCTTCTTTTAATTTTCTTACGAAACAGAGCTTGCGGTAAGCAGCCTATCACCTCGGCTCTCAGTAATATTTATTCATTGAGTTTTTTTCGCCCATTTGGACCTTATCAGTGTTCTCTAACACCACGTTTCCTCTCCTTCGAATCTTGTGTGCTCCATTGCTCTCATCACCCAGGTGCCAGTTTTACTGCCATATGAGAGAATTTCTCTGTAAGTAATTTTACGGAACATACTTCCCTACTTCCAAACTTTATGTTACTAGATGTTAGGTGACTTAATCGGAAAGCTACGAGAATGAGTAGTTACGAGCAAGAATTTGAGAAAAGCTCAAATTATTGCTCGTAGCTACTTATGTTCTATTACATGTATATATTTATTCATATACTCATCAATATTATGAAGGTCACATTAATTCACTATCTTTTACGAGTGATTTCAAAAAGATACTCCTGCGTGGTGCGTAATTATTACCTTAAAATTGATTGGTAGAGGTTATTATCTCATTAAAGGAAGTATAAATGTATTAGAATTATCAAAGTTTATGTTTTCACTCGGAAGAATGTTATGTATTGGCCGCAGTCTCTATCTTTGCTTCGGTGTTGTATTTCAGCTCAAGCTGTTTCTATCCCTCCTGCCTCATGTTCATAGAAGTGATCTCTGTTCCAACCCTTATTTTCTCTCCTCCACTTTTCGAAATCAGAGTTAAATTTATCTCGATTTCGAGTCAAAGCATTTCTCATGTATTTATTTCCTGGTGGTTCCACAGTATTACTTACATTTATTATTTTTCTCGCTGACTCAACTAATCCGAGCCTGTTATTTAACATGCCATTGCAGGAATCTGTTCTCAAGGTAAATGTCAGTTGTGTCCTTGGCTTATTTTCCAAATCAGTGTGGATATGCACATATGATACGACATGCAGTCACGTGAGCAATTATCAAAATATTTACCGTAGACATGATAGTCCCTGAAAAAAATCATTTATCTTTACTATGACTCAAAGCTGGGGCTATCAAAATGACGTTTTCTCAGAGAAT